>OY998262.1:27650555-28294166 GCA_963922045.1 Persicaria maculosa
TCGGGCATCCGGAGAGCTTGCCTCCCGGATCGTATATAAGTCCCTTGACGCCGGAGTTTGCTCCCCGTCGGGCATCCGGTCGTAGAGCTTGCCTCCCGGATCGAAGATTCTTCAAGTCCCAAGAAGCTGGAGCTTGCTCCACGTCGGGCATCCGGTCATAGAGCTTGCCTCCCGGATCAAAGATTTAAGTCCCATTACGCTAGAGCTTGCTCCGCGTCGGACATCCGGAGAGCTTGCCTCCCGAAACGTATCTAAGTCCCTTGACGCCGGAGCTTGCTCCCCATCGGGCATTCGGTCATAGAACTTGCATCCCGGATTGAAGATTCTTCAAATCCCAGGACGGTGGAGCTTGCTCCCCATCGGGCATACGGTCGTAGAGCTTTCCTCCGGGATCGATTGTAAGTCCCAGTACGCTTGAGCTTGCCCCGCGTCGGACATCCAGAGAGCTTGCCTCGCGGATCGAATGTAAGTCCCAGGACGCTTAAGCTTGCCCCGCGTCGGGCATCCGGAGAGGTTGCCTCCCGAATCGAATACAAGTCCCAGGACGCTAGAGCTTGCTCCGCGTCGGGCATCCGGAGAGCTTGCCTCCCGGATCGAATACAAGTCACAGGACGCTTGAACTTGCTCCGCGCCAGTACATGCCTCCCGAATCGAAGATTCAACTAAGTCCCTCTCGAGTGACAGAGGGCCTCCGCTGGTAGCTCTATAAGCTCGCGGAGATAACTCTTAAGTGAGTATAAACTAAGTCCCTCTCGAGTAACAGAGGGCCTCCGCTAATAGCTTTATAAGCTAACGGAGATAACTGATACGGGGTTAGCCGTGGGATGGTCCGATCTTCGACAACAAGCAAGAAACTAAAGAAAGACTCAAAGAAACGCAGCAAGATTCAAGAACCAAATCTGACGCAACAAAGAAAGCTTCAAGAAACGCAAGAAAGATGCAAGATTTATGCAAGACTCGACAAGATCTTCAAGAACAAGGGCTGTAATTGAAATCGACAATAAAGAAACAACAAGACTCGATGCAAGAATTGAGAAAGACTCGAAATTGATATAAAGACACGACTGATAAGGACTGAGTCGATCTATATAGAACAAGATAAAGACCCCAGGCTTCCGTAGAAGGTAGGAACCAATACCAATGACTATATAACCCGCCTCTACAACCCTACACAACCAAGCGGACAACTTGGAGGCACAAGGAGGGGGCTTGTGGATACTAGGATCACCAAGTCTTGCGAAGTTGATGAACACAAAGCAAACCAAGCTGAGATAGATACCAATTCGTGATCAACGAGCACAGCTCTAGTTGGATCAACATCACTCAATGTGTTTCACACAAGTTTGAGAGAACTAATTCTATTCATTGAAAGCTTAATGTTTACAATGTATGAAATCGAAATATATAAGCTATGCTAAGGCCTGATGGGCCGAGTTTAATGATAGAAAGATAATATCTAACATCTACTTAGAACACCTAAAATCATAAGTAAATAAGGTCTCTAGAAATAACACTTAAAATAGCCCAATTTCGGCCCAATAGGAACACTAGGCGAAATGGGGTTCCAACACTTAGTAAAATCCCGTCAAAACAGTGACAGCTTGCAAAGATGTGCATTTTCGGCCAATTTCGAGGTTGAATCTGGAAAAACCTTCAACAGAAAAGTTGTAGATCTCTTCGTCCTCGTTCCAACAAGATATGGCACGCCTCAATCCGATAAATATTGAATCCGTACGACCCATTTTACAGAGACGTCGAAAAGCTGTCAAATGACTATGAACGAGCTAAACGTCAAGCTCCCACCTTTGGACCTTTTCCCATGGTGGAGCCTTCTTCTTCCTTTTTAGAAAGACATCATCCGAAGGTGTCTTGGATTTTCCCGCATCAATCTCCCTTTCTTGAAAAGGATTCGTCCTCGAATCCAAGGTCATATATGATTCCGCACATGCAGCCACACGAGCTCCTGGATCGAACACCATATGCCCATGGAAATCCATCTCAAGAACGATTGGTGTAGAGATTGACCACTCCTCGATGGTTATTGTCTCAGCTTCATCTACAAAATCAAGAAAAGAAACTTTATTAGTGCATAATTCATATTTCATGTCATCTTCATGATGTTCTAAGTTAATATGCACTTGAGCTTGGACATTAATCCCTAAGTTTCCATCCAAAACTAGCAAGTTTTCATCATTTTTCAAGACTGAATTTTCAATTAACTCAATGCTAGCAATAGTGGAAGAAGTTTCATCATCAATGATCATATTAGAAACTATGCCTTCTTCTAAGCATGTAGTTTGACACAAATCTTTGCTTTGATTATCAGCACAGGGTATAGGTTGAACATTTAAATCAATCAAAGAATCAACATGCTCATGTTCAAGGCAGTCATCGTTAGAAGAAAGTAAACTAATATCTTGATCATTATGAACATGCTCATCATGTTTATCACTAGAATTTTCAGATTCATTATCGCCTAGGTGATTAATCATGAGAGTTTTCTTATTAGGGCAATCTTTCATAATATGTCCTCTACCTTGGCATATAAAGCAAGGAATGTACATAGGTTCAAGAGTAGAAGAGTTAGGATTACTCCCTTTAGGGCCAGTAGATACCCTAGACGATTCATGTCCATTCCAAGACGCTTCACCATTATCGATGGGCTGTTGGGGTGTTCGGCCTTCACTACCCCCATGGGGTTGGTTTGCTTTCTCCTTTGAGCCGCCATCAAACCTCCTTTGGGGCTGCTGCACATGGCCTTGGTGCCACCTTTGGGGTTGCCCACTCGACATTCTACCACCTTGGCTCCTGTATCTAGCATTCCTTTCCACTTTCATAGCTAAATGTAAAATTTCAGTAGGCGTAGAATATGGAAAGTAATCAATTTCACGAGCTAAGGCGGGGTGCAATATTCTAAGAAACCTAGCATTTGTATCTTCATAGGACTCAACTACATTAGCTCTAGCCATGGTTTCTTGCATTGCATAAAAGGTGTCCTCAACAGTTTTGCTACCTTGCTTAAGATTTTTTAATCGTTGTCTAAGCTCGCTAGCATAATGTGGAGGAGCAAACCTACTTCTCATAAGTGCTTTTAATTGAATCCAAGAAGCAATAGGTGCATCAAGGAATCTTCTTCTTTCTTTAACTAGATTATCCCACCAAATTAAAGCGAAACTTTGAAATTCTAGGGAAGCTAGTTGCACCTTTTTATGTTCAGAGAAGTTATGACAAATCCATATTCGATCCATTTTAATTTCCCAATCAATGTAAGCATCTGGATCGTTGGTACCATAAAATTGAGGGATCTTTACCTTTACCATACCTATGCCATCTTGCGCAGGCTCTCTAGGTGCTCGATAGTGGTATTGACCTCCTCTATCATTTCGTCTAGGACGTTGCTCCCAATGATCATCCTCTTGGAAGTAGTCGTCGTCCTCTGAGAAGTAGTACTCATCTTGTTGCCATCGTCCTTTCCCTCGTCCCTGCATATTAGCAAACGCATTATTCCTACCATGTCTCTCCCTTTGTGGAGAGATGTTTTTATCAAATAAAGGTTTAGCTAAATGAGGATTAGGATTAGGATTATGTACTTCCCTTTCATCATGATGCGCTTCAGTACGCCGGGGATTACCTTGCCCAGCCATGTTGTTAGATCCGGATGGCCGAGCCTCTAATGCCGCCAATCTTTTATTTATCTTAGCTAAGGTCTCCATCATGGTGTTGAACATGGTGACCTGATTAGACATATCAAATAAAACAAACAAAGAACTAAGTAAAAGTTAGAAAAATATAAACACCTCACAATTGTGTTTCGCTCACACTCTTCTCTCCGATTGGTATATCACGCTTGCTGGGGCAATCCGCTTTGGGCAAACCAACAACCAAGCAAAGAACTAAGCAATCAAAGTATATGAATCAAGAGAATGAATGAAACAACACACAAGAGTACTCAACAAGGGCTGTAGTACTCGACAAAACAAGGAGAGCACCTGATCAAGGAAAATCAGTACTCAACACAACAATAGAGAGAACTCGGCAGGGGCTGAGCTCTACTCGACACAACCAAGAGATCACTCGGCAAGGGCCTAGTGTACTCGACACAAGCAAACAGCAACTCAAAGCAATGAAGAGAACTCGACAAAGGGCTGAGAACTCCTCGAAGAAACAAATCAGCACTCGACAATGGTATAAGTGCTCGACAACAGCCACCAAACAACTCGAGAAGGCTGGAAATAAAAGAAAATAAAAGAAAAACTAAGAAAGAATGGAAATTTACCTCTTTTTGATTGAAAACCTTTAAGTTAGGATGTTGTAGTTGCAGGGTAGGGTTTCAATTTTGTGGAGGTGTATGTGTTTAGGGATAGTGGGTATCGATTAGGGCTGAGAAAAGGTTCACCAATTAGTCCTTGGGAGTTTTCTTGCACTAGATCAACAACAACTAGCAACACTTCTTTCTCTCTTTTGTTTTCAATTTTCGGATCTGTTTTTCTCTTTTTTTTTCTTTTTTTTTTTTAAATCTGAAACTAATGCAAGAAAAGACTCAAAATAAGGTATAGGACTCGAAAATTTGATGATAGTGGTGAAAGGATAACAAAATTCAGCCCTAATGCAAAGATATAGATAGAATGGCTAATTTAGGTAATAGGATCTATCTTGTGCCTTTATGATATATGATAGATATAATGAATTTTATCCACCACAAATCAGAATTTAAATAGGCAATAAATAATGGAAATAGATAAAAGATAGATAAAAAGTTCCAAAGATAGAACAAAGGATAGAAAAGATAACAAACTAGGGTTTGCTCTTTGTGTGGTGGTAGAGTCGGCCAAGCAAGGACTTATGGGGACAGCTAGGGCTGCCGTCGGCGGTTAGAGTACACAACAGGGGGCTGTGCACACTTGTGGTCGACTCCACTGGTCTCGGCTAGGCTTTGTGTTTAGGCTATGCAACCACAAACAATCACAAACTCAAGATTAGTGCAAGAATCAATAAAGAATTGCAAGAAGTAAATAACCAAAGCAAGAAAAGGACTCTTTTTTTGTGGTTTTTGTGTTTATGGAATGAAAAGACTCAATCTTGATGTCGGAAACCAAAGCTCTGATACCAATTTGATACGGGGTTAGCCGTGGGATGGTCCGATCTTCGACAACAAGCAAGAAACTAAAGAAAGACTCAAAGAAACGCAGCAAGATTCAAGAACCAAATCTGACGCAGCAAAGAAAGCTTCAAGAAACGCAAGAAAGATGCAAGATTTATGCAAGACTCGACAAGATCTTCAAGAACAAGGGCTGTAATTGAAATCGACAATAAAGAAACAACAAGACTCGATGCAAGAATTGATAAAGACTCGAAATTGATATAAAGACACGACCGATAAGGACTGAGTCGATCTATATAGAACAAGATAAAGACCCCAGGCTTCCGTAGAAGGTAGGAACCAATACCAATGACTATATAACCCGCCTCTACAACCCTACACAACCAAGCGGACAACTTGGAGGCACAAGGAGGGGGCTTGTGGATACTAGGATCACCAAGTCTTGCGAAGTTGATGAACACAAAGCAAACCAAGCTGAGATAGATACCAATTCGTGATCAACGAGCACAGCTCTAGTTGGATCAACATCACTCAATGTGTTTCACACAAGTTTGAGAGAACTAATTCTATTCATTGAAAGCTTAATGTTTACAATGTATGAAATCGAAATATATAAGCTATGCTAAGGCCTGATGGGCCGAGTTTAATGATAGAAAGATAATATCTAACATCTACTTAGAACACCTAAAATCATAAGTAAATAAGGTCTCTAGAAATAACACTTAAAATAACCCAATTTCGGCCCAATAGGAACACTAGGCGAAATGGGGTTCCAACACTTAGTAAAATCCCGTCAAAACAGTGACAGCTTGCAAAGATGTGCATTTTCAGCCAATTTCGAGGTTGAATCTGGAAAAACCTTCAACAGAAAAGTTGTAGATCTCTTCGTCCTCGTTCCAACAAGATATGGCACGCCTCAATCCGATAAATATTGAATCCGTACGACCCATTTTACAGAGACGTCGAAAAGCTGTCAAATGACTATGAACGAGCTAAACGTCAAGCTCCCACCTTTGGACCTTTTCCCATGGTGGAGCCTTCTTCTTCCTTTTTAGAAAGACATCATCCGAAGGTGTCTTGGATGTTCCCGCATCAATAACTCTTAAGTGACTATAAACTAAGTCCCTCTCGAGTGACAAAGGGCCTTCGCTGGTAGCTTTATAAGCTCTAGGAAATAACTCTTAAATGAGTATAAACCAATTCTATATCGAGTGACAGAGGGCCTCCGCTGGTAGCTTTATAAGCTCGCGGAGATAACTCTTAAATGAGTATAAACCAAGTCCCTCTCGAGTGACAGAGGGCCTCCGCTGGTAGCTTTATAAGCTCGCGGAGATAACTCTTAAAAGAGTATAAACCAAGTCTCTCTCGAGTGACAGCTCGCGGAGATAACTCTTAAATGAGTATAAACCAAGTCTATCTCGAGTGACAGAGGGCCTCCGCTGGTAGCTTTATAACCTCGCGGAGATAACTCTTAAATGAGTATAAACCAAGTCCTTCTCGAGTGATAGAGGGCCTCCGCTGGTAGCTTTATAAGCTCGCGGAGATAACTCTTAAGTGAGTATAAACCAAGTCCCTCTCGAGCGACAGAGGGCCTCCGCTTGAAGCTTTATAAGCTCGCGGAGATAAATCTTAACTGAGAATAAACCAAGTCCCTCTCGAGTGATAGAGGGCCTCCGCCGGTAGATTTATAAGCTCGCGGAGATAACTCTTAAGTGAGTATAAACCAAGTCTATCTAAAGTGAAAGAGGGCCTCCACTGGTATCTTTATAAGCTCGCGGAGATAACTCTTAAGTGAGTATAAACCAAGTCCCTCTCCAGTGACAGAGGGCCTCCGTTGGTAGCTTTAAAAGATCGCGGAGATAACTCTTAAGTGAGTATAAACCAAGTCTCTCTCGAGTGACAGAGTGCCACCGCTGGTAGCTTTATAAGCTCGAGGAGATAACTCTTTAGTGAGTATAAACTAAGTCCATCTCGAGTCACAGAGGGCCTCGGCTGGTAGCTTTATAAGCTCGCGGATATAACTCTTAAGTGAGTATAAACAAAGTCCCTCTCGAGTTACAGAGAGCCTCCGCTGGTAGCTTTATAAGCTCGTGGAGTTAACTCTTAAGTGAGTATAAACAAAATCCCTCTCGAGTGACAGAGGGCCTCCGCTGGTTGCTTTATAAGCTCGCGGAGATAACTCTTAAATGAGTATAAGCCAAGTCCCTCTCGAGTGACAGAGGGCCTCCGCTGGTAGCGTTATAAGCTCGCGAAGATAACTCTTTGGTGAGTATAAACCAAGTCTCTCTCGAGTGACAGAGGGCCTCCGCTGGTAGCTTTATAAGCTCGCGGAGATAACTCTTAAACGAGTATAAACCAAGTCCCTCTCGAGTGACAGAGGGCCTCCGCTGGTAGCTTTATAAGCTCGCGGGGATAACTCTTAAATGAGTATAAACCAAATCCCTCTCGAGTGACAGAGGGCCTATGTTGATAGCACTACTAGAAAAATGCAATTAGACATCGGTTCACAACAGATGTCTTTCAAAAAAAATTCCGATCTCTTTGTGCGTGTAGTAAAAGATCAACTTTTCTACATCGGTTTTAGGCCGATGTCTTTTCTTTGTTCCAACATCTATTTTATTTTGAATATAGATATAAATCAACCCCTTAAATTTATTTTTGACATGTTCACTTATTGTTAAAGCCTCATTATTTTTCATTTATAAGCTTTTGAAGATGTCCACACAATGCCTAAATTTTACATTTACATCACTATTTTTAAAGTAATCAATGTATTAAAACAAAATAAACATCTTTTTTTATAATATTGATTTTGTCTATATTAATTTACTATATATAATTAGTGATTTTTTTATTGTTTGAAAATAATATATCGTATGAAATATATACATAACTGATGTATTAATATGATATGGACATCATTTTAGATTTATATAAAGATGTTATTTTTAATAATATATATCCATTTATATTAACATTGTGATGTAAAATATATATTACACATTGATTTAGATTATTTAGATGATGTCTATAATGATACTAACATTAGTTTTTATGTAATGGTTCGATTTCATAGCTATTCAGGCACAACGTTTTTCATCTATAATTCAATGTTTTTTTGTTCGATACACCCTTTGTTCATATAATAAGAATTCGCAAATGATGGGTACTTATATAACATATAAGTTAAAATAAACGCGAAATCGACATTTACAAATGTTTTACAAATGATAGGTACTTGAAAGATACAATTTTACAATTGATGGGTCTAGGCAATAAACAAAGGGTCAAATACTCAGAGGATTGCCTGCGCCAGCACCAACTCCACCAAAAATCATAATAGCAACAACTGAAGATTATCAAGACAACCTAAATTTCACAAGAATAACACATATCAACCATTCCATCTCCTGAGCACTTGAGAAATTAAAGCATACATTGTCATTTTGTGGATCTCACATGCACCAACCTTAGCTATCTTCACCAAGTGATCACAGTTGTCATGTCCATAGAAAAATGGCTCCTTCCTAAATACATGTGCATAACAACAATTCAGTAAGCATCTAGGAGTCTAGGACTGGAGTATAACAACAAAATCATTCCTTCAAAAGAGAACAGAAAACTAACTTCCCACCGGGCAGTCTCTGCCTCTCAGTCCCACCGGGCAGAAAACTAACAGATTGCCTCTCAAAGTCCCAAGCCTTCAAAAATAGGTCCTTTGCGTGTTGTTTAACCATTTATCATTCAACCAAACAACCACAACCCATCATCCACATACAAAATAAAATAGAGACACGGGCAAAAACAACTACTTACTGCACATAAACAATAAAAAAAGGCAATTGCTGAATCTACCAGATTACCACCATTTTGAAGAGATTCAACTTCTTGGGAAGTAAACTCACGATGTGTAAACTCACAACTGAGGAAAAATATCATTGTCCACATTAAAAAATTTATCTAGAAAGATTGCAAAAATGCAAATCTCTGTAAAATATAGAATAATAAGCCTCGGTAATGTACACAACAAGGTGTGGCAAAACTTCTCTCCTACGAAAACCCTGCTCCTTTCATTATTTGGCGTGTTGAACAACCTTAACATTTCAAGTAATGGAACAGTGGAACACCAGAAACCTTCAAGTAGAAAACATGTAATTAATCCAAAACTAACTAATAAACGTCAACTATAAAATTTAAGAATATTAAAACACTTTTAATTCCATGCACCAAGCATTTTCTGTAGGGCCTAGTGTTTAGGTAGTTCCAAAGACACATGGCCAATTTGTGATGATTTGACAGCCACTCTATTTGCATTCATCAGAAAAAGAGCCATTTCCTTCTAATAAAATAATGTCAAGTACCTCAAAATAAATCCTAAAGGTACTAATTCAACTCCAAAAGAGGTGGGTGGCCGGAATCAAATGGGAAATTGCAAGTTAAATGACAATTGATCAAAAAAGAAAGGTGTGAACTACAACAGGGTCTCATTTCAGGACCCAAGAAAGCTAATAGAGACGGGTTATTGCTAGTTTTTAAGAAGACATCAATGTGAAATGAAAATAACAAAGTGAGAAATGCTTTCACAGAGAAAGGCATTGAGAGAATAACTCACAACATCCACAGGAACCAAAGAGAGAAACTTCCACCAAATAGAGACAACTACGACCAGCCAGTATACTTACAAAACTATACATTGCAAAACTGACCATTAACAACTATATGTCTATAACATGCAGATACTTGCACAACGGGTAATTTAAGACTTGATAGGTCAATTTTGATTTCAGCAAGTGAAAATGTTAACTGTTAATATTAAAAAAATCAGAAAAAGGCAAGATTTATAAGCAATATTTCTAAAAATCAACAATGATTGCAGTTCAAAGGCAAACTATTAGAGTATATAGTCACTAAGATAGTGATAGTTAACCGAAAAAAGGATGTCATGCGCACCTTCTTCCCACGGATAACTCCTGGCTCTCCTTGAATTACCATGTACTTTGTGCCACTGACGTGTAAACCATTGGGGGCAAGGGACCCTGGTTCATCAAAATCTTTCATAATTGTCGTGATATCTTCAAGCTTAAACTACAGGGCACAAACAAAAAAACATCAGAATTGCTGCCTATTTTAAATGAGTTAGGTAGAACTGTAGAAGACATTAAGACGAATTCTAACACCCTCCTTCAATAAATTTAACCTAAAAGAATAATACACAAATACATAAAACATTATCAAAAAATCCCACACCAAGCGCGTAAAGGAAGGCCATTCAAAGAGGTGAGGATCAACCTATCATCATGGGGAGATCCATGCACTAGCTAGTAAACAAATTACGCACACATTAATGATCAATATGAACCATTAAATGATCTAAAAAAAAGAAAAGGGAACTTATGTACAAACAAGGATAACAACGAAACATCTTATTATTCAAACTTCTAGCTCAAGTCAAAATGCATGTGATTAAACAAGTGTTACTGAGGGTAGAGTAAAATCCAGTCCCCAACCATGAACAAGATCATTCTGAAGCAATATTTAAAAGATTATTAGCCAAACTAAAGTAAAATCCAAAGCTACATGAAATAGTCAAAGAAAAGCATTAAGATTTGGAAGAATATAAACCAAGTTTCATGTTAAGCAACAAATGCACCATCTTTCAGAAAGAATTACTACTATGAGACTCCAAGCACGGCGCCAAGCAATAATGAATAAGCATGTCATTATAACAAATAAGCAAGTCATTATAAACTAATAAACGGGCAGTTTTTACTAGCAGAAAAAGGACATACTCTTAATAAAACCTGCAGATTTGCAAAGTCTGGAACTGAGTGCATTACTTCAGCCATCACAACGTGGCTGGAAGCTGCTAACCATACTCCATGCTAAGAGATGCATTCGTAACTAAAAATAGGGACATACACACATTTCACAATTTGCAAGTAAACAAAGCTAAAGGCTTTAGTAAAGGTCAAATTATATATACCTGTGCTCATCATTCTCTGCAATCCTCACGTCTTCCTCGCGAGTTGAAAAATCTGCAAACAAAGAGGGAAAACAACATTTACGAATTTCAAATTCATGAAAACGGAACAAAGGAGAAATTCGAACAATAAGAAGGTGAAGAAAGAGATGTGCACTTCGCCAGTAGAAATACTGATGGGAGGCAAAATCCACTGGACTGTAACCGTGGCCAATGGAATTGACCTTGGTGACGTATTGCAACAGCGAGATCATTACTCAAACAAGCTAAGGAAAGAAACAGCATCAAACCCTAGATCTACAAAAACAATCGCACATCCCAAGAATCCAAGATTTCCAAATCGAATTAGCCACGGATTCCAACAAGCGAAGCAAAGAAAGGGAAGAAAAGAGAAGAGAAGAAGGAGAGCGTACCTTTTGCAGAGATAGCGACGAGGGTGGTGACGACGGTAGGAGTTAATGTTGTCTCCGGCGGGAGACACCCTCTCAGTCAGATCTGGAGATTGGAGGGGAGGGAGAGGCGGGGGATTTGGGGAGAGGGTGGATAGATCTGGTGGCGGTGAAGATCTCGAAGACGGAGGAAGAGGAGGTGGTGGTGCTCTGGAATGGCGGTGAGGGTTGGTGCCTCGGTGGTGCTCTCAGATGGCGGCGAGGTTTAGAGGGGAAGAGCCAAAGAGGACGTCTGATTTGGAGGTTGAGAGAAGAAATAAAAAGCAGGCTTTATTTTTCTAAGTACTTCAAAATATTTAAGCGTGATTTCAATTTTAGAAAACCCACCAAATTTTTTTGAAGAGTTTTAAGTTATGCGCGTTTCAACTTAGAAAATTCAAAATCGCGCGTTTTTGTTTTGTTTAGAACGAATAATTGTACATCTGTTAAAAAATTTAACTGATGTCTATTTTATTTTTAACATCGTAAATTTTAAAACTGATAAAATAGACTAATTTAATATCTGTTGTTTCTTTGACAGATTTAAATTACATGATTTCGAATTTGAGTATTCTAGTAGTGTAGCTTTATAAGCTCGCGGAGATAACTCTTATACGAGTATAAACCAAGTCCCTCTCGAGTGGCAGAGGACCTCCGCTGGTACTTTTATAAGCTTGTAGAGATAACTCTTAAGTGAGTATTAACTAAGTACCTCTCGAGGGACAGAGGGCCTCCGCTGCTAGCTTTATAAGCTCGCGGAGATAACTCTTAAGTGAGTATAAACTAAGTCCCTCTCGAGTGACAGAAGGCCTCCGTTGCTAGCTTTATAAGCTCGCGAAGATAACTCTTAACTAAGTATAAACCAGGACCCTCTCGAGCAACAGAGGGCATCCGCTGGTAGCTTTATAAGCTCGCGGAGATAACTCTTAAACGAGTACAAACCATGTCTCTCTCGAGTGACAGAGGTCCTCCGTTGGTAGCTTTATAAGCTCGTGGAGATAACTCTTAAATGAGTATAAACCAAGTCTATCTCGAGTGACAGAGTGCCTCCGCTGGTAGCTTTTTAAGCTCGCGTAGATAACTCTTAAGTGAGTATAAACCAAGGCCCTCTCGAGCGACAATGGGCCTCTGCTTGTAGCTTTATTAGCTCGTGGAGATAACTCTTAACTGAGTATAAACCACGTCCCTCTCGAGTGATAGAGGGCCTCCGCTGGTAGATTTATAAGGTCGCGGAGATAACTCTTAAGTGAGTATAAACCAAGTGTCTCTCGAGTGAAAGAAGGTCTCCGCTGGTAGCTTTATGAGCTCGCGGAGATAACTCTTAAGTGAGTATAAACCAAGTCATTCTCCAGTGACAGAGGGCCTCCGCTGGTAGCGTTATAAGCTCGTGAAGATAACTCTTAGGTGAGTATAAACCAAGTCTCTCTCGAGTGACAGAGGGCCTCCGCTGGTAGCTTTATAAGCTCGCGGAGATAACTCTTAAACGATTATAAACCAAGTCCCTCTCGAGTGACAGAGGGCTTCCGCTTGTAGCATTATAAGCTCGCGGGGATAACTCTTAAATAAGTATAAACCAAGTCCCTCTCGAGTGACAGAGGGCCTCCGCTGGTAGCTTTATAAGCTCGCAGAGATAACTCTTATACGAGTATAAACCAAGTCCCTCTCGAGTGGCAGAGGACCTCCGTTGGTAGCTTTATAAGCTTTCAGAGATAACTCTTAAGTGAGTATAAACTAAGTATCTCTCGAGTGACAGAGTGCCTCCGCTGCTAGCTTTATAAGTTCGCGGAGATAACTCTTAGGTGAGTATAAACTAAGTCCCTCTCGAGTGACAGAGGGCCTCCGCTGCTAGCTTTATAAGCTCGCGAAGATAACTCTTAAGTGAGTATAAATCAAGTCCCTCCCGAGAAACAGAGGGCATCCGTTGGTAGCTTTATAAGCTCGCGGAGATAACTCTTAAGTGAATATAAACGAAGTCTCTCTCGAATGACACAGGGCCTCCGTTGATAGCTTTATAAGCTCGTGGAGATAACTCTTAACTGTGTATAAACCAAGTCCCTCTCGAGTGACAGAGTGCCTCCGTTGTTAGCTTTATAAGCTCACGGAGATAACTCTTAAGTGAGTGTAAACCATGTCCTTATCGAGTGACAGAGGGCCTCCGTTGCAAGCTTAGATTATAAGCTCGCGAAGATAACTCTTAAGTGAGTATAAACCAAGTCCCTCTCGAGAAACAGAGGGCATCCGCTGCTAGCTTAATAAGCTCGCGGAGATAACTCTTAAGTGAGTATAAACAAAGTCACTCTCGGGTGACAGAGGGCCTCTGTTGATAGCTTTATAAGCTCGTGGAGATAACTCTTAACTGAGTATACACCAAGTCCCTCTCGAGTGATAGAGGGCCTCCGCTGGTAGCTTTATAAGCTCGCGGAGCTAACTATAAACAGAGTATAAACGAAGTCCCTCTCGAGTGACAGAGGACCTCCGCTGGTAGCTTTATATCCTCGCGTAGATAACTATTAACTGAGTATAAACCAAGTATCTCTCGAGTGACAGAGTGCCACCGCCGGTAGCTTTACAAGCTCGTGGAGATAACTCTTAAGTGAGTATAAATTATGTCTCTCTCGAGTGACAGAGGACCTCCGCTGGTAGCGTTATATGCTCGCGGAGATAACGCTTAAATAAGTAAAAACCAAGTCCCTCTCGAGTGACAGAGGGCCTTCGCTGGTAGCTTTATCAGCTCGCAGAGATAACTTTTAAGTGAGTATAAACTAAGTCTATCTCGAGTGACAGAGGGCCTCCGTTGAGATAACTCTTAAACGAGTATAAATCATGTCCCTCTCGAGTGACAGAGGACCTCTGCTGCTAGCTTTATAAGCTCGGGGAGATAACTCTTAAGTGAGTATAAACTAACTCCCTCTCGAGTCACAGAGGGCCTTTGCTGATACCTATATAAGCTCGTGGAGATAACTCTTAAGTGAGTGTAAACGAAGTCCCTCTCGAGTGAAAGAGGGCCTCCGCTGGTAGCTTTATAATCTCGCGGAGATAACTCTTAAACGAGTAAAAACCATGTCTCTCTCGAGTGACAGAGGGCCTCCGCTAGTAGCTTTATAAGCTCGCGGAGATAACTCTTAAATGAGTATAAAGCAAGTCTATCTCGAGTGACTGAGGGCCTCCGCTGGTAGCTTTATAAGCTCGCGGAGATAACTCTTAAATGAGTATAAACCAAGTCCCTCTCGAGTGACAGAGGGCCTCCGCTGGTAGCTTTATAAGCTCGCGGAGATAACTCTTAAGTGAGTATAAACCAGGTCCCTCTCGAGCGACAGAGGGCCTCCGCTTGTAGCTTTATTAGCTCGCGGAGATAACTCTTAATTAAGTATAAACCATGTCTTTCTCTAGTTGTAGAGGGCCTCCGCTGGTAGATTTATAAGCTCGCGGAGATAATTCTTAAGTGAGTACAAACCAAGTCTCTCTCGAGTGAAAGAGGGCCTCCGCTGGTAGCTTTATAAGCTCGCGGAGATAAGTCTTAAGTGAGTATAAACCATGTCCCTCACCAGTGACAGAGGGCCTCCGTTGGTAGCTTTATAAGCTCGCAGAGATAACTCTTAAATGAGTATAAACTAAGTCCCTCTCGGGTGATAGAGGGCCTCCGATGGTAGCTTATAAGAGGGCCTCCGCTGGTAGCTTTATAAGATCGCGGAGATAACTCTTAAGTGAGTATAAACTAAATCCCTCTCGAGTGACAAAGGGCCTCCGCTAGTAACTTTATAAGCTCGCGGAGATAACTCTTAAATGAGTATAAACCAAGTCCCTCTCGGGTGAAAGAGGGCCTCCGCTGGTAGCTTTATAAGCTCGCGGAGATAACTCTTTAGTGAGTATAAACCGAGTCTCTCTCGAGCGATAGAGGGCCTCCGCTTGTAGCTTTATAAGCTCGCGGAGATAACACTTAAATGAGTATAAACCAAGTCCCTCTCGAGTGACAGAGGGCCTACGCTTGTAGATTTATAAGCTCGCGGGCATAACTCTTAAGTGAGTATAAACCAAGTCTCTCTCGAGTGAAAGAGGGCCTCTGCTGGTAGCTTTATAAGCTCGCGGAGATAACTCTGAAGTGAGTATAAACCAAGTCCCCCTCGAGTGACAGAGGGCCTCCGTTGGTAGCTTTATAAGCTTGCTGAGATAAATCTTAAATGAGTATAAACTAAGTCCCTCTCGAGTGACAGAGGGCCTCCACTGATAGTTTTATAAGCTCACGGAGATAACTCTTAAGTGAGTGTAAACTAAATCCCTCTCGTGTGACAGAGGGCCTCCGCTGGTAACTTTATAAGCTCGCGGAGATAACTCTTAAATGAGTATAAACCAAGTCCCTCTCGAGTGACAGAGGGCCTTCGCTGGTAGCTTTATAAGCTCGCGGAGATAACTCTTAAGTGAGTATAAACTAAGTCCCTCTCGAGTGACATAGGGCCTCCGCTGATAGCTTTATAAGCTCGCGGAGATAACGCTTAAACGGGTATAAACCAAGTCTCTCTCAAGTAATAGAGGCCCTCCGCTAATAGCTTTATAAGCTCGCGGAGATAACTCTTAAAAGAGTATAAATCAAGTCTCTCTCGAGTGACAGAAGGCCTCCGCTTGTAGCTTTATAAGATTGCGAAGATAACTCTTAAGTGAGTATAAACCAAGTCTCTCTCGAGTGACAGAGTGCCTCCGCTAGTAGCTTTATAAGCTCGCGGAGATAACTCTTAAGTGAGTATAAACTAAGTCCATCTTTAGTGACAGACGGCCTCCGCTGCTAGATTTATAAGCTCGCGGAGATAACTCTAAAGTGAGTATAAACCAAGTCTCTCTCGAGTGACAGAGGGCCTCCGCTGGTAGCATTATAAGCTCGCGGAGATAACTCTTAAACGAGTATAAACCAAGTCCCTCTCGAGTGACAGAGGGACTCCGCTGGTAGCTTTATAAGCTCGCAGAGATAAATCTTAAGTGAGTATAAACTAAGTCCCTCTCGAGTCACAGAGGGCCTCCGCTGATAGCTTTATAAGCTCGCGGAGATAACTCTTAAATTAGTATAAACGAAGTACCTCTCGAGTGACAGAGGGCCTCTGCTGATAGCTTTATAAGCTTGCGGAGATAACTCTTAAACGAGGATAAACCAAGTCCCTCTTGAGTGACAGAGGGCCTCCGCTGGTAGCTTTATATGCTCGCAGAGATAACTCTTAAATAAGTACAAACCAAGTCACTCTCGAGGGACAGAGGGCCTCCGCTGGTGTCTTTATAAGCTCGCGGCGATAACTTTTAAAAGAGTATAAACAAGGTCACTCTCGAACGATGGATATGAATAAGAAACAAGATCATACGATGCATCATTATCGAACCCCGGTCTAGCCCCGACTTAACTGAAGTTCGAGGAGCTGTGATGATGCCCGAGATTTAAATAATGATATTCTCAAGTGTCATAAATAAATAAGGTTCCCCGCTATATAAATAGAACCTCATAAACATGAAAAATGAACGAGTGCAAGTTAAAGATTGAGATTCAAGACGTCCACGGAGGATCAACCGTCCGCGACTCCCACTTGCATGCCTGGACACATGGCATCATGCCCCCCTCCCACATGTCATTAGGCATGTGACATTTGGCAATGTTTTGGCTCCATGTGGAAATACACACTTACACTATAAATACATGAGAGGGGGAACGGAATCAGGGGTCGGTTCCCATTTTATTCCAAAGAGCATAGGCCGGGAATAGGGGGCTCTTACAAGCCTATTTCACCGGGTTCGTCTCGACTCAGTAATGAGCCGACACTTGGTGAGATTATTGCCCGAAAAGTGGAACGAGTTGAGCACTAGGCTCTTCGGCACTAGAAAGGATCACCCGTTAGTTGCGGTGGGCACGTCCAGGTAAGACTGTCCGAACGACTCTGGTCTATGCGGCACAGGTCGAGGCCCCCATTTAGGATAGACGATATGAGGAGGGGGGCTCCAGGTAAGACCGCCGACCAACCGAGATTCGACACGCGGCTCACCTCGCCCACGATGACGTGGAAGAAGGTTCACTTTTCAAATGTGGTTTCATTAGCTGTGAAACCGACAATCACGGAGTTTCCTTGGGGAGAGGTGCACAACATCCAAGCCTAGCACATAAGTGAATGGGGTTCTGTTGTTGCAGGAGGATGGTCAAGTATGAAATAAATGTAAAGTATAGATCATTCCCTGTCTCTGCAAATGAATACAAGACTTCCTCCCGTTGTAGTAGAAGGTTGTCAGGATCGATCCTCGAGGAAGTGTGTCAGCGGATCTTAGGTAGCAGTAGAATCTCATGGACAGATTGATAGAAATAACAAATAAAATCATAAAAGAAAGCAAAGACAGCAAACTTGGTCGATATTGACCTCTAGTAGTCGATATTGACTAGAAAAATCGACCAAAGTGACTAAATATTGACCCAAAACAGAAACAGAACACAGAGGCAGAACCTTAGTCAATATTGACTGGAGATACTCAATATCGACTACAAAAATCGACAGAATTCAACTCAATATTGACTGCAGAAACTTGAAAACTCGGAACTTTGTGAAATAAATCAATGAACTAAAATACTTCCAAGATCGATGTTTCAACACCACAACGATAACCATGTAAAATAACACATAAAGGCATAAAATATCATGCTTTCCATCAAATAACTTTCGTTATTAACAAATAGGCATATAGAGGCTTTCGCATAAACCCTAATTGTTACTAACCCTTTTCAGATAATTAATCCAAGTTATATTAAGATCACTTTCTCTTCAATAACACAAACAAGGATCACCTTCAACTTTCGCAAAAGAATCATGCTCATAGGGATAGAAGACGAATTGCATAAAAAGATCAAACCTTTACCGCATTACTTCACATGGCCACCGTCGGGCTCACACCGACCCTAGAAGTGGGTGGACTACTCGCTCTTCATCATCAAGAAAGACATCAATAATAAAAGGAAATAACTTGCATTAAATAAACTAAAGAAACCTTACAACCAATCGAAGCCAAATCCGCTTTCGCCTTTCCAACTTCTCTCACCACAAACTCTCTCCTCTACTCTCTCTATGTAACTACTTACTTGTTCTCTCTGAAATTGAATGAATAAAAACCAGCCCCTAAGGCTTTATTTATAGGCTTCCAACCCTTGCTAATCAAGGTAAGAAAGTCTATCTATATCTATATCTACTTTATCTTAAGGCTTAAAGATTAAATAATGGAATAAAAGAAATAAATCAACTAGGACTATATCTAATTTGTGGATAAATCCTTTATGGAGTTGATAGATCTTGATAGGTCTTGATAGAAGTTGATAGAATTTGATCTCGAAAATACCTCCATTGGATTCGGGATAGAAACTTAACAAGAAGTCGGTTAAGCTCGGAATCCGCCGCCGTGGGTCCAGTCGATATTGACTAGGTTAAGTCGATATTGACCTAGTTAAGTCGATATTGACCTAGTTAAGTCGATATTGACCCGTGCTTCCTCGGTTTCTCTTCAGCTGGTCGATATTGACTCCAGAGATGAAAATCGAGTGACTTTTAGTCGATATTGACCTAGAACTGGTCAATATCGAGTTGATTCTTCAGCTTCTCTCCGTCTTGGCTCGGTTTTGGTTTCTGAGGAAGATATTGAGTCGATATTGACTTACTGAGGTCAATATTGACTTGCCCTTTTTCTTCACTTCTTGCTTCTGGTCCATATCGGTTTGACTCATTAATTTTCGACCAGATTGAGTCAATATCGAGTAGAATGAGTCGATATTGACTTGTGCTCAGTTTCTCGTTCTGTTCTTTAAACACACTTTCCCGAGTCCTCGTTCGTCGGATTGACGCATATGACCATGCGTTGGAAGACATCAAAGCTTAATTCAGAATGATGAATGGTGAAAAATGCCCTTTTCTCCAGCTGCACCATCCTTAGCTTCTTCATGAGTTTTCCTTTAAGCTCCAAAGTGCGTCCGATTTCTGCGAATTAAAACAAAAACTTGTGTAGACCTCCATATATTGCAAATAAACATAAAGTACACAAATTCTGTATTAATCTAACCCAAATGCATGAAATGCATGCAGAAATCGATATAAAAGTAAGTGTAAAACATGGCGAATTAGGCTCACAACAGGTTCCAACCCAAAACCTATTGCCATTGAGTGGAATAGCCTACCTACTTATATGCTAGCTTGGAACCCTCCCAACCTCCGATGTGGGATTTGCTTGTTTCACATGTGCACAAACCCAACAATTAGTTGTTTGGTTGATGCGCGCTTTTCGAGAGAGGGTGTTGTTTGATTATTGATCATTTTTAAATTTGCAGGATTGGGATTTTGATCTCATCAAGCAAAGCCCCCTTAATAAAAAAAAATTATATAGATTTCTTGTTGGCTATAACATCAGATGTAGCTAAAAATGCTGCTCCCAGGGACGGAACTAGGAGTGGGCTGCTATATGCTGCAGGCTGCAGCCCACCCCAATTTACTAGTAATATGTATAATATAGGTAGGTTAATGTCATGTTGTTTAATTAGCCTAGTTGGTTGAGTATGCATGTGGGTGTTGAAAGGACCTAGGTTCGATTCCCTTCCGCTTTTATTTTTCCTGTTGCCTTCATTTTTTTCCTGTGCGCTACATCGCTACTCATTACTCACTTCAATTAGCCAATTAGGTGGTGGCCAGCCATTAATCATACATGGATTAATTTCATCATTTGATGGTATTCTACATCCCCGAGCGGCAGTCAAACGAGGGCGTGAATGCGAGATGCCAGTGGAATGATCGGCCGGTTTGAAGAATATTTGATAAGTAATTAACTCTATTATTGTTAATTTAAATATAGATAAAAAAATATCTCTAATTTTTAACTCAATAGATATAGGGTAAAAATAAAATTATATACAATTTTAGCATATCCAAAATTATAATCCTGGTTCCGTGCCTGGCTGCTCCTATAATACTTTCTACTCTTTCGAAAAAACAAGGATTGCTCATACGTACTAGCTATTGTTGTGCCTTGTATGAGGTTTTATCTCACTATAGGAAATAAGCTTAAGGGTTTTCCCAGTGATCATCCATACAAGAAGCAGTGGCGGAGCCAGAAAATACGTTGGGGTGGGCAAGTTAAGAGCCAATGTGGGAATAAATAAATTTGTCGGAAATATTTTATAAGAAGTAAAATAATTTATAAAAATATTGAGAAAAAACTCTTTAATTGTGACAATTTTAATTTCATTCATTACTTTGCCTAATTATTCTATTCTAATTTTATTTAAATATTTCTAACCATATTCTCATTAAATTATAAAAAAATAGAACATTAATTAAATACTTAACATGATTTAAAAATATACTCCCTCCGTTAATTAAAACATGTCGTTTTAGACATTTGCACATTTTTTAAGAAATCAAATAAAAGCAAACAAAAATGCACTTATACCCCTAATTATTACTTTACTTTTCCACTTTATTGAAAACTACAACTAACAAATATCTAATCATGACAAGGGTAATTTTGGAAAGTGAACACCAAAATACCTAAAACGACATGTTTTTCTTAACAAGATTTTACTCCTAAAACGACATGTTTTTCTTAACGGAGGGAGTATTAAACTGGGACATGAAACAAAAAATAGGAAAATGAGAAACAAAATCTAAATGAAAAGAAATATTAATGTCAAAATTCAGAATAAATGCACCAAGGGGACTCAAACTCTGGATTTGTTAAATTAACTAAACAACAATATTGGCTTAATATTGTTGTTTTGTTAATTTAACAAATCCAGAGTTCCAAAGTTCCAATATACCTATGTATTTTTTTTCCAATTTGGGGTGGGCTTGGACCCATACAAGCCCACCCCTGTATCCGCCATTGACAAGAAGTGGATCGACAAGTATTCATCTTCAAGCTACGAGGTTTGTCACAATCATAAGCTCATAGTGTAGTGAATATCCCATTATGATAGTGTGACCTCCTTGATGACTGATCGACTTCCTACCAATCTTCTGGATCCATATGAGGTAGTTGAAGAATTGTGGGATATAGTGATCATTACTATGACGACTGATGAGCTTCACACTGTAGAGAAGATTTATCTACAAACAATGAGACTTGAAGTTTCTTAGTGCTCAAACTCTATCTCAGAGGACAGTGATTCCGTTATGTAAAGAGCTCAAACCTAAAGAATAGCATCTCTTGCTCTTCTCTGTGCATTTGATCCAACCTGCTCAAAGACCAATTCATCCTGTAGCTCAACTTTCCATTGAAATAACTTCCAATCTGGGTTAGAATCAACATGGAAGTCATATAACTACACCTTAATTAATTTGTTGAGAGGGTTTCTCGAGCAAATAAATTTATAATCAAGACCCCGCTATAGTATAGGGAGTCATGATCGTCCATGGGAGAGAGTCAGCGGTTCTTATTTAGTTGCTTTAGAAAGGTATATAAATAGTGAGAAGAGGTGAAAAGTATAGATTTTAGGGGTGTAAAGTTGCAAATTCAGAAATTAAGTTAATAATAAAAAAAATTGTAAATCGCCGATAATCACCACAACGATAAGTCGATAATCATGCATGCAAACGCAATGAATCACACAAATATCGCACTTTTATATATAAAAGAGTCAACTTTCATCAACCAAGCAAAGCAATCAATCAAATTTCGTTAAATTAATCAACTTAACTACTTTTCTTAATTAGGTCATTCAAAACTTTCGTTTCAAAACCCTGTCCAATTCACAATTATCTCTTTCAATATAATTGCAAACAAGGAATTTTCCTAACTTTCGTTAGGTATTAAGCACAAGGGATAGATAGAGGTACTCAATTCATGGATTCATAGCATTAAACACACATGTCTACCGTTGGGATCACTCCAACCCTAGAAAGAGGAAAACTACTCATACATTGTCATGATGAGCAAATAAAAAAACATAGAATTTAGGTAGGAGAAGAAACTAAAATTAAAACTAAAAAACCAGGAAAATAGTGTCTCAAACTCAACCACAATTTCACACAAAAAATTCCAAACACACGCCCGAGCTTTCGCCCAAACACGCCCTCCAAACAGCCCCCAGCGACTCTCCCAACTCTCCCTCTAAAATTGTGTATGTAAAACTGTCCCCCCAAAGGGTCCTATTTATACTACAAAACCTAATTCTATCTTAGGAAATCGGAATCTAAACGAATCTATCTAATTCTATCTAAAAATGGGATAAAATTTGTATAAAATCTCGTTCAGATGGCCCATACCGAGTGCGCCCCCGATCGGTACCGAGCACTATTGGTGTGGCTTATGGTGGTCAATATTTTATCTATCAGGGGGTCGGTACTGACCCACTCCAGGTCAAAATGAGAGTCGGTATGACTTTTGTTGGCTCAAATTCACATCTCGTTCTTCCGCTTTTCGGGGCAGTGCCGATCCACCCAGGTCGGTATGGCATCGGTATGACCGTTCAGCTTGGGCGAAAATAGGGCGTTTCTCAACTTTGTTGGCCTTCATCTTATTCTTATTATCTGAATTGGTAAATAGATAGATAGGTGGCGTAAAGCCAAGTAGTTACAAAAAATACAAGACCAAACAAGGGGTCTCATAAAAAACGTACACCTCTTAATTCCTACCACAAATTTTAAAACACAAAAGTCCAACCTTATAATGCCACACGGCATTAAAATCCCTCTCAATATTATAATCCACCAAATACATATCCCCCTACCTAGTACTCCAACTACACGCTACCTGGTCAAACACCACACACTTTCCAAGTTGAAAAGACAAAATGTCTTATTCAACGATCAAAAAGAAGGAGTGCACCAAGGCCCACACTTTGACCACGGGGGCAAGCCCCTCTCACAAACCTCTTGTCCACTGTAACACGAAACAAAGCCAAAGAAAGGGGCCCACACATGTCACCGTCCAACCTGCAATGAAAAAAAAAAAAAAAAAAAAAAAAAAAAAAAAAAAAAAAAAAAAAAGGTTCCAACTAAGACAAAACAAGGTGGAACAAACGTCACCACCCGCCTGCAATTACCAGTCGGAACCCCACGCCTTCTCGCCGGAGAACAACCCAACCACCACCGGAATCCCACACCGTTACTAAAAACCGTCATCCCCACAACGCAGTCGGCCCATCAATAACAAATTGTGCAGGCGACGAACGACTCGAGCAACCGGTGCAACGACTCCGACCAACACTAACCCAACAGATCCATAGCCCGGCAAGCCACCACCTTGGACACCCGACGCCACCAGTCGCACCACCTCAACCACCTCCCCACAGCCACCCCGAGTTCAGCACAAAAACAAAAGATTTAGGGGCCAAGGGAGAAGGAAGAAGCGGCCAAACAAAGCAGCCCCCGATATCAGCGGTAACGCCCAGCCTCACAACCATCCACGTCGGAGAAAACCAACACCGGAGAGAGGCACGAACAGGACGAGACCTCCTGGCGCATCCAAAGCCCAGGAGACCGAGGCGCCAATGCTTCTACGCCCAATCAAATAGGACTCGCACCGCCCATGGCGACGGAGCACCCATCCTACCCACAGCCACCACCACTTGTCGGAGCTCCAACGCGCCCACTATGAGAGGAGACAAGGAGGCGAGAACCAGCACCCAGATTAGGCAAGAACCGAACCTGAACAGAGGCCAACCGGACAACCAAGGCCACCCCGACACCCGATCTGCAGCGCCACCAGCCCTCGGCTTCACGGTCGGAGCCAGATCCTAAGGCGATGAGCCACCACGGCGAAGCGGATGACCAAAAAGCTGGAACTCGAGCCCGGAGAGATGCAAACGAGCCAAGAAGAGCAGAAACCTCTTTAAACCTCCGATCCCCACCCAAACTGTAGTCTAACCGAAAACTCTCAAACAGTCAGAACAAAAAAACCCACCGGATTAAAACAATAGGAACAAGAATCTCAATGGAAATCCAATAGTGGGGAGGAAGGGAAGATAAGTGAGAGAGAAAAACAAAGAGGAAGGAAAAATCCTTGAGAGTTTCTCTCTCTAAAATTCTCTCTCCTTCCCAAAACCTATCTTATTCTTATTATGTGTGTATGATTTTTACATTGTTGCTAACTTAGCAGTACTGCATTACCCAAAGGCCAAAGAGTTATGCATAGCTGCTGAGTTGAGTGCTTGTCTCTAATGTACATTGACATGGAGTGGGTTCAACAACTAAATTGAATTAGATGGATGTGAAAAAAGAATACCCTTCACATATCAGACAGGAGAGACAGATTGCCCTTTCATGTGAACATTGGAAAGTGTAAATTGCTCTAACCATATATCTACTTGTGTGATACTTTTTCAGCAAAGGCGTCGATTGCAGCGTACACAAGGACAACATAACGGGAATCGGCAATGGAGCCTATTACGCTAATCTATTAGCTGAAACGGAGAGCCAATCTTGATCCTTGGCTTTCTACCGCGCCAAGAGTACATAACTGGTGGCTAAAGAGGGTTAAAACGCCATCCTCCTTGCTTTTGGAGAACCTCAAACCCTTCAAACCCGCTACTGCATGAACATGAACTCCTCCGCTTAACTAAAACTGCAAAGCAAAGCGTGTAATGATCATACCTTTGGATGCACCAAATCGTGTACGGTCACTGGATGATGACCGAGCTTTATGTGGCTCACGCGTATTACCATCTTTCATCTCCCAGCCAGTTGTTCTTTTCCTTGGGTCCAGTTGGCCCTTCCTCGCCATAAAGCTCCGTAGGGAACAAATCTATGAGGTTCTCAACAGAAAACCTCACGAAGATCGGAAGGTGGTTTAGGATCTTATCTATCTCAGAGCGTGAACCGTACATAATAGTTGGCCCCCACTCTCGCATGTACTGCAGCCAAGACGGCTCTTCCACCGCGTCCCCAAGGTACTCGGCTGCAACAATCTGGTACTTCGAGCTAGAATCCACAAAGTGTTTGCTCCTAGCAACATCATTTCGTACTCCCACTTTGAGCCTTGATGGCCCCCAAATGTATGAACCGGGATGGGGGAAGTTCGCGTGACCATCCTTGGACGAGTAAAGCACTGACTTATTCCCCTCTATGAACTCCAGGTCACAAGCATCAACCCATTCCCCCCCACTATGCTGGGAGAAGTACGCGCTCCACAGCTCCCCAGTGAAGTTGCTAAGGCGGAGAGTGAAGTGCTCCCAATCACCGACGTGTTCACCTATCTTGCCAAACGCCATACTGGCTAAGCCGACTTTTAGGGTGGCCGGTCCATTGAAAGGGCAGAAGACCCACATGACAATGTCAGTGAATGTTCCTCCAAGAGCTGGTTTAATATGAACATAGAGTTTGGCACTCTCCAGGTTCCCACACTTGAGATGGTTTCTCTTATCCTCATCGTCGGGCAAGTCTATCCAATAGTTTCCGTCATTGGAGCCACCACGGGGCAAGTTTGAGCCGCTGGAATCGATCCGCTCTCCATATTCTTTACCATTTTTGTACAGAAGCGCCCCATTGTTAAAGAACCATGGCACTGAAGAGGGCAAGTATATCTCTTCAGGATGGAAGAACACAGTTGGCCCGTAGTGCTTGATTAAGGCATGAGCTTGGTCAAGATTCGGCATGGCATGTAGAGTGGAATCCAGATTCTTCAAACACCCAGTGCTCACTTTATCATCGCAAGCAATCGGGTCTGTACAGCAAAAGAAAGTCCCCACAGGCACACCCTTACCCAACATTCCTCTTTTCCGAGGCCTTGTGCACCAAACCTGACAAGGATATTTCGGGCTGAAATCAATGTCAAGTAACAACTCACAGGCTTCACATGGCAACACCAGATCATCTCGGACGCATCTGATCTCGTCAAGGGACGGTTGTGTAGGTTCATCAGTGACCACAAATCCCAATCCTTTATAGCCTTTTGGAGCCCGAGGCATCCAAATGTAACCGCACCCTTTTTGCTGCGTATCTGAATCCCACACCAATGTATAGCCAAGTGGACTTGTGAGAGCAGGAACCTCGGAAATGCCCAAATCTCGAGCCACAAGGACAAACCCCGATAATGGGCGACCGTCAGATTGGCAATAGTGACCAAGACAGTGAAATCCATCAGGGATCTCAACCGGTTTGTAGAACGTCACTCCTTTAGCTTTCCCGCGGATTGGGCTGCAACTCCATACAGATTCAAATGTGGTGATCATGGAAACCTCTAGTTCTCCTAGGATTATTCTACCTGACCCGAAACCGCCACCTAAGAACATACAAAAATGTTCATCATCAAACACACAAGTCAACAGAATAACTCAAAGTCATATATCTAAAACCTTTACCAATCCATATATTCAATCAAGATTCCTTTTTGAGGGATTTATTGGACATCACAGTTCTAAATTTCTAAATTGAACATATAAGTGCAACTTTTAATTATGATTATCAAGTTAATCTATTTGGAAAATATCAAAACAAAACAAGATTCAGACATGGTTGGGACTACATCATCACAGTACAAAAAAATGCAAATTAAAACCAAATTGCTCACAATGTTTTAGACCAAGTGAAATTTGAACCAATAAAAGTCATTTTAGTGCGTTGCATAGTACAAAGAAGAGAAATCAGAAGCAAATTTGAACTTCTCTAATTAGCTGGGCATCACAAGAGCACAGAATGAACTGAGGATAACTCGTTTTATGCAACAGAAAAGGATCACTGTTATTAAAACTAAAAATATTATTTACTCCTAACAGACCTTATTACCTTAATTTGGTAACTAGTATCTCAAATAGACCCTTTAATTTGGTAATTTCAGGAAAAAATTGCAATTTTAAGAACAGAAGGAAGAACACAGCTTTAACAACCCCAAAGGGACATACCTGAAGGCCATTGAGGGAGAGGAACTGGCAGAGAAAACGGTTCTGGTTCTGGTTCTGGTTCGGATCCGAGATAGTACGAATCGGACAATCGAGTGCTCCAGTAGAAGCAATCGCACCCAATCATCTTATCAGGGAATTAAAAAAAGTTCCAATTTGGGATTCAATTCGATCACAAAACCCAAATCCCAGAAAAACCCACAAACAATTTGAGCTCTATTGAACCTTCCCAAGCCCCCAAGACCTTTCTACGCCAAATTCAAGAGCCCCGCCACTGAAGAGAGCAGGGAGCATAGAAAGGGGGAAAAGGGGATGTCTTTGCCTTGGAAGAGGTGGAGTGGAAAGAAAGCAACCTGGTGAATTTTAATTGTCTGGGTGGGTTTGAGTTTGTTTTGGTTTTGCTCAGCAAACTCAAATTGAAATCAAAAATGAAAAAGATATCTTCACTTTGATTACTGTAGCGGGGCATATATTTATTGCTTTCATTTTTTAGTGCACGTCAATTGTCATCCATTTTGATTTTGCCCCCTTTTTTTGTTTGGTCATAAGTTGGGCACGAAGTGTTTGTTTGGTGTGCTTTGAGGACCTTGATTTTTAAAGCTACGTTTTTGTTGTTTAATCATATGAACACAACGGCAACGCCGTCAAGTAAGGCCTAGCAGAATGTCAGGAACGAGAGCGGAAGGAGCTAAAAGTTCACTGTTACTAGTTGCCAAGGATAATTGTTTGGGTCACTCGAGTCGGGTTTAGCCTTTAGTTGACCTAAGTTGAGTTTGTGTCAAATTTTAGAACTGAGTCACAAATTTTAAGTCAATTTAGTGTGAAATATTTTATTTTATTTCAAATTAGTCTGATGAGTTAAGGTTAATTCTAGTTTGGATTATTTTGAATATTTGATTAATTTCAATATTAATAAAAATTTAGGTTGAATCAAATTAGATTGATTTCAATTCAATCGAACTCAATCATTTATATCTAGTTAATCAGCTATTTAAAGAGTTGAAATCAAATTAGATTGATCTCAATTCGAATTCAGTCGTTTTATATCTGATATCTGATGTAGTAATCAATCATGTATTTAAAGAGTTGACTCTTTTCGACTCACAAGTAGAAAATTTATATAAGGACCTTATTTAAATGAGGGATTTCATTGAAATGGACCTTTAAGCATATTTGGTTAGCTAGATAGGCCATTAATTGTTTTATTAACTTCCTTAGACCTTCTTAATTGTTATTTGACATTCCTGACCTGTTCTCGGTTCTTCCACCCTCTCTCTCAGCTCACGCTTTCCAGCTGCTCTCTCCTTCTTCCTCTTCGTTCTCCCATCTCTATTCTTCGATCTCTCCATCAATCACGGCCGTTTTGTGTTTCCATTCTCCAGTGACCGTCGGCGGTGGCGTTGTCCCTCTCCTCCGCCCGGTTTTTTGAGCTTTCCCCCAAATTTGCGTTCGATGGTGTCATCTCCATGTATGTGATTCTTTTGCCAAGCTTGTTCTCATCCTTTTTTCTGGCTAGATTTGGTGATTTGGTGGTGTTGTGCATTCGAATCCTTGGTTAATTTTGTTTATTTCGAAGATTTGTGTTGTTTTACTGTAGCTAGGGTTTATATGATTTTGATCCCCCGTTGTGTTGTTATGTGTGGTTGATGCCATTAATTTAGTGTGATTCCACTTGTTGCTTCTAGGCTATGGGTGTTTTATGTGTAGTTCTCTGTTATTTTTTATTGTTCCACATTTTCGGTTCATATATGTTTATATTTTGTCAGTTTTTTCTGTTCAGTTTGGGCTGTAACGATTTGTGTGGTGTGAATTTTGTTCCATGCTAGTGTTCATTTGGTAGTAATATTGGTGATTGTTTAGGTTGTGAACTATGGGGTCCCTTTATTGTATGGATATTGTGTTAGATTCCAGTTTTAAGTTATGTGAACTGTGTGCTCCTTCCTTCCTTTATTGGTGTAGACTCTTGTGGGGTGCAATTGTTGTCATCTTTTGGATGTTGATGCCAGTTGTGTTTATTTGGTTCATTTTTTTGACATTCTTTGTCCTTTTGTACTTTGTTATTGTCTTGATTCCAGCTACAAGTTAGGTGAACCATGTGTTACATTATTGCTTTCTTAAGTGTTATGTGTTTGTCGTTGTTGTCATCTTCTGGACTTTGATTCCAGTTTGTTGGTATTTAGCTCCTCATGGTGATAATATTTGTCCCTTTTGTGTCTTTTTTTTCTTTGTTTGTTTTTTGGTGGTTGATTCCAGTTATATGTGAGGGGAAATATGTGTCACATTGTTTGTTTTGGAAGGGGTTTGTCGCTTGATTCCAGTTTGTTGTTTGAAGTGGTTGTCAATATTTCTCATTCCACGTATTGTCCTTGTTTTGATGACATAGTTATATTGATTCCATGTCTTATGTCTACAACATTCCTTCTTACCCCAACTGATGTCAAGGACGACTTACCTTGCCCGGTTAGTTGTTTCGTTGTTCCCTTTAATTTGTTCTTTTTGTTTTTTTCCCTTGTTCTATAGTTTGTATCATATTCTGTTTTTGTTCTTATGTTTTCATTTTTTTCATTGTATTTTTGTGTGTGTTTGTTGGTTTTATGTAGGTGTTTGAATATATCCGTGATGACATGGATACATTTGTTGGGAAGTACAACAGATACTATCGTGCTGATATAGTTTCTGTCATCAAAAGGGAATTGAGTGTTGCTGATTGGTCTTCCCTGTCCTCATCGTTTCTCCGCCGCATCATTTGGTTTGCTGACAAGTTGGCATTTGCCCAACAACTTGTCAATTATTTCATGGTTCATGAGTTAAAAACATCTACAACTAGGGAAATGTGGTTCAAACTTAAATCTTCTCATCCTGTTCGTTTTTCCATGTCTGAATTTGCTGCTGTAACTGGTCTTAATGTGCATCTGACCATATTGTTGTTGTCCCTGCTACAAGCACTAGGTCTGTGTTAGGGGTCGATAATATAATGTATGATGATTTGATTGATATGTTCTGTAGAACACCCAAGAACTCACCTAAGAAACTGCTTATTGCATATGTTTTAATCATTGATGGCATCTTGTTGCCTCATCGTACTGGGTTTGTTAGGAACCAGATTGTGGCTCTTGCATCTGACATGTCTCAGTTCAATGATTATGCTTGGGGTAGGTTAGTGTATGTGGAGACTATCTCCTCATTGATGAAGGTTAATCGTGCATCTCGAACTAAATCCTTTAAGCCTGAGAAGAAAAGGGTTAAGAAGAGTGGTGACAAGGGTGCTAAGAAGACTGAGAAGGCAAGGAGTGGGTTTAATCTGCTAGACTTTCCACTTGCTCTTCAGGTTATGTTCCTTTTCTAAGTTTTGTGTGATTTTGTGTGGGTGTGTGTGTTTTAGTACGTGTGTTTATGTTGTTTTTTTTCCATCACAAGTTTGGATCTTGGAAGCTTTCCCGAAGATTCCACCTATGGTCCATTGCAGTGTTGTCATTGATGACATAGATCGTTCCTTTGTGAAATGGAGTTTAGCCTCTACTAAGGTTGTCACTGCTCGGCACATTCAGCTTGAGTTTTTTAAGACTCCCATGGTAATATCTCTATATTTTTTTTGTAAGTGTATATTCCTTATTCAATTTTATCTTATATATGTATATATGTGTTACAATTGTGTTTTTAATCGTAGGACACGATATATCCTACCTATGGTGAATACTTGGATTCTCCATCGATGGCTTTCCATAATGAGGTTCATGATGCAACTGTTCCTGCCTACCAAGCTTGGTTGTCCCACCTAGCGTCTTCGAGGTTAACTATTGTGACCAATGCAGCCACCAATGATGCTAATCTCCAGATTGTGTCATCTCCCGGGCTCAATGATCAAGTTGTCCCATCTACCAATACGGCAGTTGTTGCGTTGTCACCTTCATCGGTTTCTGCAAGGACTCGGTCTAAAGCTGCGTCGCCTCATTTGTCTCTTCCGTTGGCGGGTCCTTCTAAGAAGCGGAAGTCTGGTGTGTCTCCTTCTATAGCTTCTGACCCCCCACACAGGAAGCGTGTTGTTGGTGACAACTCTTCGATGCCGATTTCTGCACCTGTGATTCCTGTTCGCCCGTTGTCTCCCCAGAAAGTCTCTAGTCTCAGTGGGAAATTTAGCCTCAAGAATGCTATTGCTGCCAGTAAGGGGAAGGGGAAGGTTAGCGAACCTGAGTGTCCGCCCTTGGATGATAACCAAGCTGAATCTCTGCCTGTGAATGAGAAACAAGGTGAAGGTTTTTCTGATGCAGGTGTTGGTAAGGATGCAGTTGATGGTAAGGGTCCGGCCGGTGACAATGATGGCATCAACTTAGGTGGTTCTGATTGTCTCATAAATATTGAAAAACATTTTGCGTTGATTGCTGGTGTTATCTTACGTATTGAAGCTAGATGCATGAACATTAACTCCGTTGTCAGCCGGTTGTACTCCAAGGTTGCTTCCATCCAATCCAATGTTGATTCTCTTAAAACCAAGTTTGAGTCCTTCAAAACTAAAGCTGCTGCAGATTTAAAGAATGAAACTTCGTTAGATGGGGCTTCACCAGTGTTGCCTGCTGCTGTCAAGTCACCCACTGTGTACTCCGACCTTCACTTGGATGAACTTATTGGGATTAGAGATCTTTGTTCGCAGTTATCCGAATACAAACCCTTGTTTGATAAACTCATCCCTTCTGCTACTCCACAGATGACACCTTCGGACGTCCCCCTGAGCCAGCCTTTGCCCACTATACCTTCTGATGCACCGATGACTTTGCCTTCCGATGTTCCAGTGAGTCCACCTTCTCCCTCGATTAAGAAACCTTCCAAGGTTCTGGCTGTAGGTGTTCCACTTCGGAAGTCAACCCGTGTGGGGAAGGTTGTTGCTGTGTTGGAAACTCCTTTCACTCGAGGTGGTAAGAAGAAGCGCTCAATGCCTAGGAGGCCGAAATACTCATATTATGAATATGATGATCGGAAATGCTTTTATGATATGATATATTCTGACGAGTAAGTTCTACAATTGTTGTGTGTCGTTACATACGTTATATTTGTCTTAATATTCCATTCATTGTGTTTATTGTTTTTTGCTTTACTGCAGGGATATTTTTCCTCAAATTGCGGGCAATGAGGGTATGCTGGACAAGAAGTTTTTCTGTAAGCTTGTTGCTAAGCAACATTGGTTGCGTGATGACGTAAGTGATCTCAACTATTCTGTATATCATTCATATTTTGCTGTTTTAGGGTTAGTTTAAGTTTAGCTTCCATGTGTGTGTGTTGTAGCATATAGGAGAGGCCATGTCTCATCTTAGGCATCACATCTATTGCAATGCGGAGAAATACAGCGAAATTGTTATCTTGGATTGCTTTTGGTCTGGAAGATTCAGTGTAAAGTTCTATGAGAAGTTTAAGGAAGGTAAGGTTTCGTTTGGCAATACGATTTTCAAGTATCTTGATGGTTTGTTGCCAAAGTGTTGTGGGAAATCATGGCGTGGTGCAAAGATCATATACAGTCCCTTCAACATTAGAAATGAACATTGGGTTGCATTACGGATTGACTTGGCTGAAGGAACAGTGAACGTATATGATTGCAATATCCCATTCACTTGTGATGCCGAGCTGCATACTCTATTGGAGCCGATCTGTAACCTGTTACCAGCGCTGTTTAGAGAGTCCGGTCATTTTGCACACTTGGGCGGGGTCATTGAATCTGCTTTTAAGGTGGATAGAGTCCGTGGCATTCCTTAGGATAGTGATGGGTAAGTATATGTTTTTATTTGACAAGATTTATACATTTATATATATTGCTAACTGTTATAGCATGTTCTAATTTCATTTTCATTTGGAATTTCAATTTCAGCGGTAGCTGTGGTGTTTATACTATCAAGGCTATTGAGGAATTAGCTTTCGGTGGAGATGTATATGCGTTTACTGATGACCGAGTCCAAGCGTATCGCGAGAAGATGGCAATTGAACTTTCTCAGAAGTTGTGGAATGTTTCGCTTTTGGGTTGATGCGCATTTTGTATGAATGCTTATAATAGAACTACATTAGAGCTTGCATGCTCGCATTTTGTAACCACGGAAGTTTGTCCTTCGTACATTTGGTAGTAAGTATGGGATGTCTAACTGATTCGCACTTGCTCCTTCGAGCTTGCATGCTCTCATTTTGTAACCACGGATGCTTATGTGCTCCGTACATTTTGGTAGGAACTATGTGTAGTTTAACTGGTGTCCGGTTGATCTATAGAGCTTTCATGCTCTCTTTTGTGTTCTAATGTTGATATCTAGTTATATATAACTTGAAATATATGTCTTTGTCCTAGCTTATTTGAGCTATTATTTTGATTGTGTCCATCTCATTTATGTTGTGGCTTGTGTTTTTTTTTTTTTTTTTTATGGTTGTTTACCCCCTTTCTTGTCGATCTCAAACAAAACAGGCCATCCTGTGAGGACAACTTTTATTCAATTGATGACAGATCACACTTTGTGTGTTATTAAGCGTAAACTGGATATATATTCAATGTATATAGATCAGTTAAAACATGTATCCAATGTAGTATCTCAAATGCATATGAGAATAAAACGAGTCGTGTGATATGTCCAACTTCATCAACTTGTGTCTATATGTAAAGAACAAAATATGAAATAATCGAGTTTGTGGTATGTAAAGCTATCATATCTCCGCTTGAGTCCTGCTTGATGCCCTGTGTGGACATGTTAGCTTGTTATGCCCTATCCCCTTGCAAATGCCACACTTGTATGTATCGCTTCTTTTCTTCCTTTGCCATTCAAGAATGGATGGAATCCGGACTTTCCTTGGTCTTCCACTCTTCTTCCGCACTACTGGTGGATGGCATTCGACACATCTGATTTCGTCTGGAACATACCAATCTTCCTTTGAAGGCACTGGGTATATGGTTTCTTGGTAGGCGATTCTCCAAGCCTGAATTTTGTAGTACTCACTCAGAAAATCAGTGATGCTGAGCTTCATTCTTTGAATTGCAGCTATAGCATGGACTCACGACATATGATCTACATCAAACACCCTGCAGCTGCATGTCTTTCGTGCTAAGTCAACCACACCAGCAAATTTCCCACCGTTTACTTGGTATTGTGTGTCATTCAGCACTTGCACTTCGTATCTTCCTGACCGCTCATACCTTGCTTGTAGAATCTCCTTGACTTTAGGAGGCAAATCAGTGATATTGATTGATGCACTCCTACGGTCATTGAACCATTCTGCCATTTTGTTCCTAATATGATCAAATAGTGCAACAACTGGGTAGCCTCGAGCTTCTTTCAATACTGAATTTATACACTCTGCATTATTCGTTGTCATAAACCTGTCACCTTTGAAGTGGGCTCGTGACCATTTTTTGAAATCTGCATCTTTTAGGTATTTCCCAAGCTCGCCGTTGATGTCACATATGGTTTTGAAGCAGCTTTCAAATTCGCTTATAGTGTAGCATTCGGATGCTTTGCTGACATAATGGATGACCCCTCTGTTTTTGAATCTTGCCTTAATGTTCTGCTTCAAATGTCGTGTGCATATGACATGTTTTGCAGAAATATATACCTCTTCCACAGCCTTGCTGATGCTTTGGTGCCTATCCGATGCAAAAACGAGCTCAGTTGAATCCGGAATCACAAGAGATAATCTTTGGAGGAACCACTTCCAAGCGTTATCATTTTCTGAGTCTGCCACTCCAAATGCAAGAGGATACACATGTTTGTTAGCATCCTGCGCTGTTGCTGTAAGGAGGATTCCTCTATATTTCCCATGTAAGAATCCAGCATCTACCATTATAACCTATAGAATGGAATTTATAGTTGTTAACCTATTTTAAGTATACATATTTATTAGACAACAATTTTTTTTGTGTTTACCTTTCTCATCACATTAAACCCTCTAATTGATGCTCCAAACGATAGGAACGCATATTTGAATTGGTTCTTGGTTGCATCAATCTCCAAACATGCATATGTGCATGGGTTCACTTGTTGTGTCATGTGGAAGTATGATGGCAGCATCTCATAATTTTCCTCCGCTGTTCCTCTTATCAAATCTTGCGCCAATCCCTTTGCTTTCCATGCTTTCCAGTAGCTCACAGGCTACATAAACTCTTTCTGCATTGTATTCTGAATCTGTATAGGATCTGGACCTTTTTTTACACCTTCATACCTTCATCAATTACATGGAATAATTAAGCAATCTTATTCATACGTCACATTGTGTCAAAGTTGATCATTATTTATTTAATGTAAACATATTATTCATCACACAACCCTACTGTATCTTCATATATATATATATATATATATATATATATATATATATATATATATATATATATATATATATATATATATAACTGATATACTGTAATTCACATAAATATCATGATGCATACCTTATCTTCATCTTGTCCGCAATAGATTGATATGATGGTTTCCGATGCTCCTTGCATCTAAGTGAAAATGAACAAGTGTGCTCCCCATTCAGCTTCCTAACCTCAAAGTTTCTCGAATTCTTCACACGCGTAGCCATTACTGACCACTTGCAGCTGGCATCAATGCAGATGACTTTGTATTTTGTTTGATTTGATTTCTTCGTTCGGAATTGGAAGTTCTCATTAACTGCTTGATTAGCAACTGCGGCCTTTAGATGATTTTTTGAGCTGAACATCTGTCCTACATAGATGAAATCCATCTCATCTATTTCATTCTCAATCTGCCATGCACTTTGATCTTCATCGTTGCAGCTCTGTGTATCTTCTGATGCAACATCAGTCGGAACAATAGCTAAAGTGTCATCTACACTAGTAGACTGCAAGTACTCCGAAGACACTGTGATTCCACTTGTTTGCTGAACAACTTTAGCTATTTCACTCACATTCATCCTTTTCTTTGTTTCAACATGTAATGGCAAAGACCAAGCAACTTGAGGCACTTCATTTATGGACAAGAATGCTTTGAGATCGTCATCTTTGCTGATTGTGAATGGAGCTCTCAGTTTTTGTACTGGATGCAGGTGACTTAACCTCAACTCATAAGTTTTTAAGCAGATGTCAAACCTATCACTGATCATTGTCATCAATGCTTCCAAATCAATATTGATGTCAATCATGAACGCCTTTGACACAAGATCACCAACATACTCACAATAACCATTTGTAACCTTAAATTCGCCTCCAACACAGACAGTCAAAATTTTCAGATCCATATTCTGATAGAGATTCTGCATTCACGAAATAGATCGACACTTCATCATTCTGTTTTTCATCACATTCAGATTCAATTACAAAACGCATAATTGCTTGGTTAATTGGTAATCTGTATTCGAAGCCCTAGATATTGAAATTAAGGACTGGAAAGGGGAAATTGAGATGTAAAAATTACTGTTTTGTCGAAAGGTCATGATACGTACCTTGGTTTTATATGAAATTGTGGATATCAAGTCGTGTCTGAGTCTATATTGCCTCGTTGATTGCCATTGGTGACAAATCTCGAGCTATCTGGACTATTGCTTTGACAGGAGTCATCAATTGATTCGGATTCGTAGTTGAGTTGGAATCCCGGTGCGTTTTTGCTTTGTTTTTTAGTCACCTCGATCGATTCCGACTGCTACAGGCTGATGACAGGTTGATCTAAGCTTGATTCCAGATGATCGCCATTGGAGATTCGGAGGTTTCTCTCGACGAATTTGATGGAGGCGACGGGGGTGATGACAGATACGCGCCTGGGGTTGAAGTCGCGTGGTGTCCTATTTTGGTTGGAAGTGAACGCGCGTTTGGATGGGCCTAACCCAAGCTAATTAAATTAGCTTAGGGGCTACCTACTTAATTAAACCTTCTAAAGGAGCCTCCTACCAAAATCACCCTATTTAAATCCCAAAAAGAGTTGCAAGTGTTATTTCTTTGAGTACATTTTGTGTTGCGCGTTCCTTCAGACACATCATGTTCGGGTTGTGGCTTGTGCATGCTTTTGGATGGTCCTAGTTTCGTTTGGTCTGGTTGACGGTGTGACGCTCGGAGCCGGGTCTGGTTGGGGTCGTGATGGTGTGCTCATAGACGACTCCGTTTCTAGGAGACTACTCCTTGGAGTTTCCGTCTCCACTGCCCACAAGAGATGACATCCTAATGTACCGCTGATCAGCAGTGCTGCTATGGTGGTGCTTTGCTTCAGTCTGCGTCTACGCTATTGGCCAAAGGTCTTTATTTAGCCTAGGACCTAGGTCTCTCCTTTTGTATGCATGAGTTCAATCTTGTTGCACCTGTTTTTGGTTCACCTTTTGCTGTATTGTTTTCGACTGTTAGTCCGTCTATCGATTCGTCGGCCTCTCAGGGAGTCAGGTCTATCTGGCCTCCGAATCTTTACCTTATCAAAAAAAAAAGATAGGAAAAGTAGTACCAAAATCACTATAAAAACTTCTATGTTTTTTCTTTCATTATATTTGTGTTTTACTCTGTTGTATATTCACGTAATGCACCTGTCGATTCTTCGGTCTCTTGAGATTATCGGTTATCTCCAATTTTTACCAACTCAAAAAATAAGATAAAATGACAAATTAGCTTTTAGTCTGACAACAATCCACAATATTGAATATCGTATGCGGGGTCTTGGCACCGCCAAATAAGCACAATTTATCCTTTGGAAAATTCGAGATTCCCGGCATATACCATTATACCGTTTTATTGTTAAGAGCCCCGTATTATGAAGGTTACCCTATGATTCACCTTCATGGATTGTGAGTTTGTGACTTGTGATTGCGACCATCAAATTCAATCATGATAAGGACAATACAACAACCATCTCCAAAATGTGATTCCCACCTTATAGTTTATCCACCAATCCCACCCAACAGGAGTTATCACTGAATCAATTTTTAAACAAAATTTGGAGTAGATATCCAATAATATATATACACGGTCGCCATTTAATCGAAGTTATTGGAGGTATGATGTACTACCGCACACTCCATTAACACACAAGACAGGGTTCGAGGCCCAGACTACCCTTCTTGTTCGGAAGGAACCCCTGACAAAATCCCAACCCACGCTGGCTTAAATCCCAATGGCGAAGGCAAATTAGATTCTGAAATACCGGAACCCATTCAAAATCTTCTATATTAAAACCACTGCAAGCGAAAGATTGAAAACAAATCGAGTCTGGCTAGCTATATAATCATTAACCAATGCATCTCTTTGAAGTGAATAAGCAAGCAGCTTAGGCTCGTACAATACTCCAAAGTATGAAGAACGATCCTGAAACATATCCGACAACTGCAATTGCTACAAGTGGGGGATACAGAGAAAGACTCGTGCAGATTTGTTTTTACAGATTCCATTTATAGTTGAAAGGCATACCAATGTATGTCACTTACATAGGATTATTGCAGCTGAAGGAAATGGCGGAAAGAAACATTAAATTTTGCTTACAGCAAGGTATTTGGTGTGGCGCCCCTGAGCTATCAGCTTCCCCGTTGCTTTCTTTCTAAGATCTACACTCACAACCGCAACTGTTCTTCCAACTCGTAGATTCTTGGCTTCAATCTCAATCTCTTCCTGCATTCCACATCCAAGCATCTCGGTGAAAGGTCATAGTAGGACTTGAATAAAAGTATAAAACATGTTTAACCAGGTTCTTTCTAGCAAGGGACTTTGAAACTAACACAACAGCCTATCAACATGCGTCCCGTGCTAGAAAATGTCATCCCCAAAAGATGAAGATTCGGGTTACAAATAAGTCATTCAGAGATTCAATAAGCCGCTCATATTTCGTATCTGGCAGTGGAAAGTCACTTAAGTGTCATGATATACAAGATAGATAGATGTAAGCATGGTTTTTAACAAGAATATGCAGGTTTCGAAGCCCAAAGCGGCATCAGTACTAAGATCACATATTCACAATCACATTGCCGATATAAAGGCCATTCGATTTCAGTTTTCAGTATATGGAAGTGTATCTAAGCCCCAGGTAAGTTAAAAAAACTCTTCATAAATCGGGATAACCACTTATCCAATTCATAAATCATATGATAAAATGGATTCCAACTACACAATGAAAACTTCCAAGATAGTGAATCTCAGCAAGTGAACCCCAACAATGGCGTCAATGACAGTAACTCAGAGTGAAATATCCAATTACACAAATCATGATAAGAATGAAAATTCTAACTAGAATGTGGAAATTACCGATACAGTTGTACTTGTGTCCCTAAACAACGGCAAATCTCAACAAACGAACCCCATCTATCAAAGACCTCAACTCTGCAATGACAATCTCACTTGTTTGTACAGGATGAAAATCTCAACCCAATAACTCTGAAATTACCACCACAAGGGAATCTAAATTCTTATCTCTTCCAATCAAAACCTATCACGGAACTCCGGAAGAAAGGAACTATTTGTTTTTTTTTTTTCTGGAATAAGCATTCGCAATTGTCGGATCTAAGAGAATCAGAAACTAATCTTGAATTTTGAATCAATTCAAAATCAGTTTCACTATTTCCTTGCAACAAAAAAAATCGACAGAGAGGGAGGGAGGGAGAAATATACATCGGCAAGGGCAGCATCCAAGTAGGAAACGTTGATTTCTACAGAAACCCCGGAGGTAGGAGCACCAGAAGCGTATATGGCAGCTGATCCAATCAAATCGACCAGGGAAGCAATTGCTCCTCCGTGCAGCGTGTTCGCCGTGTTCTTCATTCAAATTTCAAACAAAAAACCCATTCAAATCAAAGTAGCAACGCACTAGAGAGAGCAAAAAATTAGGGTTGTGGAAGAGGAAAGAGAGTGAAAGGGGCTAAATTCGTAGTTACCAGGAGACGGACAGGGACTTTGAAGGAGCAAACGATCCGATCGGGTTCGACGAGATCCAAACGAAGGCCTTGAAGAATGAAGGGGTCGAAGAATTTGTAGGGCAATTCGTGGATTTTGGTAGGCTCGTCTTCCTTGGGCTGTTTCTCCAAATACTTCCTGATCGTCTCGAAATCCATCTTTGCTCCTCCCGTTCTTCGTTCGTCTTCTACCTTCTTTTGTAGAAATTACAAATTTGGGAGTTATATTTGATCCATATTCGGAAGCAGGGCTGCGTGACCCAATAAAAAAAAGGGGAAACTGTAGGAAATCACCCCTTAAATACTCAGTATTGCCCAAAACCACCCCTTGTATGTACAATTACCAAAAACCACCCTTTAAAAGATCTCTGTTTGCAATCGACCACCCTTGGCATTGTTCCGTCACTTGCCGTCAACCCTGGCCCCACATTTCAATTTTTTATTGTTTTATTTGGAACAAATTGAGACTTTTTTATTTTGGAAAAATGGAAAATAAATTGATGAATTAAAAAATCATTAAAAATAAGACAATTAGTTCAAACCCTTCCAATCTTGAATCGATCTGTTCAAAATCAAATTGGGGGCATGATGACAGAGATTGTAAAATGCAGAGTGAAGAGTGAAATTGAAGGAGAAGTTCCCACGCAATCGCCCTCTATTCTTCGTTGTCGATGGATTTGAACTCTGCTTGCTCCTCAACGAACACTGGTACTTTCGCCCAATTGTTCCCTTCGAAAATCAAAGGAGTCGGAGGAGCAGTAGGACTCAGAGAGGGAGATTATTACGAAGGCCTAGGAGTTGTAGCCGACGGTGGTGCGAGTGGGCGGCGGCGGCGGTGGTGGGTCGCAACAGTGGTTGGTCGCTGCGGCCTGTAGGAGACCGAAAACTTTCCGGTGGAGACTGAGTGCTGGCGGCGACGCTGGAAGGCGGCATCGACATGCCCTTGTAGTGGGTGTTGGTGGACGGGACGAGGTGGTGTCGTGGTGGGAGGTGGAGGGCTGGCCTCAGGCGCCTGACGGCAGGCCAAAGAGCAAACGCTCTCCCTTTTTTTGGCCGGCCCTAGTTTCTTCACAAGGAAGGAGGAAGTAAAAAAATTTTTTTTTTTTAAATCTCCATCCTTTTCTTTTTTAGTCATTTTTAAGATTTAAGGTTTATTTAGCTTATTTTATATTAAAAGAAGTAAGGGTAATTTTGTAATTTCATTGATTTAACTGAGGTTTTGACGGAAACCTAAAAGGGGTGGTCGATTGCTAACGGAGATCTTTTAAAGGGTGGTTTTCGGTAATTTTACATGTAAGGGGTGGTTTTGGGCAATACTGGGTATTTAAGGGGTGGTTTCCTGCAGTTTACCCTAAAAAAAATACTACGTATCAGCAAGTCAGTTGAAGTTGGCGGAGTTTTTTTTTTTAAAAAAAAAATTATTCGTTCGAATCAAATACATGTCACTTTACTATTTATGCACGTTTTTTACGAGATAAAAACTATATAAAATATCTAATATTTAAAATAAATTTTTTAACAATTTCGTAGTTATTATTAATAAGTACAAACTTGTTAAAAAAAATTATAAAACAATGAATATTTTATATAGTTTTTATCATTATAAAGAAGCGTGTGTGAATAGTAAACGACATGTTTTGCTGAACGGAGGGAGTACTAAATTTAGGATGGTTGTGAATCAAAAAGCTCTCTCATCTCTCTAGTTTTCTAGAGAGAGGGAGTCCCAAATCCGGCTTCGGTCGCCCTACCCGGCTTCGGCTACCTTACCCCAATTTCAGCCGTCCTACTTGACTCTGGCCTCCTTCGTACCACAGTTGAGCAACCATGGTTCATGTGGTGGCAAGACTCTTGAGGAACAAGGACAAGAAACCCTAGATTGGTAATCAATCTTAAGATTCGAGCAAAGATCAAAATAAATTTGGGACTTTTGATGAGTTTGGGTTCTTCTCCCCTCTTTCATTTGGTCCCTTGCACAAATTGAACAGATAAATCCCTTCTCTCCATCCCTTGTAGGCGTGTTGTTGTCCGGTTGTCCCCTCTCCGGCCTGCATGGGGCGGTGGGTATGGTGTCGACCATGTTTTTGGCCCTCACCCCGACCTTGCTCTGTGTATCACCTCTCCAGATCTGCCCGTTGAAGTTGCTCCTTGGCTCGTCCTAGGTTGCGAGTCGGACGTCCATCTTATCTCGTTGATGTGTGGCGGTGCTTGGGCCTTCGATCTGTCGCCGATGGTCCTCCGTGGCGGGTTGCTTGGCTTCCTCGTGTGGCCCAAGTTCAATCGTGGCGTGCAAGGGTTTCTCTGCCCTTGCACGCCAAGTTTACTTAATTAAAAAAAAAAACTAAACTCTACTTATATATATATATATATATATATATATATATATATATATATATATATATAGGAGGGTTCAAGTGAGAAAGAATTGGTCCGGTAGGAAGGAAAGAAGCAATTTGATTGGTCAAAATAAATATACCCTCACGCGCTCTCATATTTGCTTCTTTCTCCAATTCCACATATGTTTCACCTCTGTACGAAGAACCGACGGTGCAAGGAATCCCAAATTCTCAGCCTTCGTCCTCCGCTCACTCCGCCTCCCTTTCTTCCTCCTCCGCTCGCGACACTAGGCTCGACTTCGTCTCTCCCGGATCTCTGCCCTCTCCTCCCTCCCATGGACCGCCGCTGCCATCGCCGTCGTGGTTGAACTAGTAATCGCCGCCGCCGTCGTGGTTGAACTCGAATCCATGAAGGTCTCAACAGGTGCGCTCTTGTCGTCGGTTTGGTGGCCGATGACGAGCACTGCCGGTGTCGAAGGGAGGAAGACGTCCTTGTTCGATTCGAAGTCGAAGGCGGATTCTGACGCGCAGGTGCGACAACGACAACAATGGTGATTGACTGATTGTGCTGGGCTTCGGAGGCGGTTGGCAGTGACTGCAAGAGGTGGATGGAGAGAAACAGTTGAAGCCGGAAGCCGCACTAGTATGAAATCTGCAATCAATTTCATGATCTGAAGAGGAATGTAAAAATTAGTACACGATTCGCCATAGGAATACATTTTTTTTTATTAGGTAAAATTTTGAGTAGAAGACTACCCAAGAGCATCCAAGCGGACGAGATCCTGGAGATCTTTGTTAGTTGTTAATTGCTCCCCAGAAACAGAGTGGCAAAGGTGTGCAACCTTGTCAGCCACTTTATTTCTACCATGGGGAATGTGAGAAAAGGAGACTTTACTCACGTTTCTAATCATTGTTTTAACGTCTGATAGGATCATTTCCACTTCCCAAGGGCAGCGGGTGTTATATCTAAAGTGGTCGATAGTAATTTTGGAATCTCTTTCTATGATCATGTTTTGGATGTGTAGTTTCCTGGCCTCCAACACACCCAACCGAAGGGCAATAGCTTCAGCCCTAATGGGGGAGGAATGCCCAACTTTCAGGAATGAGATATGAATTGGATTGGCATTCCAGTCTTTAATGATCATCCCTGCTGATCCAGCCCCATTAAGTAATGAAGAGCCGTCGAAATTAATTTTGAATGTGCCGTGTGGTGGCCTTTTCCATGTCATCTGTTTTGTTTGCATTGCTCGTGGCTTCTCTTTTCCCTTTGCGGAGTATATTTTTTGTCTTTTTGTCAGATCCTTATCATCCGTAAGGCTTGCACTTTTTCAACAGTCAATCTGACGTCTAGAAAAGGCTTCGATCTTGGCTATTGTCGGTGGTTGTTGGTTTCTGAATGTGACCATGTTCCTGAAGTACCAAATGCTCCACCAGTTGGTGGAGATCGCTTGGATTTTATGTTTGGGGAGGCTGCGTAACCAGCGGATGAGTGCTTTAATATCTCTGGTACAGGTTGTCGTTTGTCGTAGCCTCTGTTGTTCTAATTGCTTTAGTGGTTGGAGGGTTAGTTCAGGAAAACACTCAATAAGTAGATGCATATCATCCTCCTCGCAGCCTATGCATCGATTGCAAGAAGAGGGGACAGAGACCCCTCGTGAGGCAAGTCGTGCTTTAGTTGGTAGGCCTGAATTGGCTAATTTCCATATAAAATTCTTTATTTTTGGCGGAATATCAAGTCGCCATATCCACTCATAATCTCTAGCGATAGTTCCAACCGCATTTGTGAGCATATTATAGGCGGATGATGTATTAAACCATCCATGTTTATCCGGCCACCAGTACAGCCTATCCTCTAGTGGGGCCACTGGCAATTGGATCCCGAGAATGTCATCCACCATGGCCTTGGGGAGGACCTTGATGAGTTTATGTTCCTTCCACTGGTCATTCTCAATGTATTCGCTAACCTTCTCATTTCTGTCAATCTGAGTCGGGCACTCAAGCCTTCCCTCCAGTGGCTTTTCTGATAACCAGTTGTCAGTCCAGAATTTTACGGAGTTGCCGTTTCCAATAGACCAGATAATGCCATTTTTGAACTTTTGCAGTAAGTTTGTTAGTTTTGCCCATTGCCAGGACATGTTGCCCGCTTTTTCGTAATTCAGGATGTGTTTTCCTTTTAGGTATTTGTGCGTGATTACCTGAACCAAGGTGCTACTCGGCTCTGCTAACACCTTCCACAGAAGTTTTAGCTAAAGTGCTTCGTTCATTTCCTTGGATTTCCTGATCCCCAGACCACCAACCTTCTTGGATTTACATATCTTGTCCCATCCTATAAGTGGTCTGTGTTGAGCGTCCTTGTTCCAAAAGAATCTTCTGTTGGTTGTGTCTAGCTCACTGTGCATTGTGGTCGGGAGCATGAAGTTCTGCATAATGTACAATGGCTTTGCGGCAAGATTCGAACCAATGAGAACAGCTCGTCCTTGTTGAGACAAGGAGTCCGCTCTCCATTTGCTCAGCTGATCTTTGGTTTATGTCACTACTTCCCTGAAGGTATCCTTGTTCACCCTTCCGTTAATGATGGGACAACCCAGATATTTTTCCACCGAGTGCGATTGGTTTCAGCCCAGTATTCGCCCAAGCTCGACGGTTCGTGGGCGGGTGATACCTGGTGTCACCTGGAAGGTCGATTTGTGGTAATTAACTTGTTTCCCAGAGATTTGACAGTAGTCGTCTAGGATATTCCTTACTTTGAGACAAGCATCATTGCTACCTTTAAGAAAGATAAGTATGTCATCTGCGAAGGCTAAAAAAGGCACACTTGGCCTAGAAATCCCAAACCGGAAGCCCATCGATTTATCGGGATTCAAAGCCTCCGACGCCAGTTTTCGGGCCAAGACTTCCGCACCCAGGATAAACAAAAATGGTGATAGGGGATCCCCCTGTCTTAGGCCTCTAGTTGGGTTAAACAAGTTCGTCGGCCCATTGTTCACTAAGACAGAGAAGGAGACCGTTGTGATGCATTCCTTGATCCAGTTTATGAAGGTTGGGTGAAAGCCAAACCTAGACATGATCGCCTCCGTGAATTCCCAGTCCACCCGGTCATATGCTTTTTCCATGTCTAGCTTAAGAGCCAGCCATCCCGTCTTTCCTTTCCTCGATTTGAAAGAGTGGAAAATTTCGTGTGCTATTAGGACATTATCTTGAATTGCTCTGTCCGATACAAAGGCTCCTTGGTGTGGGTTAATTATTTTTCCCAAGACCTTTTTTAACCGTTCTGTTAATATTTTGGAAATAACCTTGTATATAGTTGAACACAGGCTTATCGGTCTGTAATGAGCAGTTGTGGCTGGGGTGTCGATCTTTGGTAATAATGAAATGAAGGTATGGTTTATTTGTTTGAGTAATCTTCCTGATATGAAGAAGTTTTTTACAGCTCTGGTGACCAATGGGCCGACAACGTCTCAGGATGCTTTATAGAATTCTGCAGTCATGCCATCCGGCCCAGGAGCCTTATTCTTGCCTAGCCCAAAAACAGCATTTCTGACCTCACTGTTAGAGGGTAAAGCGATTAGCTCCTTATTTTCGTCATTCGTTATGTCGGGGGATATTAAGGTAAGGAATTCATTTAGCTTTCTTCTGTTGATCTGCTGTTTTGTAAACCTTTTCTGGAAGTCCGTTTTAATTTCATTGTTTATGTTGGTTTCGCCTGTTATCAGGATTCCTTCCACGGTTGTTATACTCCGGATGAATTTCCTGTTTCTTCTGCCCGAGGCAATTCTATGAAAATACCCAGTATTGGAATCTGATAGCTTGATATGTTTGGATTTGGCCCGTTGATTCCAGTACGATTTTTGGAATAGTAATAGTCTCTCCTTTTTCTTTATTAGGTTCAATTCTCTCGCTTGTGTTTTATGATCTAGATTAGTGGGCCGACGTTGCTGTATCTCGAATATTTATGCTTCAACCCTCTGAAGTTGCCTAAAAATGTTCCCAACGGTATTTTTGTTCCACATCTTTGCTTGAGTTTTTAGCAATTGTGTTTTTCTGGTTAATTGATACATTGCTGACCCATGGCACTTAAGTCGCCACGCTTGTTTCACAATATTCTTAAAATCTTATCTTTGTAACCATATATTTTCAAATTTGAACGGTGGGGGTTTAAAGGTTTGACTCGTGTTTAGTTCAATGGTGATAGAGCAGTGGTCTGAGGATGTGAATGCGCCATTTTTAGTACATAGGGCGGGATACTGGTGAACTATATCATGGTGGACCAGGACTCGATCTAATTTTTCCTTTATGTTTCCAATATCAGTTTGGTTTTTCCTCCAGGTGAATGGGTTTCCCCAAGTAGGAATGTCTACCAGGGAACATTGGTTCTTAATTTCCCTAAGCCGGCCAAACCGCCGCGGGTGAGTCGCCGCGCCCCCATTTTTGTCGGCAAAGCATCCTATTTCGTTAAAATCTCCCATGACTATGCATGGGAGTGTTGTCTGATTTATTTCCTGAAGTAATTGGTCCCAAAATCGTGGTTTGTGCTGCTCTTGGGGAGGCGCATAGATGAACCATATAATACATGAGAATCCATCCAAGTTGTTGGTGTATCTTATAGCTATTGCTCTTGGCCAATGTGTTATAACCTGGATCGTTTCGTTTAGTAGGCAATTCTCCTTCCAAAGGATACCCAAACCCCCCGACTTCCCCACCGCAGGGGACTAGACAGCTTTATCAAATCCCGCCCCCAACCAGTAGCAGGGTGAAGGGATGTTTTCTGTTTTAGTCTCGGCCAATGCTAGTAGTTGAATGTGCTCTGATTTACACCAGGTAGTTATCTCAGTCCAAAACGTAGGGCTGTCTATTCCTCTGCAGTTCCACAAACTAATCTTCATTCAATTTTGCACTTGGTGAACGCGAGCCATGTCCTTGCAGCCCACCGTCTTTATATGTCAGGCTTGTTTTGTGTTTATGATACTTTTGTGTTGACCACTGATGCTTTGGTTTGGGTTGTTCTAATAGCCAATTCTGTCTGCCCCAATGTATGTATTGTAGTTGTATGTTGCACTGCTCTCCAATTCTTGTATTTCCTATCTGCTTGGTGTGTTGTTGTTTAGATAATCGTCGCCAGAGGCGAGCTTGAGACAGCACTGGACGAGTTCTCTTTGTGTTAGTATTCTGAAATTTGAAAGCTATTAGATTATGAATCTTTTGATACCTGTTGTCCCTTTTTGTACGACATATATTGATCTGTCGGTTTGTCGTATGGAGAGAAGTAGACATGTGACTCGATTTGATCGCATTAGGGAGGTAGGAATCAAATTTATGTTGGGATGGGTTGTCGTTATTTACCGCACAGCTCACTCGTGTGTAGATGCACGAATGCTTAGTCATTTGACGCTTGATCTTAACAAATGTGGGCGTGTATTTTCATTTTAGCGATATTTTCGATTTGTAAGGGGTATGAGAGTTGTGATGTTTTAGTGGCGGACAAATGTGTTGTGTTTTGATATCATCCTCGGGTTTCTGTTTCTTGTGTATTGGGTTATTGTTGGGACCGTTGTTCGCACAAAGTCGAGAGGAAAGACCTTCATGCCCAACAACCAGTCCTAAACTCGAGCAACACAAGAGGTAATATAAATATGCATCTATTAACATTTGATAGTTGTGTTCCATACAAGCCATCCGCTTCCAAATTCTAGACCATATCCCTAGATTGATACTTGATCGACTACTACTATCATACATTTCATAGTTCAGGAGCTGAAAATAGAAGTTCATACCACACACGGTTTTAAGCATACTAGCCGACATATATACAAGACCAAAGACAACCTTAGATAGGTGATTATATTGTAGATATAATAGTGCTTCATAGTACTGGTTTTGGTGAAGTTGGTACCTCTTCTTGTTACTCCTCCATGGTGCAGGGTGATCACTCATCATTCCGTGGTTTCTTTCCGCCTCCTTCCTTCAGATAGGACGAGGCCGTGTCGAAATCTCCCTTTCCATTCCTTCTCTTTCCTGATTCAGACGTCGACGTGGTAGTTATACCGAGCTTCTCAAGTCGCTGAACGAAGGAGCCCGACTGAGTCGGCGCTGTATTAGCAACCTTCAGCAGATCAGGCTTCATTGCCGGGTCATAGAAGTTTGAAATCTGAAACTCTACTCCTGTGGGTATCCCCTTCAGAACGTCCTCCATGGTCTCATGGCAGAGGTAATCCATTGGCTCAGCAAGATCCGCTTCGCACAGAATGTCCTCGTAGTCATAAAAGTCCTTATTACCAGTGTCCAAGAGAAATGGCATAGGGGGAATCTCGGCCTGCATTCCATTTGGATCATCATGAGGAAGGTTCTCCTTGGCAGCTTCAGTGCTCAGAACTGACTGATCATCAACTGGTTTCGGCTCCATGGTCACATCCCCACCCACATGAGAGGAAATGCTGGACGTCTTGCCGGACATCTTAGACGAGGAAGACTCCGACTTGTAAGTGACATTGATTCCAGTGTTCTTCAGCAGCTCAGACTTTGGATTGCCTACTTTCGAAGATGAACCGGCAGCTTTGTTTTTTGAAGCTACCATGATCCAATCTCCGTCGTCATCATTGCTTTGCGGAGTCTCCTGCCTTTGCACCTTCATCCTGGGTTTGGGGAGAGTGAATGTGATGGGGTTATGAGCCAATTGACGATGTGGGCAGTCCGAGAAGAAGTGCTCGAGAGAGCCACAGCTTCCACACCCTTCCGGGAATTCTTCGAACCACACCGGATACTCCTTGAGGTTGTCGTTCTCATCCAACACCATCACCTTCTTGTTCGGGATCATAGTGATGTCAACGTTGATACATATGCGTGGGTAACGAACCCTAACGCCCTTGGTGGTGAAAGCATCAAGTTTTAGAATCGTTCCGAGTCCATTTTCCTCAATGATAGTTGCAAGGACATCCTGACTGACGTGCTCGGACCCGGGCTCGAGCAAAAGGACCGGCGACGAGAGTTCCGAGAAGTCGGGAAGTTGTTGGCAGTTCTGGAGCAGCAGATCAGTCGGCGCAGAATGCCGATTTCCCGTCGATTGGCTAGGCTTCTGGAAACGTGCGAGTACTACTTTTGTCAGACGAAGCGGGAAATCGCGTTTTACCGAGACGTCGCCTGTGCAGAGAGGATTCCGAAATTGGGTTCGTTTGAGAGGTATTAAGGGCTGTTTTGGGAGTGACGTTTTGGGTATGATTGAGGGTGATAATGGGGCTGTGGAAGGCCTTAGAATGGTGGTAAAGAAGGGGAATGGGGTTGAGGGATATGTGATGCAAGATCGCTCTCGGCCTCGCACTCCGAGCTCTCTCCAACACTCGATCTTCCACACTCTCGGCCTCGCACTCCAAGTGTTTCCGACCTTTGATTCCGTCGTCTCTCACTAAGGAATCTCCTTCAGCCTCTCACCGGAGGTTTTGTTCCCGGCCTCTCACCTAAGAATGAGATTCTTGACCCGAATCACTGGAAGCTAAAAGGCTTAACTTTTCTCAAATTTCAACTTTCCCAAATGAAGTTCTTACATCCCTTTATATAGAAAAACATTGAATCTATGAAAAATAAAAGAAATTAAAATAAATCGATAGACTAATGACGGATAATACGAAAGGGTTTCCGAGATTTATGACGAAGAGATGAACAACCATAATGGGGGAAAATGAATGGTCTTGTCTTCCATCATTCCTTTAATGAAGAATCTCTAAATTTCCATCATTTAATCCGACTTTATTGAATGCTTTCCGTCTTCATTTATTGCATTTCCGACAAGTTGTCAGATTTTCGGACTACTGTAAAGATCCCCCATTTCGGCCATCTTCCAAGCTGATTTGACGATTGCATCCTTCAATAAAGTTGTAGCCACTTAAAATATCTTTCCAACAAGTGCTTATCGACTTCAATCGGAATTTTATACAACCAGAACAAGCCAAAATACCGAAGTGTCGCCAAACAGTCTTCGCAAATGAAAGTTGATGTTCTGCTCCGAAGACAAACCTTTGTAGGAAAAAAGAGACGAGCTCATGGGCGACTACGATCACATCATCCTCCTCCCCTTGAAAAGGATTCGTCCTCGAATCCGTGATGGAAATGAGCGACTTCTTTGGACATGTGGCATCGTCTTTGAAAGGATGTTGAATCTTCTCTTCTTCGTGAATCATGAAAGGCAAGTAAGACGGAATGAAAGAGGTCACATCCAACCACTTACTTGACATGGAATTCAGAAAGCTAGGCATGTCGGTTGACATTCATTTCTCCTTCATGGAAAGCGCAACCTTGGGAACTTGGATGATTTCCTCATCTTTATTAAGCTCTGGGTTAACCTTCGCAATCTCAATAGGAACATCATCGGACTTGCCTTCTTTAATCTGAAATGTCTCGCCCATGGCCGTAGAGGATGTCGTCTTTGAAGAGGGAGGTGGGGCTGTTGTGGGCTTCGATAGCGTCGACCCTAATGTGTTGACGACTTTTCGCATTTCTCGTACTTGTTGCATTGAGTCTTCCGCGAGCTTGCGGATCTCTTGCCAAGGTGGTTCAACTTTCTTCTTACGCCGAGCCTCATCCTCTCGAGCCCTTTTCTTTCGATATCTTCTCCGGAGCTCTTGATCAACTACATCATATGTAGCACCATCCATGTCACTCTAACGAAGATACCCATCATCATAGGCTCGAATAGCCCATCGGATGTACTCTTCGGACAAAGGCTTGAAACTCGTTTTCTTGACCATTTTGACCCTAAATCTTGATGAACTCTTATCGTTGCTCTGATGCCACTTGACGTGCTCGGACCCGGGCTCGAGCAAAAGGACCAGCGACGAGAGTTCCGAGAAGTCGGGAAGTTGTTGGCAGTTCTGGAGCAGCAGATCAGTCGGCAAAGTATTCCGACTTCCCGTCGATTGTCTAGGCTTCTGGAAACGTGCGAGTACTACTTTTGTAGATCTTGAAGTCGCGGTCTCGGATTAGGGAAGATCTCGTCAATCGGATGTCAGACGAAGCGGGAAATCGCGTTTTACCGAGACGTCGCCTGTGCAGAGAGGATTCCGAAATTGGGTTCGTTTGAGAGGTATTGAGGGCTGTTTTGGGAGTGACGTTTTGGGTATGATTGAGGGTGATAATGGGGCTGTGGAAGGCCTTAGAATGGTGGTAAAGAAGGGGAATGGGGTTGAGGGATATGTGATGCAAGATCGCTCTCGGCCTCGCACTCCGAGCTCTCTCCAACACTCGATCATCCACACTCTCGGCCTGGCACTCCGAGTGTTTCCGACCCTTTGATTCCGTCGTCTCTCACTAAGGAATCTCCTTTAGCCTCTCACCGAAGGTTTTGTTCCCGGTCTCTCACCTAAGAACGAGATTCTTGACCCGAATCACTGGAAGCTAAAAGGCTTAACTTTTCTCAAATTTCAACTTTCCCAAATGAAGTTCTTACATCCCTTTATATAGAAAAACATTGAATCTATGAAAAATAAAAGAAATTAAAATAAATCGATAGACTAATGACGGATAATACGAAAGGGTTTCCGAGATTTATGACGAAGAGATGGACAACCATAATGGGGGAAAATGAATGGTCTTGTCTTCCATCATTCCTTTAATGAAGAATCTATAAAGTTCCGTCATTTAATCCGACTTTATTGAATGCTTTCCGTCTTCATTTATTGCATTTCCGACAAGTTGCCAGATTTTCGGACTACTGTAAAGATCCCCAATTTCGGCCATCTTCGAAGCTGATTTGATGATTACATCCTTCAATAAAGTTGTATCCACTTAAAATATCTTTCCAACAAGTGCTTATCGACTTCAATCGGAATTTTATACAGCCAGAACAAGCCAAAATACCGAAGTGTCTCCAAACAGTCTTCGCAAATGAAAGTTGATGTTCTGCTCCAAAGACAAACCTTTGTAGGAAAAAAGAGATGGAAGTCTACGATCACATCACTGACTTATATATTATGATGGAAGTCTAGGGATCCGAATCCACATATCCAAGGTGGAAATGGATTCGGAGGCAGGGTCAAAACCTTGTTTCCAAGGTTTGAGCAGTAGGAGTTGCCCCAAGATGTGGAAAGGTCGCCCATTCCACACCCTATCCCGATCCTCAGGTAATATAAATTTCATTTCAAACCAATTATGAGTTAGAGGGGTTACCTGGACTCCTCCCTCCACGAATTTCCAATCGAATTTTATCTTCTTTCTAATTTCTTTCAGTTCAACTGGTTCACCGATGATGGTAGCGTACAGGGTCGTTTTTTGCAATTTGAGGATGTTTTCTTTAACTCCCGACAGCCGAGACCTGAGTCTGGCCACATCGAGGGTTGGTTTCTTTTTTCCAGTGGATGATTCTTTGAGTGGGTTAGCACTCTTTTCCTTTGGGTCTGGTATCCCATCGGAATTGTCAGTGGGCTCATTGATGAAGACTCCTTTGGTGGTCCTGCTCTTCAGCGCAGCCTTGGCATCCTCCATTTTTCCTTTTTCTTTGTCTGGTGTGCGGGTCACCATACTCAGAAGCAAAGAAGAAAGGTTATTAGCAAGTGCAATTAGAGATTTATGATGAGCACAGTAGAGAAATTGAGCGTGGGAATCATTAGCGTTTTCTGACCCATATTTATAGCCAGAAGAACCCGAGCCTTGATGAGTCCCCAAGAAGCGACACCCCCCTGAGACCCTAGCCTTCATCACCTTGCTCCGAAGCTTGCCGCACAAGAAGGAGCCCTCTCGCTCCAAGTCTTCCATCACATTGAATGCCCCAAATTGAGGTGACTCGATCTTGTGAGAGGGCGGTAGTAGCCAAGCGCATTCCCACCACCACTAGACTCTGAACTCCGTACAAACGACGCGACTGGATTCGAAGCCATCATGATACCAATTGAATGCTCCATTGTTGAACAGTGAGGGAGCTTCTTTCGAATTAGTCGAAATTGGGTTAATTTGGCAGTTGGAAGTACGATTTCTGATGGTTAGGGCATTAACTCTCTGAGATTTGGGTTGAATTTGTACCCAATTGAAATAATTACTCGGTTTCAGAGAGGATTTGGGTTGGATTTCTTCAAATTGGGGGCTAGGGTTTTGGTTGAAGATGTATAGTAAGGAGTCGCGGGGTTTTTTCTCTCTCATCTCTCTTAACAAGTCGCCATAGGAATACATTGATTTGGGTTCGTATAAGTTAGTTGACGTGATTAATGTAAAAATTAGTACATGAATGTAAAAATCAATGCCATGATATGAAGACGAATGCAAATTAGGACATGATTAAAGTAAAAAAATCACTTGAAGAAAACCAAACGAGTGTACACTAAAAGATTTGCTATATTTTTAATTCGACACTTAGAGTTGAAGTTATACCAAGTGGTTAGGTTTTAATACCAAGTAGTTTAGAGGGTTTACACCAAGTGGTTCAGAGTTTTATACCGGGTGGTTTAGGGTTTTATAGCAAGTGGTTCAGAGTTGGTATACCAAGTAGTTCAGGGTTCATACCAAGTGGTTCAGAGTTCAGGGGTTTTAATACCAAGTGGTTCAGAGTTTTAATAACAAGTGGTTCAGAGTTTTTAATACTAAGTGGTTTAGGTGTTTTATACCAAGTGATTCAGAGTTTTAATACCAAGTGGTTTACGAAGTAAATAGTATTGGTTCATTAACTCATTTTATTTAAGTGGATGAAATTATATTTGTCCAATTCATGTATTGGTCATGTAATTGCTTTTTTAGGATGTGTATAAGTTTTTATTCAAATATTAATTTTTCAAGTGGATGCAGTGAATATGGTAGAGGATGGTTCAGTGACTAAATAGAGGTTGGTTAAGTGACTTAATAGAGGTTGGTTCAGTAACTAAATAGATGTTGGTTCGGTGACTAAATAGAGGTTGGTTCAGTGACTAAATAGGGGTTGGTTCAGTGAGTAAATAGATATTGGTTCGGTGACTAAATAGATGTTGGTTCGGTGACTAAATAGATGTTGGTTCAGTGAATAAATAGGGGTTGGTTCAGTGAGTAAATAGATGTTGGTTCGGTGACTAAATAGAGGTTGGTTCAGTGCCTAAATGGGGGTTGGTTCAGTGAGTAAATAGATGTTGGTTCAGTGACTAAATGGATGTTGGTTCAGTCACTAGGTGTGGTTCACTGGGTTTGGTTCACTTGGTGTTGTTCACTGGATTTGGTTCACTGGGTGCGGTTCACTGGATTTGGTTCACTGGGTGCGGTTCACTGAATTTGGTTCACTGGGTGTGGTTCACTAGATTTGGTTCACCGAGTGTGGTTCATGAAATAAATTTTAATGATTCAAGAAATAAAGAGTAGTGGTTCATCAAATAAATAGTCTTGGTTCATGAAATAAATAGTATTTTAAAAACAAATAAATAAAGAGTAGTGGATCATTTTATTTTAAAAACAAAAAAATAAATAATTAAAAACCACTTCTCGATGAACCACTTACTGATAACTAGATGAACCACTTCTTCATGGCTTCATGAACCACTTCTTTATAACTTGATTAACCAGTTCTTGATAACTTGATGAACTACTTCTTTATAACTTGATGAACCACTTCTTGATAAATATATATTGATAACATCTCTCTTAATGTGTAATTTATAAATTTATATGAAATATGTTAATCATTATAAGAATATAAATTCTAGTGGTTCGTCAAATAGAGAGTAGTGGTTCATCAAATAAAGAGTAGTGGTTCATGAACCATTTTATTTTAAATAAAATTAATTAATTAATTAAAAATAAACATTAAAAGAAAATAAAAGAAGAATGAAAATTTTATAATTATTAAATAGTAGTGGTTCATGAAATAAATTCTAGTGGTTCATCAAATAAAGAGTAGTGGTTCATCAACCATTTTATTTTAATATAAATATATATTAATATATTTATTATCATTTTTATTTTAATATTTATTTTGATTTTGATTTTAATATTTATTATTATTTTTAGTGCGAAATATATGTTAATATATCAATTAATGTGTAATTAATAAATTTATGTGAAAACATATTAATTATAATTGGAGTGGTGGCTTTAAGTCAAAAAGTACTAGTTTTAATTAATGCCATTGAAACACAAGAGAGAGTTGTGTGGTGTAATGGTTGGAGGTATGTGGGATGTGCGTTAAGCCCAAGTTCGATTCACATTCATCCCGCGGGAGCTTTGTATTTTATGCACAGTGACAGGCGCGTGTGGTGGACGCTCTCGGAGAGGCGATTTTGTTCGAGTGGGCCTCGATTTTCAAGCTGGGCAGGCGCGCGGGCAGCGATTTTTTTGCCCGAATTTTTTAATGACGTGGACAAATCAAAACATATCAAGCCATTTCTTGGACGAATTAAATTGCTTCTTTCCTACTCACTTTTGGAGTTGTGTGTACCCGAACCCAACCATATATATATATATAAGTGGAAACCAATTCCCGAAAGGGTTTGAATAAAATCTCGAAAGGGCAGGACCAAATTACCGAAAGAGTTGTAATTACTACTATTTCTTTGAGTAAATTTGTTTTGAGCATTCCCTCAGTCGCACCATGTTCGAGTTGTGGCTTCTGCGTGCTTTTAGGTGGCCCTAGTTTCGCTTTGCTTTGGTTGTCGGCGTGACGCTCGGAGTCGGTCTGGTTGGGGTCGTGGTGGTATGCTCAAAGATGACTCCGTTTCTGGGAGACTTCTCCTTGGAGTTTTCGTCTTCACTGCCCATAGGAGATGACGTCCTAATGTACCGCTGATCAGTGCTGCTCCCTTGGTGGTGCTTGGCTTCTGTTCGCGTCTACGTTCTCGGCCAAAGGCCTTCATTTAGCCTAGGTCTCTCCTTTTGTACGTGTAGTTTCAAAATATATGTTTTTAAAACATTTTAAACCACATTTCTAAAATTTCTTCAACATAAATATATATATAGAATAGATCATATGAGAACAGCCCTTATTGTGTAAAATGAGAACAGATCTCAACCGTTGATTTAGAGATATTGGATGGCTGAGATTAATCTCAAATATTTATTAATTGAAAATGGAAATGGAAAATCACCCCCACCAATTCCATTCCGGGCGCGTGTACATCACACAACTCAACCCTAATCAATTTTCCCTGTATAAAATCAAAACCATCTTCTCTCCAATCCAGAGGTCCGGGCGCGATGGAGATCGGGAGATGATGAAGGCGGTTAGCGAAGGCGGCGGCGAAGGAGATGAAGGAGCGGGCGATGGTGACGGCGATGGTGGTGCGGATGGCGAAGGCGGAAGCGATGGCGATGGAGATCCCGCTCAGGGAGGCCGGATCTGGGCGAGGTGGCGATCGACGGTGGTCGGAAGCGGCCGAATCTGGAGATCCCTGCTCAGGGAGGCCGGATCTGGGCGAGGTGGCGATCGGCGGTGGTCGGAAGCGGCCGGATCTGGAGAGCAAAGGAGTGGCGGCAGGGGCTGCGAGGAGAGGATGAGGGCTGCGGTGGGGGTTCGTGGGTGCACCGGTGGGTGGATCTGGGCAGGACGTCGTCGGCGATGGCGCTGCAGGTGGTGGCGGCGGCTGGTTCTGGGTGTTGATCCAGGATCCCCGGCATCTCCACGCCCACTCTCTCGCCTCCAACGCCTTCCCCATCTCCACGCCCACTCTCTCGCCTCCAACGCCGACCTCGCCCTCCAATTGAACTCCCATTCCGCTACTCGCGAACAGGTTGTTATGGGACATCGTCGGAGAACAATGTCGGGGTTGTGTATCACGTATATTTTTTACACGATTATTTTGATTGTGTTGGTGGTGGTGAATATAAAGAGTTCAATGATACTGTAATTTAGATTTATTCGTTTGTATGTATAACTTTATTCATATGTATATAGGATAATTTGGTGGAATTTGTTTATGGGTGAATTTAAATATGTCAAGTATCAAGTGATACTATCGAATAATCAAGTGATATTATCGAATAATAAAGCGATATCATCGAATAATCCATCGATACCATCAAATAACCGACCGATACCATCGAATAATCAACCGATAATCACTCATATATGACTGAATAATCATCTATATATAACCGAATAATCATTCATAGGCGACCGAATAATCAATCATTTATAAAGATTAACAAAAAAAAAAATTATATACCATCGCATAATCTGTCGATACCATTGCATAATCAGACGATACGATTGAATAATCTAGATATACTATCGAATAATTTGAAGAGAGTGCACCACACACGCCCCCATTCAGCAAGTGGGCTAAAAAACGACGTGGGTCCCACTGTTTTTTAATTTAAAAAAAGCCAAAATTGTCTATTAATCTCAGCCTTCCATTTCATTCAATCAATGGCCTACAAGTGTTCTCATTTTACTCAATAAGGGGTGAGTACCCATGAACCACCCTCTATATATATATATATATATATATATATATTAAAGGAGATCCCTATTTACATGGTGTTGTTTTGGTGAATTTTCCCCCAACTTATAAACAATCAATGACTCGCTCACATCTATATTAATATCAAATACATTTTCTCCTTTTAGTGATGATGATATACATTCAGCCTAAAGATTAAATTCCTAACAAAATATAGATAATTTGCATATAATTTGATTTATATGGGTAATCAATGTGTGAATTAACATAAACTCAGAGTAATCCCACATGGGCTTGCCATGTGGGAGGGGTTACTTGAGACTCCCAGTGTCATGTCATTGACATATTTTACAAGGAAACTGTCAAAACCTCAGTCATTCAAACTGAAGCTATCGTTATTCAGACAAGTATGGAGCAAGCAATTAGGATTCGAAGAGTAATAATAGAAGGGGACAATTTACTGCTCATCAAAGCCATCACCAGCAGCAATAACGTCAAATGGGAGATTATACATCACATTGAAAATATCAAGCAATGGAATCTGCTTTTGAACTTGTTGAATTGAGACATTGCTACCGAGAAGCGAATCAAGTAGCCGACTTTATAGCTCGGAAGGGTATCATTAGTAATAGTTCTACTATCCTTTTTAATAGGAAACTTTGTACCATCATCCTTAAGGATGATCAAGGAGCCAGATTACAGCTTGTGTAATCGCTCCTAATTCTTGCCTACTATAAAAAAAGCATAAACTAAGAGTAATTAATACGTAGTATAAAATACACATAAGTACAAGTAGACAGTTTATTACTCATAAAGGTTATAGACAAGATATCAAAACGAACGACTTTCACTATATTGTTTAATGCGTCCTTTTAATTTTTAAAAATATTTACAGTTTAGCCCGAGATATTGGGTAAAAGAGATTCTACTGAAGTTTTCATCCTCCATATCGTTCATTGATCTTCATTTGCAAAAAAACAAATCCTCAAAGTCACACCGAGCGGAGCTTGATTTGTTCTTGCCTTGATGTGTTTGATGTTTGTGATGGATTCATTACTTGTTTCTCTCAATTTATGTGGATATGGTTATAATTTTAGAATTGGGAATTAGGGTTCTCCCTAAATTGATTGAATATGAAACCATAATCGAGAAATGGAACCTATTGTTGTTCAAACTAGATATAGAGATGAAAGATCTTATAATTTTATTCTTGAATCTATTGAAATTTTAAGTTTATTTGGTCTTTGTGACTAATTTCAAATTGGGGGCATGGTAAATGATGGACGGTTTTTAGCCGCATAAACCGTATCAAAATAAATTCGAACCTACCTAACTAATGTAGTGTGGTAAGCAAGAGTCGATCCCTCAGAGAATCAAGTTATTCCTAAGTTAAGTTTATTTACCAATTAGTATGAAACGGGGTTTTTTTAGTGGTGAAAATAAGAAAGAAAATAAAATAAACTATAAACAAATTGATGGAGATAACGATTCATAAAATAGTTTTACCTACAATTTTCCACTTTATTTGGTTAAATTGATATTGCAACTTCCTCTTGTCCTTTTAGGTTTTTAGATTTCCCATGAATGCCATTGTCACAACCTAATATAGTTACAAGTCCAATCAGTCCTAGAAACCCTTATCAATCGAACCGTCCATAAAGAATGATTTAACCCAATTGATAGCTTTACGTTCAGAGATTAACCAAGGTATTTACAGTCACTAAAGATGGATTTAACAACACATCTAACTTCCTACCCATCCAGTTAGTTCAATCAGCCCTAATGGGATAAGTTTGCCACTTGGGATAAGGTTCACAATCAGGAATCTACAAAACCCTAGCAATTGAATTGATTCTACCAAGTTGATCAGTCGAGATAGAATAAAAGAATTAAACATTCAAGTACAAAGAAGTCGAAACATTCAATATAGGAAATAAGGAATAAGAATTAGAAACTCACAATCAATCCAAACAAAGCTTCAAATTATAGACAAAACGGGAGAATTTAGATCTCCATAAAAATAAAATAAAAGACAATTAAGGTTTAGCGTAAAACAAAGTCAGTCGGCCGATCACTTATCACATTCGGCCTCGTTCACGGCTTTACCCTATGAATTGTATATATATACTCCGTAATAGGTAGGTGGAAAAACAATGTAAACCTTGACATCCTAACATATCCGTCTAATCTAATATAATATTAATATATCTAATATGTTATCTAACTAATCCGATTTCTAATGAAATAAAACACTAAAGTTATAATAAGCAGTGCTCCGTGTGGCTCCTTCCGACTTCGGTACGTATCAACATATCAGCTCAAATATCGATCCGAGTCGGCCCGTCTTGCCTTTTAATTTGCAAAATAATCTCACAATTTATGATCAACCTCCAAATTCATACGATCCAGCTTAAATATACCTGAAATATATAAAAATATTAGTGTAGACTCCGAAAACTAAGTAATACAAATTAACTATAAAATATGTAAAAATGCTCTAAAACAATATGCAATTCTATACTAAAAACATGACTAAAATATATTCTATCAAACTACCTCATGCTTAGACTTTTTGATGCGGGACTATCCAAGACACCTTCGGACACACCTATACATTGGGATGAACCTATGATTCGAGCTCACGAGAATGTTGCCATCCACAAGAGGAAGAAGAAGGCTCCACCATGGGAGAAGGACCAAAGGTGGAAGCTTGACGTTTTAGATTCGTTCAGCATTTGACAGCTTTTCAATGTCTCAGTAAAATGAGTCGTACGGATTCAATATTAATCGGATTGGATCGTGCCATACCTTGTTGGAACGAGGACGCAGAGATCTACAACTTTGCTGTTGAAGATTTTTCCAGATTCGACCTAGAGCTTGGCCGAAAATCACATTCTTTGAGCTGTCACTGTTTTTAGACGAATTTATCTTATTTTTAGTATTTCTTTTAGGTTTATTTTAATTAATTCTTTAAGTTATTATTTTAATTAATTTAGGCCGAAATTCAGTCTTGTTAGGTTAAATAGTCCGCCGACCCTTCATTGTAGAACTTCACGTACAATTTTATTGAAATTTCTCTCTTTTGATGTGAAACACAAGATTGCAAGTCAATCGATTTGAAGCGTTACTCATCGATTGCAAATTGGTTCTTGATCTAACTTGGTTTGCTTTGAGTTTATCAACCTCGCGAAAGCTTGGTGATCCTGTTAATCACAAGTCCCCTCCTTGTGCCTCCAAGTTGTCCGCTTGGTTGTGTAAGGTTGTAGAGGCGGGCTTTATAGTCGTTGGTGTTTAGTTCCTACCCTCTAAGGAGGTCTGAAGTCTTCATCTCGTTCTAACTTAGTTCGAATCACCCTTCTATCGGTCTTTATTTCATTGTTTTAGTTTATTCGAGTTGCTGTGTTTTGTTTCTTTCTTGTCGATATCGAGTCCTTGTCTTGGTGTTCTTGAGTCTTTGCTTTCGTTCTTGTCTTTGAGTCTTGATTGTCGAAGATCGGGCCATCCTACGGCTAACCCCGTATCACTTTTGCTTGTCCTCAAGCGATGAAAAACAAATATAGAATTAATCATCCCACAAATATGATCTTCATTTCGTAGTTTTAGAAAAACAACATCAAGCAATATGAGCAATGAATAAGAGAACAAATATCCTAGCAAGTATAGAAGCGATCCAATAGTAAAGGCAAATTTAATCCAACCTCACAGGGCTAATGTGTTTCACTCAAGCTCTCATGTGTTTATGCTTTAAAGTACAACTCTCAACTCAATCCAAAATGTTTTATATACCGTGAAAGTCATCACTTTCAAACCACATCATGAGGACTTTTATAGGGTTGTAATGGGGATTTGGTAGGAACATAAGGCATAGGAAATATTTAGGCTTGTGAGGCTAAAAATCCAGGAAAAAGGAACAACAACTAACCAGAACAACACCAAAACTTCCATACTTCCCAAACCATTCCAATAACATAAACTCCAATATACATCAATAAGCTCTTCGATTTCAATAACCATACAACTCATGCAATTTTTCCATTGGATGATGATTTTTTTTATGTTTACTTTTGCCCCTAGGTGAATTTTATTCTCTCTAGGTCCAAGCTTACTAGACTTTTACTCCTAAGTGAATTGTATCCTCCTTAGGCCCCTAGTAATAAGTCATCTCTATTATGCAAGAAGGGTTACCTTATTTCGGCTATGCCTCTCGCAATGCACAACCATACATACATCATCTCCACTCAAAGCAACTCCAACATAAAGATTTTTCACCAATTCTCCTCCTAATTCCCGGATAGGGTCTGGCTAATCATCGGCTATGACATATTTTTGTGGAGCTATAAAAAAAGAAATAGGCTTTACGGCTCAGCTGGGCTTCAAGCAAAGGATAACGCAAAGGGTAGATAAGGTATAATACGGCTAAAGAAAACGTGCCTCAATCATTTGAAATTCACAAGCAATAAACATGTGCAATACGGTCATGACAAACAAGCATATGAAGAGTATAATCACACAATAAAAGCAAAAGGAAATAATATGTAAAGTCCCTATAAGGCCAAAACAAACTCACAAGGGTTATGTTTTTTTTAGATTTCAATTAAACCTCAACTATAAATCATACTTGCTCAATTATATTCTCAAATCCTGCTTCAAAAATCATTTTCAATCAATTCAATCAACTCATGGCATTTATGCAATAAAATCATAAAAATAAATTAGAGGACAAACTAAATCAAGATGGGTATCTTTAATAACACCTAAATGCAATGAAATACATAACAAAAATTGAAAAGAAAAAAAAAGGCAGAAAACTAATATATATATATAAAGACAGAGCTACACTTGAATTCCCCACCCCATGCTTAAAATCTTACTTTGTCCTCAAAGTAAATAAAAAGAAAGAAATAAGGGTAGAGGAAACTCACAAAGTAATCAGGCATTCGAGACAAATCATTCAGCTCAAGAAGAAGCTTTGGGTGATTGAGCAGAAGTTTTCAGCAACAACTTGGATCCAACTCACATTGTGAAACGTCTTGGAGTCGGAAAAATATAGGCAGTCTCCTTTGCAATTTGTCCTGGCCAAAACAAAAGACAAAGAAAACACACCACAACCAAACACATTCCAACATCCAAGAAAAATATATCATTCAAGAATTAAGAACAACAAAGACCAAGCAAACGCAAATCAGCCCATGCAAGTCATGCTCATCCATATTTCAGAAGTAAAATCATGAAAATTTTGATGGATACAGAGAGCATAAAACACACAAGAATTAGAGGCATGGCCACACTAAAATTCACATAATCTGCACAAATCACCAATATAAACTTTAACCACTAGTGGCAGGCTATCTTAGCTCGAGAGTTTGAAATAGCACAATTCAGCCAATGCTTTATCATGGGAAGTTCAAAGCAAACAAAACACCAAAGTTATACCCAACCGCAAATCAGAGTAGCGCAATCCTTCTCGAAATAATCTGCTCAAATTAGGACAATAGAGCAACACCAACAACAATACTCATGCAAGAAAAATCCCCAACAGCACTATCCCAATCAAGAATCTCCAATAGCAAACATCAATTGTTCATCCAAGACTCAGCAACTCACAAATTCAGCACTAGTAGACGTTAAATTCAACACTGCAAATGGAAATAGAGAAAGACTAACATGTGCTTACCCGATTGAAATCGAAGCTGATGTCTCCTGTTGTCCGGCGGTGATAGAGAATCATCAAGAAAATCGAATTCCTGGTTGTTCAATTCACAAACCGAAATCGGAGTCGATCCGAGAGGAATTACGACCACACGGAGCAACAGAAACCATGGCGAATTGGACAAGGGTACTGCGCTGGTTACCGTCACCGGGGTGCTGCGCTGGTGGAGTGGTGGGGCGGCTGTTGGCACGACGCAAGCGATGCAGCGGTCCGGCGATCGCTGAGCTTCAGGACGGAGTGCTGGTGTGGGTGGTGAAGAATGACGGAGGGCGGAGTGCAGGTGGTGGTACGACCACACGGAGCAACATAAACCATGGCGAATTAGACAAGGGTACTGCGCTGGTTACCGTCACCGGGGTCCTGCGCTGGTGGAGTGGTGGGGCGGATGTTGGAACGACGCAAGCGATGCAGCGGTCCGGCGATCGCTGGGCTTCAGGACGGAGTACTGGTGTGGGTGGTGAAGAATGGCGGAGGGTGGAGTGCAGGTGGTGGTCCGGTAGCAGCGGGAGAGAGGGCGATGGGGCGGTTCTCAGCGGGAGAGAGGTGCGTAAGAACAGGAGAGAGCGACATGGGTGTGGCCGGTGTGGTAGGGCGGCGCTGAGCGGGTTTGAGATGGGCATGGTGAACAGAAAGGGCGATGGAAGGAAAGAAGGGAAGGCTCGATTTTTTTTTCCAGAAATAAATAAAAAATATATATAAAAATTAATCATAAATTAAAATAAAAAAAATAAAGAAAAAAAAACATACCTTGGGTTCTACCAACCTATCTAAGATCAGACATTGTTAACGCCCTCACTAATTTGTCAAAGTCTTGTGCACACATATCAAGTAAGCATATATAATATAATAATAAACTGAAATTATATAATATAGAAGTTAAAAGCCTTTTCAATTTATCATGACTCTCTATCAAAGGAATGTGATACCACCAACACAGTTCCGCTGGTGGCGTCTCAAAGTAATGCTCCCAAGGGTCTGTATATTCACCAAAATTCAAAAAAGTGTAAGAAATATCAATACCTTCTTCGGGAGCCACAAAAATCGGCTCGGTAAATTATTCCTTGATAGGCAAGTCAAGGATGATTTCTTCCGATGAAATAGCCAAAACACATGGATCCTCATGCATGCACTCATGAGACTCCATGTCAGAGAGCATCAGGCTCTCATCGATCAAAACATCATTGTTTGTGTCTTGACTTTCATCAACTTGAGGAATAAAGTATTGCTCTACTACCAACTCACTCACCGGTTGATTAAGTTGGTTCAATTATTCCTCAAATCGCTCCATCCTTTTAAGCACCTCCTCCAACATAACCTGGCGTGTGAAAGCTTCTTCCTGCTCTACCTGGTGACCCATGTAGCAGAAAAAATCCCACATCTCTGATAAATTAAAACTCACAAAGCCTCCGTTACTCATAGACTCGGCAAGTTCTTTGGTCTCAAGAGTCATGCCCTCAAGTACACAAACAACCATATCTTGCAAACTATCTTGGTAACCCCTTGCATAAAGGGCATCCAATAAATTATGCACTCTTGTAAAATAATGGTGAAAATTTTCTCCTTGACACTGCATTAATCTCATCTTAAAATGTTAATAGTAAGGGTGTCGTGAACCATAAGATAGGTTCACAACAGAGTTAAGTATATACAATAATCGGCAAACATACAAAACAAAGAAATAAACTTTGAGTCCCCGGCAACGGCGCCAATTTGATGGACGGTTTTTAGTCGCGTAAATCGTATCAAAATAAATTCGAACCTACCTAACTAATGTAGTGTGGTAAGCACGAGTCGATCCCTCGGAGAATCAAGTTATTCCTAAGTTAAGTTTATTTACCAATTAGTATGAAACGGGGTTTTTTTAGTGGTGAAAATAAGAAAGAAAATAAAATAAACTATAAACAAATTGATGGAGATAACGATTAATAAAATAGTTTCACCTACAATTTTCCACTTTATTTGGTTAAATTGATATTGCAACTTCCTCTTGTCCTTTTAGGTTTCCTATGAATGCCCTTGTCCCAACCTAATATAGTTACTAGTCCAATCAATCCTAGAAACCCTTATCAATCGAACAGTCCCTAAAGAATGATTTAACCCAATTGATAGCTTTACGTTCAGAGATTAACCAAGGTATTTGCAGTCCCTAAAGAGGGATTTAACAACACACCCAACTTCCTACCCATCCCGTTAGTTCAATCAGCCCTAAAGGGATAAGTTTGCCACTTGGGTTAAGGTTCACAATCAGGAATCTACAAAACTATAGCAATTGAATTGATTTTACCAAGTTGATCAGTCGAGATAGAATAAAACAATTAAACATTCAAGTACAAAGAAGTCAAAACATTCAATATAGGAAATAAGGAACAAGAATTAGAAACTCACAATCAATCCAAACAAAGCTTCAAATTGTAGACAAAACGGAAGAGTTTAGATCTCTATAAAAATAAAACAAAAGACAATTAAGGTTTAGGGTAAAACAAAGTCAGTCGGCCGATCACTTATCACATTCGGCCTCGTTCACGGCTTTACCCTATGAATTGTATATATATACTCCGTAATAGGTAGGTGGAAAAACAATGTAAACCTTGATATCCTAACATATCCATCTAATCTAATATAATATTAATATATCTAATATGTTATCTAACTAATCCGATTTCTAATGAAATAAAACACTAAAGTAATACTTCCTCCGTTCGGTAAAATTTGTCGTTTATGAGTTTTGTTTTTGTTCGGAAAAAATTTGTCATTTTAGGTATTTTTGCTTTTACTTTACTAAAATGCCCTTGATTTGATTGATGTGTTGTGAGTTGTAGTTTTTTGATAAAGTAAAAAGTAGAGTAATAAATGAGGGTAAATTAGTAAAAAAGGAGTGTAATTATTAGCTTTATTAAAAGTTGTGTGGAGAGTTAAAATGACAAGTTTTGCCGAACGGAGGGAGTAATAAGCAGTGCTCCGTGTGGCTCCTTCTGACTTCGATACGTATCAACATATCAGCTCAAATATCGATCCGAGCCGGCCCGTCTTGCCTTTTAATTTGCAAAATAATCTCACAATTTATGATCAACCTCCAAATTCATACGGTCCAGCTTAAATATACCTGAAATATATAAAAATACTAGTGTAGACTCCGAAAACTAAGTAATAGAAATTAACTATAAAATATGTAAAAATGCTCTAAAATAATATGCAATTCTATACTAAAAACATGACTAAAATATACTCTATCAGTAAATCAAAGACCCTAACGCAACATCTCTTCTCCCTCGTCAAGTAAAATCGGAGTGAGTTTTGATATTTGATTCTTTGAGGATACCTTCATTGGATTTGTGGCTTGGGTGTCGTACTCACCATTATACTCCTTGCTGGAGAACCAGGAGGTGACGGTTGTCGCCTAGGGTTGTCAACAACGGAGAGTAAGGGAGGTAAGAGGCCGAAAGCAGACCTTGAGAGTTCTCAGCCATGGCGGCTGATTTTGGGTTCAATTCTCTGAGGTTGTGCATTGTCCCCTGGGTTGTTGACAATGAAGAGCATAAGAGGTAAGATGTCAACGTCAGACGTTCATCTCTCAACCATGGATGGCGGCTGGCAGTCTCAGGGCTCTCTCTTGGAGCCGATTTGTAATTTTTTTTAATTGAAAAATGACATTCGTGTAATTTACATAAAATTGTCTTGCTAATAGTCATTTTTCCATCTTGCTAATAGCCTCACTCTTTATTATTAGGTGGATAAGGCTTCACACTTTAGATATTGGATAGATATTAATGTTGAACATGTTTGAAACCACTCAAACCTACTCAACCTCGTTCGTAAAAATGCTCTTAATTAATTGGCACATAAATTATCCTTAACACAATCTGAATCGTTTACATACATGCACATAGGGGGGGGGGGATTTATGTTGGAGCACCTTCAGAGGAAAAACCCCTTTGGGTTGGACAACCCTATCGCCGTCGAGCCCCTCTTCGGAGGTTGAGAACCCCTCTTCAGAGGTCGATAAGCCACCTTGAGGAGCCAATGCATGTTGGCCTAACCAATTGTTTCTCCGACTTCGCCTCCGATTTCCTATTATGGGGATGTAGAGGATGAAGAGGTGGTATTGTGCCCCTTTTCGTTCTTCTTCCTCCTCATGGCCTACAAGACTTGGGTCCTTTTGGTTTGGAGTTTTGCAGTTCAACGTGCTTGATGGATGCCCACTGTGCTTCGTTCCAAAGGGATAACCCTTTTTCACCAATTTTAAAATCAAATTCTTCACCTCTTTTGTTTTCATTATCCTTTCCTTGGGGCTTTTGTAGATTCGAGATCAATGATCTCTTTTCCTTGATCGATCTAGTCTAATTCGAACAATCGATCTCCGATTTGTAGTTCGGCTCGACTTGTAACTCCTGGCGTCCCTTTGTTGGCCTTATCTGGTTGTCATCAGCGATGTTTGCGCCGACTTGTGGCGAGGCTTCTCGCTCTGGTGGTCTGGCAGCTGGTGGTTTGGCAGCTTGCTTGCTATTCGACAACCTTAGCGTTCGCTGTCGGCCGTTGTACCGGCCCACAATAGTGCTTTATTTTTTATGTCCCTCTTTGGCTTGTTCAATCCGGGTTGCATGGGGAGTGTGATCTTCTGTTTCGGGCTCGTGCTATGGTCCCAAGGTAATGGCTTGGGCTCGGAGTAGCCCGTAAATAAGCCAAAAAAAAATCATTTGGACCAAAGCTTTGGGTCTTTCGGGTCCAAGGGTGAGGAATGTCAAAATTAGAAAAAAAAAACTTTTAAAGGAGCTCGAAAGAGCCTTATTTAAATCCCAATAGGGTTTGAAAAAAAGCCCAAAAGGGTTTGAATTAAATCCCGTAAGGGCTTGAACTAAATTCGGCTTGACTAAATTCCGGTTGACTAATTCTTTTTGCCTTTTTTGCACGAGCGGTGTGTGACTCTACTTTCGGCGTTTCTAGGAGGTCTTCTGCTTGATTAGGGGCGTGAAGTTTGGAGTAGGGATTGGTTGGGGTCGAGGTGGTGCTTTCAGGGTGACTCCGTATCTGGGAAGGAGCTTCCTTGGAGTTTGTCTGCACTTCCCACATGAGATAGATTCATGATTTACCACTGACCCACAGTGTTACTGTTCGGTGGTGTTTGACTTCATTCTTCGTCGTTGTCCGCAATTGTTGGGAGGAGTTCTGCTTAGATCATTCTTGTTGTAGAGTTATTTTTGCTTGTTTCATACGCCGTTTTATGATTTTATTGTATGCTTAGGCGGTTTTCGCCTGCTGATTCGTCGACCTCTCGAAAATCAGGTTTGTTTGATCTCGAATTCTTACTTAATTAAAAAAAAAAAATATAACTCTGTCGAAAAGCTTTGAAACAAGAGGTTATATTACTAAATTTCACCAATTGATAAGAAATTATGCACGTTTAAATATTTTTTTTATATCTTGTTACACGTTACTTGTGAGATAAGTAAACAACAAATTACATATTAAATCGTGAGGTTTGAAACAGTTTCTTTTTGTAGAAAAATAATGTAGTTATAGACTAAAATGACATCGTTTTATTCATTTAAATAGAAAAATATACAAAAATTAATGACATAATTTTGAAGTAAAATGTTGTCGTTTTGAACTAAAACATTATCATTTTGAGCAAAAATGTCATTGTTTAGAAGTAAAAAAAAATGTTGTTTTGAACTAAAACATTGTCGTTTAAACTAAAATATCATATTTTTAATAGGTTAAATTAAAGAAAAAATCTATTAATATTGAAGAAGGATTGAACAATTTATACAAAATTACGCCCTATTTTGATAAGTTTATAACTCCGTCACTATATATATATATATATATATATATATATATATATATAGGGATTGACTCGGGTGAGGACCATTTCTTATAGTGAAAACCAAAAGGACTAATCCTATTGGCTGCTTTTTAAAAGTGGACCCCTCCACTTTTCCACTAAATCCAACCAAAAAACCAAAAATTACAGAAAATAGCCATTAGTTTTAGAATTTTAATTTGTGTATTATTTTAAGTTATCTTCAATATTCCGCATTTATATTATATTAAGAGTGATCCTGCAATTTGGTATCAGAGCCAAGTTAATTAAAAATTAATATGTGTTTATCTATAAGACAATATAGAGGTGTCTACTAATTGCCCCCATAAGACTTATCCTCGTGCTTTATATTTAGATATAAACGATAAGCATTTTGGAGCAATTTTAAATGTCATTTCAGATCAACTTATAGATTTAAAACTCGAAGTTAAAAAATTAGAACAATTATATATTGAGATTAGCAGTAAAATATTTAAGACTGTAAAAGAAACAGGTGAAGTACATCACTCAAAAAATCTAAAAGCCATTAACGAAATTAGCCATTAGATAAGCTTAACATCAGGTGGTGAAATTAAGAAAGGAGATCCTTTTAAATACAGTTATCCATTTAAAAAATCCAAAAAGAAGTTTTCTACTAAACTAGATAATATAAAGAACAAAGCGACTATAGAAGAAGAAGACCAAGACGAAAATCTTAAAAATGAATCACCATCCACTTCGACAAACAAGGAGATTCAGCACTAAGTTGGATGATCCAGAATGGAAGTTGAAATTACATAAACAAAAAGCCATTGAAACCAACTTTATGAAGAAGAAGTCATGAGCGACGACGAGTCTGAAAAGAATTCGGATGAAGAAGCTGTATATCAACAAATGGGATTAATTAAACTAAAAGATATGGAAAACATTCCCATATCTAAAGCCCAACAAAGGTTGAATGAAATATTAAGACAAAGAAGGCTGAAGGAGAATGAACCAGTAGAACAAAATGAAACTAGAAGACATTATAGACGGTATGAACATGGTTCAACTAGTAATTATAGACCTAGGTTAAAGCCTAGAGAGTTTTTAGAAAAGAAAGAAAGATTTGGAGTAAGTATTATGCCAAACCATAGACCAAATCAAAGAGAAATTAATCTAGAACCCATAAGTGAAACCGGTTATAAATTAAACCTAGATGGTGTGAGGAATAGGCGTGAAATTATAGAGTTCTGGAAGAAAAGTATGATGAGTGTATTAAACATGAATGTAGGTTGGAACTCTTCCCAATTTCTTAATTACATAGAGCATAGTTTCTATGAATGTATTGTCGACTGGTATGGAGCTATTGGTGATGACCCAAAACAAGAGCTTAGAAATTTAGCAAGCCCAGTGACTATGTTCACATTAATATGTGAACTAATAGAAGACGAATTTATTGGAGAAAAAGAAGATGAAGATAAGGAAGCTTTAAAATGGCAAAGAACATTAAACAATCTCGAAATCTGTAACATGAAATATGTTGATAATTATATAACAGAATTCGAGAAGTATTACTATAAGATAGGGGAAAACAACACTAATCTACAAATGTTCTTTGATAAACTTCCTGCCCCAATTAATGAACAAATAAGTGAAGAATATCGAGAGTTAATTAAAAATGGAGATAAAGATACTCTTGGTAACAGAATTTCCTATGTTAGGAAATGGGTTGAGAAAAAATGTCGAGACGTAAGAAGCACCCAAAGGATGAAAAAACAATTCTTAACTTGTTGGGAGACGCCAACAGAATGGGGATGTAATAATAGAGATTACCATGGAAAACGAAACTACAAGAGAAAAAGTTTCAATAAACAGAGAGGTGAAAAATATTATAAGAAGTATTATAAAAAACCATTCTCTAAAAATAGAAGGTTTTTCCAGAAAGCCTCGTTCTGTCCTGAGAAAAAGAAAAACTGCAAGTGTTGGGCATGCGGAGAATCAGGTCATTATGCTAATGAATGCAAAAACAAGAAGAACAATAGATTAGCAGAAGCCCTAGGTAGTTTGGATTACATCGAACTATCTGAAGATGAAGCAGTAGATCTAGCCCTAAGAAATAATAAAGGGATAGTAGAAATAATAGAGGAAAAGCTTGAAGAAGAAATAGAATCTGAAAATGAGTCAATAGAAGGTGAAGAGATTAATGAAATGATGGAAGGAGAATCTCCTAGTGAGTTCTCTGATGAATATGAAATGACCACCTTAGCTCAACTTCAGCAAGCTAAAACCTCTATTGATGAGGAACAAGTTGAAGAAATGACGAGATCAGGGGTTGATTTCCCGATCATCGCTAAAGAACAGTTTGTTAAAAAATCGTTATTTTCTAAATATGCTAAATATGTTTGCGAAGAAATATCTGGAGATGTAACTGTCAAGAATAATGAAAATCAAGCAACTGAAGTAAATCTAATCAATTGGGCAAACATTCAGAAACATAATAAAGATAAAAAATTTAAATATATTTTCATATGTGGCATCCAAGTAATAATAACTCCATTACAAGACTATGGAAAAGATGTGCAATGCATTAATTTTGTTTGTGACATTAGGCATGAAAAGTTTAGTAATCAATGTATCAGTGGTATAGTATGTAATTTGAGTCAAGGAGCAGTTTCTTGGATCTGTAGGCCTAACTGTTATGTTAGTCTAGAAGATCATTATGCATCTAAGTTCTTAGCTATAAAATTGTTAACAGAAGGTATTAGTATGCATAAGGGAACTTGTCCTTTACAATTAAAGTGGAAGGTAGTATATAAACTTGAGAATACTACAAATCCTCCACAAAAGTGCCATATAGTAGAAGCTGAGAAACACGAGGTGGTAGGTCCAAGAAAAGAAGTTGTACCTGTTAAGTTAAGACCCGATCAGATAAGACTTAAGACCATTTGGATAAACGCATTTGAAAATTCTACGGGTACTAGCAGTAATAAAGTTTTAACCATAGATGAAGAAGGTAGAATCCATACGAATGCTAAACCACCCGCCAATCTCTCTAGATGTTCAAGTTTATCTAGAAACACTAGTTTTAGGTTCAATCCTAATCTTAGTATTACTCCAAGGAATCAGGGAACTACTACAAGCAGAAAAGACAAATCGTTTGTGGTAGATGAAGACATAGCAAGCATGATAGCAGCATTAAACAAGAGGTTAGAAAATAAAACTATAAGAGAACCTGGTAGACGTAGTGTAGATCTAGGTTCTTATCCTTTTAAGGAAACAGTAACAGCAATTCCCCCAATAGTTCACAAGGTTAGAGAAAATCAAGAAGGATCTTCTAGTTCCGAACAAAAAGAAAAGATAATAGGATATCAAACTAAAACCTTTAGTGAACCTATTTATGAAAATGATCCAAGAGCTAAGGATTTCAAGGAACCTGTCAACGAACCATTCCCTGACCTAGCTTTCGAAGATGAAATGGGTATGAGAATGGAAGTAATAGACCTTAGACATCTCTATGGAGATAATATGAGGGTAGAAGAAAGTCTTGAACATGTCAGTAGAGAATCACTAAAGAAAAACTATAGGATTACCAACCCCAATAGCATTTATATCCCGATAAGTATTTGCTTAGAAGGATTCAATAAATATGAGTTATGTGCCTTTGTAGATACGGGATGTTCAGTATGCTTTGGAAAAAATGCATTATTTCCTGAGTTTATTTGGCAAAATTCTCGTAGACCAATTCAAGTTAGAATAGTTGATGATAGTATCATGGTCCATTCAGCATTAGCTTCTGATGTACCTATCATGATAGGAGGAGTCCAATGTGTAATTCCAACACTATGGGCTACAAATCAGCCATCACATGATATGTTAATTGGAAATAATTTCCAAAGACTCCATGTTCCAGTAACTCAACACTTAGATATGATGGTCTTCAACATTCATGGTGAAGACGCTTGGGTTAAAAAGATTAAACAAGCTTATACACACCAAGCAATAGAATTTACGCGCACTAAGCGTGGTGAGGAATATATTCTTCCTACAAAAAGAGAATTTGCACTATCTATATGTGAAGTAACCTTAAAAGATAAAATTCTTAAACAACAAGAAAAAATGTGTAAGGAGTTATATTCTGAAAATCCTTTAAAATTTTGGGAAAAAGATAAATCATTTGCTACCATAGAACTAATAGATCCTAAAGCGGTCATTATAGTAAAACAAATGGTTTACACTTATAAGGATCAACAAGAATTTAAAGAACAAATTGATGTACTCTTACAAAAGGGTTTAATTCGAGAAAGTAAAAGTCCTTATTCTAGTCCCGCCTTTATGGTTAGGAATCATGCTGAAGAAAAAAGAGGAAAAGCTAGAATGGTTATCAATTATAAAAAGCTTAATGATAATACTGTTTTTGATGGATATTATATCCCTAATAAGACAGTTTTATTTAATAGAATACAGGGAGCCACTTGGTTCTCTAAAATGGATTGTAAAAGTTGTTATTGGCAGGTAAGAATGGATGAAAGAGTGTTCCACTTACTGCATTTAGTGCTCCACAAGGACACTATGAATGGGTAGTCATGCCCTTTGGTTTGAAAAATGCACCACAGATATTTCAGAGAAGAATGGACAGTGTCTTCAAAGAATTTAAACATTGTTGTCTTGTTTACATTGATGATATCTTAATCTTCTCTAAAACTATAGAACAACATAAGCATGACTTGAAAGCTATAACTCAAAAATGTATTGACCATGGAATCATTTTAGGACAGAAAAAATGCATTTATGCTGAGCCTGAAATTGAGTTCCTAGGATTAAAGATTAAAGCAGGTCAAATTATTTTGCAAGAACATATTTTAGAAAAGGTAGAAAAATTTCCTGATGAAATCAAAGATAGAAAACAACTAGAAAGATTTCTAGGTTGTCTTACTTATGCATCTGATTTTATAAAAGATCTAGCCAAATTGAGAAAACCTCTACAGATAAAATTAAAGAAAGATCAAGTTTGGAGTTGGACTCACTTAGATACTAAAATAGTCCAAGAGTTGAAAAGAAGATGTGAAAAACTTCCAATATTAACTTTACCTAATGAAGATGATGAGTTAGTTCTTGAAACAGGTGCTAGTGATTATCATTGGGGAGCTGTTTTAAAAATAAAGAAAGATAACAAGCTTTGCAGGTATAGCAGTGGCAGCTTCAACAAATCTGAGTATAATTACACTATCATGGAAAAGGAGATTCTTGCAATTTATCGTGGAATCCAGAAGTTTATAATCTTCTTAGCTCCTAAACCTTTTACAGTCAGAACAGATTGTAAAGGAATATTGGGTTTCATAAATAACAATCTTGATAATATGAAAGGGCATGGGAGACTCCTGCGTTGGCAATTAGCCCTTAATCAATTCACTTTTACCATTGAACATGTGCAGGGATCAAAAAATTCTCTAGTTGACAGCTTAACGAGAGAGTTAGCTGATGGATCAGAGAAATCAAACGCGGTAGGAAAATCCGCAATGGGTGTTCCACCCATGGGACATTAATCTCTTAGGAGAAATAAGAGGATACCAAGGATGGGTTTCCCCTCCAAGTTTTTCTATTTCTGTTGATTTTGGAAGATTTACTGAGAATAGATTCCGTCGTGGACTCTTACAAACGAGACACAGAGCGGTCATAAGAATGTTAATCCTAGAGATAATAATAAAAGTTCTCCAGCTACCTATTGAACTCCAGGAAGACATCTGTAGAAGATGGAGAATGAGAGATTTCGACAACTTCTACTGGATGGTAACTTTGAGAGATCACGATACTCCAGCAAGGATAAGAGAATGGTGTAGCCATTTTTGTGTAACCACTGGCGCCGGATTGGGAGGATTATCATTACCCATCATCCCAAATGAAGATGCAGATTACTTAAAATCGTGGAAATATGGAATGTGCAACGGAATCCACAATTACAGACGACCGTGGCCAAAGAAAGAAGAAGAGAGCTTTTTGTACAAGTATTTCACTAAGTTCCAGAAGGAGGTCTTCCTCAGAGTAGCAAAATTCGAAAAAATAGAAGACATAGAGTGTTGTCGTGTTATCAGTGCCTGCATGGATGTTAGCCAGGGAAAAACCCGGCTACCACATTACCTAATCTTCCTACTAATGAGGGAAGACTACTGGTACGTGACAGATCCAGTAGCGGAAGGAAGAATCGACGTAGTAAGGCATACTTGGGAAGCAAGAGCAAAAGGATTCTTTTACATCTATTACTACATCACCAAGTTCAGAGAGATAGGCTGTGGGATATTCAAAGTTGGAAATACAACCTTCATCGTAACCCCACAACTCAATCCATTAATGCAGCAAGCCATAAACAGGACCGAATCCATCAATCTTTACTTAGCAGAAATAGAGGCCGGTCACTTTTTAGACAGATGAGGACACGAGAGGATGATCGATTTACTAATTGCATGGGATCGAGACTACACTGAAGGATTAATGCTTGATCTCGATCTAGACAATGATCAAGATCTGGAGTTTGATAATACTCTAGATCTAGTTCAAGATTACAATGATGATGACCTGGAAGCCAACATGGGAGACGAAGGGGTCCAGAACTTGGACAACTAAAAGCCATCATCATCCACCATATGCAATTATTGTACTCTCTGCTTTTACTATTTGTGCTTTTATCACGTGAACCTGTAAATTATTGTACTGTGTGCTTTTACGGTGTGCTTTTTGAGTGCGTAGGGGCCCATCTGTCGGCCATTTGTAAAAAAGACGTTGGAAGGCATCCAATGCTCTCTACTCAGCTCTATAAATAGAGCCATTCTCTAGCTTCTCAACACACAATTCCAGAGAGAGAAAAAACCATAGGAGAAGAGAGAGAAGAGTTTGTACATCAGAAAGAGAAGTAGAAACGTTTTGAATTTGAGTAGATTGGTGTTTCCATCACTCTAGAGTTCAAAACCTTTCAATGGATCTTCTAATATGAGTGATTAAGTGTGTTTTAAGTTATAAGTTAAGAGTGCTTGTGTGTTGTAATATTTCTCAGATTCAATAAAGTTTGTTTTTAAGAAAGGGAAAACTACTTAATTGAACACTATGTTCTGAATACTTTGTTTTCTTGATTCAAACCCCTTCACCCTCTCAAAATCAAAACCAAAAGCTAAAGACTACGGTATAAGGTAGGAAACGAAACAGATCTGTGCTCAATCTGGACTAAGGGAGGCCTGGTTGAAGGTTAGCCACCTCTAGAAAGCCGGAAGCTAAGGAACATCGGTGGTCCAGAGTAACTACGTTCAGGTATGGGTCAAAACTCTTTAGCTTGAAAGTTTTAGTTGCAGAGCGTGGTGAGCTTAAAACCACAGAAAACTTATTATTCATAATATAGTTAGTAGATTATGGTAGTTAGTACCACTAAAAGTCATTTATAAATCTTCATTATTTCACTTTGATAAAATTATAAAAAGTTTGAACAAATTTGTAATTTCTATAAAGCTTGGGTAAAGTTGCAAATTACTATCAGAATTGCCCCACCTGTGAGCCACACAGTGTCAACCAATCAAAACGCTCCTCACGGTTTCTACCACAATATTGGTTTTCACCGGAGCGCGACCCTATATATATATATATATATATATATATATATATATATATATATATAGAGAGAGAGAGAGAGAGAGAGAGAGAGAGAGGGGGGGGGGGAACTTTCCCATGAGGACAACTCTTACTGTGAAACAAGGGGACGAATATGGTGCGTTGGATTTAAAAATATCAATGGCTATTATTAAACTAAAATTCTTATTTAATTAATTAGAAAATAAAACTATAAAAAACCGCTTCTCTCTATCAATATTAACCACTTCCAATTCTTCCTTTTTTTCAATCTTCTTTTTAATGGTCAATTATTCATATTTAAAAAATATAATATTCAAATTTATTATACTATGCATTCGTTTGGTAGAGTAAAAATTATAACATCTACAATTTAATACGTACACGGTACACACCCCAGTAAACTTTTTTACGTATTTAAGTGAGAATATATTCATATTTAAATTGTCTAATATTCATATTTAAATGGTTCAATATTCATTTTTAAAGAGATGATGTATTCATATTTAAATTGTTTAATATTCATATTTAAATTGACAAGTATTAACCAATTATATAAATTAGAATAACTAAGTTGTTAAATATGAGTATTAGTACAGATAAATGTACCATTTGTAAATGAATATTTATCAATTTAAATATGAATATTAGACATTTTAAATATGAATAAATCACTACTAATTATGAATAATTGACCATTTAGGAGAAAAAAGGATATAGAAGAAAGAAAGTACGGGAGCTTTGAAATTCTAATAACACTTGAGGAGAGATAAAGCGGTTACTTTTTTTCCCACAAAAATAAAACAGTTACTTTTTTTTTTGTTTTCTTTTTTAATTAAATATTTTCTCAATTTATTTTATAACCATTGATTTTTTCACATCCAATGGTATTATCAATAAGTATAACATTATTAAAAACAATTAATAAATTTTTTAATATTTTATATAATTTTTACTCTTTTAAAAAAATGAAAAAAATTACTTATTTGATACCGGATGGAGTAATCCACCCCTTATACTTATTATTTCAGAAGCAGCTTCTTTGTAAAAATTCGTGCCACGTGTCCCCCTCTTCACAAAAATAAGAAACTGACTTTCCCTTTCCTCCAAACCCATGTTCTCCCTATCAATGCTCAACGATTTCAATTTCCTATCGGCCCTGCTAAATGAACTCTCCCTTGCAAAAAAACCTCGGTTAGAATAGGCATCGATCGTCGACGTTGGCTTGCGATCTCCTCCGACAAAAAGAGAGAGAACGGGAGAAGTCAAGGGATTTGACGGGAAGAGAAAGACTCCGTCTTCTTCTTCCCCATTCCGGATCTCCGGTTCCCCCATATCTTTCTTCGTCTCTCCCATCCTCCCTCCTCCATCGCCGGATCAAGGAATCTAGGAGGTGCCGGCGGCTTCCTTCGATATATTTCCGATGGGGACGCCGGAATTTCCGAATTTGGGTAAACATTGCGCCGTCGATGATTGCAAGCAGATTGATTTCCTGCCCTTCACCTGCGACCACTGCCACCCGGTTTCTCCTTTCTTTCTTAGATCTATTATTTCCGTTTCTGCAATATCCTTCAATAATCAAGATGAATATTGTGTTTATTTTGCTATATGATATTATTATCATGAGCAATACTGTGAACCCCCGTCCTGTTTCTATAGAAATTTGTTATTTATTTGCTGAAGAGAGATCTGTTGCTTAGCTTTTTTAATCTCAGTATGCGAGTTAGGTTGAAATTAGTCGTTAGGGTTGCAGCTACAACTTACAAGCCATTAATTTTAAAGTGATCTGAACAATTTGTCGATTTTATTTATGTGATTCTGGAATTTTAGCTTACCTCTCGGATAATATGATAGCAAATGGAAACTGTAATTGCATACAATGAGGGGTGAACTGGTAGAGTTTGCATTGAATAGATGTTTGATATTTTTTTAGGGGTTTTAAATTCTTAGTTTTATAATAGAATTAGATTATGCTATGTTTGTTCAGGAAACATGTTTATGATTTTGATAGGTATATGTGCAATTGATTCATAATTACTGATCCACGAGGAAAATATTGTGAATCTCGATGCACACGGCCCTTAACGATGTGTGTGCAAACTAAGTGTCAGAATGGACATTGTTGTTGCTTTGGCACTCAAAGTTAGATGCATCCCTTTGATTTTGTCTGTCGTCACTTAACTTGCACAGTCTCGAGTACTAAAGATAGTTATGCAAAGTTGAATGTCACTCAAGATATGTTTTAATTACCAAACTCTTGAAATTGCATCATAGTTACGGGATTCAATTTACACTATGATGTGCAATTTTTTAATAAACTATATAGCTTCATGTTCCTCTGTACTATGAATTGTTTGATTCATTTTCCATGTGTGATGTGTGTGAATCTCACAAATTGTATCTTTTGGGACGTTTCCTATTTCCAGGCACATTGAAACGGCCTGCTGCAATTGCTTTGGATTATTAAGAAGGTCGAAAAGGGGTGCACGGTGTGGGCAGGTAGCTGACGGAGAAGACGACGAACTCAGTACTCCTCCCATTGGCTCTTTTTATTTGGTTCCCTTAATAAACCTACTTGAATAACATTTGAATAGAAAGCTTGAAATCTGTAGGTGGTGTATTACGCCTGAAATCTGCAAGTGAGCTATGCGGAATTTCGGTTTCAACCAAACTTCTGTTGTTCCAAGTAAGAGCTTTTGGTTCTCATCTCATGTAGTAATAAGTTACTATGTGATTGCTCAGTAGTTTGTCCTTTTTTTCTGAATGTGCTAATGTTCAGGTTGTAGTCTCTGAGTTTTTCTACTACGAGCTATCTGTATCTATCTCATCCTATTCAGAAAACCTTTTATCTTCTGCACTAGAGACTAGAGATTAGGGACTTTTGGACAAAGACGCCTCCAACCTTAGCCCGGATCTATCCTACTGTCCTAAATTGGCAAAATCTTCATTTCTCTCTCTGTTTATTACTTTTTATTAGTAATATCCTGATGACGATCTTTGGTTTGCAGTTTTGCAAGGTAAAATAATGCGCAAGGTTGGTGTAGAAACAGTTGGCATGGGAGCAATGAAGCTTACTGGCTTTCTTAGAGAGCAGATGCAGCTGAAAAATATTCCTTTTGGGTCACTATATACTGTCCGTGAGATTAAGGAGGTATTGTTCGTCTGTGGTGGTGACCCATCATTTTTATCGATGCATATATATTAGGATATTTTTCATTCTGCAACTCTAATTTATGGTCATATAGCTTGCCACTTTGAAATATTTACGATAATTGAACAATCTGCAGTAGAATTGGCCTTCTGTAGAATGTATAAGATTTATCTCATTTTTGCATTGAGGTGAAGCTTTTGGCCTCTTGATAATTGAGAGAATTTGATAAATTGCTTTTACAAATAAATTGTGAACATGGTTTCCTAATAATTCATTGAGAATGTGGAATGATAAATTGATGTAAAAATAAATGCTTAAAAAAAACGGAATTTTCGCCTGGTGCCCCTGTGGTAAGGTCAAATTCGTTGGGTGTACAAAAGTTTTACATATTTCGCGAAATGCCCCTGAGGTTTGTAAGTTTTTCGCGCCGTGCCCCTCCTTCCAATCTGTTTTTTTTTTTTTGGTCGAAACCTCCTTCCAATCTGTTAAAAAACGTGAGTTGTTCATTTGTTCCAGAGCAAAGAAGAGGGGTGTGAAGGGAGTCGGGAGGAGGCTGCGAAGACGATGTCGGCGGAGGGATAGACGCTGGTAGAAGGAGGAGGCTCGCGCCGGCAACTTCCCTGGAGACATCTGTGAACTCGATGGATAAGGCTTCAGGTACGTCTGAAAAATGGGTGCTGGAGGAGATTGGTGGAGGAGCAAAATTTCTGTTGTTGTTCAGGTATGTTGAGTTTCAGTGCTTCGATTAGGGTTTTTTTGTTCGAATCGCATGAGTTTCAGTGAGAGTTTGGAGCATCCAAAGGTAATTCATAAGTCTTTGCTTGTAGTTGAATAGGAAGAATGGGATGAATTGCACGATTTCTTGCAGGAATTGGTCAAGATTAAGAGTGCTGATTATAGGGTGAGTTTAATAGATTTGTTAGAAACTGCGATTGTACATCAATTGTTTATAGAGTTGCCTATCAAGGAGATCTGTGTAGTGATTGAATGCAATGATGTTCCAACTAATCTTACTGACGCTAAATCTGCCTACCAAGTGTTTGCTTAAATGCCTCTTAGAGTTATTAGGATCAAATGGTCTTCCATTCCATTAGGAAATACACATAATCGCCCACTTTCGATTATTTTTACCCGTGTGGAAGTATTAGGGATTTAGGATCAAATGGTCTTCATACCTCAATTCAGTTAGGGAATGCACATAATTGCTTATTTGGTTGCGTGTGGTGTTACTCCAAGTACATGCTCTTATTCCAATGTGTGCTTAATTTGAAGCTACTGGAGAGCATTTCAATTTTCAAGTGTATATACCATTCCATAATTGTTGGCACTTCCTAGGTGCTATTGGAGAGCATTTAAATACAATCACTGATTTAGATCACTAACCAACGTCTACTGATTTGTGAATGCTTGCTTTGAAATCTTGTCCTTCTAATGTTTAGTTGATCTTTACTCATTTGAGAGTGATGAAAACCCACCGCTGAATTGCCCATTGCTGAATTTTTTAGTGTTAATAATTTATCACTCAAAGCCATGTTGGCAAGAATCCTGTTTGCACTGAATGCCTTTGTTTGGAGCCATTTATTTGTTCAAAATTTATTTGTAAGTGTTAGCTGCTTGCTAATGATTTGGTTGTGGGGTTATTGAGTTGTTCCTAGCCGAAGGCAAACTCTTAAAGTTTGTTCATTGTTAAGAAAAACAGGCTTATTTTTGGTCCAATTGGTCATCAAACTTTTTTAGCCTATTAGCTCAAATGGGAGAGCATTGTGCTCATGCATAAAGATGTGGGTTCGAACCCCATATAGGCTTATTGAGTTGAATTCATGAACCATTTAAGTAATTTAAGGGCATGTCTAAATTTGATTTAGTTAGTTAAATGCATTACCTTGACAATTGTCTAACTTGAAGCTTTTTTAGCCTATAGTGTCACAAATCTGCATGTTTTTACTGGTTGTTTTTGCTGTTTTGCTGGTTGTTTTTTCATGTTTTGCTGGCTGTTTTTCTCTTTTTTTGCTGGCTGTTTTTGCTGACTGTTTTTTTGCAATTTTGCTGGCTGTTTTTGCTGTTATTACAGTGTTCAATGACAGCAACAAATCTTGCTGATAGAAACCAATGTTAGCAGCAACACTTTTTTTTTCCCACTCTCTGTTTCCCAGCTTGAACCCAACAATACTCCTACAAACTTGGCTAGATTATGTTTTCCCATGTTCATACTTCAATTTCTATTTTTGTTTAGATTATTATCAGTTTATCTCATAAATACACTACCATAGAAAGCCTATGCGGGGCTCGAACCCGCATCTTTGTGCGTGAGCACATGACTCTTCCATTTGAGCTAATAGGCTTAAACCAAAATTGAGGAAACTTTAGAAATCTAATTGTTGCGATACTGCACACTGTAACTTACAAACACTATGTGTTATATGAGTGTTACAATCAAGCTACTGCACTGTCCAATTTTTTTTCATGCTTTATATGCAGTTTTTTTTTGCTACTTTTTTTCGTTTTTAAAAGAGATCCTAACACTCAACCAGTTGAAGGAGATAGGCAAATATTAGATCCCTAATAAGGAGATAGGCAGTTGAAGATGTTAAGTGGATGACATCACTTTTGCTATGGCAACAGAACAACAAATGTGTGACATTATCAAATTTTACCTTTTCCTATTTAAATTTCACAAAAGTTGAATTTGTAAGATGCATCTTACAAAGAATGTGCAAACAGAAGTAAAAGTGTGCAAAGAGAAAATCTGTAAGATGCATCTTCCATTATATAATAATTTCAAGACAACATATAACTACATAAATACAGCAAAACAATTTTGAGCCCAGTTTCAAGACAAGATGCATCTTCTAATCCATAAAAAAAACTCATTAAGAAGGAATTATTGTATAATTTTGAACCCCAATTTCAAATTGAGTAGGCAAGATGCATCTTCCATTATACAAGAATTGAAGACAATTTCAAGACAAGATGCATTACCCCCCTTTTTTTATTTTTTTTTAGAATTGAAGATAATGGAATTTGATTCCTACTCAATGAGTTTAGATCTCAGCAAAACATTATATAACAATATAAATTCAGCAAAATTGTCTTGAAATTGTATGTATTGTTGATATATATCTCACCAAAACAACATATAAATCTAGCAATCCAAAAACTCATATCAATCCATATTATTGATATATATAATCAACAAAACAACATTTAACTCATATCAGTCCACAAACTAAGAAAACCCTAAATCCCCAAACCCTAAATCTGATATTTTAGAAGGGAGACGAAATAAAATACATGTCATAAAATTAGATGACTTCTGATCCATAAAACCAACCAATAAACTCAAATTCCAAGATTATACGATTATTCAAAAATCCCAAAATCAAAAAACCTAAATCCCTAAAATTGTAAATCCAGTTGAATTTGATAGAAGAGACATACCTCCACAACAATGGATGGTGTCCGTCACCTCCTCCCTCCTAGCGTAGGGCAATCTCAGGTGGTGAGCCGAGCCTAGCTCCAAACTCGAAGTTGTCTTCCTCCTACTGTTGATGGCGTCGAGGTCAGCTCTCTCCTTCCAGGTGTGCCGAGCATGCAAGCATTTCCTTTCTTTCTTTTCTTTCTATAGTTAACTCCGTTATAACGTTTTTTGTAAAAAAAACAAGTGAAGGGTATTTCGCGGAAAAAATGGAAACCTCAGGGGTATTTGGCGAAATATACCAAACTTTTGTATACCTCGCGAATTTACCTATACCCCGAGGGCACCAGGCGAAATTTCCGAAAAAAAAATTTTAAAAAGCGACACGTGAACCTTTTTTTTTTTGTAAAGAATTTGCTTGTAATTTTATAAGGATGCAAAAAAAAATTCCTTATATGTGCGAGTCTTTTGTCAAATCTTTCATACAAAACACCAACTATAAGAATGTTATTTTGATTAGTTATCATTTACGATCTATCAATTTCTTGCATCTAAAACCTAACCGAGTACTCATAATTTTTTTTCTACATACACAAGTCATGCCCAAATAATTTTCACATTCCATCAATTTGAGAGGTATAACATTTTTTTAATGTTTTGGCCTCTTTTTTTTTTTTTTACAGTAGGCAAGAAGTAGATCGACTCGGCGATCTAGAAGATCGACCCAGCGATCTTGAAGCCATCAAAATATGGCTTGAATGACCCTACACAGAGGGTCGCCAGTAAAAAAAGAAAAAATTTCTAAGATTACAATTACAGAAATTTAAAATTTAAAATATCTATAAATTAAAATTATATTTCTTTCGATCAATAATTGGAGCCTTGATTCTTGACATCTATAAATTTCCTTAATGTTTATACACTTACAAATAGAGTTCCTTTTTTTCTAATTAAGGGTCTAAGTATTATAAAAACACACACTAAATATCATTTTTAAAATTCTTTAGCTATATAGGGTTTATACATTTAAACTTAGGGTATCTTTATCAAATTGGTTTATAATTTAGATCAATTTAAAAAGTGTAGAATGATGTGTAATAGATAAAATATCATAAAGGATCCGAATTCGGCTTTCTTAAGCTAAAAACTATAAGGTTTCTTTTCTTTGTCTTCAATTAGGATGGATACTAGGAGAAGCGTAGAAGCGGGTGATTTAATATTTTTTTGTCAAATTTGAAGTATCGATTGTCTCAATAAAAAAGTATTTCATCATGATAATCAAAGATTTCGAAGAACAACATGACAAGAAGCAAGAGCAATATGTTAGTAGAAAATTAATGTGTCGAATATTTTTTTTAAGATATCAAACTTGACCGAAAGCGTAGAAGCGGGTGATTTAATATTTTTTTGTCAAATTTGAAGTATCGATTGTCTCAATAAAAAAGTATTTCATCATGATAATCAAAGATTTCGAAGAACAACATGACAAGAAGCAAGAGCAATATGTTAGTAGAAAATTAATGTGTCGAATATTTTTTTTAAGATATCAAACTTGACCGTAATTATGAGACTTTTGTTTGTGATTGTAAGTGTTATTGTATTATAACGAGGGTTATATTTCAATATGCAATATGACTTGTGCCTGATTAACATAACGTTATAGGTGCTCACATTATCTAGGAATATAAGACTGGCAAATAGTTGTTCAAGTGCTGATCATAGTGAACTCAAAAAGTTTGCAGACTGGATTCTAGATATTGGGGATGGTAATATAGGTGACAGTGGTGAAGGAGATGCAACAATACAAATTCCTCCTTATTTGTTGTTGAATGTCATCAATGATCCTATTTCTACTATTGTTCATGCAACATATCATCAACTTCTTCAGAATTTGAACAATCCGCCATATTTTAAGGAGAGAGTCATTCTAGCACCAACGCATGTGATCGTTGATGATGTTAATGAGTATATGCTTCATTTGATGCCTGGGGAGGAGAAAATTTATTTGAGTGCTGATGGCATATGTAAATCTGATGCATGTGCAGGATTTAATGCCTCCGTATATTCATCTGACTATTTGCATAGCATTCGCTCTTCCGGACTTCCTAATCATGTGTTGAAGCTGAAGGTTGGTGTACCGGTAATGTTGCTTCGCAATATAGACCAATCTTCCGGTTTGTGTAATGGAACCAGATTGATGATCACGCGTTTGGGAGAATAATAGAAGCACAGATCATTAGTGGTCGAAATATTGGGGAGAAAGTTGCCATTCCCCGGATGGTGCTCAGCCCTTCCGATTCAACACTTTCTTTCAAGTTTCAGCGTAGACAGTTTCCGATTATCCTTTCATTTGGGATGACTATAAATAAAAGTCAAGGTCAATCCCTATCGCATGTGGGGTTGTATCTTCCGAAGCCTGTATTCACTCATGGTCAACTGTATGTTGCCTTATCTAGAGTCACAAGCATTCAAGGGTTAAAGGTCTTACTTCTAGACAAATATGGGAAGAGTGTGACGGAAACAAAGAATGTTGTTTACAAAGAAGTTCTACAAAACATATGATCCTTCCTTACTTATATGGTAAGTGTTTATATAAAAGTGTTTATTTGATATTTTTCTTCCTTCTTGTGTGTGCATATATAGAATGTGCAGTATATATTACCATTTGAATACGCTTTGTGTTTGGCAGGACTTTCCGACTTCACTTGTGTGGGATATTGTTTTTGCAGTCATACTTAGTGCATAATGGTGCCTCTGGGTATGTCAAATGTCATTGTGATTTGTTACCGTAACACCATGTTTGTAACTTAACATATATACTATGAGACTTTTGTTTATATATATGTGCATTACGTGTTATGAGATATTGGGTGTAATAAACCCATCGTTCTGTACGTTTAATGATATAATTTTCATTTCTCCTCTTATCAATTATGAGACTTTTGTTTGTGATTGTAAATGTTATTGTATTATAATAGGGGTTGTAATTGATAGCAGGACAACAATTCAAATCAAATGAAATATATTCATGGTATGTGGGAATACTAAAGCGGTAAAGTTGAATACAAATACTCACCCGTACAAAGTACGGGAAAAGTACTAGTTTATAATTAAGTTATTCCCAATTTCCCACTTGTACGTTTATAAGCACATTTGGGAGTCTCCGTTTTCCAATACATGCATTTTATTTTATTTTTGTTAGGGTTCATATTTCAATATGTTACTATAATCTTAAATCTTTATTACTTAATTTTATTAATTTTCTTTTCCGTCACTTGTTGTACTATTTTATTACTTAATTTTGATAGTATTAAAAACCTCTAAAAACTTGGAAAGGAATCAACCATATCAATAATATACTTATATAAATATCGTATTTTCAAAATGAAAAAGATAAAACAAAGATACTTATACTAAATTGAAATGTATCAGGGTATATATACAATTTCTCCTTTTAAGATGAACTAGTCTAGACTCCCGTGCGCCACGCACGTGATTTTTAAAATTAATCTAAGTACACTCATCCTATTTTTCGAATGTTATCATAATAATCAATGCATTTTAAATGCTATATAAAACATAGTACTCGTCCGAAAAACATATGTTTTGCAGACGAGTATTCATCGCAACCCTATTTATTTTAATCCAAAAAAGTTCACATATGAATACCCAAGTTTGATTGTGACTTTGGGATTTTCTTAAATTTAATAGAATTGATTAAAAAAAAAATTCCTAACCTCCAGAGATTAGGTTCTTAATTGGTCGTCAATCTATAATTCTTTTTTTTACTAGGAAATAATTCGAGGATCGGACAGACCCTACACCTCGATGATCGTCAATCTATAAGATTATTCAGGTCCATTAAATGAATCGGGACCATGATAATCCAAAAATATGATTGGGTTTGTTTTAATGCCTCAAAATTAAAAATAAAATACTCATTAGTAGAAGACAACTTGACGGCTAACTAATTACTTGCGAAGGTACTGTCATATACAAATCAAGCGACCGATCCCAGACATTTAGTAGTTACTTTAATTAAATTGATCATTTTGTATATATTGTGCAATAATCTAGTTTTACGTGGACTTAATTTTAATCTATTAGAGCTAGAATTTTTTACCTTGATCCACAAATGTGACATTCTGGTTACAAGGAAGTGCCAAGTAAATCCTTCAGTAAGCACCCTAGCTTTTTTCGAAGCGACCTTCTAGTCCATGCTAATTAAAGCTACGAGAAAACTATATTTGATCTATCCGAAACCACGATGTTTGTTACATCATCACATCTACATGTAGTAAGAAGCAAACTAACATGAATTCGAAGTGACAAAACCAAAGAGGTTAGGGTCATGTTAATAAACTTAATTAGTCACACCTTCACCTTCATTGTAGCCACCGCCACCACCACCTGATTCCTCAGTTTCTCAATTTCAACATTGTGTCCAGTCGACATTGGCACCAATGAAGGATCATGAGGAGACCCATTTGCTAATCCAGATTACGTCACCACTCACCAGCCAAGCAAGAAGAGGATTTTGTTGATGTATAGCAACATGCATAATCGGGAGTCCCATAACCTTAGGGTAGGGAACACAAATAACCAATCAAACTCACAACCAATGATCTACAAAGAGAAACAGATAGAAAATATAAATCAGTAAAATATGAGGTATGTAGAGTGAATCAAACTGATAGTAAATAGTAAGATATCAATAAAGGGGGAGGACAAACTCAATGTTTTTCTATTGTAGGAGAAATTAATCGAGAATTATGAACTCTTTGTTCCTTTTGCTATCACCTCCACATATATGGCCGGATTTAGTTTGCACGATTTGTTGGAAAAAAATTCTCATGGTTCCCTACAATTCAAATTTACTTCGTTCCTTTGTTTTCCTGTCAAATAGCATCAATCTCCCATTCAAAGACTATAAGCTACTCTGACACTATCACTTCAAGAAGTTTTAAATATTTTAGATTCTATATAAGCTCCATGTATTTTACTCCAACTTAAGCCAGGATTAGATCTTAGGAGGTTTTGTTTTATCTTTAATAACAGAGTACACTTCAATCTCGCAATAAAGGAAGAAGATTCAAAGCTAGGTCCCTTTAGTAGACTCAGGAAAATTCTAAGATTCAGTCTATACTGTCAACAAATATTACAAAATACTTCAAATAATCCTGTTTCAAGACTTCTTTTCTAGTATAATCAAGCTTCCATTATACTTGTCAAATCATTGAAACGGAATATTTGCGAAATCTAGATGATCTTCTGGTGTCTATGAAAGAGGCACAACAGCAGCATGCTGCACAATCTCATAAAGCAGACTAGTACTAGTTGTAATTTGTAAAGAAAAAAGAGATTCGCTACTTTGTATTCTTATCATGATCTTTCATTGAATTTATTTAATTTTGGGTAAAGAAAGTAAGTTTAAATGGGTAAATAGGAAGTATATCTCGTCCCCACAGCCTAGAATAGCCTTCCAATCTCTTTCTTTGGAATCCATGGAAGGATTTACAAATTAGTACCTGGTCAATTAGAGAGGTGTATCCTGGATCGGCGACGCTCCTATCCACCATCGTCGCCCGCAACTCCAGCAGCGACCTCCGGCACTTGCAGCCACCAGAGAGTAGCAATTGTTCTATCTAAGCTCAATTTGGGTCCTAAATATTAGAGGGATTGTGTCCACATCGAAGACAGAAAGAGGAGAAAGTTAGTCGGCGGTTACCAAAGAAAATAGGGTTACAGGAGCAAGGGAGGAACATGAATAAGTAAGAGGAATGAAGGATTGCTTACTTGCAAAAAGGATGAAGAAGCGAGGTGTTGGTTCAAACGGTGGTGTTCTGGTGGGGAATTATGTTGAGACTTCACAAGCCAAGGGCATAGGGGTCCGAAGGGGGCACTGCCTTTCTGAACCGCTGCCTCTTCGCCTCCAGTCTCCTTTGCTCCATTGTCGGCGCCACGACCACTCCCTCACCAGTCTCCATGGCTCGAAAACCGCCTCCTATTAAACCGATGACCTCATAGTCTCCCCTATCTCCGTCGGACTGTCGCTAATTGACGGTTGTTGAAGAAAGAGAAAAGCGGAAGAGGAGAAGAGAGAGAAGAGAAAGAGAAATTGATCGTTGTACAGTTTTGGGGAAAAAAAAGAAAAGAAGGGTAAAAAAGGAAAGAAAAAAAAAATCAAAAAAGCCTCCACGTAATAGCCTGAAACAGTGAAACTAACAAGGAAAAGGTATTACAGCTAAATTAGTGTGTTAAAAATTTCACAATATAATCAATCAAATTGAATGAAAAATTGACGTCCGATTGTTTGTTAAATATCGTCAATGCGAAACTGCAAACAGTTTTCTCGTTTACTCCCTCTCGCTTTGGCCTCTACACTCGACACTCCCGCAACTAACTCTCATTATCGGTGTACGGCGCTCCGTCGCCATTCGCCAGTTATATCGCACCGCCTCCGCCGCTCCCTCGCCGATTCCTACTGACGCTGTTCGGTATAGCTTCGCTTCTATTTCGTTCTTTTCTTTCTTTATCTGTAGTTTTCGATTCAGTCTCTGGAGTCCGATTTGCTTCTACTCTTCGGTTTTAGAGCTGGTCTTCTCATGAATGAAGATTCTGATTTTAGCATTGTTGATTGCTTGCAAATTCCAATAGCATTGTGAATCTTGCCTTCTTGTTTTCTTCTCCGCCATAATTTTCGATTTTGTTTAATCATTTCATGATCATTTTGTTGATTCGATGGCTCTTTGTATTCATGCGATGGTTGTGCGATCGCAGTCTCTGGTTGTAATTTCTAGGGTTTGTTTGCATGTTTTCATTTCTTTCTTTTTCTTCTTGGGGTTAATTAAAAGAGCAAATGTTGCTGAATTTATGAGATTCTTTCTCCGGGGAGTTGCGTTTAACATTTCTGTTTGGGATACTTCAATTTGAAAGGGACTGTTTCCAAAGATATCTCTGCTTGATGTACCACATACATGTCCTAACGTCTCTGACTGTGTTGTTAGGCGAATGTGACTTTTTTGTGTCAAAGAAGTTTGGTCGATATGGTAATTTGAGGTATTTTTATGAACATGCCTTTTGGAATTCTGAAGAAAATGAGGAATTATGTATCTTTCTGTGGATAAGTTATTTCTGCTGATTTCCGGAAGTATCTGTATCCAAATTGATGTTCTTTACGGAGTTATTGTTTACTGTTCATTTTTCAAGACCAGTGAATGCAGTGATTGCATTTCTCAGCTTAAGATGCAACATGTGATTGATTGGATTATGCAGAGACTAGTTGTTGGAATGCTTGGTGGCTTCTTATTGTATCCAATTAGACTCAGCTGTGATAACTTATAATTTGGAGTTGAAAATAAACACATCAGTCTTATTTTCACCAAACTATTAGCTGTAATGAAAATTCAATATGGACTTGGCTGCATATGTATGTAAGACTGACCTAATTCAAAAGTAAATGTACAAATGATTGCAGTGATGGATTATTCGAGAAGGACGTCAAAGGGAGGCAATGCGCAGCTTACACAAAATGTTTCTGAAATGAGCTTATGTTCTGGAAATGGGAACTGGGAAAAGGCAAGCAAGCAAAACAAAAACAAAAGTGGAAGCAATGCGGCCAGACAGTGGGGTTCTCCAACTTCAGAACCCAAGCCTTGGGGCCAGCCAGATTCAACCCAGCGACATGGCACTCGAGGCAGTAATTGGTCAGGGCAAGCCCCTGGATGTATGAGGACGAGCGCTGAGTCTTATTCTGGAGGAGTAGGTAGAGGAGGAAGCCAACGGGCCATGGCACCACCGAGAAATTTAGCTCCACCTTTGCAACATGGTTGGACATGGGCTGCAAGAGTTGGTGTTAATCAAGTGGTGGCTGCACAAAAGGATGAAAAGGAGAAAGATGATTTTCCAGGTAATGCTACTAGTGAGGAAGAGGATGATGTTTTCTCTGATGATGAGGATGATGACCTTCTCGATGATGGGTTTGAGTTCGATGAAAATCCATGTAGCCATGAGTCCCGGAAAAACCATAGGATGCTGAGGGTGTTTTTTGAGACGCTAGACAAGTTGACTTTGGAGGAGATAAATGAATCTTCAAGGCAGTGGCACTGTCCTGCCTGTCATGGTGGTCCGGGTGCTATTGACTGGTATCGAGGGCTTCAACCCCTTGCGACACATGCAAGAACAAAGGGTTCGAAAAGGATCAAGTTGCACAGACTCTTTGCTCAGGTTTTAGAAGAAGAGTTGCGTATAAGAGGAACTTCAGTGACACCTGCTGGAGAATTGTTTGGTAATTGGGAAGGTTTAAAGACAGAAACGAAAGACCATGCAATTGTCTGGCCTCCAATGATTCTGATTATGAATACAAGACTAGATAAAGGCGACGACGACAAGGTTCATTTTTATTCTTAATCAATACATTTCCTGTCTTTTTTTTAAGTAGAAGCTTTTTTATTGATTTATACTCATGGGTTCATCAATCAGTGTGTGACATTGAACACATATTTGCTAGGCCTGCGTGATATAATTGTCATATATTATGGAATTTTTGTATGTGTCGGATTACCAACTTCTTCCTCGTATTTTTTCCTAGTGGCTGGGCATGGGCAATCCGGAGCTTCTTGACTATTTCAGCTCCTACTCCCCCATGAAATCTAGGCATTCATATGGTCCGCAGGGGCACCGTGGCATTAGTGTGCTGATATTCGATAGCACAGCTGTTGGATACTTGGAGGCTGAGCGACTTCATAAGCATTTTATAGTCGAAGGGACTGGTAGAGAGGCATGGGAACAGAGGCGTTGGGTGTTTAATCATGGAGGGAGGCGCCAGCTTTTTGGTTGCTTGGCAACCAAAGATGATCTAGAAGTGTTTAATCAACATTCCCAAGGTCACTTATTGTGTTTTTCTTTCTCTGGCTGATACAAAAGTTACCTGTGTTAGGCTTTACTTTCTTAAAGTTGCAAAATTTGGCATTGCACAATAAAATTTGTTCACAATGTTGAATGTTAGGTTCTTTCATACTCTGTATTACTTATTGTGATCAAACATTTTGACATTTTGTTTTTCGGTGTGCTCAAACATTTTGATATGATGTTGTGATCAGGAAAGCAAAGGCTCAAGTATGAAATGAGATCATACAACGAAATGGTGGTATCTCAGATGAAACGAATGAGCGAAGATAATCAGCAACTCACCTGGTTCAAAGAGAAGGCAGCTAAAGAGAAAAGACACTCAAAAGCCTTGGAAGAGTCATTGAACTTCATGAGTGAAAAGTTAAGGAAGACTGCGATTGATAACCGGATAGTAACAAAGGTCCGAGATTCAGCATCAGCAGAACCAGGAGGAGGTAAGGGATTGTCTTACAGAAAAAAGGGGAAAACTGATCAAGCTTAGTGATGACTTATTATATCTGTTGCCTTGTTTCTAGTTCTATTTAACTTAAATGTGTTTTAGAGATCTCCACAGCTATGAGCCACAAAACTTGAATTGTTTTGCGCTTTATTTAATATAAGCCATGTCCAGCACTGTTTCTAAAGCCCCTCTTGTTCTAAACAATTTTTCTGGCGCAATTGGTTGTTGGTTGTTATCTCACCACTCCTTTTAAAATGTAAAAATAAAGGGTTAGTGAAAAATCTCAAGTCTCTCTGCATATCTTTGCCTAATGTGTGTTATCCATCGCCGATGCTTGTTATGCTTATATAATGTTGTTACCTGTGTTCTTGTAGATGGACTTTCAAGACATGTTTTTCAGAGACCAGATGAAGCAGGTAGAAGAGGGTATAAACGCAAAGGAAAACAACTTCGAGAAGGTCCAGCAGGATGAGAGGAAAAAGGTGGAAGAGCTACATTCACATGCTTCAAGTGCAGAGGAACGCAAATGCAGGTAATGTAACCTTTGATTGGATTAAAACATTAGGACACTGAAAATGATGTTTATGACTGTTCCTAGCTAATATATGATATGATGAAATTCCCTTCATGTTTGTCTATGACATTAGAATGGAGGAAGTAGAATCCTTCATCTAGTCTCAAGATCAGGAGATTTCCCAGTTCGTCTTTGAAAGAGACGAGCTAGCAAAGCTCCACGAAAAGCGGAAAGACGCGCTTAGGAAGAGGTATCAGGAAGAAATGCTGACGCTCGAGAAAGAATTTGATTCAAATCTGACCCAGTTGATGGAGAAGTACGCTCCTGGTTCCACCCAGGGAGATGCATAATTCCATAACTGGATCCTAAATCGGCGGGTTGTCCATTGGAGGTTCCTATTTCTAGAGATCACAGACGAAAAGATGGGTGTTGAGGGAGGGGTATATGAAATAAATAGGGTTTAAATTAATCTCTCGGATAGCAAGTTTAAATTTTGGGCAATCAAGCACAGTTCCTCCTTTTTTTGATTGGACTCTGAAGTCTAAAGCATCATCACCTTGTTTTTCTTTTTAGATTACGGCCGCTATTGCTTGGCTGACATTAGTTATCAAGAATTTTAGCAATGTTTTTTTTTTTTGCTTTGTTTTAAATTTGGTGATCATATTGACATGGAAAGCAGTGTTCAAACCGAGGTTTAGGCTGTGTTTGACAACCAGCTTTCATTAGATTTTGTTAGATTAGGAGATTTAAAAAAAAAAAAAGAATCCCCGCTCGCTGGTGTGCAAGATTATGGAGATTTGACGAGTTATTGAAAAAAAACCAATTTGAGATTTTAACTCCTAAAACCCCCACATGTTGATCCCTCTCTTAGTTCTCAACCTCTATACTCTCTCTTACACTTGACCCCTCACTCTCATAGTCTTCTAACTCGTGACCTAACTTCTGTTGTTAACGCCAAACTATTAATTAACATTTATTTGTTTATATATGTTATCAATTAAACTTTATTATTTTATATACGTATTGAATATGACCTAGGATTAAAAATACATCTCAAAATAGTAAATCCGCCTAGACCCTTGACCCTATCTAGCAGTCGAGCATCCGCCAAGCGTTTTATGGAACATTGTCTCCAGCTTTCACATTTTTGCCCAAAGACAGATCTAGGGGTGGGCTGGTGTATGCTACAACCCACCCCATTTCAAAATTATGGAGAATCGAAGGGGATTGTTGGTTGGCGGTCTAGGGTTCCAAAAATTAGTAGATTCGAACGGTTGGAGCCGCCATTGATGTTCACCCACTGTGGCAGGCGTTGAGCGTGGCAGTCGATGTGCACAGACGGAGGTGGCTACAATCGGTTGGAATGAGTAGGCAGACGAGGTCATGAGGGGGTAGAGCAGGGTAGGAGGGGTATTAATGTTAGGGGCATATTGGTAATTTTCATTCTTCAAAATACACTGCAATCTTATACCCACCAAACACCTTTTAGAGATTTCTGCCAAAAAAAATCTCAATCCACAAAAATCTCATTAATCTACAAAAATAATCTTCATCACCTAACATCTATACAAATCCCATTAACTATGAAAACACAATCTACTGCCAAACACACCCTTAGTTCACTGATTGATGTGCGCGACTTCACAATTTTGGGCCGATTACTTTGTTTTTTTTTTTATCTTTTTTTTTTATCACCCTTTAGGTTAATTTCGTTTGCATAGGGCGGGCAGATGTTAAGATTCATTCAATTTTTTTTTTGATACAAGGAAAGGATTTGGACGGTATAAGACCCTACTGATCCACCACCTAAGAGGGTCCTTTTGGACGAGAGCCTGAGGCTCAGAATGATTTAAGGGCGATTCGTTATCGAGTTGATGCCGAAGATGAGCCACCTTGTCCGCAACCTGATTGAGCTACCTGAAAACATGCAAACATGAGGAGCAGTCGCTTGGAATTAGCAATAATCATTTCGATCTCCCAATGACAACTCCAGACGTCGTTGATGGCGTTGATGACCGCAAGACAATCACCTTCGACCTCGATCCTAAAAATACCTAGTTGGTGAGCAGGCAGAAGCCCAAAATGGAGGGAAAGAGCTTCGACCTTCATCGCCGACAACTCACCGCACAGGGAGCCCATGTAGAAAACAACAAAGCCATGATGATCTCGAATAACTACTCTCATCAAAGCCTCGCCAGAAGAAAGAATAGAAGCGTCGAAATTTAATTTGAAGCCTCCAACCATAGGCTTTTGCCATCTCAAAATTTTCCTTCTCCTTTGAGTCGGTTGTGTGACATTTTTCTTCTGATCTGTATCTTCCCAAAATTGTCTTTTGGATTCTTTCCATTGTATTAATTGATGTTTCATGTATTGTTCCTGCTTTTGTCTGTTTGCAAACCCCTGATCATCGAAAATAATCTTATTTCTAATTGTCCATATGCTCCACCAAATAATGGAAAGTTTTGTTTTTTGTGTTGCAGATAACTTCGTGAAAATCTCCGTTGTGATTTCTTTCATATTTTTGTCCCTTGTTTTGTTTGTGTGTTTTGAATTGTTCTTCCAATCTATTGGTCTATTTTCCAAATGAGTTCCTTTGAGCATTGACAGTTTATAAAAATGTATTCAACATCTACTTCATTGAGATTACATAGACTGCATGAGAGGGAAACTGCAACCCCTTTCCTGGCAAGTCTTTTCTTAGTGGGGATTCCGTTAATGACAAGCTTCCAAAGGAATTTTTTAATCTTTGGAAATTGGTCAATCTTCCAAATCCACTATGTATGTTGGTCTATAGTTGTTCGGGTTTTTGTAAAGCTTTACAATGCCGATGCTATGGTGAACCACCCGTTTCTACTAGGTTTCCAATACAATTGATCTTCTATTTCATTTAGCGGGATTTTCTTGTTTTTTATTTTGTCAATAATATTAGCTGAAAGGAGGGCACGTAGTTCCTCTAATTTCCAATGTTTATCTGGTCCCATAAAAATTTCAACTTTTTCATTTGTGTCAATTGAGTCTGATATTATTTTATAGTCCTTTAATGTGATGCTTTTTATCCATTCATCTATCCAGAATTTAATTGTCTTCCCATTTCCAATTTGCCAAATAAGTTCTGCACAAAGTTCATCTTTTAGTTCCATAAGTTTTCTCCATTGCCAAGAAGATTTTTTTTTTTGTTATAGTTCCATAGGAATTCGAATTTGAGGTATTTTTCTTTTATAATTTTAACCCAAAAGTTTTCTGGCTCATCAAGAATTTTTCAGAGGAGTTTCATTTGTAATGCTTTACTGATGTCTTTGGATTTATTTAGTCCCATTCCTCCACAACGTTTAGGTTTACATATTTTGTCCCATCCTATAAATGGTTTATACGTGTGATCTTTATTCCAAAAGAATCCTCTGTTAATTTGATCCAGCTCCTTGTGGATTCCTGGCGGGAGCATGAAGCTCTGCATGATAAAATTTAGTTTCGTGGCGAGATTTGATTCTATCAAAACTGATCGTTCTTGTTGGGATAATCCATCTGCCTTCCACTTTGTGAGTTGTGCTTTACGTTTGACAATCATTTCTTCAAAAGTGTCTCTATTCACCTTACCATTTATAATTGAGCATCCAAGCTATTTGTCAAGTGTTGCCAAATTCGTGGTGTGAAGAATACTTTGGATTGTCTGTTTTTGTTGTGTCGAAACTCCTGGTGTAACTAGAAAGGCTGATTTATTGACATTCACCTTTTGTCCTTAATTATATTTGACAGAAGTCGTTAATAATTCTTCGAATTTGATTACATGATTCCGAGTTTGCTTTTGCAAATATCATTATATCATCTGCGAAAGATAAGAAAGGTAATATAATTATATCATTTAGCTTGAGGAATCTATGATGGGTCACTTTGGGCTTCGAGGTAATGTTTTTTCAAAAAAAAAATATTTCATTTTTTACAGCAGATCATAGATCAATTAGGCGAATTTGAATGATCATAGTCACGAAATGTACGCATTACATATCGTTGAAAAGTTTAAGATGCATTTGCTTGGGATCAAGATCCTCTCCTAATAACTAATGCCTAATATCTTCCTAATAAAACAATCACAACCCTTCAAATAATTCAAATAAATCAATGGTTAGGATTTATTCTCCTAATATTAAACCTAATTTCTCCCATTGCAATTCTCGCTCTCCTCTTTCTCTAGAAATACTCAGACAGTAAGTGACAATGAATGATGATCCTCTTCAAACTGCTAATCGCCTTTGGAATCATCATCCCCAACTTATGGTGTCAACTACTTTTGCACACCCACTGTCCATCCGAACTTGTCCCGGCCTCGACGGGGCAGCATCTCCCTCCCTTCTCTTCCTCAATGGCTTTTTCGAGTGTCATCGCTAATCACCAGACTTGATCAACCGAAAATAATATGCCCAGATGGCCATATTAATTGTTAATTAATTAGGCTATTTGTTAGATCGACTAATTAGACTTGCAATTGCATAGCGTTAATTGGTTTGGATTTTTGGTGGTAAAGCATATATCAAGAACATTGATCAATTCGGACATTGATTTTAACCTTTGGTACGGTATCAAGATGATAGACTATTCACTATAGGGTTTAATTAATTCGACCTCTTCCAATCGATCGGCTATTGATTTGATCAACTACTGTCTACTCGACTTGTGCACCGGAAGAAGGAAGAAGGATTTGAGATAATGATTAATTAATTAATTTTTTTTATTAATCAATTATAGAGATCCAATTTCAGCCATTGATTTAATCTAATGGGTGAGACTGATTCATTAGGAAGTTATAAGGAACCCTCTCATTAGGAGAGGATCCTCTTCCGCTTGTTTGTAGGGATTTATAACTCAACATCATGTCTTGACCCACACTTATTAGTGGACTCAAAATGAATATGTCCGCCCATTTGGAAGCCTATTTCGATGATGAGGAACCCATCTTTGGTGGCAAACCCCGGGCACGTGATCCAGCCAGCAAGAGCCACGCACCAAGGAAAGGGGCGGAGGTAGGGATCGACCCACCAGTGAGCCACCCCGAATGGGGCAAACTTTGGTAGGGTAAACTTTTTATAGTGACTGGCCCCACCGCTTCGCGGCCCCATACCCCAGAAACCCCTTGCGGGAATTTTTGAGGAGGCTCAGTACCACTTTTGCAAAGTACGGTCCACGGTCGCAACCTCACCTACCTGCACACACCACTTCGGCTTGGCCCTACGGATTAGTATACACTGTTTGGTCGTACACGCTTGTGGGAATTAATATGGCCTACAATGCACCAAGTGAGATTCGAATCCGGGACCTCTCCTTTGGAATACCTCACCCTTACCGTTAGAACAAGAGGTCATTGATTTTGGAAGCCTATTTCATTTGTGAGAGAAGATCGTTTAGTTTTCAACTGCGGTCCGTTTTGTGGTCTATTTATATCTTTATTGGTTAAAATGATATATTTTATTATTATTTTAGCAAATTAGATTATTTTTTATGGCTTTTTACCAATAAAGATAAGGGTTGGTTAGCTAGGAAGAAAAATGAATAAATGGTGATTTTATGCCATTTGACCATCAAAATTAGTAGTATTTAGAAGTTTAATATTAAACTAAATGAAATGAATTTAACTCAGCTACTAGACTCAAAATAAATAACTAAATGTATAGAAAAATTATGTCCTTAGAAAACAGACTCATGTGTCATTTCTTTAATATATTTGCATGAAGAGGATTATTGTTACAAATATCATGACAAATTGGGAAAATACGATTTGGTTAATCATGCATTAATACAATAAATGCTAACAAGGTCGTTGGAAATAGTCAAACTGGTCACACTCTATTGGTATATGCAAAAAAAAATTAAAAGAAATTTTAAAAAGAAATGGAGTTAAATAATGCAAGTTTATATTTTTCGACCTTTTTGAACAAGAACACTTGGAAAATGAAGAAATTAGAGATAGAAAATGAAAAATATATTAGTTATGTTAAATTATATTATTCATATACTAGCCTCTTTTTTATAATAATCGGGTGGGCTAACGGTGGTTAAGCAGGTCGGATAATGGATCGAGTAATAGGTGAAAAGTACATCACTCATGAGTCTTGACCCATTTTATCTGATCCATAACTCATCTGCCATGTGATTTTTTTTCAATTTTTTACCCCAGTAATCGAGTGGGGTAGATCGGGTCGGTCACTCCCTATCCACACGGTATAGATATGGGGGTTTTATGTGTGATTGAACTCAGAGCTACTTAACAATGGAGTCCAACTCTAACCCCAAGCTCTCCATGAACTTTGGCTTATTTTGTTTTGTTTCTGTCCTCAAATTTTTCATAAAGTTATGGTAAATTTAACTTTGATCAATGGAATGCACTTATCCACTAATGGTTTTAAGTTTTCACTTTGATCAATGAAATTTTTATTTTGTTTAGAAATAAAATTAACTATCAATAGTTCGATAATGGATTACAATAAAAAAAATTTGTAGTATAAATGTATAATATATATATATATATATATATATATATATATATATATATATATATATATATATATATATATATATATTCAAGGATATTTGAGTCGAGTTGGGGGTCGGGTCAGTTGGAACTCCGGTCGGGTTGGGAGTCGGGTCAGTTGGGAGTCGGGTCGGGTTGGAATTCGGGTCGGGTCTTATTTGAGTTGGATCCGGGTTGAGTCGGGTTTGTCTGTATTCGGGTCACTTTGGGTTTCGGGTCAAAATCGGTCGGGCTCGGGTTCGGGTTATGCATAACGCTAAATTTTCGGGTTCGAACGGGTTTCGGTTCGGGTGTGTCGGTTGGGTTTCTTGGGTCGGATCAGATTTTGCTAGCTCTAGTAGTAAGGGGTCGAGCTATCCTTGAATGTGGACTACTTATAGTCATTTTTTAAGCGTGACTAGATGCGCGGAGAGTTCTGTCTCTCGTTTCGACCAATTTTTTTATAAAAAATCATTAATTATTCTCTCTTATGGATGTGTGTGGATACGATGTGTTGTTCTATTTCCCTCCATCCCACGGTACAAATATGGGGCTTTTACGTTTGATTGAACTCAGAGCTACTCAGCAATGGAGTCCCACTCTAACAACGAGCTCTCCATGCCTCTCAACGCCCATCTCCAACTCTCTGTCTATTCCCTCTGTAGGAAAATTAGATGAGCAGCGGAAGTGTAGAAAACTATTTTCTAACATCTAATTCGGGATCTCATGTATGAATTGATATGAACAATATAGAGGGGAAAAGTCGTACCTTTCTTGTGCGGAACCTTGATTCGAAATCACCTTTGGAGAAAAGAGCCTCAAGCGCGACTCCTCTACTTGGTCCACACAAGCACGAGATTGGATCTCCTTGTCTCCGTTTGATAGAACGAATGATCGAATGATTGCAACTCACACCCTACGGGTTAGGGAGGCTAGCGATTTGTGGTAGGAGAAGTTTTGGAGACACAATGCCAAAATTAGATTAAGACTTATTCTCAATAAGTCTCCTTATATAATGTAGAAACTAGGTCAATTTATTCCTAATAAGTCACATTTATCTTTTTATCTTCTATCCACAAATTATATCAACAATAATAGCCTATTATTATCATCAATCAATTATCCAATTCCTAATATTCTTTTGTGTGTGACCTTATAGGACCCGAATAAAATAGCAATAGATTAAATCCAATTTAATCCATAAACAATAGTTGGGTTCTAGCAAAGCACTATAATTACCTAAATTATTCAGATTATAAATCTCCATTTTAATTCTATTATATCATTAGTATTTTACACATCAACTAAAGGACACCAATTCCTTCAATCTCTCACTTTTCCTTAAGTGGATGTGCGATTTCAATTCATTTGGCACTTAATGTTCAATTTGACGATATGATATCATCTCATGTTATCCACATCACTTCAAATTATTTATCAATCCCAAGCTTGAACTGTCAAATAAACAAATGATTACTTATTAATCCATTTGAGCATGGCCATGCATTTTACAATTCTTACTCTTCGAGTGGCCAGAACACTATTCCTACTCAGATATCCACATATCCAGAATAGGAGGACTTCTCCAATCTTGCGTGACTATAGCTCCCACTTAAATTTTAGCAACCCCAATCACTGCCTTTATGACTGCCTTTTACGGATCAACGGTTGACAGTGTCAAAGGCTACCAATCATCAAGTGAGAGGGATATTACACTCATGTCTGAAGAACCTACTAATAATATTTTAACTTTAAATTATTCAACTTATTTGAAAAATCTTAAGGCAGGTCTTCTAAACAAGTATCCACCATACTTGTCTATACAATTGATTAGACATCTCCATGTCCCTATAGCTCGTGAAACTTGGCGCTATCAATCAACTTGCATAATAGTCTATATTAAATCATTTATGTCCCATTTAATGATTCAGACTACGGCAAAAGAAAATTCATAATATCAGTTCACTTAATATGGTTTCAACCACCACGACTTTCGTAGCGATCCTATTTGATAACTATAAATTATTAGGACGTTTTATTCAATTCTAAACCATAATTGAATAATAGTGAAATTTTATTTCAAACAAACATGATGAAAATATGTTTCAAAAATCTTGATCAAATATCTAAGATCACAAAACATCTGAAGGTTCGATAATGTAAAACAAAGTAACAAGAAATACTCTAGAAGGGGGGTTGAATAGAGTATGCCCGTTTTTCGCAGAAAGTCTCAAGACTTTTGGAGCTTGTACCAAAACCCTTGAGATTAAGCCTGAAACACAAAGTTAGACAATCGAACCAAGTGCGGAAATAAGGTAAAGCAAATAAGTAAAGAACACGAGTAATTGTTTACGAGGTTCAGCACAACTTGGCCTACGTCCCCGCCTAGGGTTCTTCCACAACCCTAGGATTCAAAAGGCTTTATTGATTCGCTTAGCTTAGGATCCTAATAGCTCACCGAGAAGCCTCTCTCCTATACAATTGCAATCTAGTCAACTCACGTTCCCTTGGAGTCCTAGACCAATCTAGAAAAGCCCCACCTCTCTCAGCTATCTAGTACAATCCTCTTACTCTCACAAATCAATAGCCTAGTGCAACTTCCCGAATTATAAACTCTCGAGTAACACTATATATGAATATATCCTATAAGCTCACAGTGACTCTCAAAGGCTTTGAAATAAACAACAAACTCTTGAGCGCTTAGCAGAGAGACACTTGGAAGACAGATCTCGCTTGAATGAATGAAAGCTCGTGTAGCACTTGTTCTCTGTCTTCTTCTTCCTTTCCTTTATATAAGAGCATGGAATGGTTCCTAAGGATCTTCACCAACGGCTCTTTCGAATCAGGCTTGATCTTGAATCTTCTATTTATGGATACTCCGAAGCCATGATTCTATTTGAATGTGATCTCCTCAATATGTACTAAAGGAAAGATATAATCTCGAATATACTTCCTGAAAAGGTTAGTCAAATATATATATATATATATATATATATATATATATATATATATATATATATATATATATATATATATAATATAACGGAAGTATATAATAAGATAAAATAATATTCGGACAAATAAGATAGGTTTTTTATTTCATCAACTGTTAACGCTCCAAGGCCTTTGACACAAACATCCTGTCAAAGCCCTTGAAACATTTATTCCAATTTCCATCAAGGGAGGGAGTTATCAATCTCCCCCTTGATGAAAGACAAAACCTGTGCATCCCTGCAACTTAGTCAAGCATAGATAATAAAATAGAAATCAGACTAAGTACCTGCAAGGGTTAGACAAATGTTGGATCAAAAAATTTTAAAGCATGTAAAAACCATCCAACCGAAAACCATAAATCAAAAACCAAGGTCTTCCAAGACCTTTAAGCAGAGGTTTTCAAAGTCTAAGCACCACATATCATCTCTCCCTTTTTGTCTTTCAACAAAGGGCGGAGGTTAGTCAAATATAGTTACCAAGAGTTTTGAAAACGTTTCCAAAAACCAGCAAAGTAACAAGTTTCAGGGTTGGGATAGGGTGGGTTAGGGTTTAGGCTTAGTCATCCGAAGCATCATCAGTGTGCCTCGTCCACAGTCCTTCCAGCATCTTGGAAATCCCGCTCATCTCCGTCATCATCTCCTTCTGCAGCTCCTTGATATCCAGGCGAACTTCCTCCAAGCCCAACTCTAGGTTGTCCATGCGTTCATCGAAAGTTGGAGCAGTGGGAAAGGCTTTTGAAGGAGTGGCAAGACTCAAGGTCCCTTGGGGAGACCGAGTGATGCCAATCTTTTCAAGGCCTTTAGAGTCGAACTTACCCGTATGACGCAACTATTCTTCATTTTTGACATCAATTCCAGAAGCTTTGAAGATAGGGGTCAAAAGGGTAGCAAAGGGGAGGGGAGAGCCTTTTCTAGCTTTTCTAGCGTGAGCCATGGTTCCAAGGATAGTGTTGGCCAGATCAAGATCAAGGCCATTTAGGATGTGGTAGAGCAGGACCATAGCATTGTCGGTAAGGAGTGAGCCAGAGTTAAGACGGGGTAAGAGGCATCGAACAATGATGTTAAAAATTATTTTTGCCTCAAGGGTTAGGGATGAGTGGGTGAGTTGCTTTGAGGTGCTGTTGGATGCTTCGGGTAGGAGATACTTGGCTCGGGCAAGGATGATGCAATTCTCTTTTGAGGGGTCTATGTCAGCGGGTGGAACTGGGGTAGGTAGGCCAAGGAAGTCTGTAAAATCATTGGAGTTGAGAGAGATTCTAACCCCTTTGACAACAGACTCCAAAGACCAACCATTGGTGTCGTTTTTGGCTTTTAGGTTAATGTAGAATAGACGGGTAAGCTGGGGGTAGTAGACAGTTTCAAGGTTAAGAAGGGTCCAGGCTGGGGATTTTTTGAGGAGCTCAATGCAAGGCAACTTCAAAGCTTCGAAGAACTCAAAATCCAAAAAATCAGAACAGCTAATCTTACGAGTTCTAAACTCGTCTACCCACTTATCAGCAGTCTCAGCATCTTGAAACCAAGAGGAGTGCAAGGATTGATTTACCTGGATATAGGCCGGGGGGTCTGCATTCTTTCTGCGAGCAACTGTTGGAGCAGCTCTCTTGACAGGCGCTACAAGACTCTTGACAGTGCCCTTCCTGGTGCGCTTGGGGGATGGAGGCTTGACAACAGCAGGGGCTTTCCGCTTCTTCGGAGACGGGGGAGGAGGAGGAGAAGGAGAGGGAGATTCTTCCTCCTCTTCCTCAGACCCCGAGTCCTCACCGAACCCCGCTTCATCTCCTTCAGGTTCCTCGTCCTCTCCAGATCCCTCTTGCTCTTCTTCTTCTTCCTCAGGCTCCTCCTCGGATGGAACCTCCTCGGCTTCGGCTTCCTTTCGAATCCGCTCAGCTTCTTCCTCTGCCAGTTTCCTAGCAAGCTCAGCCTCCTCATCGGCCTTTTTCTTTCTCAAGGCTTCCTCCTCGGCTTCCTTGGCAGCATCCCTTTCCAGAAGGGCGTCGAGATCTTCTTCCTCCTCTTCCTCGTCCACTTCCTCAGCCAAAATCTTCCTCTTTCCTTTCTGTTTAGCACTGATCGGCTTCTTAGCAGAGCGCTTTTGAGAGCCCTTGGGAACAATGGCCGTGCTCTCAGCGATGGTGCTCTGGACGGCAGTTGGGACGATGGCTTGAGGAGCGGGTTCAGGTGTGGGAGAGGTAGCAGTGGCCTGACGTCCCTTGGGGGTGGCGCCAAGTTGTTTGGGTGTGACAGCTTTCTTGTTTTGGGTGCCATGGAGGAAATTGTCTAGGGTTTACTTAGAACAGATGGGAGGTTGAAGAAGGAGAAGGTGAAGGGGTTTGGATCAGGTCTGAGTGTGGGTTGTAATCGGGTACAGGATTGGGTTTAAGTAGAGGGAGTGATGGGACGGGTTTAGAGTTCCAAGGAAAGAAATCATCACATTGCTGATTTGAAAGGTTTCAAATTCAAATTTCAAATGTTCCATTAAAATCGGACAGAATAACCAAAAATCTAGTTCCAAAAATAAAATATCTTTAACGGTTAAGAAAATCACTAAAAGGGCAATTTTGAAATCCGATTAAAGCAAATATAATTGATTAAATATCTAAAAAGATATTAACCAAAAATATATGATCCGATATATGTACTCCACCATTTAGTTCACACATCTTGACATGGTTCTCAAGGGTCTTGACACTAAGTAGAATTTATCTTTCGTAAAGGGAAAGCTCCCCCTACGAAAGTGCATCCTTGTTAAGCATCCCAATTTCTCGTCTTATGAAGGTGAACCTGTCCTCTGCCAAAGGCTTAGTAAAAATGTCAGCCCATTGATAATCAGTGGAAATAAAAGATATGGACACATCACATTTTTCAACATGATCTCTAATGAAATGATGCCTTACATCAATATGTTTGGTCCTTGAATGCTGAACAGGATTTTTAGTGATGGATATGGCACTTGTATTGTCACACTTAATTGGGATACCTTTGAGGTTGATGCCAAGATCTCGCATTTGTTGAGCTATCCAAAGGATTTGGGAGCAACAGGCTCCAGCTGCAATGTATTCGGCTTCTGCAGTGGATAGAGCAACTGAGTTTTGCTTCTTTGAGTGCCAACTAATCAAAGATGCTCCTAAGAATTGGCAACATCCTGATGTGCTCTTCCTATCCACCTTCTAGCCTGCAAAATCTGCATCAGAATATCCAATTAAAGTGAAATCCTTTTGCTTTGGGTACCATAGTCCAAGTTCCTTAGTGCCATTGAGATATCGAAAGATCCTCTTCACAGCCACGAGGTGAGATTCTTTAGGATCAGCTTGAAACCTAGCACACATGCAAACACTAAACATGATGTCAGGTCTACTAGCAGTGAGATATAATAAAGATCCAATCATTCCTCGATACTCCTTTTGATTGACACTTGTTCCAGTCTTGTCTTGATCTAGAGACAATGTTGAGCTCATGGGAGTCTTGGATGCCTTGGATTGATCCATCTTGAACTTCTTCAAGAGATCCTTAGTGTACTTGCTTTGGTTGACAAAGATCCCTTTCTTGGATTGATGAACTTGTAATCCCAAAAAGAAGTTGAGTTCAACCATCAAGCTCATCTCAAATTCACTGCACATGATGTCAGAAAATTCCTTGCACAAAGATGTGTTAGTAGCACCAAATAATATATCATCAACATAAATTTGAATAACCAAAATGTCCTTTCCTTTGGTTTTGATAAAAAGAGTCTTGTCGATCAACCCCCTTTTAAAATCATTTTCTAAAAGATATTTTGACAAGCGCTCATACCAAGCTCTTGGGGCTTGTTTCAAACCATAAATCGCTTTGTCAAGTTTATAAACATGATTGGGAAATTCTGAACTTTCAAAACCTGGGGGTTGAGCCACATATACTTCTTCCTCTAAGAAACCATTAAGAAAAGCACACTTGACATCCATTTGATATAACTTTATGCTCATAAAAGATGCAAATGCTAATAAAATGCGAATAGCTTCAAGCCTGGCTACGGGAGCAAAGGTCTCCTCGTAGTCAATACCTTCCTCTTGATTGTAGCCTTGAGCAACAAGCCTTGCCTTGTTCCTCACAATCTTACCATTCTCATCTAGCTTGTTTCGAAATACCCATCGAGTGCCAATGACTGATTGATGCTTTGGCCTAGGCTTCAAGGTCCAGACTTTGTTCCTTTCAAATTCGTTAAGCTCATTTTGCATAGCAATGATCCAGTCTGGCTCCTGAAGTGCCTCATCTACCTTCTTTGGCTCAATAAGAGAAACAAACGCGTGAAAAGCACAAAGATCTTTAAGTTTAGAACGAGTTTGAACACTAGAAGTAGGGTCAGAGATGATATCCTTTAAAGAGTGTGAAGAGGAGTATTTGAGTTTCCTTTTGCTAGTCTCAGCTCCTTGATTCGTCACACTAGTAGGATTAACTTGTAGTACATCTGACTCCGTGGATCTGTTCGGTTCAGTTACAGCAGTTTCTGACGTCTCAACACTGTTGGATTGGACACCAAGGGCTTTGGACGAATCTTCAACACCTTGGGCCAATTCTTCAGTGTTAAGAATCGGTTCCTGCATGTTCCTCTTCTCTGTGTTCTTGGTAGCACCATCATCACCTTCCTCGTTCTCTTCATGGATGTTAAGATCTATATCTGCAACACTTTCACTCAAAGCACCGTCATTGCATTCATCAAAAATAACATGTATACTTTCTTCAACTACCTGGGTCCTTTTATTGAAGATTCTATAAGCTTTGCTACTCGTGGAGTAGCCAAGAAATATACCTTCATCACTACGCGCATCAAATTTCCCAAGGTTATCTTTTCCATTGTTATGAACAAAACAAGTACAGCCAAAGGGTTTAAAATAAGATATAAGAGGTTTGCGGCCTTTGAAAAGTTCATAAGGAGTTTTCTTTAAGATGGAACGAATAAGACAACGATTCAAAATATAGTTAGCTGTGTTAACAGCTTCAGCCCAATAGGTTTTAGGTAATGCATTTTCTAAAAGCATAGTCCTGGCCATATCCTCTAAGGTGCGGTTCTTGCGTTCCACAACCCCGTTTTGTTGAGGTGTCCTAGGAGCAGAAAAGTTATTGGAGATGCCGTATTTAGCACAAAACAAATTAAATTGAAGTTGATCAAACTCCCTACCATGATCACTCCAAATTGAGACTATGGGCTCGTTTCTTAAAGTTTGCAACTCCTTAGAATGTTTTGAAAACTCAAATAAGGCCTCTGATTTTTCTTTGAAAAATGCAACCCAAGTATATCTAGAAAAATCATCAACAACAACTAGCATGTACTTTTTACCATTGGGAGATTTGACTCGCATAGGAGCACATAAATCCATAAGTAAAAGTTCAAGGGGTGTAGAGGAACTTACAACCTTTTTGGGTTTGAATGAGCTACGTGTTTGTTTACCTCGTGTGCATGCATTGCACATGTCAATACCTTTGAAGTCCATTTCAGGTAGCCCTCTTACAAGCCCTTTGGACACAAGCTTCTGTCGTGTATGTTATCACATGACCGAGTCTCCTGTGCCAGAGCTTTGGATCGTCCGTCAAAGCCTTTAGACAAGTTAAGCTTCCTTGTGCCACTTGATCAGCATTTACGGCGTATATATTGTTGTAACGATATGCAGTCAATATAACTTCACCTGTATCTTCTCTGCACACTATACATCTTTTCTTGTTAAATCTGACATTGTTACCACTATCACATAATTGAGAGACACTAAGCAGATTATACTTCAAACCATTAACAAGATAGACATTTTTAATACTATGGCTGGAATCACTTCCAACACTACCAATACCAACGATGTCGCATTTTCCTTTGTCACCAAGAGTGATTGTTCTCGTGGATTGCTCCTTTAGATCATGAAAGAGAGAACTCTTCCCACTCATATGCCTCGAGCATCCACTATCAATAATCCATTTGTGTTCTTTCACCTTGGTGATCTCCTGCAAGACAAACATCAACCTTTGTGGCTAGACCAATAAGCAAATTTGGATCCATTGTTGGGGTAAACCATATTTGGTAAAATAGTGCCTTTTGGGACCCAAACTTGTGTTATCCGTTCTTTTCTCAAATGAACAGGAAATGTATTGCGAATAATATAAGGATCCTTTCTTCTATAAGGGCAGGTCTCTTTTACATGTCCCTTTCTAGCACAATGGTGACATATAGGAGAGGTTCTGCTTCCTTTTGCCTTTACAAAAGTGGTAATGTGTTGCTTCTTTAAAAACTTTGGATTGTAACCAATATCACTTTTGTTTAGAGAGCTTTGTTGCTCACCCAACATCCTATCGAGAGTACTTTTGGATTTGGTAAAACTTATGAGGGCTGTCTGTTGGTCTAGAATCTTATTATTCAGGGAGATCTTCTCGTTCTCTAAGTCATGATGCTCATTTCTCAGAGAGGAGAGATCTTGCTTGAGTTCAGATTTCTCCGAGTCAAGCGTCTTGACTTTAATGTCAAGACCTGAATAAGAAGCTTCAAGACCTTTGACCCTCATAGACAGATCCTCAATAGTTCTTTCATGGTCCACAGTTCTCTTAGTAAGAATGTTAGTTTGGGCAATAAGCTTCTCTTCATTGGCAATCATATTGGAAAGGAATTCCGATAATACCTCTTTTGGACTTTCCATAAGTTCTCTTACAGTGGCTTCAAGCTTTTCATCGTGGGATTCATCTTTTGAGGCCATAAGACAAATGTTGGCCTTCTCATCGTCTGAGTCAGAGTCAGAATCACTCCAAGTTGCCACCATGGCTTTCTTCTTCCATTTGTCACCTTTCTTAGGCTGGCTCTTTGTCTTTTGAGGGCAGTCCTTCACAAGATGATCTGTTGCACCACATTCAAAACAGGACAACGGTTTAGTCTTCTTTTCATACTTGTTGTATTGAGGCTTAACTCGAAATTTTGAAGACTTTGATCCATCCTTGTTGTTGAATTGCTTCTTCATTTTGAGAATTCTAGCAAGGCCTCTTGTGATAAGCGCAAAAGGATCATCCTCATCGTCATCTTCATCTTCGGAATCAGATCCATCCTTGGGCTCATCCTTCTTAGACTTGAGTGCTAAATTCTTAGTGCTAGCTGGAAGTTCTCCATCGTCTTCATTAAGGATCATCTCATGCGTGATCAGCTTCCCAAGAAGGTCATCAAGGGGTAGAGTGGTGAGGTCCTGGGCTTCCTCTATAGCTGTTACTTTTGGACCCCATTTCTCCTTTGGAAGGCACCTCAGTATCTTCCTCACTTTCTCAACGTTGGTAAAGCTCTTGCCGAGAGAGTCAAGGTTGTTGGTGATTTCTGTGAATCGTGTGAACATGGCCTTGATTGACTCATCAGACTTCATCTTGAAGAGCTCATACTTCCGAAGGAAGATGCCGATCTTGGTGTCTTTCACTTGGCTTGTTCCTTCATAGGTGACTACCAACTTGTCCCAAATCTCTTTAGCTGACCTACAAGATGAAATACGGTTAAACTCATCAGTGCTAAGACCACAATAAAGTAAGTTAATAGCCCTGTAGTTTTTGGAGATGGTTTCAAGATCTGCTTGGTTGTATTCAGACTCCTTCTTTGCAACTTTGGTATCATTTGGTCCATCTTTCTCTAGAATCTTCGGACCATTCTCTATAATGTTCCAAAGCTCTATATCTTGGTCTATGATGAACATCTTCATCAAAGATCTCCAGTCGACAAAGTTGTTTCCTACAAAGAGTGGCGGTCTGCTTGTAGACCTTCCCTGTGCAAATCCTCTGCTTGCTTTACCAGACATGATCGAAAACTCACAAGATTGTTAGATCAAAAACAGTGAGTAAAGCTCTGATACCAATTGAAGGTTCGATAATGTAAAACAAAGTAACAAGAAATACTCTAGAAGGGGGGTTGAATAGAGTATGCCCGTTTTTGGCAGAAAGTCTCAAGACTTTTGGAGCTTGTACCAAAACCCTTGAGATTAAGCCTGAAACACAAAGTTAGACAATCGAACCAAGTGCGGAAATAAGGTAAAGCAAATAAGTAAAGAACACGAGTAATTGTTTACGAGGTTCAGCACAACTTGGCCTACGTCCCCGCCTAGGGTTCTTCCACAACCCTAGGATTCAAAAGGCTTTATTGATTCACTTAGCTTAGGATCCTAATAGCTCACCGAGAAGCCTCTCTCCTATACAATTGCAACCTAGTCAACTCACGTTCCCTTGGAGTCCTAGACCAATCTAGAAGAGCCCCACCTCTCTCAACTATCTAGTACAATCCTCTTACTCTCACAAATCAATAGCCTAGTGCAACTTCCCGAGTTATAAACTCTCGAGTAACACTATATATGAATATATCCTATAAGCTCACAGTGACTCTCAAAGGCTTTGAAATAAACAACAAACTCTTGAGCGCTTAGCAGAGAGACACTTGGAAGACAGATCTCGCTTGAATGAATGAAAGCTCGTGTAGCACTTGTTCTATGTCTTCTTCTTCCTTTCCTTTATATAAGAGCATGGAATGACGCCTAAGGATCTTCACCAGCGGCTCTTTCGAATCAGGCTTGATCTTGAATCTTCTATTTATGGATACTCCGAAGCCATGATTCTATTTGAATGTGATCTCCTCAATATGTACTAAAGGAAAGATATAATCTCGAATATACTTCCTGAAAAGGTTAGTCAAATATATATATATATATATATAATATAACGGAAGTATATAATAAGATAAAATAATATTCGGACAAATAAGATAGGTTTTGTATTTCATCAACTGTTAACGCTCCGAGGCCTTTGACACAAACATCCTGTCAAAGCCCTTGAAACATTTATTCCAATTTCCATCAAGGGAGGGAGTTATCAACATCAAAACTCAAAGTCATTCATCAATGGACTTGAGTCCCTTGACCCTAGTTTGACTATCATGCTTGGGTCTGGGAGGGGTTTAGACAACGGATTTGCAATGTTGCTATCCGTGTGTATCTTGCATGGCTTCATATCATCTTAATAGACCTCACTAGTACCAAAATCATTTTTTACCCCGGGCGTTTTGAAGCATATACCCCGGATCTGACAGATTGTTGCTCCGGACTTCAGGTAGGTTGGGGTAAAAACTGGGTCTGACTTTATACTCCGGATATTCACAAAAATAATCCGGGGTACATAATCCTACAAAAATCCCAATAAAATATGGTGGAAAATACGCCCGGGGTATATGCCTCCAACATATGGGGTATATGACACTAATATCCGGGGTATATATGCACATTCATTTCGGGCTATAATTATTCTCAATCCGGGCTATAAAGTATGTTTAGTCCGGGGTATATTCCTCCACTGATAACACATTCAAATGGATTATATACCAGATCAAAGAGGCCCGGGCTATATCATGTTTTATTTTTTTTAAATCGTATGCAATTATATATATTCAGAATACACCTATTAACCTATAATTTATCTTCTACTAAACCAAGACCTTGGTAACTTTAAATCAAGTCACAACCACAAATGAACAACCCATCACATGAAAAAACCCAATTAATTATATTGAAGATCGATTTGCAAGGTTTAAATTCTTACAAGGTCTCAAAAGACAAAGGTGCAAAAGCAATATATATTGAAACAATTTCTTACAAGTTACAAGGTTTCACAATTGTACATGACCCATACCCACTTATAATATGCCGAAAAAGATGAGCTTGATACGAATCTCAGTCGATTTGTGTTATGAGGTAAATCAAGTATGAAATATAAATTTCAAATTCGACTCCCTGTTCTCCGCAAATTAATTACAAGACTTCCTCCCGCTGTAGTAGAAGGTAGTCAGGATCGATCCATGAGGAAGCCTGTCAGCGCTCGCCTTTTCAGTCCCAGATCTCAGCACGAAATCGACCAGGAGAGCACTCGATATCGACCTTACCACTCGATATCGACCACACTGTCGACAGAAACTTTAAAATACAGAAACAAGCAGAAATAGAATAGAAAACTAAAACCGGTCGATATCGACCTATAACACTCAATATCGACCCCAAATTTCGACCAAAAGTGCTCAATTTCGACTAATCACAGAACAGAAGATCGAAACTTTTCACAAGAGAGAACACGAAACTGATGAAATAAATCAAATAAACTAAAGACTTCCAAGATCAGGGTTTCAATACCATAACGATAACCATGCAAAACAACACATAAAGGCATAAAAGATCATCCTTTTCATCAAATAACCTTCGTTATTGACAAATAGGAAGATAGAGGCTTTCGCATAAACCCTAATTGTTATTAACCTTTTTCACATAATTAAACCAAGTTGCATTAAGATCACTTTCGCTTCAATAACACAAACAAGGATCACTTTCAACTTTCGCAAAAGAATCATGCTCATAGGGATAGAAGACGAAATCGCATCAAAAGATTGTACCTTTACTACATCACCTTACATGGCTATCGTCGGGCTCACCCCGACCCTAGAAGTTGGGTGACTACTCGCTCTTCATCATCAAGAAAGACATTAATAATAAGAAGGAACTAAATTGCATTAAATAAAATCAAAGAAAGCTTACAACCAATCGAAGCCAAATCGTCTCTCAACTCTCTACCTTCTCTCGCCACAAGCTCTCTCTCTATGTAACTAATTGTAACTAGAATTGAATTGGAATAAGATACCTAAAACTCAGCCCCTAAGACTTTATTTATAGGCTTCATTCCCTAGCTAATCTAGGAAAGAAATATCTATCTATATCTAAATTTATCTATCTAAAGGCTAGACCTGAGCATGGGCGGGCCTCCAATCTTTTCACAACCCATTGTACCGGGCCGGGATTGAGCCAAGCCCGGTTGTTGGGCATATTACCTTGCCCAAGCCTGCCCTTGTCGGCGGGCCGGGCTGCCCACTAGGCCAACCGGGCTGTTCATATAAAAGACTTAAATTAAATTAATGAAGACTTAAATTAATCAAAGATTGAAAGTGCAGTGGGTTTTCTCAACAAAAAAATTACAATAATGTTCATGCAGAGTCCAACTCTAACAATGTTTTCACTTCTCTAATTATCAGTTGTAAAACATTTATGAGCTGTTACGCACATAAATTCATCAGCGGTGTTTTCACTTCTCCAATTATCAGTTGTAAAACAAATCCTACCAGGTGCACTTTGTAACTCCATAGCAACCAACTTTTTCTCCTCTTTATAATGACGGATTGCATCCCAATCCCTCTTTATTGTAAATCTACTAACAACACTAAAATCAGGGGCAATTGTTGTCATTAGATACTTAAAGCCTGGTTCCTCCACAATACTAAATGGATGTCCACCCGCTATCACAAACAAACAAAGAGCTTCACAAATTTCTTCTAAATTAAGAAAAGGCTTCTTCAAAGACATGTTTCCAGCACTGCTATTAGAGACACTGCCAACAATGTGAAAATTTTTCATGCTTTTCTGTTTACGCATAGTGCATTTTCTTAAATGTCTTGACAAATGAGAGGTGCCACTACTATTATTAGCGGTAAATATCTTCTTACAATAATTGCAAAAAGCACTGGTAGACCCATTATCATGTACCTCTCTCTTCATATGGTTCCACACATCAGAATAGGTTCGTGGTTTGCCCTTTTCAGTGACTTCAACTTGCGAGTCTGAAGGATCGTTTGATGCGATAGGAGTGCTAACCGTCTCAGATTGGCTCTCCATAGGAAAAGACACTGCAAAATAGATAAATAAGAGGCATATATCACAATATTGTAACACAAAATCACGAGCAGAGATTGAAGGGCGGAAAATCACGAGCAGAGATTGAAGACAAAATCACGAACCTTTCACTGTTGGTGCGCCTTCGGTTTAGGGAGATTGAAGACAAGGGAGAACGACGTATGGAGATGGGAGAATAACACGAACAGAGATTGTTGAGGGAGATTGGAGACGAACAACGTATGAAGACAAGGGTATGGCACTTTGGCTTCTGCGAACAGAGATGGAAGACTATGTGCGGCTAGGGTTGCAATTTGCAATTGAAATGAAAAGAGAAGAGAGAGAATTAAACTGGCCCATCTATTGGTGATAAAAAAAAAAATTGCCCATTTTTTCTCTTTATTGGATTTCAAAAGGTACACATACGTAGTATAAATTTACATACATACATACATACAATATATAATATATTATTAAATAATATTATATACCGGGAGGGCCTACCGACCTTCTTGGGCTTCATACTCTGCCCAAGCCCGGTCCGGTGGGCCTACCGGGCCGGGCCCGTCGGCCCGCTTGGGTCATTTGCATTGCCCAAGCCCGCCTTTTTTACCGGGCGGGCTGGGCGGGTTAGCCCACGTCTGCTCAGGTCTACTAAAGGTATAAGATAAAGTTTGGGAAATAAAACAATTAAATCTATAAGGAAACTATATCTAAAGTGGATAGATCCTTCTTTACTTGATAAATCTTATTTGAGTTGATAGAATATCTCTTGCTTCATGTGGAAGAAAACCAGCTCAGCACTCGGACTCGGATTGCTCGAATCGGCTTCTGGCAGGAATTTCGACCTGGTTTTGGTTGATATCGACCACTATGGGTCGAAATCGACCTATCCTTGTTTCTTCACTCGATCTTGGCCTCTGGGTGGAAATCGACCTGGTTGACTCGATATCGACCAACATTGGTCGATATCGACCTCTTCTGCTTCGCTCCCATTCTCTGGTCGATTTTTGGTATTTCCTGCTCGATTTGATCCACTCAATATCGACCAAGTCTGGTCAATATCGAACTTTTTGTGGTTTTCCTTCCCTTCTCCGAATTGCTGTAAAACGCCTCGATTTCTGCAAAATTAAACAGAAACTAGTGTAGACTCCATAGTTTGGCAAATAAGCATAAACTACATAGAATCTGTACTATTCTAGCCCAAATGTATGAAAGGCATGCAGAAAGCAGTATAAAAGTAAGTATAAAACATGGCAAATTAGGCTCACAACAATCTGCAATCTTGTTTTAGAATCAAAGTGAACGGACATAAAGTTTTCCAATCCCGAGAGACCTTGATTAGCCTTTGCCCAAAAAATTCAGAATTGAACATACATTTCAGAATAAGCTAAACAGAATAAAACAGGTTTATGTACTAGTATAAAACATGTCATCCATGTGGTGAAATCTTGCCATATGATCTTAACCTTTATATGTTCTTTTTCTGCAATTTTTCTTGCACAAACTAGCAGCGTGCTACTTATTTTCAACAGTAAAATTCATTACCACTACTTACAATAATCTGAATAGAATTGCTGCTTGGCAATAAAAAAGACTAAACAAATTATTATAAAATCAGAAAGCTAATTATTCTCTTCATCTAAAATGTTTTTCAAAAGGGATTTCATCTTTATCCTTAGTTCCCTATCAATTCTTTCAGTTATATATGTGGCTTGTTTTAGCTATCTCAAAGCATCAACAACAACACCATTTGATATCTTCCAGACTTTCCAGTGTTCTCTAAAACTTTTGAGAATTTTCCTAAACACATATAAAGATAGATATGTATACAAGTAAAAATAAAGACATAGCACATACATGATACATCATGTCTGCCTCATTTCATTATAAACCCAAACATGGAGTTATAAGAAAATAGGCAACTATTTAATTAAAGCAATTATCAAATATAAATCAACTCCTAATCAACTGAGACCTTGACTACATATTTATCCTCATCACATCTGGAAACATTAAAGTTTTTAGTTTACTGAAACTTGTACGCTAAAGGACCCTGACAGGCCTCAAGTCGTTATGCCAAATCAAAGTAAATTCCTAAGATGCAAACTATAACAAGTATAGTAGGTAAGTTAGGGTCGAACCCACAGGGAAACAGAATAAATTGTAAGAGCAAGTATTATTACCCAAAAGTAACCAATTCAAGGGGGAGTTTTGTGTGTAAGCGATAGTGACCAAACAAGTTGCAATAAGAGGTTGCGAATATATGATGGAAAAGTATCACACCAGGTAATTATCCGCACAACAATTGAGATGGTTCATCATCGCATTCTATGAGTCTCAAGTTCTAATGTCCAGTAATTGTTCTCAATTCAGATCGTGTAATAGCTTTTAGTCCTACCAGTCCTAAAAGCACTTATCACCAAATTACAAGGGAAAACCTTCACCGAATAATAAAGCGATAGCATTCAAACATGAATTATAATGAGATACAAGCGATTCTAACAACCCGTTAAAATAGCCTGCAATCGAATCTCCTTCACAATCTACCACAAGCAACCTGTGTATGACGATTGTGTATGCTACAATGAATCTACAACCCCAAACCTGGAATTGGAAACCCTAGCAATATGACTAGTATCGATAAACCTAGGTGATCAATCCAGATTAACCAATAATAAGCAATCAAACAATAAGCTCAGGAGATCGAAACAATTAACAAAGGACGAACAAGAGTAGAATACTCACAACCAAATCAATCGAAGGCTTCAAAGAACCAAGTGTAACAAAGGAGAGTTAGTTCTCCATAGGGTTTGTGAGATGATGAAAAGGAAAATACGTCTCTCGAAAATAACCTAATGCCTACTGCTGCCTTCTGGGCAATAATATAAACTAAAGGGTTTAGAATCCCGTAAAAATATAATATTAAAAACTAATAAGATAGGGGAAAAATCGGATAAGAATCCGTCTCCAGGGACTGACGCGGGCGCGTCAGTAGCAGCGCGGGCGCGCCAGTGGATCGTCTTGCTACTTCTATCTGATGCAACGACGCAGGCACTTCTTCCTAGCAGCGCGGGCGCTGCAGTAGCAGCGCGGCCGCGCCAGCTCACCAGATTCCAGTTGCTTCCGAATTTCTTCACTTCAACTCTTCTATAACTTGCATGATCCTATGATTTCTTCAACTTCTTCAACAGGTTCCGAATCACCAAGTTCATACAAATATCTCTCACAATGACATGTAAATGATGACAAAAACTACTAAATGCGCTATAGAATATATCGCATATCAAATTCCCCCATACTTAAACCTTTACTCGTCCCGAGTAAGCATAGAAGCTAAGCCTACTCTCACCATAAATCTCAAAGGTTCACAGACAGTACAAGGAAAATGAACACTAAGTACTAGTAGTTTCCACCATCTCAACAATCAGCATAAAAGACAATCAAAATAGGAAATGAGACTTACAATTATATCTCAACCATCTACACCTTATAGCTCCCAGTGGCTTACCCGAAAACCTCCTTATCACTCCACTTCTTATGTCGCCTTCGCCAAGAGATCAATCCTAAACACTCAAAGTAAACGCTCATCTTGCCAAGGCGCCCTTTCGGGTTTTCACCAAGCCACTCATTTTTTTTTCAAAGATGGTACTCACATAAACATTCTCACTTCCCTCAAGTCTCATATTGCCAAAGCCTAAAGCTCGCCAGACTACCTGCTTTTTGCCTGAGTCGCCCTTTCGGGTTTTCAACTCATCCCAGGATTTTGATTGCTTTTTTTTTTTTTTTTTTTTTGAATAACAAGTGCAGAATCTGTACAAAAATAATGCGGGAATGAAATATGTACAAGATATGTAAATCCTTTCCCTCCCCCATACTTGAATGAAGCATTGTCCTCAATGTGAAAGAAGACAGAAATAAGTAGGGAGAAAGAAAACAGAAGGACTCACTGAGGGGGTGGATAGTGGCGAGAGTAATCCTCTCGCATGCGGCGAAGCTCTTCCCTCATACCTCTGAACTCGCCAAAGCCTTCTAGGATGTCGGCCTGCTGGTGGAGAATCTGGTTCTGCACCGTCGTCAAACTCCCTACGTCTTGGCGCAGAAGGCCAATCTGGTCAACCAGGTAGCCCCACTGGTGAGGCTGCTGATGAGCATCCTGAAAAGCTTGTGGGGGCCAAGGGGCCCACTGATGTGAATCCTGCTGGCTCTGATATGTCGGGTGAGAATCCCAACCGTGAGAAGGGGTATGATAAGCAGGCACCTCCTGCTGTGGGCTCTGTGCGAAACCCTGGGTATCTGTCGGAACAAAAGTCTGCGGAGCCACAGGCGCTTCCTCAACTATAGTAGCTCCAGCTGTGCCACTACTGCTACCCACTTCTAGGCGACGCCGTCTACCCAGAACTGATGTCGGAAAATAATCAGCCTCAATATACCAATCAGTTCAAGTCTCAGACCAAGGAAGGGGCTTAGGGAGCCTGAACTGATGCTCTTTCTTCTTGCCTGTACACCAAATGGTTCCCCCATCTGGGGCAGTGTCAAGCATCAAACACCTCCGCAGATACTCCTCTGTGTAGGTCCTTGCTATGACCTACTCCTCCAGCTCTTGCAAACCACCTTGCTCAACGCCCGCAGCAATGGCTACCCGAGTAATAAGTCCGCCTTGGACCATTTCTGGTCCAGTGGCACTACGATCCCTTCTGACCCTGTCGAGCCCATCGAAGAAAAGCCTAACCCAGTCAGGCGTATAATTTGCAGTAGGCACAGCGCTGTAAGCAAACCTCAGGTGTGTCATGGAGAGCTTGGTATCTGTGGTCAGCCCATAATATGTCCCAGCGACGATCTTGCACAACATACGGAAGACAGGATGAGTAATCCTGCTGTTGTACTCGTTACTGGTTAAGAATTCCTCTCCAGATACCGCTCTAAAGAATGCAACGAGGTTTGTGTCTGTCGTGGCTGTCACCCATCCATCAGTTGGGGCTTTAGTGATCCCCAAAGCAGCTCGCAACCTTGCTGCAGAAACCCTGTAGGTAGTGCCATTGAACCTGAAAGAGACCCCTCTAATTCTGTTATCCCCAAGGTACAGCTGATATGTCGCAAGGAACTGCTTGCACAGTTCTGGGTATCCTACAGCTCTCAACTCCAAAAAATCACCAATACCAGCGTGAGCTAAACACTTCTGCATACAATCTAGCATCTGAAGTCTCTGAAGGGTCTCTCTATGCAGATATTTTGTAGAACTGACACAGTTTACCTTATTATAAATAGCCCACTCCTCTTCCGACAAATCTAACTCTTCATCAGATCGGCTCACCTCTTCCTCCGATGAACTCATATTCGACAGATAATAAGACTAGATCCGAATCGAAATAAGGACAGTGGAAAGAACTCACAAAGAACAGATGAGGCTCGGCTCAGGAGGCCGACGCGGGCGCGTCAGGAATACGGCGCGGGCGCGTTAGAGAGAGCGGGGCGCGTTTGAGGGCGCGGGCGCGTTGGAGAGTGGCGCGGCCGCGTCGGTGGTGTCAGCCTCTTGGATCGTAACTCTGACAGGCGCGGGCGCGTTGGAGAGATGGCGCGGCCGCGTCGACGATTTCTGCAGACTCGAAAATCGCCGGAAGCGGTTGTCGACGCTGAGCCTCTCCCCGGTGCCGAGGACGAAAGGAAAGGACAATGGGGTAAGGGGGATGGTGTTTAGGGATCTTGGTGGAGGCTCTCAGCTGAAATAGGGGTGTTTGTGGGTGTGGGTGTGGGGTAGATTGGGAGGAGAGGATGTGGATGTGGGGAAGGGTAGGGTTTTGGTGGTATTTGAGGGATGGTGATGGTGGGGCTTGAAGCTGGCGGGCTGGCCCGAAGTGGGTTTTCCAACCCGTGGTCTGTTTTTTTTTTTTTAAACAGAAAATTAACACTGCGGATGCAGTGGGTTCGAAATGCAGATGCAATTCGTCACCAGAAGCTCCTTCTTTATTACCTACAAGTTAGAATAAAATCTAGTTAAGGGAAAGAATGCAATACCTTGGGTTGCCTCCCAAGCAGCGCCTTTGTTTCAAGTCGCTGGCTCGACTAAGCCTTTTTTTTTTATTATTCTAACTCTGCATTTGGCTCCTCCAAAACTAACTCATCCATAGCCTCCTTCGGAAACCCTTCATAGTATGTCTTAAGCCTTTGACCATTTACCTTGAACTTCTTGTGGCTATTTGGGTCATATAACTCTACAGCGCCATGTGGGAAGACTTCAGCAACAATGTATGGTCCCCCCCATTTTGACCTGAGCTTCCCAGCGAAGAGTTTCAGGCGAGACTGAAAAAGTAGGACTTTGTCACCGGCTTTAAAGTCCTTCCTATGGATGTGCTTGTCATGCCATGCCTTGGTCTTCGCCTTGTAGATTGCCGCATTATCATAGGCGTCCAAACGTAACTCCTCGAGCTCGCCTAACTGTAGCTTCCTGTGTTCTCCAACTCCGTCACTCTGCATATTACATTGTTTCACTGCCCACCAAGCCTTGTGCTCCAGCTCAACAGGAAGATGACATGCCTTACCATAGACAAGTCTGAAAGGAGACATCCCAATTGGAGTTTTGTAAGCAGTGCGATAAGCCCACAATGCATCATCAAGTCTCAAACTCCAATCCTTCCTGTTAGGATTTACAGTCTTCTCGAGAATGGCTTTGATCTCTCTATTGGACACCTCTGCTTGGCTATTCGTCTGTGGATGGTATGCGGTGGAAACTCTATGTGTGACATGATATTTCTTCAGCACGGCAGTCACAGTTTTGTTGCAGAAATGGGTACCCCTGTCACTAATCAGCGCTCTAGGAATTCCATGCCTGGCAAAAATATTGCTTTTCAAGAACCCTGCCACAACTTTAGAGTCATCAGTTCTGGTGGCCTTCGCTTCCACCCACTTGGAAACGTAGTCCACCGCAAGTAAAATATACAAGTTCCCACAAGAACTAGGAAAAGGTCCCATAAAGTCAATGCCCCAAACATCAAAGATTTCGCAAAAAATCATCGGTGATTGTTGCATTTCATTCCTTTGAGAGATATTCCCCATTCTTTGACACCTATCACATGCCTTGCAGAAAGAATAAGCATCTTTAAAAATATGTGGCCAATAAAATCCAGAGTCAAGCACTTTTCTAGCAGTTTTATTGGCACCAAAATGTCCCCCACATGCTTGAGAATGACAAAATTCAAGAACAGATCGTACCTCATTATCTGGAAGACAACGACGAATTACCTGATCAGCACAATGTTTCCAAAGGTATAGGTCATCCCAAACATAGTGGTTTGCTTCTCGTCGAATCTTCTCCGTTTGAGCCTTGGTATGATCCGGAGGAAATTCCCCACAAACTAAGTAGTTTACAATGTCCCGGTACCAAGGGTTTACGGAATGAAGTCCTAGAACGGCCTGAGATGGGATGAGAAGTGATAGCGTGGGCGCGTCAGGGAACGATGCGGGTGCGTCAGACTCCGGCGCGGGCGCCTCAGCTGTCGACGCGGGCGCGCCAGACTCCGGCGTGCTTTTGTGCTCGATTCTGCATAATGTGTCATCCGGAAACGTGCCTAAGATGGGTTTCTGTGACTCCGGCTTGTCCTCCTCATTCACCAATCTGCTTAAGTGGTCAGCCACCAAATTTTCTGCTCCTTTCTTGTCCTTAATCTCCACATCAAATTCGCTGAGCAACAGGACCCATCGAATTAATCTTGGCTTTGTCTCCTTCTTAGTCATCAAGTAGCGGAGGGCTGCGTGGTCTGTGTAGATAATCACTTTGACTCCAAGCAGATACTGTCGAAACTTCTCTAGTGCAAACACCACGGCTAGCATTTCTTTCTCAGTGGTGGAGTAGTTGCGCTGCGCTCCATTCAGAGTCATGGAAGCATAATGGATCACATGAGAGGCTCTTCCCTCTTTTTGGCCTAGCACTGCTCCCACTGCATAGTCGCTCGCATCACACATGATCTCAAATGGGCGAGACCAATCTGGTGCCTGAATGATTGGTGCACTAGTGAGGCGTCCTTTCAGCGAGTCGAACGCCTCCTTGCACTCTTGTGTGAGTACAAAGGTCACATCTTTCTTCAGAAGCTCGCACAAGGGTGAGGATACCTTCGAAAAATCCTTGATAAACCTGCGATAAAAACCTGCATGGCCTAGGAAAGAACGAACTTCGCGCACATTAGTAGGATAAGGCAGAGATTGAATTACATCAATCTTCGCCTTATCGACCTCAATACCCTTTGCAGAGACTATGTGGCCTAAAACAATTCCCTGTTCTACCATAAAATGACACTTTTCAGAGTTCAAAACCAGATTAGTTTCAACACATCTTTTTAACACTAGTGCCAAATGGCTCAAACAAGTATCAAAGCTATCCCCATGTACTGTGAAATCATCCATGAATACTTCAATGAAATTTTCAATGTATTCAGAGAAGATACTAACCATACATCGTTGAAATGTCCCGGGTGCGTTACATAGTCCAAATGGCATTCTGCGATATGCAAAAGTACCGAAAGGACATGTAAATGTAGTCTTCTCCTGGTCCTCTGGCGCTATGGCCACCTGAAAATATCCAGAATATCCATCCAAAAAGCAATAATAGGGGCGCCCAGCAAGGCGTTCTAGCATCTGATCAATAAAGGGGAGGGGGAAGTGATCCTTCCTGGTTACTGTATTCAGCTTGCGATAGTCTATGCATACCCTCCAACCTGTTTGTGTTCTGGTAGGGACCAACTCACCTTGTTGATTCTCCACGACTGTAATCCCTCCTTTCTTAGGGACAACTTGTGTAGGACTTACCCATTGACTGTCAGAAATTGGGAAAATCATGTCTGCTGATAGCAATTTCAGCACTTCCTTCTTCACCACATCCATCATGGGAGGATTGAGCCTTCTCTGTGGTTGGCGTGATGGCTTAGCTCCATCCTCCAGCAGAATCCTGTGCATGCATGTAGATGGACTAATTCCCTTGATGTCAGCGATGGTCCACCCCAGCGCAGTTTTGTACTTCTTCAGAACCTCCACTAACTTTTCTTCCTGCTCTGCTGAAAGCTTGCTTGACACAATAACTGGTAAAGTGTCATCAACTCCTAGGAAAGCATACTTGAGATGACTAGGGAGTTGTTTGAGTTCAATTTCAGGTGCCTGCACAACAGATGGAACAAGCACTTCGCTTGGAGTCAGTAGATTGGGGCCAATGCCCAAAAGAGTAGAGAACTTACCTTCTACATCCATCTGGGCTACTAATTCCTTCATGTTAGATGTAATTGAAAAATCTGTATAGGACTTGTCAATAGCATTCTCAATAATTGACTGCAACTCATCTTCCCTAGAAATATCAAATAGATCTTGAGCTAATGGTTCAATCACATCAATAGAGCACAGAGAATGGTCATCAACAGGATGTTTCATAGCCTTGTATAAATCGAATTCAACCTTTTCTCCATCAAATTCCATTGTTAGTGTCTCAGAAACACAATCAATTTTTGTCCTAGCTGTTTTGATAAAAGGTCTACCTAACAGAATAGGCGCATCATGCTTATCATGTTCCATATCCAGGACAAAGAAATCTGCAGGAAAAATCAGTTTATCGACCATGACCAAAACGTCTTCTACTACTCCTTTAGGGTATTTATTAGACCTGTCAGCTAGTTGCACAATTACTCCAGTTTCATGCAAAGGTCCTAAATCTAGCGATTTGTAAAGTGAGTAGGGAAGCACATTTATGGAAGCGCCCAAATCAAGCATAGCTCTATCAAATTTTACATCTCCAATGACACAAGGGATAGTAACCATACTTGGATCAGTGCACTTTTTCGGCATTCTCCTCTGAAACATAGCGGAGACTTGCTCACTTACTTTCACTTTCTTTTTACCTTTCAGCTTCTGATTTCTCTTCACCGTGCAAAGCTCCTTCAAGAACTTGGCGTACTTGGGCACAGTTTTTATCATTTTCAGCAGAGGGATGTTCACCTGACACTTGCTAAATGTCTCAAAAAGCTCTGAATCATCGATTATCCTCCTCTCTTTGAGTGCCTCAGGGAACGGAGGTTTTGGTTTCTCCGACCCGAGAGGGGGAAAATCCGGTCGGACATATGTATCGACATAGGGCTCGGATTCAGGCGAGATCGGACTCGACGTGGGCGCGCCAGTATCCAGCGCGGGCGCGCCAGTGTCCAGCGCGGGCGCGCCAGTGTTGGGCGTGGCCACGTCGGAGACCTGCGTGCTTTCCTCCTCATCTTCCTGACTTTTCAGCTCTTTTCCATTCCGAAGAGTTATAGCACTGACGTTTTCCTTTGGATTGACCACCGTTTGAGATGGTAGACCCCCTGACGTCTTTGCCTCTATTCTCGTGATTGCTTCAGCCATTTGCCCCATTTGTTTCTGTATATCTTTTATGCTCGATTCAGTTGTCTGAACATGCGCAGTAAAGTGCTGTGTCAGGGTATTGAGCATGGACTCAGTAGAGGGAGCGTTACCCTGCTGCCTCTGATTGTAGGGAGGTGGCTGTTGCTGATGTGTTTGGTTTGGTGGATCCCTCCATCTGAAATTTGGGTGATCCCGCCACCCTGGGTTGTAGGAGTTTGAGTAGGGGTCATGTCTGGGTCTCTGAGGTCCATTTCCACCTATAGCACTTACTTCAGCGGTGTCTTCCTGGAGTGTAGGACACGCATCAGTTGGGTGGAAGTTATCATTGCAGATTCCACAAGCCTTGAGTTGTTGAGGGGTCCCTTGCAGAGTGAGCCTCCTAACCATATCCTTCAATTCAGCAATATCTTTGGATTGGTTAGAGTCTACCGAATTGACTCCTTTCTTTCTGGTGGATTTCCCGAAATTTCTAGTCCCCTCAGCCATTTCCTGAATCTTCTCCATGGCTCCTTCTGGCGTGGCATTCAGAATATTTCCTCCGCAGGCGGCATCAATCATCCTTCTATCAGATTCCAGCAACCCCCCATAGATGTATAGGACTAGGTCCTTAGTGCTGTAGCCATGGAAGGGGCAATTAGCGCAAAGCTTCTGGAACCTTTCATTGTAATCGTAGAGGGTTTCATCATCTTCCTGCTCTATATTGCTGATTGCCTTCTTCAAGGTGTTCTTCTTAGCAGGGAAGAATTTCTCCAGGAAGGCCTTGTGGAGCTTAGGCCAAGTATCGATGCTCCCTGTAGGAAGACTGTAGTACCAGTCATCCGCAGCATCGACCAGCGTGAACCCAAAAGCTCTCATCTTTATCTGTGCTTCATCTATATTGGCTGGTTTCATGCTCATGCACACATTATGAAACTTCCCCATGTGCTTGATGGGGTCTTCTCCAGCCAATCCATGGAATTTGGGCAGTTGATGAATCAGCCCAGACTTTAGCTCAAAATGGTTGTCATCCCCCAGAGCAGGGATTGTCACAGCAGGTGCCTGCTGTGTGATGTTTGCTGCTGTCAGCTGTCGCAGCGTCTGATTTGCATTTCCAGCCATTGGATCAGGTTGTTGGGAATGTTGGTGTTGTTCTCTAAGGCGGCGGTGGTATGTCCTGTCAATTTCCCAATCAAAATCAACAAGATGGGGATCAGTAGCACGAGTGCGAACCATGCAAGAGGTTCGCACCCAAACAGGTAATAAGACAAACAAGAACAAAGATAATCCGTTTCCCCGGCAACGGCGCCAAATTTGACAGGCCTCAAGTCGTTATGCCAAATCAAAGTAAATTCCTAAGATGCAAACTATAACAAGTATAGTAGGTAAGTTAGGGTCGAACCCACAGGGAAACAGAATCAATTGTAAGAGCAAGTATTATTACCCAAAAGTAACCAATTCAAGGGGGAGTTTTGTGTGTAAGCGATAGTGACCAAACAAGTTGCAATAAGAGGTTGCGAATATATGATGGAAAAGTATCACACCAGGTAATTATCCGCACAACAATTGAGATGGTTCATCATCGCATTCTATGAGTCTCAAGTTCTAATGTCCAGTAATTGTTCTCAATTCAGATCGTGTAATAGCTTTTAGTCCTACCAGTCCTAAAAGCACTTATCACCAAATTACAAGGGAAAACCTTCACCGAATAATAAAGCGATAGCATTCAAACATGAATTATAATGAGATACAAGCGATTCTAACAACCCGTTAAAATAGCCTGCAATCGAATCTCCTTCACAATCTACCACAAGCAACCTGCGTATGACGATTGTGTATGCTACAATGAATCTACAACCCCAAACCTGGAATTGGAAACCCTAGCAATATGACTAGTATCGATAAACCTAGGTGATCAATCCAGATTAACCAATAATAAGCAATCAAACAATAAGCTCAGGAGATCGAAACAATTAACAAAGGACGAACAAGAGTAGAATACTCACAACCAAATCAATCGAAGGCTTCAAAGAACCAAGTGTAACAAAGGAGAGTTAGTTCTCCATAGGGTTTGTGAGATGATGAAAAGGAAATACGTCTCTCGAAAATAACCTAATGCCTACTGTTGCCTTCTCGGCAATAATATAAACTAAAGGGTTTAGAATCCCGTAAAAATATAATATTAAAAACTAATAAGATAAGGGAAAAATCGGATAAGAATCCGTCTCCAGGGACTGACGCGGGCGCGTCAGTAGCAGCGCGGGCGCGCCAGTGGATCGTCTTGCTACTTCTATCTGATGCAACGACGCAGGCACTTCTTCCTACGCTGCAGTAGCAGCGCGGCCGCGCCAGCTCACCAGATTCCAGCTGCTTCCGAATTTCTTCACTTCAACTCTTCTATAACTTGCATGATCCTATGATTTCTTCAACTTCTTCAACAGGTTCCGAATCACCAAGTTTATACAAATATCTCTCACAATGACATGTAAATGATGACAAAAACTACTAAATGCGCTATAGAATATATCGCATATCAGACCCAGTCATTTAACACTTCAAATGCCAATGCTACGGCTGAAGGAAGTCAGTCAATATGCTACAAGCCTCCAAAGTTGATTGGTCAAGAAGATAGAAATTTATTTTCATTGTTTTCGCTAAAAGCTAGGGCACAAAGATCAGTAGAGGAAACTTGCAAAAAATGTAGCCACCTTGTCATACTTCAAGAATGTGATCGAGCCTACATAAATTCCTCTAACTTATCCCGGACATCAAGGGTTGCAGCCCTATCTTGATGTCTTTTGTTTTTGCTGATCTGCACAACCAAGTTATAAAAAGATATTAGAGCTAAATCAAACTAAAATAATCTTATAAAGAACTATCTCCACAACCAGACAATATTGCAAGGTTGCCATTTAAAGAAATATGCCACAAGAAATAATTCAGTGCTTACTAAAATAATCTTAACATTCCATTGCTTGACAGTTTTCGCCGATTTCACTCTATCATCCTCAAATCTCATAAAAAAACCCAAAAACTACATATACCACAGTAATATCTCCCACATGGGAATCAAAGTGGATAACGAATAGCCAAAATTATACTTTAGTTTAATGTGGCTAAATAATGAGACAGTAATGCATCCAAAACGATACTACTTCCTTCTTTTGCCTTGCCTAAATTACTAAATAACAGCAAAACAATATCTAATATCTACTTATTAGCTAAATGGGTAAAAAATTAAAGTGAATTGGGACTGGTCAAATTAAAGGTTGTTTAAAGGGCTATGACATACTCAACAACTACTGCAAATTAAGATATTGGAGAAGATTAGCTAACTGCAAAAGTATGGTAAATTAGGAAAAAACATATCATAAGAAAATGTTGTACAACGGTACCAAGATAAACACTCAAGTTAACACTTGCCTGAAGCTTGAAATAACGAAGTCGCCACCAAACAGGCCGGTTCGACTAAGTTCAAAGCCCCAATTTATTCATGGATCAAAATGAAGTATCTATGGGAAAAGAATAAAAGGTAGTGATGTTCTATCCGGCTCAAACAAGAGATGATTTAATTACCAAGATCAAGATGAATCAATACGATAGTAAGAGGAAACAAATTTATGAATCTTTTTTTACTTTGAAGCTGCTGTAATCCTCTTTAACCTTCCACTGCACTTTTTTTTCTATAGCTCAGACAATAATAGGGCCAATAAATATTCCCAATAACCAGCCTACATATTCAAAAAGCCAAAATTGATCGAATGAATCACTCTTCTTTTGAATCCCAATGTAAACCTAAACATACTATCCAAATCAATGGAGGCATAGGCAACGGACCTTGAGGTTGTCCTGGAAGAAAAGGCAATGCATCTCCATCAACAAGGATACATCTAGCTCGATTTATTTCATCTTCCAACTACAAACAAAACAACTAGAAATTTAAGCCACAGAATGAACAAATCAAACTAAAAACCCTAAATTTCACAACGACAGTGAAGGGAACGAAATGAACAAATCAAACTGATAACCCTAGATTTCACAGCGAGAGTAGAGGATCAGAGTGAGTAACCTTCTCAGCGTATTTGGGATCCAATAGTTTACCAAACACGAGTGAATCGACAGAGGAGCGATGCTTGGGAATTGAGGCATCGAGAACGAGCGCACAGTCGATTCTTGCAAATCCTTGGCCTGCTCAAGAGCATTCACAACTTCCTTCTGTTTGATTGACCGACGATGAAATTGCAGCGAAGACGATCGACGAGGAAAGTGGCGGAGGAAGAGTGGAAAAAGTGAACGACCAGCGGTAAAGGGTGTACCAAAGAGATGGTAACAGCGGTGGAGAATCGATGGATGTGGTTTATCGGCGGTGGATAATCGAGGGTTGTGATGCACGGTGGTGGAGAATCGAGGGTGTGGTGAACGGCGGTAGAGAATCGAGGGTTTGAAAAAGGGATCTCTAGAGATGGAGAGACAAAGCGTCCATAAAAAAAACAAATATACCCCGAATATAATTACATGAGGAGTATTGTTTTTTCTCCGGGTTATAAAATCAAGGCTATACTGCCTATTTGGGGCAATAAGTTATAAAGCCCGGATAATAATATGAAAAAACGGCCGGGGCATATGATATCAACCATTTAATAACTCAATGTAATATATTATATTATCCGGGGTGTATTTATTTTCGTATTAAGAAAAAAATAGAAAATTGTCGATTGTGTTATAGTACCCCGAAAAACCATAATCCGGGCTATATAAGCTATGGGGTAAAATCCCAATTTTCTACTAGTGCCTAGTCTCATATGATATGATACTTTTGGGTACCTGTCTGGATTTGGGGATTAGAGCTAGGTTCTTTGGAATAAGCAATGACACCAAGCTCATCAATGACCGTCCTTATCCAGACAACTTCCTTAGCAACATCCAATGTTGTAATGTACCCAACCTCTATTGTAGAATCAACTAATGTGTCATGCTTTGAGCTCATCTAGCTCACATCTCCTCCAACAAGAACAAAGACATATCCAGGTTGAGATCAGAAGTCATCTATGTTTGTTTGGAAGCTCACATTAGTATATCAACGATTGACTCATCATGCCCTCCATACACTAAAAACTCATCATTAGTCCTTCTTAAGTACTTAAGGATGTTCTTAGTTGTACTCTAGTGTGCTTCACCTGGACTCAATTGGTATCTGATGCACACACTTAAGGCGAATGCAAATCTGGGCGAGTACATATCATGGCATACATAATGGATCCTATTGCTAATGCATAAGGGATCCGACTCATTCTATGCAGCTCAGCAAGTGTTACTGGACACTGCTTCTTGCTTAGATATAGGCCATGTTGCATGGGCAACCGAACCTGTCCAGAACCTTATCTATATAAGTTCCCTGACTTAGGCTAATGAGTCTCTTGGATCTATCTCTATAGATCTTGATGCCTAAAATGTACTCGGCCTCTCCAAGGTCTTTTATTGAGAAATGCTTCTTGAGCCAGTCTTTTACAAACTCAAGCATTTGAATGTCATTTCCAATAAGTATTATGTCATCCACATACAAAACCAAGAAAACAACTTTTCTCCCACTAAACTTTTTGTGAACACAAGGTTCCTCTTCACATTTGATGAATTCAAACCATTTGATCACTTCATCAAATCGAAGGTTCCAACTCCATGATTCTCGCTTAACTTCATAAATGGGCTTCTTAAGCTTGCATACCATCCTAGGATTATGTGGATCTTCAAAACCCTTCAGGTTGTGTCATGTACACATCCTCTTCTAAGTATCTGTTTAGAACGTGTGGTCTTGACATCCATGGCAGTATGTCATTTTTCGGAGCCTGGACCCATCATAGCTTGTTTATATGTAGTAGACTGGTTGATTTCTAACATCAGAATGTCCAGACATATAGTCAAAATGAAATCAACAAATCTATTTGGCAACGATCTTTGCCTATCCAATCTACGTGTGAGTTGAGCAACTGGAGGTTCTACCACAACGTTTGTGGACTAGTATGGGTGAGTTCTTGTAACTCCTCTGCCCCCCGTATATGATTTTGAGTTCTTTCTTCTTGTAGAATTAAGTTCTCAAAATCCATAGTCTCGTATATGGAGTGATCCATGTCTTCTTGACGTTGCTCGGTTTGTTGCTTCTCTCGAACTTCTTCAAGATCAACATTTCTCCCATTTGACTTTTTGGAAACAAAGTCTTTTTCCATAAAGACACTATGCCTAGCAACAAACATTTTGTGCTCAGTGTGATTGTAGAAGTTATACCCTTTAGTTTCCTTAGGATACCCTACAATGAAACACTTATTTGATTTGGCCGCGAGCTTATTTGTTAGTAAACGTTTTACATGTGCTTCGCATCCCCAAACCCTGAGAAAAGACAAACTTGGAACTCTTCCAGTCCATAACTCATATGGTGTCTTTTCTATAGCCTTAGATATGGAGTCCTGTTTAGTGTGAACATCACGGTTGTGAGAGTATACACCAGAAAGATACCGGAAGATTAGCAAAACTCATCATTGATTAGATCAGGTCCAACAAGGTCATATTTCTCCTTTTAGAGACACTGTTCATTTGTGGTGTTCTTGTGTGGAGTTAGTTGTGAGACAATCCCATGACTCGTTAAATGATGATCAAACTCTTGACTCAAATATTTATCACCACAATCGAATTGTAGTGCCATAATTTTCTTGCCAAGCTGGTTTTCGGCTTCATTCTAAAACTCCTTGAACTTTTCAATAAGATCTTCATGAAGTAAATACAATCATATCTACTTAAATCATCAGTAAAAGTTATGAAGTATTTGTACCTACCTCTATAGCCTTTGTGATCTTAGGCCCCTATACATCTATATGTATTAGTGCCATGAGCTCAATTGCCCTTTCACTCACCCTAGTAAAAGGTGACCTTGACATTTTTCTCATTAGACATTACTCACATGTGTCAAATGATTCATAATCAGTTGATATCAAAATTCCATCTTTGTGGAATTTTCCATGCAATTTAAGCCTAAGTGACATGATTGTCGATGGGGAGGCTAGAAGGAAACAGGTGGTACTGTGAAAAACGAGAATGGGGTGGAATGCCCACTAAAGGTGATTTTCGAGTGGATGCCATGGATTTGCAATCGTTGTTGCTGCTTTGGACACACGTCGTGCCCGGTGTCTTCCCTGGAGAATCGTTCTGCAGCTGGTGAGCCTGACGGGGGTGTCGACTAGTGCCTTTCCTGGTGCTCACTGTTCGAACCTCGTTGCTACTAAATCTATTGGTATGCAAGCTGAGGATATGGGCTCTAACAAGGAAGGGAATACTGAGGTGGTCAGTGAACACGGTGAGATGCTGATTGGTGGTTCCTTAGCAGTAGATAAATATGAGATTAAGGTGCAGTGTGCATCAACACAAACAGATGACGCTCTGGATGTTGGTAAGGCTGAGCCGGACTCGTCCAAGACTCAAACACCAGACAAGGGGCAAGCAAGCTCTATGGAGGAGAAGGGTGATGATGAACTCAAAGCAGATCCTGTTTCTTCGAAGGTCTATGCTGCACTTGTTGCTACAGCCTGGGCGGAAGATTCGGGCCTATATGCCACTAAGGATGGACGTATGAGACTTAGCGGTTACCAAACTCCACCTCCGAAGCGTTGGCAGTTAGTGGGAGGCATAAACAAATGAAGCTACTTCCTTAGGGGTACTTCGAACCGTATTCCCGGGGATATTCGTGTTTCGTTGACGATGGACGAGCTATATAACTCGATATCAGCCATTAAGGATCCTTCTTCCGGTGACCAAGTTGCTAAGTACTTTGCACAGCTCTCGGAACAAGAGAAGGATGAGGAGGGTTCGACTGATGATGACTATCACCCTGGTTGTCCTAGTTGATCTGTCCTCTTTCTATTCGAATGGGTAGTGGGGAATGGTTGTGCTACTGTCATGTCTCAAGTGACGTTGATGATGTTGTTGCCAACCGGGTTTACTTTGGTGGATATATACAGACCGATTTTCTTTTTATTTAATCGGGTTTGGGAGGGGTTAGAATGTGAGAAGGGTAACCGGCTTAATTATAGGAAAGTGGATACATTTTGTTTTTTGGGCCTGTTTGAATGGGTCGTGGTTAGGAGTAGAATTTTGTTCTTGGATTGTATCCCCCATTTTGCCTGGCAATGTCCGATATTGGCTCGGCCTTTCAATCTCATATATTCTATTATTTTGGAATAAATGAGATTAAAATATGTTGGCCGTGATGGAAAATTAGATGCGCAGCGGAAGTTTTAGAAACTATTTTCTATCATCTATTTGCAAGATCTTCATGCATATTGATAGATCAATCATTGTTTAGAGAATACCTCTTGATACGTGAACCATATCTGAACGGGGAGGATTCGGAAGAGAACTAGAGCCCCACGTATTGCTCCTCTAATTGGTCCACACGAACCCAGTCTCTTGCCTAAAGAGTAAAAGAAACATCAAATTCAACAATTTGATTTTGCTTCCTCTCACTCACGGTATCTCTCGCCTAAAGAGTAAAAGAAACACCAAAACTCTTTTTCAATTTGTGAGTGCGTGTATCTCTTCACAAACAAGAGAAAATGTTTTATTTTCCGTTGAATGTTTACAAAGAGAGGTTATTAATTAATTAGGATAAGTCATAATCAGCCCATCTTTATAAGCCCATGTTTATACCCTATTTAATTAATTATTTATTTCACAATTAAATCTTATCACATTATTATTAATATATATCTAATATACACTAATAATAAAATCATCTATCTTTTGATCAAGTCCGTCAACTCTAAGTGTGTGACCGCATAGGACCCGTTTATAATAGCCATGGGTTTAACCCGTTTAAGCCCATTAATCGTAGTTGGCTTCTAGCAAAGCATTACGACTCCTAAAATAATCGGATTGAATATCTCTATAAATTGTCCTATTCCATAATTAGTCATTGCACATTAAATTAAAGGACTACGACCTTCTAGCAAAGCACTACGACCTTTATAACTCCATGTTACGGAAAGCGTTTAGCCATGTCAAAGAAATATCAATCATCAAGAGAGACCATAACACACTCATGTATGAGGAATCTACTAATCATTTAAAACTCTGCAATCCCTTTTGTAGAGTCTTAATGTGGGTCTGTCCTATATGTATCATCCATACATATATATGTAATTGACTAGACATCTCCATCTCCCTATAGCCCATGAAACCTGACGCTATCAGTCAACTTACAATATAGTCATTTAATAAAATCATCTATGTCCAAGTTGATGATTTCAGACTACGGACTTTCAATAATTCATAACTGCATTTCACTTAATGGGGTTTCATTCACCAAAACACTTAAGATAAGCCCATTTGCGAACTACGAATTATTTGGACATTTTATTTATTATCGCTCAACACAATATATAAATAAAGATGAAATATCATATATCATAAAATCATCCAGTCGAACAGAAACTTAGTGTCTAACACTCTAAACATAAAATGTAATAGAAAGCAATCTCAAAGCCATTCTCCAATGTGTTTGAGACCCTTAGCCCAAGTGTAACCACCATGCTTGGGCTAGGTATAAACTTTGTCAATGGATTTGCAATATTGTCATATGTATGCACCTTACACATCTTAATGTCAAATAAGGTGATACATCCTCATATAAATCAACTTGTCATTACCCTTAAGAAATCATCCTTGGTTCTTCTCAAGAACATTAGGATGTTCTTAGCTGCACACTAATGTGCCTCTCATGGAATCGATTGGTATTTGCTACACCTGCTCAAAGCAAATGCAACATTAGGTCGTGTACACACCATGACATAAGTAAAACCCTTTCTTGGAATCTTGCATATTGAATCTGTTAAGAATCTTATCTATATATAAGTTCCTTGATTCAATCCAAGCAATCTCTTAGATCTATCTCTATAGATCTTCATTCCATATATGTACACTGCCTCCCCAATGTCTTTCATTGAGAAACATTTATTTAGTCATTCCTTAATTGACTCTAGCATCGGAATGTCATTCCCAATAAGTAGTATGTCATCCACATACAATACTAGGAAGACCACTTTACTCCCACTAAACTTCTTGTATACACAAGGGTCCTCTTCACATCTGATGAAATCAAACTCTTCAATCTTCTCATCAAATCGAAAGTTCCAACTCCGGGATGCTTGCTTAAGTCCATATATATAGATCTCTTAAACTTGCATACCTTCCCAGCATCACTTGGATCATCAAAACCCTCTAGTTGTGTCATGTACACAACCTCTTCCAAGAACCCATTCAGGAAGGCGGTTTTGACATCCATTTGCTAAATCTCATAATCATAATATATAAGCGGCAATAGCCAGGATTATCCTAATGGATCTTATCATGGCAACCGGTGAAAAGGTCTCATCATAGTCTATACTATGAATCTGTTTAAAACCTCTGGCAACTAATCTTGCCTTGTTTACAAATACCTTTCTATCCTTATCTGTCTTAAGTTTGAAATCCCATTTGCTCCCTATGAGTTTTACCCCATCTTGCAAATATATCAAGTCCCATACTTGATTTTCAAACATCGAATCCATTTCGGATCTCATGGCCTCAAGCCATTTCTTGGAGTCTGGACTCGTCGTTGCTTGCTTATAGGTATTAGGCTCATCATGTTCTAGCAGAAGAACATTAAGATTTACATTCAAGATGAAATCATCATAACGTCTTGGTTATACCCTTGGCCGATCTGATCTACGGGTGGGTTAAACTGGTTTAACAACTAGAGCTGGAGGAGTTTCCATAGCTATTTGTGGATCCTCTTGTTCCGGTTCTTAGATGATTTGGGGCCCTTGGCCTTCCAAAACCATCAACTCATCCTCGACATCATCTATGTCATCTCGTTGTTGAGTTTGTTGCTCTTCATCATGAACTGGTTCAAGATGAATATTTCTCCCACTTGACTTATTGGAAATGAACTCTCTTTCCAAAAAGACACTATCCCTTGCAACAAACACCTTTTGTTCAGCGGGATTATAGAAGTAATACCCAAAACTACCTTTTGGATACCCTATAAAATAGCATTTATCTGATTTAGGGGCAAGCTTATCCGTTTGTAAACGCTTTACATAAGCTTCACATCCCCATATCTTCATAAAAGACAATTTCAGAACCTTTCCAGTCCATATCTCATATGGAGTTTTGTCTACAGCTCTAGACGGAGTCCTGTTTAGTGTAAGTACGGCAGTTGTGAGGGCATATCCCCGGAAGGTCAGCAAAACTCATCATAGATCGGACCATGTCTAACAGGGTCCTGTTTCTCCTTTCAAATACACCGTTAAGATGTGGTGTTCCTGGAGTAGACAACTGTGTTACTATTATCCCACAATTTTTCAAATGATGATCAAATTCACGGCTCAAGTACTCACCACCACGATCTGATCGAAGTGTTTTTATTTTCTTACCAGATTGAGTCTCTACCTCATTTTGAAATTCCTTGAACTTTTCAAAGGATTCCGATTTATGTGACATAAGGTAAATATATCCATATCTATTCACGTCATCAGTAAATGTGATGAAGTATTTATAACCACCTCTAGCTTCTGTAGTCATTGGCCCATATACATCAGTATGTATAATGCCCAATAGCTCAGTAGCCCTTTCATTTGTTCCTTTGAAAGGTGACCTTATCATCTTGCCGATCAAACATGACTCACATGTATCAATGGATTCACAACCCACGTCTTTTAGAAGTCCATCTTTATGGAGCTTCTTCATGCGGTCTAAACTGATGTGACCCAATCGACAGTGCCATAGGTAGGCTTCACTCAACTTACTTGATTTTTTCCTTTTTGTATTTATGTTATAAGATTCTGTTGTAAGGTCGAATACAAATATTCCATTAATATCTTGAACACGAGCATAGAAGATATCATTCTTGTGAATAATTATACCTTCATCTGTAGTGCTAAAATTAAAACCTTCAGAATAAATTACTACAGCCGAAACAAGGTTCTTTGTAATGCTAGGAACAAAATAACAATTATTTAGTTCTAAGATTAAACCAGAAGAAAGAGATAAACTAAAATCTCCTACGACAAGTGCAGCAACGCTTGCTCCATTTCCAATGCATGGCTCTATCTCCCCTTTCTTCACCTGTCTCCTTTTTTTATTCCCTGCACATTTGAAATAATGGGAGCACCACATGCGGTATCTAATACCCAAGTAGGACCATTATCTAATGTGAGGACATTGGTTGACAGTAATTCAATAACATAAATGCCTGAAGTGTTCGAACTTAAAGTCCCATTCTTCTTGTCTTCCAGGTACCTTGGACAGTTTTTTTTTCCAGTGTCCCTTAGCGTTACAGTGGAAACAATCATGGTCTGCAGCCACCCTTGGCTTCTCACCACCCTTAGGTTTTGCAACTTCCTTGCCCTTCCCTTGGGTATTGTTCTTGTTCTTGGCTACCTTCTTGAACCCTTTCCCTCTGTTGACGTTAAAACTTCCTTCTTGTTATCAGTGGGAGTATTCTGCTCAGCAGCTTTGAGCAAACCATGGAGTTCGTTTAGGTTTTTCTTAATATCATACATATGGTAGTTCATCTTGAATGACGCAAAGCCATCATGTAAGGAGTACAAGACGATATTTGTGGCCAACTCTTGGTCATATAGGGGGCCCAGTGTCTCCATACGGCTAAAAATACCGATCATGTTGAACACATGGGGACCTACTGGTTTTCCCTTCACAAGCTTGCTATCCAGTATAGCCTTGTGAGTTTCATATCGTTCAATCCTTACCTGTGCCTGAAAAAACATTTTCAGGTTGGTGATGATAGATTAGGCATCCTGGTATTCAAACCTCTTTTGAAGGTCAGGTTCCATGCTTGCTAGCATCAAACAAGTGACAGGTAAAGAATCACTCCTTAACTCCATTTCTCTAACTATCTCCTCATCCGATGAGGCATCGGTAATAGTAGGGATAGGGTTTGTTAGGACGTCCTCACACCCTTCAGACCTGAGAACAATTCTCAAATTCCTTTCCCAATCAAGAAAGTTCGTTCCATTCAATTTGTTTTTCTCAACTATTGAGCGCGGGGTGAAATTCAAGTTATCATTAGACATAATGCATATATAAAAGGAAATGACATACAAATCAGTTTATGTTCGAAATGCAAATTACTTAAGATTAAACATCTTTAAAATAAGTAAATGCGCATTTTATTTAAATTGTTATTGTTCCCGGTGAATAAAATGATTCCAAGATCCCATTACACACAAGACCCAACGTACTTTTGCACTTCCTTGAGTCGTGTATGCTCAAGGTAAGTAACAATTACTAATTATAACTCCTTATAATTCTTGGTTGATGATCCACATCCAATGTAAAATCATCCTATGCCTCAAGATCCAAAACTTTGCCTTTTGGTCTCTCGTTGGGTACAACCATATCAAAGCTTATGAACCCCTTGTATAGATTCACCCTCATTAGCCCAAGATTATGGAAAGACACCCTCACTTTTGTGAAGCCCATCCAACCAAAAATCCAGAACTTAATGGGTTATGATATGAAAAGGCATTGCCCCAATTTACCTTAGGAACTTAAGTCTTTTATTTGTCTTTATTTATAAGTGAAAAAATATCATAAATAAAAACAACATAAAACTTAAAATAAGGTATTCAAAATGCAATAAAATTGTGATCCTAGTATGACCCCTACGATCCATAAAATAAAGATCTAATCTTCATGGGTCTCCACCCTCGCGCCCTTCATGGATCTCCATCCTTGAACTTCTTATGTCTTCTTGTCTTCTTATATTAATTATAATATTTTCTAATAATCTAATTACTGAAAATAAATTGCAAAAATACATAACGATACGCAGATCGTGTACAAAAAAACATAACGATACGCAAATCGTATTTATGGGCCATACTAGTCACCTTATGCAATAATATCATATATTTAAAAAATATTAATCACAATTAATATAACATCAAAATATTAATCAAATTAATATAAACAAGAAATAGAATATTAATCATATTAATAAACTATTTAACTCAAATCAATTAAATTATCTAATAAAATAACTAATTAAATTATTTTGATATTTAATTCAAAATTAGCAATCATATATATGGAATAAATTTATGGTAACTATTACCTTGCATAATTGGATAGAATATTTCATTAGGGATAAGATATCTATTATATCTAATTAAGGTAATTTAGGACCTTACACTAAAACCCTAATAACCCTAATTGCCGCCCCATCCACTCCAATATATTTGTAGTAACTATTACCTTGTATAATTGGATAGAATATTTCATTAGGGATAAGATATCTATCATATATAATTAAGGTAATTTAGGATCTGACACTAAAACCCTAATAACCCTAATTGCCACCCCATCCACTTCCACTCAAATTTTGTAACAATTATAAACTTTGACAATTGTAGGATTAAGATGGCAAGTTTTCATAAAACTTAAAATTTTGATAAATTAATATATGAATCAAATTCACATAAAATTTATCAACTTTATGCATCAAAATCATAAAATTCTTAATTTCATAAATTTAAATCAACTTGTACTTTCATAAAATCAAATATTTTGTACTTTATACAAAAAATCACATCTTTCGTATAAAGTGTACAAATTAATTTAACCGACCGATTTCAAAACATATTGTTTTCGAAAAATCAATTGATGCTTACGTAGGTACTGCAATTTGAATCAATATCAATATATTTGGAACTCTTGATATTAATACATCCAAATTCGAAACTCTTGATCGCAATCAATTTGAATCAATATCAATTGAGACAGACGTGCGGCGTCTATGTGAATCGGAATCAAATTCGGAACTCTTGATCTTAATACATCCAATTAATTAAAATCAAAATTTTAATCATACCAATTATTCCATATATCAAATAAATTGAATCAAAATCAAGAAGAAAATCAATCGATCATATCAATTTATGCAAGATGCTCTGATACCACTGATGGAAAATTAGATGCGCATCGGAAGTTTTAGAAACTATTTTCTATCATTTAATCGCAAGATCTTCATGCATATTGATAGATCAATCATTGTTTAGAGGATACCTCTTGATGCGTGAACCGGATCTGAACGGGGAGGATTCGGAAGAGAACTAGAGCCCCATTTGTTGCTCCTCTAATTGGTCCACACGAGCCCGGTCTAGATCACCTTTGTCTTCGATTGCTAGGACGAAGATCGAAAGGTAAGCAATCGTATTGCCTTAGATGATGATGGTAACCAGCCCGCAAAATTCAAAAATTTGATTTTGCTTCCTCTCACTCACGGTCTCTCTTGCCTCAAGAGTAAAAGAAACACCAAAAGGACTCCCATGACTTTTACAGGGAAGCTTCAAAGAGGCATGAGCTGGAAATGAAAAAGATAGAAAAGAAGAAAGTTGATGAGATCAGGAAGAAAAAAAAGTCACTTTTGTTGAAGAAAATAGATTTACAGTCCTTACAGATTTGGGAGAAAATGAAGATCAAATGGAAATGAATAACCTGTATCAAGGAAGAAGAGAAGGCTGGGATATAGTGCTTGTAGAACAGATTAACTCCCTGGAACAAGAGACCCATCACGAACAGGCCCATATAGTGGCCAACCAGTTAGAAAAAATGGAGATAAAAGGAAAAGGGAAAGCATTATAGAAGGACTCCCACAATGACAAGGATTCTACAGAAGTTAGAAGGAGCTGTAGATTGAATAAGGGCCACCCTCCTCCTCATGCTGATGCATGTTGAAAAAGGGCCTAGCACCCCTATAAAAAAAGGAAAATGATAATAGGAACATGGAATGTTAGGGGTTTCAACAGCTCCCCTAAGCAAAAAGTTGTAAAGAAGCTCCTCAGAGAAAGGAACATGTCATTCTTGGGTATATTGGAAACTAAACTAGACCACAGGAAGCTTGAAGACATCATGAGAAAAGGCTTTGCTCAATGGAAATATATGCACAATTTTGATTACAACACAACAGGGAGAATAGTCATCTTGTGGGATCCAACAAGAGTTGAATTCAGACATGAGAAAACTACAGATCAGATGATAAGTGGACAACTTAAGTGTAAGGTTTCTGGAAGACCTTTTGAGTTTGCTCAAGTGTATGGGTTGCATACCATTGTGAGAAGAAGAGCATTGTGGAATGACCTTATAGTTGAGAACAACAGAAGGCATGGACCATGGCTAATACAAGGGGATTTCAATGCAGTAATGAGATCATGTGAAAGGAAAAATGGATCCACAGTTTCAGCTTATGAAATTTCTGACCTATGGGACTGTTGTGCAGAGATGGGTTTGAAGGATGCTATAATGACAGGACAACAACACACATGGTTCAAAGGGAAGAAATCCACTAAGATAGATAGAGTGATGGTAAATGATGAATGGGATGGCTCAGACTACTATTGCAAAGCTACATTTCTTATCCCAAAAGTCTTTAGCGACCACCGCCAGGTGATGGTGGAAGTTCTGGAACAACAGGCGAGGAAAAAAGGATCCTTCAAATATTTCAACATGTGGGGACAACATGAAAGCTTCTATCATACTATCACAGTCAATTGGGAATATTTTGGGAGATGGACTAAGCAGTTTATGCTTTGTAAGAAATTAAAAAATTTAAAGATTCCTCTAAAGCACCTGAATAAGAACCACTTCTCCAACATCACAGCAAGGGCAAGGGAGGCAGAAGAAGAATATGAGAAAGATTTCCTAGCATTGAGAGCAGACTTAGAGTCAGAAGAGCTGTTACAAAAAATGGAAGCTTCAATGAAAAAAGCCAGAAGAATGAAGGATGCAGAGTTCAAATTCAATTCACAATTAGCCAAAGCAAGACATACTTTTCAAGGTGACAAATGCACTTCATATTTTCATGGGCTGATGAGGAAAAATATGAGGAGGAATCATATATGTTCTTTGATTAAAGATGATGGTTTGGAAACCATGTCGCTTGAAGAAGTTGGCCTCCAATTTGAAAATTTCTATAAGGGATTGTTGGGCACTGCTAACTATTTGGGGGGGAATTTTCGCGTTTAATTAGAAGTCGTCAAATACGCTCACAAAATTATTTTTCGAAGGCATTCATGTAAGACTTTATATATTGGACACGAATGTAAGTTGTTAGACAATCACATATAGATGGGTGTGTGTGTATTACATATCCAATGCATTGTTCTAACATTGTACAAATTCGTAAACTGAAGCATACAAAATAACTACAATAGTCGAGTTTGGGTGACGCAATGGCAGTCCATCAGTTTTCGCCAACACCTTCGAAGAGTTACCCGGTTGAAATTCAACAAATGACTTGCAATTCTCATGAGCGGCTAGTTCACCTGCAAATGAGTAATATGGGCCTAAAATAATAATTTAAAAAAAAGAGGGCCTAGCCCATTACTGTAAATTCAGCAGGGAAATCAGCAGTAAAAAAAAGTAAATAAGAGATTTGCTCAAAAAGTAAATAAGGCCTCGTTTGGTATGAGTGCAGTAATCGGAATAGGAATGGAAATCGGAATCGGAATCAAAAGCTGGAATAAGTCATTACCGAAGCATGTTGTTTGGTATAATCTCGGAATGAGAAATTGAAAAAATCATCCTAAAAATACTCAAATTTAACCTAACCATTTCAAAATCACACAAATCCAATATCTCAAATTAGACATAAACAAACACAAATTCCACTTAACAAATTCATAAATTTATCATAAAAATACATAATTTAACAAAATTTGGAAAATCTGGGAGAAAGGGTAGTGGCAGTGGACGATTGCACAAGGAGGAGGGTTGGGTAGGCCGGTCGACCGCGACGAGGAGGGAGGGGCAGGTCTGATCGATCGACTGCGACGAGGAGGGAGGACTGTGGAGGACGACGACGGCGGCGGAGAAAGGACTGCAACACCAGTGGTGGCGTTGTCGACGTCGGTAGATCTGGACATAGATCTGGACAGCAACGACGCAGATCTAGACGGGGTCGAGATTTGGCCAACGGTGGTGGCGGTGTCGATGCCGGCAGACTTGGACAGCGGTGTCGATGCCGGCAGACTTGGACGGTGGTGTCAAAGCCGGCAAACCAGGAAGGGCGGCGAGCTGGCGACCATTGGAGATGAGGGAAGAGGATGATTGCAGGAGGCAGGAGGGAGATTTGGGAGGAAGATGAATAGTTCAGTTTTTGGCCCTGTTGAAACCGGGAATGGATGATTCCCTGGGTTTTTTTGGGGAATGAATTTAGCTAAAAATCGGGAATCCTCCCATTCCTAGTCATCATTCCCATTCCCGATTTCAACATACCAAACAACAAAACCGGGAATGAGCCATTCCCATTCCCCCTTTTTGATTCCCATTAATGGATACCAAACACCCCCTAAGAGAAAGCACACTACTGCAGAAATCACAAAGCAAGGTAGGAGCTTTTATCTAGGCTCTTTTGGTTCTCGAAACCCCGCCCTGGCAAACCCTGCGGGCTTTCGCTTGTGGCCTGGGTTTCGAGCACCATAAAATTCCCCTGAAGACAAGCGAGATGTGGCTAAAATCAACCTCTTCACACGATTCCCGAAATCCCGCCCTGGCAAACCTTGCGAGCTTTCACCTGTGGCCTGGGTTTCGGAATCATCAAACTGTTCTAAGGGAGGGCGAAGAGCTGCCCAAAATTTTAAAACATGCCAGCAAGTTTGCACACAAATCATAAGAAATTTCACACAAGCAAAAAGAAGAGGAAAAAATTGCTACTGCAGCTAGACAGAAATCTGCATAAATCACACCAAAGCAAGTCGGAGTCATCAAATTGCCCCTAAACAGGACGAGGTGCTGTCAAAATCGATTCTCGAAACCCCGCCCTTGCAAACCTTGCGAGCTTTCTCTTATGGCTTGGGTTTCGGAATCATCATTAGGGCGGAATGCTGTTGAAATTTCTCTAAACTATTGGATTACCTCTCCCAAGAAAAAGAGAAGCAAACTAATTGCGGAAGGCTGGACTAAGTAAATCAGTTCAGAGAAAAGGATGAAATTAACAAATTTTCTGGAAAAAGGAAACAAGTAATCTGGAGTAAGCAAATCAGTTCAGAGAAATTAAGTTCTTAAAATAAATCATGCCGAACATTCTCTCTCGGTCTCCCAAACAGAGCAAAGCAAAGCAAGCACGGTCTAAATCAAACAAATCCCAAACCCTCACCAGTTGCTAGCAAATTACAACTAATCCTAAATTAAAATACCCAAGTGAAACTCAGCCTATGTCTACCCTGAACAGATACTCCAATACAGTAAAAAGAAACAGGGAAGTTATGGTAACATTCCCAAGCCAAGGAGCCCAGGAAGTGACTGTCCTCGACGTTGCTCTACTGCCCTTTGCAACTCTTGAGCCCTAAATTCGATTCTTCTTTCGCCTATCCTAAATCCATAGGCCTTCAAACAAAGAAAATCTCAAGATACAAATCGAGAAACTCAACCCAAATCAGATTAAATAAAAGGGAAGAAACAAAACAAAACCCGTGCTTGCAAGAGCTCATTCGTCTTCAACTGCTGGACGCTCGGCGCTGTTCCTGTTCTCTTTCAAATGTCCGAACCGACGGGCCCCAAAATTGGCAGAACCACAGCCCTAGAACCTGCAACGAAATCGGTCAAACCCGAATGATTGCTCATACGATCAAAAGGAAGGGCAAAAGTTCCTAACCCGAGCTTTAACCATTCAAATCGCAGATTCAAGGGAAGAAATTCGAAGTTGGAAAAAAGCCCTAAAATCACAAATTCCCCTTTACCGGTCGACCCCAATTCGAAAAACCCTAAAAATCGTAATCAAATAGAGCGTAAAAATTGAAGCTCAATTGAAAAGGGGATTCATACGAGAATCTGAAATTTAGGCTAAGAATTGCCTAAAAATCGGACTGAGCAAGCAATTGGGGGAGAAATTTGTACGAAAAAGAAGTACGCACCCGAACGCTTCGATTCGCACCGCTCGCCCTTGCACCGCTCTCGCCTTGCCCTTGAGCCGCCCTTGCCATTTCAATCAAGAACAACTCGAATTTGGGAGGCGGAGTACTGTCACTGGCGTTGTCTCGTTCAGGGAGAAGAGGGAGAAGGAAACAAAAAAAAAAGGGCCGTATCTGTTGCCTAAAAAAAAAGGAAATTAATGAGGTGCATTTGTCGATTAATTGGGTCCTATTAAAAAAACATGAGCTGGATATAAGACAAAGAAAAGAGTGGGGACTAGGCTCAATCCATTACTCAACTGTTTGATGAAAAAAAAAAGTCAAAGCCAAATTGGCAATTTACACATGCCTATGTACAACTATGGCATAGTGAGATTTTTTTTACTTAATCACAAAAGTTAGCCCACTAAGATATAAAAATTATACTTGCTATAAATTAGGAATTGGGTTTAACAAATTCCTAAAGTTAAACTTGCAAAATTTCATTGCTAATTTATTCTCGTGGGTCGGTTTCAAAACTGACTCCTAGGTCAAAACGGAGTTAAAATATCAAATCAAATTTCTCCAAATTCAAACGGTTCCTAAAAAGAACTACGTAAAGACTTGATGCTTTTCTGCGAGTTATGTAGGAAGTCCGATAAAAGAAATATTGGATTTAGTCACCCATTTCAAATCAAATTAAACTTGTTCTCAAAAGAACTACGGGTGGTTTGATCCCGTTCCAAACGAGTACGTAGGACCCCCGACAAAAAGCTCAAGCTCGTCGGGTTCAATCACCAAAACTCAAAAAATAAAATCAACTCAAATACTCTGAACTACATAAGGCTTGATTCTTTTCCAAGAGATACGTAGGCAGCCCGTTAATAATTTGGGTGCAGCCCAAATCACCAAAACCACTTAAGTCTTGGTGTCGATACAACTTTGAATCAAGAGGATAACCAAAAGGGGTTGAACTCAAATTCTAAAAAATTAAATAAAATATGTTCTACAATTATTCGCGCATTTTTGTTCAACAAAAATGTGCGAATAATTGTAGAACATATTTTTGTTCAACACTAACTACACAGGAGAAATCAATCAGAGATATGTTACAGATGGGGGAGCACTGCTGGGGAATGACAGACATGAAGAGCTTATAAAGCTTGTTACTCCAGAAGAAATTAAAGAAGCTCCATGGGATATAGGGGATGACAAGTCACCTGGCCCTAACGGTTTCACATCAAAATTCTTCAAGGATACATGGGGCATAACTGTTCAGCAAGTTTGTGAGGCAGTCTCATAATTCTTTTGCTCAAGCAAACTCCTTAAGTAGATTAATCACACTAGCATTGCTCTTATAGCCAAACTACAAATGCTAACAAAGTTGGAGAATTTAGGCCTATATCATGCTGTAATGTAACTTACAAAATCATATCAAAGATTCTGGCCAATAGGCTTAAGCCTGTACTAAGTGCTTTAATCTCCCCGGCTCAAATAGGTTTCATAGAAGGGAGAGTAATGAGTGAAAATATCATGTTGCTACAGGAGCTAATTAGGAAATATACAAGAAAAAGGATAAGTCCTAGATGCCCCTTAAATTTGGATCTTAGGAAAGCTTATGATACTATATCTTGGAAGTTCATTGAACAAATGCTTTATGGTTTAAATTTCCCTCCTCGTTTTATCAAATGGATACTTAAATGCATTTGTACTACTTCATTTTCTATCAACATCAATGAGAATATGCATGGTTTTTTCAAGGGACAAAGAGGCCTAAGACAGGGTGATCTTATATCCCCCCTTATTTTTGTGTTAGCCGTGGATTATCTTTCTAGGACTCTTGATTGTAGAACTAGATTGCCTGCTTTCAAATTCATCCTAAATGTAGTCCACTACGGATATCTCACCTAGCATATGCAGATGACATTATTTTACTCTCTAGAGGTGATAGAGAATCCATGGAAATCTTGCTAGATTCCCTGGACCACTTTACAGCAGTTTCTGGTTTAGAGGTAAGTGCAACAAAATCCTCCTTTTATCTAGCTAGAGTTAAGGTAGAAGATAAGGCCTATCTTTTGGAAAGAACAGGTTTTTCACAGGGGGTCTTTCCTTTAAGATATTTAGGTATACCCATTGCATCGGGTAGGCTAACAATATCTCAATTCTCTCCTTTCTTGGACAAATTGCTAGCGAATATAAGCTATTGGAATTCAAAGAATCCTTCTTATGCAGAGAAAGTAGAGCTCATAAGGGCTGTGTTACAAGGGATAGAGGCCTTCTGGCTCTCCATCTTGCCTTCCCCTTCTACCCTGTTTGATAAAATAAATAGACTATGTGCAAAATTTTTATGGAAATCTCATAGGGTAAAATGGAAGGATGTGTGCCTTCCTAAGAATGAAGGGGGCCTAGGACTTAAAGACATCAAAACATGGAATACTGCTTTCCTCTCTAGGTTGCTCTGGGATATCTGGTAAATGAAAGACAATGTTTGGATCAGGTAGATACATCATCGGTACTTACAACAAGGAAATATGTGGGGATGGGAAGCACACAAAGTAAATGACTCTCCCTTGATTAAAAAGATCGTGGATATAAAAAATGAAATACTAACCTATGCAGGTTAGAAGATCAAGCCGCATTGCTTCTTAGTTCTTGGTGCCAAGATGGAAAGTTCAAAATCAGTGCTGCATATGAGTTCTTTAGAAGAAAAGGCCCTAGGCCACCCCGGAATTCAGTGGTGTGGGACTCAGTAATCATCCCAAAGCACTCTTTCATTCTTTGGCTTGCAGCTAAAAAGAGATTAGCAACATGTGACAAGATAAAGACCAGGGAAGTTGATATAAATTGCAAATTCTGTAATCAAGCTATAGAAACTCATGAACATTTATATTTTGCTTGTAATTTCTCTTCTTATATATGGTCTCAGATTAAAGGCTGGTTGGGAATCTGGAGAGGAATGCGTACATTGCAAGGTGGACTCAAATGGATAAAAAAAGAAGCAAGAGGGAGGAGTTGGCAATCGAAAGCAAAGAGAGCAGGCTTGGCAACCACTGTCTACTTCATTTGGAAAGCTAGAAACGAGAAGGTATTTAAAGATATCACTCGAAGTCCTGAAGAAATCATAGACCTCATCAAAACACACGTCTACAAGGTGCTTAGTCACTCCTTCTCCATGCATTTCAATGCAGCACCTTTGCTACAAGATGGGCTAATTAGAGAAGACATTACTGTGGCTACTACCCATGGAGACTATGTAACACCCCCTTCTATAAACAAGGGAATGTTCCAGCGCCAGTTCAAACTTTAATGTCTTCGTAACCACCTTAGGCTTATAGGGACATGCTATCATGCTCCCATAAACAAGATGATAACAAAATAAAATGCAAATAGCGGAAGACTTGAAGTATAATAAATCTGTTTTTATATATAAACCCAAGATTCAAATTACAATATCTGATACATCAAAACATTACAGCGGAAGACTTTGTAAAAATAAAGACATAAACGTTTATACAATATTTTCTAACAACTTTAAATAATTAAATCTTGAAAATAAAATGTCTTCTTACTCTTCTTAAACTTCTCTTCAGAGATTCGACCTTAACCTGCGAACTGGAGACTGGGGTATTGTACGAAGACAATGAACCCCTAGCCGTCCAAATTAACAAAGGACAGTTAGTTCGCGAGAACTAGCAAGTGACGGCTCGAAAACTGGGACTACTTCAGATTTATACTCATTGACCTTTAATGGTATGAATTTAAACCCGAATGCGATTATTAATTAGAATATTTTAGAGGGGCTAAAAAATTTGACAACATAATTATTATGACACGGATAATCCAGAAGGATTGAATAACATAAGAAGTGGGCGACAAGCACCCTTAGGAACCATATCCTGAGTACAGATGGGATATGATATAGCTTGAATTAATTGTGATCACTATGAAACCAAATGTCTATCACACACTTCACTCACTTTCCTCACGTTGAATAGCTTGAACACAACTTCACTTTTCTCACGTTGAATAACTTGAACGTACACAACTTTACTTTCCTCACGTTGAATAGCTTGAACCCAACTTGACTTTCCTCACGTTGAATAGCTTGAACACAACTTCACTTTTCTCACGTTGAATAGCTTGAACGTACACAACTTCACTTTCCTCACGTTGAATAGCTTGAACACAACTTTATATAACCTTACACATTTTAGCAATTTGATAGGTTACACATTTCCTACGGCACGCCTCTTAATTAATAATTAATAATTACTCATATGATACCGGTCCCGCTCTCAATAGCAGATAACGACCTACTACCTTTTTATTTGGTAGTGTAACATTCCGATAGATAATATATGCGCGTTCGGAATGTGTTAGTTTCATGAAACTTTAAGATCGGGGAATAACGGCCCCGACCTGACTATACCATAACACTTTCAATTAACTTTACACATTACACGGTTCACTTTACTTTGTATTGATTGATACATTTTACTTGAATTGATCTTGATTCAGTTGAGTTCCGGTCGTAACACGCAATCCTCACATTTTCACTATATTGATTAATGACATATCTTAAGTGATCACACAATACAAAAGTAATCCATATTATTTAAAGGTAACATGGATGCCAAATAGAATAAAATAAAATAACGGATGGAAACACCAAGGAAATAACATGTTCCATACCTAACCATTTTAGCATGAAAGAACAATAATAAATCATGCTTTAAAGAAACGGTGGGTAAACTATGTTATTATTTTATATTAAGGTCAAATAATAACTTTACCCAATTATACTTGCCAAATCCAAACTGACTGTTAAATAAATTACACAAAACGGGTGAATTGTAATTTATTTATTTTATTTAACCTGGCAAGCAATCAAAGGAAAGAAAACAACTAGACACGAAAGCACCAAAGTGAGCAGAAAGGCTCGGAAAGTCACTTGCCTTTTCCGCCTTGTTGGATTTCGATACCAACTATGGACTTCAAAGGCCTGTGAACTGGTTTGACTCACTTAGCAAAGTGCTCTACACACATGAAATATGAGAAACAAAGAAGAGTTTAATAATTGGTAGTGTATACACATAATTGACTTATTAATTCAATTAAAAATTGAATTAATTATAAAGTCAGAATTTATACCAATTATATACTCTTGGAAATCTTGTCTCAGGATGGGTGTGTAGGGATTTGAGATCATCGCTGTGAATTTAAGAATTAACGCGAGTTAGATACATGCTAAAACTGCGGGTTAATCTTTATACTTTTCGAATTGAACTAGGGGCATATTTTACCAAAACTGAAAATTTGGGAGGTTTTGTGTAATTAAACCATCCCCTTCTCCCATTCGACAGCTCCTCTGCAGAAACTTCCCGGTGACCCTCCGGCGCGGCTTCGACGGCTTCCTGGCGTCTCGACAAGGCACGGAAGTGGCTACGGACTCCTGGCGGAAGGGTGCTCCTCACCGACGGTTCTAGCGGCGGAGGAAGCGCCTGGGAGGTGGCGCCGTGGTGGTGTCCGGTGGAGCGAAATCCCGATTTGGGCGTTTTTAATCTTATATATTTTTCTCGGAAAGTTTTGAATGGGATTGATTCTGAAGGTGTTTAGGTTGTAAAACAGTAGGTTAGGAGCTTGGATTTTGGGACAACAATGGCGGATTTGAGTTCAAGCTCGAAAAAGGTATTTGTAGGTCGAGCTTGAAATGTGAACGGAATCACAAATTGAATATGTCATTGAATCGGTATTGATGAGAGGATTCAATTCATACAATCAATTGAGCGTTTTAGACTTATCTTCCACGTCAATCTTTCGGATCCCAAATCGTATGGTTTATGAATTTGGATGTAATTGAGGGAAAATTCTCATTCAAAACGCGAATTGAAGACATATTAATATTTCTCATTCAATTTGGGATGTAATTGGTGTTTAAAAAGTCTCGAATTGAAGTGGCAATTGAAGAATCACCATTGAAGGCCATTAAAGTGTAGGAGGAAGAAGAAGAAGAAGCAACCCGGTTTCATGTACCCCAAACCGATTTAGTTATAGGTTTTTGATCCGCTTATTTATCTTATTCCGGTTTTGACTTTGATTTATTTTGTAAAGAATAGTTTTTAAGCTATAAATAACACAATCATATGTATTTCATTATTTCGATTTAAATAAATAAAATATTTACCTAACTCAAAATGCATTTAATAAATACTAACATAATAATATCTTTTATAAAATTTATACCACACCCAAATTATATTTTATCCTCTCTTGGAATATTATAAATTATTATTGTCTAAATTTTTGCAAAATAACATTTGAGACTTTAAAATATGATTATGATTAAGATAAAGTCCTCCTTAAACTTTTAATTATAATTAGCATTGATATGATAAGCCGGGTCATAATTCATAATATATATTTTTTTTAAATCAATAACTTCTTTTATTTCAAAATTTTAACCTTATTTTTATTTAAATTAAAATAGAAATACCCAAAAATACTTTGGGGTATTTCAGACTAAAGGCAGCAGCACTCCCATAGGTTTTTGTCAAACAGCTATGCTGGATTGGGTATGCCTACAGTTCGGATGGTCAAGGCAAAAAGAGAGCCTCGGATAAATAGGTTTAGGAAACCTTTTGATCTTGTTGCCCATTTCATATATAGATGCTCTACATGATGTTTTGTAATGATACAAGGCAAGTTCATTGATTTTGGGTGCTCAAAGTTGTATGTTATAACCTCCTTGATGGCCGAGCCGAAGGGGAGGCTATAATATACTACTTTTGAGATGTGTGTCCGACTTCTGATAGCCTTGGCTTGAGGAAATAGGATCCATATATGGACTTAGTCCTAAACACCCTAATGCTATTCTAGGATGTGACCCTTACTCACGTACAAGGCACACTAGGTGGAGACTATTGATCATCAAACCTTATTTTGTAAATAATTCTTTCCATTTTAATATATTTACCTTTAAAATAAAAAAAAACACCAAAACTCTTTTTCAATTTGTGAGTGCGTGTATCTCTTCACAAACAAGAGCAAATGTTTTATTTTCCGTTGAATGTTTACAAAGAGAGGTTATTAATTAATTAGGATAAGTCATAATCAGCCCATCTTTATAAGCCCATATTTATACCCTATTTAATTATTTATTTATTTCACAAATAAATCTTATCTCATTATTATTAATATATATCTAATATACACTAATAATAAAATCATCTATCTTTTGATCAAGTCCGTCAACTCTAAGTGTGTGACCGCATAGGACCCGTTTATAATAGCCATGAGTTTAACCCGTTTAAGCCCATTAATCATAGTTGGTCTCTAGCAAAGCATTACGACTCCTAAAATAATCGGATTGAATATCTCTATCAATTTGTAACGGCCCGAAATTATGATTTCCGGGTTACGTTTCAAGGGATGAAACCCCTTGTTCGGATCTTGCAATCCGGGTACGGGTCGAGGTTTCAAACTCATTTTTATGGTCAGTAATAAAGAGGGATTTCGAACCCTGAAAATATCGTAGGGCCGTTGGGTACCCTTGATCTGTCCTAGGGACTAACTCACGAAATTCATTTCAAACGGAAGCAAGACGGAAGCAAAATTAAGATACAAAGCGCCACGGTAGAGCCGGGTCAAAACCAAAACATAAGTGGATGATTACCATTTATAATGAGTTAGAGATTTAGCCAGGTTCTTCGATTCGCAAAAAGGGAACCCCGTCATATAGACATCGAGCAATCAAAATCTGCAGAAAATACCTTAAAAAAAAGAACGGGGAAAGGAGTCAGATCGAGCCACTCATGCGGGACCGGCAGTCCTCGCTGAGGCCACATAGTATGTGTTATACCTAATAAAGATGCTCTAATGCAGTACGAAAGTCAAGCACACTAGCATGCTCCTAGGTATAATAATGTGTAGAAATACTGTAAAGGGCCCAAGACAATGCCAAATGGCATATCCCTCTCCTACCTCCACCCCCTTCCGATAGGGCGGAGACTGGCCAGCTCGTGAATGCATTCCATCATAATCGGGCGGCACGCATGCCTAACCCGCTCCACAATAAAGCCCGCAGGCATATCATAATATAAGGAAGTTCATGACTCGATTGACTCAGGGTACCCGATGAGGCTGGGCTACCCTATGACCCTAGCAAAGACTCTAGGACTATCACAGATAATGGCCGTTCTGTTTCAAACGCAATAAGTAAGCAGATGCTCATTCAATTAGTGCAACCTAAACAGGATACTACATGGCATGCTTTTATGCATATGTAACACCTAACATAAAATGCAACAACAAGCATGAATGTCCAACCTGAGTAAGCCCCCTAGGGAACTTACCTGAAGATGCAGAACAGCAGGATAACACAAGCAAGGGCCCAAATACAAGTCCAAAGCAATCCAAAAGCAATACACACCTATCATCAAGCCATTTCCATAAGCCACCGGACCAACATCCATACACACAGAACCCAAGTTCTCAACATTTTCGAAACCAATCGATAGTAAACATTTTCCAAAATCTTCCCAATACGATCAACTTCAACCAAAACCATTTGCTTCCAATCAAACCCATTGATAAAATCGTACTAAGCATATTTCCAAATTTTCTTCTCAAAACCAACCTCATCAAACCAAGACAAAGGATCCCGACATTAAACATTTAAACCTTAAAACCAATACCTCAAAATCATATTATAGAATTAATTCCGACATTTTTATTTCCAAAATCATTATATAAATTCTGACATTAAATCACCGAAACAATTCTGTTTTCACAACCCATTATATATCAATAAAATAAATCATCTTAAAATCACATATTTACACATCACAAAATACATTTTCCAATAATATTACATTTAAAGCAATTTATAATACATATAAAACTATTCCAGAATTTTTATTTATCATAAAATCTCATAATAATGATAATATAATAATAATAACAATAATCTAGTCAAACAACAATTATATATAAGCCATATAATAACACCCTTAAAACAAATCACCATTTAACAAGGAAGAGCCCAAAAAAAAAAATAACCCGGACCAATGACCCAAAGGGAAAGCCCAACCCGGATCCAAATCTGGCCCAAACCCAAAGAACTCAAAGCTGAAGGAAAAAGGGAACCCGACCCATACCCGAAAAACAGGGTCTAAATTTAAATGAACCGGACTGAGGTGAACCGGTTTAAAACAAAAAAAAAAAAAGAACCGGGTTTCTTGAACCCTTCTTCCTCAACACCGAACAGCGCTCGGAAAGAAGACGGAAGAAGGAAGGAAGAGGTGAGCCCAGATTCTGGCGGCGGCCTTTCGGCCTGAGATTCAACCACTCCGACCGAACCCCGATTCCGAACACACCCATACAAATAGAGCGGAAGCGCAGCAAGGGAGGAGGGAGAGAGAGAAAGATTACCGATCGCGCGAAACTCCGACTCCGATGGTGGCTCCGGCTGCAATGGCGGTCGTCCGTCTGCGAGAGCTCGATAGGGGTTCGATTGAGGGCCTAGAAAGGAATAGAGATGTGTGAGGGGTAGTTTAGAGGGTGATTAAGTCGGAATCGAGCGGAACCCATGAACGAACCTCGATCGGTAAGCACGGAAGGAGAGGCGCCTGCAACTGGGCCCCTGGCGGCTCTGGGCGCTCGTTTGACTGCTGGCTGCTCAGTGTACTTGGGAGGTGCTCGGAAACAGGAACAAGGGGAGCTCGGGGAGTGCTCGGCAATTGCTGGAATCATTCGAAAGGGGAGGGTGGTGCTCAGATGAAACAGGGAGCAAGGGCTTCGGCTGCTACTCGGAAGGGGCGGAAGTAGGGAATGCCGGCGATGACGTGGTGGTCCGACTGTGAAAGGGGAAAGGTGATGCTGGTGCCAACTGCTGCTGCTCGTTCAGAGAGGAAGAGGTGGTGAAGGTTGTGATGCTGAAACGAAGTGAAAAGGAGGGAGTTTGTGGCTCAGGATGTGAAGGAAAGAAGGGGAAATGGGTTTGCTGGGAAAACAAAGTCAAAAAGGGGCGAGGCGTGCTTTCTGAAATCAACAACAGGGGGGGTATTGGCAATTTGGCATACAGAGGTGCAGGCAAGAAGACAAGGAGGACAGGACAGATTTTTGGTTGCTTGTAGAGATGAAAGGTAGAAAGGAAAAAGAATATAAATTAAGATGGTCCCAAAACTCCAAATTTCAAATACCCGGAATATAAACCTTAAACCCGCTCACTCGATCCAATTCGACTAAATTAAAATTTAAATCGAACCCTCAAAACCGAGTAACAAATAAAATCCAAATTATATTTCTAACTCCGAATTAAATAACGAAATCCAAACATTATTTTTCAATTTTCGGTATATAAAAGCAGAGTATAACATATATTAAATTTCCAATTAAATAATGCCGAAACTCGTTTTGAAATATTTAAAATAAAACCAATAGCTCAATGACGGAAATTCCAAACCTCCCAAATCTTAGAAATCGGAATGATTATTAATCACTATTTTAATAATTTAATATTCTAAAATTTCCCGGTCTTTACATCATCCACCTCTAAAAACAAGTCTCTTCCCCGAGACTAAAATCACTCTAAAACACGGGGATGAAGTTTTAAATTGGTGAGTCCAAGGATCATGTCATTGATTCTGTAAGCATCTCATAGGGCCCGTATGAGATCCTCACAACACCCTTGACGTGATCATAACATTCCCAATTGGTCGTAGCAAGTATGTGATATGGGCCCTTATCACATTCTTACTCCGACTTTTCGGTTATATCATAACTCGAAAAGCAATCATAACGTGTCTACTAGGTCTTAGCAAGCATTCTATATGCGCCCCTATAAAATGCTTGTATCCACTTCGTGAGTCGTTATAATTTAAAACCGGGTTTGAAAATTCTCAAGAAAAACGGATTCCGCCATTGGAAAAGAGTGGCCTCAAAATCGTTGAAATTCTCGTTAACGTTTATTCTTTAAAACTCCAAGTAATTTCTTTTCAAACCGCTCAAATCTTCAAATAAGACATTTAACCAAGCAACCTTACACCAAAACAGTAAAATCCTTTCGATCAAATTTCGTCAAAATCCTCCAAAACCAATCAGTTTCCCGCATGATAATCAATCAAATTCAGAAGTTCGGAGGTGGAATCATCCACCTCTAAGGGCTAATCCCATATTCTCTTCCTAGTTTCCAGAATCAAAACAAGCTATCAGTCTCAATTCAAGCAAGCTTCACAAGCTATAAGAAATGCATAACCAAATAACCAACCAATCTCCAATCAGTACATCATATGACAAGTCTCAAACATATGCCAACACAGTGCCACAAGGTCACATCAACATCTCTACATCCTACTACGGGTCATAATACATATCTCAACCACATACAAAATCACAATAAACGTATCGACATCACACCAGAAGTCATAAAAGTATCACCTCATCATAGAGTCAACGAAACAAAACTCATTGTCAACACATCAACACAACAAAATCATGCCATTAAGATTCAGCGAAAGGGGAGATCAAGCAGCATATCAATCAGCGAATGTCAGCATACTCACCAGACATCATCTTAACTCATCACAACGCCATGTAGCGATCATTTAGTAATCAGACATCATTATCTCATATATATAAATCATATTCATTTTGAAAGCCATATTCGTGATGTAACATATCCATAAGCATGCTTGCTAAACATATAATACAACATCATGTTTACTACCACATAATATAACATCATGCTTTCACCCCATAACATAACATCACACTTTCACATAATAACACACCATTATCTCGTATACCATATCACAACACATCCTAACATGCTCCTAAAACAACATAGCAGAGCAGCAATATATCATGATAACATTTGTCACTACCAACTAGATTTCAATATTGCATAACAACATGTAATATCATTCTGTATCAAATTCATCATAGTTGCTATCAAACATCATGCCAGCAAATATAAATAAATCACATGATCAAGAAAATTCTCACGTCATACCAGTCAAAATAAAATACAGTCCCCACTCGCAAGCCAAGATTAATCCTCTTCTAGACTCAACAACGTCAACTCAGACAAAAAATTCTCCAAAGAAATCCCAATTCATCTCGATGCTCAAATCTTACCCCTCCTTCCACCAATCACTACCACACCATCCACCTCTAAAAATCCAATTCCTATCTCTAACGTCACACCCAAGTACCTCTAATACCCTGTCCTCAATATTCACGAGCCCTTCCTTACACTTCTCGTACTACCCGAAGCATCACCAACATCACCTAGAAGCTCATCAGAACCACCAACATTGCCTCCCAAAAATCCCAAAGCTCACTCAGTCTTACTTAAGCCATCATCCCTCTCTCGCAACTCACCTTCTAGTACCATCGATCATCCCAACCACCTAAAATTCTTTCACCACTCTCCAACCACGCTACCAAATGACCTCACCCACAGGTTTAAGGAAGAAGCAATTATGAAAATCATCAAACGTAAGGTCTACATCATATCAACTAGCATTTATAAACATAACAACATGGGTTCAACAAGTCTCAATTTACCATCATGCTCAATAATCATCGCAAACATCATATATGAACGTAATCAAGTCAAGCTAGCATGCTGCATTATAACCTTGTCAGATACAATTCAGGTCTCTTAGCATATGTACACATTTTACAGGCAAAAGAATTCAAATCATGCTTAGCAACTTAGAGTAGCAACACGTCAAGATATCATGGTACATGAGATCTATAAGGCATCACATCATATCATCATAGACGACAGGCAATCAGGCAGCAGTCATCATCAAGTCAGCACATCACACGTAAATCTCATCGCCAAGTTAGTGCAATATCATTGTGAACAAATAAGTTTCAAAGGGTTAGCAATTCGAACGGAGAACACTCTCGCTGGCAAGTCATATCTTACTAAGTAACCGTAATTCTTGATGCGTGCCCGTTCCGCCGACATCATTGATCCTGAGGCCCGTGGGTTATGGGCCCACACTTTTGTTGCGCTGTTCTATCGCTATCCAACTCCTCATTCTCTTTTCCCATGCGGTCGATCGTTTAATGTATCGCGCAAGAGTCCAAGTTAGTGATGATAGGGGAGTGACAAGAGCGGACAACCCAAATTCCTTTCGGGGAAAAAAACGGACCACAACTAAAGACAACAACTAGAGACGAAACTCCGACCCGAGAATAGCAACGATGCCCTTATGGAAGTCTATTAGGTTACAATTGCGACGAGCAAAATGGAATCATCATGGAGCACATTAGTCATATTAATCCACACTAACATGTACCTATCGCAAGGAGAACGACATGCATATTCATTCCAAAGGTACAATCGATTCCTACACTAATGCTTGTGAGACAACTAGCAGTCTATTATTCTATGAAAGTAGAGATGCCTAGCAACTTAAAGCAAAATATGCGGAACCAGTAATGATCATGCAAGATTCGAAGTCATGCGGGATTTAATGAGGATAACAAGTATCATGTATATGAACGATGGACGAACATGGTATACTCATCAACAATTGAGTTCAAATATAGCATAACGAGGTATATCATAACAATCAGACGAAGCGTCATACGAGCACACATAAAAGCAGCATAGTAACTATCACATCTGACAACAATGATCATATAGTAGGTTAAGAACAACATGTAATCATACGACGAGATACATTTAGAAAGCATAGGTCCTGAACAGTACTAGCATTACATGACAAGGCATGGGCATAGTCAAGAGTCATTTAAAAGAGTTCAACATAATGTTCATAAAGCATGAGGCATCATTACAGAGAGTAACCAAGAGGACATCACCAGTGATAGATTAAAAGCATGCTAGGAACAGCTGTCACAATGCACATAAAACGGTATAACAACTATCACATTATGGGACAAGCATGTTCACGTAATAGAATAAGTATGGTAAATCATCATTTAGCGAGTCTTATCAGGGAGCATAAAGCCATACATGATACTACTAGCACATATTAAAACATGACTACAACCAAGGTAATTCGAATAGATTCATTCCAACATTTAGGTGTCATGCATATGCGGAATCATGATATAGCGTGGTGTGTGATTATGCAAGGTGCCAAGTCATACATCTATGCAAGCACGAGAGGATGTCATAAAGTGATAGGGAACACTACCGAGCGATAACATGTAAGCATGCTAGGATTACTCATTACGGAAAGCAAGTCAATCATCGAATTCGACAGTAACTAATCAGGATGAGTACAACAATTTAAGATTATAGAAAAAGGGGAAGAACCACACTATCAGGGACCTAGCTCAAGAGGAGGTCAGCAATACCGTTGGCAAGATATAAATTCCCACAAGTCACAACCAAGGACCCTACATGATGCTAAAAACTCAACTTAACATACGATACATGCATGCAACTAATCATGACGATACGTAAGAAATCAATTCAATCATGTTCCGACGGTATAGAAGCATGAGGAAAGTTTAACGATGTATAACACAAGTCTAAGTAATGGTCAGTATGACTAGAATACGAGGACATGAATTCAAATCAGCACATACTAGGATGAAACATGCATTCCCCAAGACTCAATTAAACCTCATATTCTCCATTCCACGCAAGTAACACACAACAATATTAACTTGCAAAATCATCCACACTATTCAATTTGACGAATACAAAATGGATGGGCCTGCGATAGATTCAAGGAACAAGGAACATCAACGTGTCATCATCTAGCATGATAAGGAGATCATTTACAGGCATTTGTACAGAGAAGTTAAACACTATCATGGACCTAACCCAGGCAAAACAACAAGCATATAGGTTCATATCATGTGGTCCATGCTTCCAATTGATCATTAGCGCAATTAATACAATATGTCAAGTAGGCATACTATAACCAACATACAATCATGATAGAAGGCAATACATAACACGAGACTTAAGCAATGTAACTAGTCGCACATGTAATAACACAACAACTTGGTACCAATGGTTATTCATAAGACACGTGTCAGAGACTACACAATCATGTCATGCAATTCAGAGAGAGTCACCATTTCAACCAGGCAGAGATCCCTAAGGGCATCCATTGACTCTTCCCCAATTGACTCATCACCCTCTCTTTCCCATGAGACTCTGGTACGACTCTTTATGGTAAGAAGAGACTGGTGGCTTGTCATAAGAATCAAGAAAGACAGCCCTAAAAACACCTTGCTTTTGACTCAAAGTGACATCAAGAACTACCTTACAACACTCACTCAGACAACCTTCATATACACACATGATTCCGACACAATGTATTTATCACCAACCCGATTCCCATGAAAGATACTGACATCCGGGAGAAGGACTCGATAAGATCCTCAAGGGTTTAACATAGTGGAACGGGCTATTACACATAACTGGGTTGACTATACGAAAACAAGGGTACTCCCGCTATCCCGTTTGCACAGATAGGTCAATACACAACTCATTGTTAGGCATACCAAATCAGATCTCTAGCATAGCAAGCATTCAACACAGAATCAGTTAATAACACTCATAATGATCTCCTTGGAGTCTCCCAACACATCTGTAAAGAACAAGCTGATATTTGCCTACCCATTCCCAACTACATCCAATAGGGATGGTCTAACGCCTTTCTACCCACTCGGTCCCTCTTTAGTCGGTTTTCCTCTTTTATTACAAGTTGAGTTAATTACTTAGTCCAATTCCAGTTAGGCAGCTTAAGTTCATTTTGCCCTTTTTAAAACACTTCCAAATCCTTTGAAATTCATGGGCGGTTTTCCAAAATATACACTCGACCCTTGTGTACCCGAATTGCACAACCTCAGCTCTGATACCATCTTTGTAACGGCCCGGAATTATGATTTCCGGGTTACGTTTCAAGGGATGAAACCCCTTGTTCGGATCTTGCAATCCGGGTACGGGTCGAGGTTTCAAACTCATTTTTATGGTCAGTAATAAAGAGGGATTTCGAACCCTGAAAATATCATAGGGCCGTTGGGTACCCTTGACCTGTCCTAGGGACTAACTCACGAAATTCATTTCAAACGGAAGCAAGACGGAAGCAAAATTAAGATACAAAGCGCCATGGCAGAGCCGGGTCAAAACCAAAACATAAGTGGATGAGTACCATTTATAATGAGTTAGAGATTTAGCCAGGTTCTTCGATTCGCAAAAAGGGAACCCCGTCATATAGACATCGAGCAATCAAAATCTGCAGAAAATACCTTAAAAAAAAAGAACGGGGAAAGGAGTCAGATCGAGCCACTCATGCGGGACCGGCAGTCCTCGCTGAGGCCACATAGTATGTGCTATACCTAATAAAGATGCTCTAATGCAGTACGAAAGTCAAGCACACTAGGATGCTCCTAGGTATAATAATGTGCAGAAATACTGTAAAGGGCCCAAGACAATGCCAAATGGCATATCCCTCTCCTGCCTCCACCCCCTTCCGATAGGGCGGAGACTGGCCAGCTCGTGAATGCATTCCATCATAATCGGGCGGCACGCATGCCTAACCCGCTCCACAATAAAGCCCGCAGGCATATTTCCAAAACCTTTCCAATACGATCAACTTCAACCAAAACCTTTTGCTTCCAATCAAACCCATTGATAAAATCGTACTAACCATATTTCCAAATTTTCTTCTCAAAACCAACCTCATCAAACCAAGACAAAGGATCCCGACATTAAACAATTAAACCTTAAAACCAATACCTCAAAATCATATTATAGAATTAATTCCGACATTTTTATTTCCAAAATCATTATATAAATTCTGACATTAAATCACCGAAACAGTTCTGTTTTCACAACCCATTATATATCAATAAAATAAATCATCTTAAAATCACATATTTACACATCACAAAATACATTTTCCAATAATATTACATTTAAAGCAATTTATAATACATATAAAACAATTCCAGAATTTTTATTTATCATAAAATCTCATAATAATGATAATATAATAATAATAACAATAATCTAGTCAAACAACAATTATATATAAGCCATATAATAACACCCTTAAAACAAATCACCATTTAACAAGGAAGAGCCCAAAAAAAAAAATAACCCGGACCAATGACCCAAAGGGAAAGCCCAACCCGGATCCAAATCTGGCCCAAACCCAAAGAACTCAAAGCTGAAGGAAAAAGGGAACCCGGCCCATACCCGAAAAACAGGGTCTAAATTTAAATGAACCGGACTGAGGTGAACCGGTTTAAAACAAAAAAAAAAAGAACCGGGTTTCTTGAACCCTTCTTCCTCAACACCGAACAGCGCTCGGAAAGAAGACGGAAGAAGGAAGAAAGAGGTGAGCCCAGATTCCGGCGGCGGCCTTTCGGCCTGAGATTCAACCACTCCGACCGAACCCCGATTCCGACCACACCCATACAAATAGAGCGGAAGCGGAGCAAGGGAGGAGGGAGAGAGAGAAAGATTACCGATCGCGCGAAACTCCGACTCCGATGGTGGCTCCGGCTGCAATGGCGGTCGTCCATCTGCGAGAGCTCGATAGGGGTTCGATTGAGGGCCTAGGAAGGAATAGAGATGTGTGAGGGGTAGTTTGGAGGGTGATTAAGTCGGAATTGAGCGGAACCTCTGAACGAACCTCGATCGGTAAGCACGGAAGGAGAGGCGCCTGCGATTGGGCCCCTGGCGGCACTAGGCGCTCGCTTGACTGCTGGCTGCTCAGTGTACTTGGGAGGTGCTCGGAAACAGGAACAAGGGGAGCTCGGGGAGTGCTCGGCAATTGCTGGAATCATTTGAAAGGGGAGGGTGGTGCTCGGATGAAACAGGGAGCAAGGGCTTCGGCTGCTACTCGGAAGGGGTGGAAGTAGGGAATGCCGGCGGTGACGTGATGGTCCGACTGTGAAAGGGGAAAGGTGATGCTGGTGCCAACTGCTGCTGCTCGTTCAGAGAGGAAGAGGAGGTGAAGGCTGTGATGCTGAAACGAAGTGAAAAGGAGGGAGTTTGTGGCTCAGGATGTGAAGGAAAGAAGGGGAAATGGGTTTGCTGGGAAAACAAAGTCAAAAAGGGGCGAGGCGTGCTTTCTGAAATCAACAATAGGGGGGGTATTGGCAATTTGGCATACAGAGGTGCAGGCAAGAAGACAAGGAGGACAGGACAGATTTTTGGTTGCTTGTAGAGATGAAAGGTAGAAAGGAAAAAGAATATAAATTAAGATGGTCCCAAAACTCCAAATTTCAAATACCCGGAATATAAACCTTAAACCCGCTCACTCGATCCAATTCGACTAAATTAAAATTTAAATCGAACCCTCAAAACCGAGTAACAAATAAAATCCAAATTATATTTCTAACTCCGAATTAAATAACGAAATCCAAACATTATTTTTCAATTTTCGGTATATAAAAGCAAAGTATAACATATATTAAATTTCCAATTAAATAATGCCGGAACTCGTTTTGAAATATTTAAAATAAAACCAATAGCTCAATGACGGAAATTCCAAACCTCCCAAATCTTAGAAATCGGAATGATTATTAATCACTATTTTAATAATTTAATATTCTAAAATTTCCCGGTCTTTACACAATTGTCCTGTTCCATAATTAGTCATTGCACATTAAATTAAAGGACACAATTCCTTCAGGCCGGTTCTCTCTTTCGAACACTGCTGGGTGGGATGGGGAGATAGCATAGCGGGAGATCTAGGTAGTGGGAAATTTGGTGGGATATATCACTTTTTTACGTAAGACTCTCGGTATGGTCTTACTTTCTTTGTTATTCCTTGGCTATATGCCTTATCTATATATTTACCTTTTCAGGACATAATTGACGATGTCATGCATAGATAGGTATTTTCACCTGCATCTGATTTTTGCTTTTTGGTACTTGTGTTGTAAACAACAGATATTTGGTGGAGTCATTACTCATCACAACACTAGCATTTGTACCAGAAGAACTCATAGTTCCATCCTTTTTATCTTTCAAATACTTTGGGCGGTTTCTCTTCTAGTGACCCTTGATATGGTAGTAGAAACAATCATGGTCAGTATCTACTTTAGCTTTCTTAGAAGTATTCTTGGGTTGGGTAACTGGTTTACCCTTCCGTTTTGTGTTCTTCTGCTGTCCAAATGCCCCTTTCTTGAACCCCTTTGCCTTTTGGACCATCAAGAACTCCTTGTTTCCCATAGTTAGATTTTGCTCAGCGGTCTTAAGCATCTCATGCAGTATGATGTCTGTAGCCAACTCTTGGCTATAGGGGTGGCCATACTAGTCACTGCATGCAATAATATCAAATATTAAAAATATTAATCACAATTAATATAACATCAAAATATTAATCAAATTAATATAAACAAGAAATAGAATATTAATCATATTAATAAACTACTTAACTCAAATCAATTAAATTATCTAATAAAATAACTAATTTAATATTTTTGATATTTAATTCAAAATTAGCAATCATATATATGGAATAAATTTTATGGTAACTCTTACCTTGTGTAATTGGATAGAATATTTCATTAGGGATAAGATATCTACTATATCTGATTAAGGTAATTTAGGATCTTAAACTAAAATCCTAACCAATATACCTTTCATAATCCTAATTGCCGTCTCATCTACTCCCACTCAAATTTTTGTAACCATTACAAAATCTTTTGATAATAGTAGGATTAAGATGGTAAGTTTTCATAAAACTTAAACTTTTGACAAATTAATATATGAATCAAATTCACATAAAATTTATCAACTTTATGCATCAAAATCACAAAATTCTCAATTTCATAAATTTAAATCAACTTGTATTTTCATAAAATCAAATATTTCATAGTTTATACAAAAAATCACATATTTCGTATGAATTGCACAAATTGATTTAACCGAACGATTCCAAAACCAACTGTTTTCAAAAAATCAATTGATGCTTACGTACTGGAATATGAATCAATATATTTATGTTGCTTACATACTGCAATTTGAATCAATATGTTTATGTGTACATGTTGATTCGCATAAAGGAAATATAAAAGACAGACGTGCGGCAATGTGTATCGGAATCAAATTCCGAACTCGTATTGATCTTAATACATCCAGTTAATTAAAATCACAATTTTAATCATAAAAATTATTCCATATATCAAATATATTACTAAATTGAATCAAAATCAATAAGAAAATCAATCGATCATAACAATTTATGTAAGAGGCTCTGATACCACTGTAGGAAAATTAGATGTGCAGCGAAAGTGTAGAAAACTATTTTCTAACATCTAATTCGGGATCTCATGCATGAATTGATATGAACAATATAGAGGGAAAAAGTCGTACCTTTCTTGTGCGGAACCTTGATTCGAAATCACCTTTGGAGAAAAGAGCCTCAAGCGCGACTCCTCTACTTGGTCCACACAAGCACGCGATTGGATCTCCTTGTCTCCGTTTGATAGAACGGATGATCGAAGGATTGCAACTCACACCCTACGGGTTAGGGAGGCTAACGATTTGTGGTGGGAGAAGTTTTGGAGACACAATGCCAAAATTAGGTTAAGACTTATTCTCAATAAGTTTCCTTATATAATGTAGAAACTAGGTCAACTTATTCCTAATAAGTCACCCTTATCTTTTTATCTTCTATCCACAAATTATATCAACAATAATAACTTATTATTATCATCAATCAATTATCCAATTCCTAATACTCTTTTGCGTGTGACCTTATAGGACCCGAATAAAATAGCAATAGATTAAATTCAATTTAATCCATAAACTATAGTTGGCTTCTAGCAAAGCACTATAATTACCTAAATTATTCGGATTATAAATCTCCATTTTAATCCTATTATATCATTAGTATTTTACACATCAATTAAAGGATACCAATTCCTTCACCCTCTTCTTCTACTTCTTCCGCCGCCCCGACTACACCCTCAACCGCTGCCTCATGAGCTTTGTCGACTTCAAATCCCGCGCCAGGGCCACCCCCGACTGCCACGGCGTCTCCACCCACGACCTCACTCTTGACCCCGCCCGCCACCTCTGGATTCGCCTCTTCGTCCTAGCGTCCTCGTCCTCCGCCCCCTCGTTTTCTTTTACCACGGCGGAGGCCTCGTGAAGATGAGCCCGGCATCGTCCGTCCACGACTCCGTTTGCCGCAGCCTCGCCCACCGCCGTCGTCGTCTTCGTCAACTACCGCCTCGCTCCTGAACACAAATTCCCCGCGTAGTATGACGACGCCTTCGACGTCCTCCGCCTCTTCAACAAATCCTCCCGCCGGAAAGCCATGGGGCAATGGCCGGAGAATGCAGACATCAGCCGATGCTTCATCACCGGCGACAGTGCCGGAGGTAACATAGCGCACCACACAGCCACCAGAGCTTCCGATGAGCGGTTGTCGGAGCTGAGATTCCTCGGCACAATCACCGTCCAGCCGTTCTTCGGTGGAAAAGAGGCGACGGAGTCGGAGCTCCGGCTGAAAGGGGACCCGTTCGTTTCCAAGGCCCTGGCGGATTGGTTGTGGAAGGTGTTTTATCCTGACGGGCTGGGCCGGGACCATTGGGCCAGTAATGTGAGTGGGCCCAACGCGAAGGATCCGTCGGGTTTGGATCTGCCCGCGATGATGGTGGCGGTGGTCGGGTTTGACCCGATGAAGGACGCGTAGAAGAGGTACGCCGAGTGGCTTAAAGAGAGCGGGAAGGAGGTGAAGCTGGTGGAGTATCCGACTGTTTGTCATGGCTTCCATGGCTTCCCTGAGGTGCCTGAAACCTCAACATTGATTGAGGACATTAAGATCTTTATGGATGATGAAATTGCTAAGATTCATTAGTAATTGTTGTATGGTGTATGATGTATCCATCTTTATATATCCTACTTTAAAAAAAAAACAAAAATTATAGTATATCCTACACTCTTCGCCTAATGTTTTAGGCAGAGTATCCACAACAAAATTCAAATCTTTCATCATGGTCGATTTTCGGAAGCGGTTTCAAAACTTCCTTGCAGTTTCTTGTGTCCATGTTTTCAGAGAGATTAATCAGGTTGGCGATAAAGTGACATACCTTCGGTACATCCTCATCATCGACCCTCCCGTATCTCATTTTGAGATCTAGATTCTCGTCCGAAAGAACGCTCGTAGATGTTGAATAAGCAGCGTTTGACACCAACCCAATTATTATCTTTTTAAAAAAATCTTTCATTATTTGGAATGCATTTTGTTCAATGTTATTTTTTTGTAAGATTTTTTTTCCAAGTTTCGAATTTTTTTTTGAAGCATGTGCAAACAATTTGCTCAACCTCCGCTTCAAAAAATATACATCAAATCTCGAGACTATTGAATAACCTCAAGATTAACATCTTCATCAACATCCGCTTCAACAATTTGCTCAACCTCTTCATTCAATTCATTGCTGACCATTTGATTACTAGCGAAATACTTCCTGATATTACCTACTTGACTTTGAGTTAATGCATCTCGTTTCTCCTTCAATTTCCTCTTCTTAGCTCCAAACAACTGTTTTCCCATATGCACTACCTTACAAGTTATAAATGCTATTTGTCACACAGTCAGACACAATTCAAATCCTAAATCCTACAAATTCAATTTCAAAACCCTACAAATTCAATCCTAAATTCTTCACAAATTCAAAATCGTAAATCATACAAATTCAATTCCTAATTCCAAAACCCTAATTTCGCAATCTAAATCCAAAACAAAATCTGATTCAAATCCAAATAATTCGAATCGAAGTTCGAACAACTAGGATGAAATTGAAAAAACAAACTTGATTTCACAATTAGAAATTATAAGAATGGATTTTGTCTTGAACCATTGGCATTCACTTCAAGAGTGAGCCGAGAAGCCAGGGAAGGTGATGCGAAGACGGAAGACGGCTCAGGCTCACGGTGACAGGAACTAGAAAGGAATGAAGGGGGCTGGCGCCTGGCGGGCTGCGGTTGGAGGGAGATGCCGCCACTGGGAGGAGAGTCGGGATGCCGGATTTCTGGCTCGAGAAGGCCTCTCTTGCGAATCGCCCTGAACACCCTAGCACCCTCTTGTTCTTTGACTTTCTTTGTTCATCCCTCTTTTTCTAATTCTTAAACGCAGGGTTTCTAATCAGAGTGCCCTCCTACTCCTACCCTCCTACCCTTGCTTACCAGTATTTGCCTCTTTTTTTGAATATATATAAAATATGTATGAGCCCCTTGGGCTAATTGGGCTCGAGGCGAGGGCCTCTTGGGCCTCTATTCAGGTCCGGCCCTGTTGTTAGACTTTAAATAACCTTTTACATAGGAGTTTATAAGGGGAATTAGAATTTTTTAGTGCTTGTCCAAAACCAATAAAATAATACCTCATTCGTTATTAATTAAAATTTATCATTTTAGAAATCTTTATAATTTTTAATAAAACAAACAAAAATACACTTATACCTCTAATTATTACTCTAATTTTTCACTTTTTTAAAAACTACAACTAACACCTATCTAATCATTACAAGGACAATTTTGTAAAGTGGATGACAAAATACCTAAAATGGCATGTTTTTTTTAACAAGAGTGCAATATGTATACACTCCCCTAAATTCAACATTTTTCTCGAAGTCTTCTCATTCTTCTCAATGGCATTGACTTCGTGAGCTTATGGCATTGACTTTTGTAGAGGTACAAGATGGAAGAAAGGGTGAGTTCTGTCATATATAATATGCGATGTGTATTTATAGGCGAATATTTTAGCTATCCGATTTTTGTTCAAATTTGAAAGTTGAAATTGAACGTTGAAATTTGAAATCACTACCAAAAACACAGGAAATAGCCACGGTCAAATAGCCACGAATTGGCCACGAAATTCCGTGGCTAAACGGTTTAGCCACGGGCATAGCCATGAATTTGACGTTCATCGCCATTCGAGGCTATATGCCTCGACGCTAACAGCCACGATCTGATAAGCCCGTGGCTACGTCCGTGGCCGGTTCGGAAAGGTGCCATCCGTGGCTGTAGCCACGAATACAGCAACGAATAGTGTCGTGGCTATATCCGTGGCCACCCAGGGAACACCTCTTTAGGGGGTCGTTGCTAGTGTTGTGGCTATTTTCGTGGCCACGGACGTGGCTATGTCCGTTGCTATGCCCGTGGCTACAGACGTGGCCATATTGCCGTGGCTATGGTCGTGGCCATGTGGCACAATAGCCGTTGCTATGTCTGTGGCTATGTCCGTGGCTCATTTTTGCGGTTATATATTTTTGATTGTATTTGTGAGCTCGGTAATAAATATAATTTAATTATTTATTATAGCTGGGCACAAACACATACAAAATTAACACATACCACTGCCATCATTTGTTCATCCAAAACACATACAAAACAAATCCAAAACCATCCAACACATACAAACCAAATCCAAAACACAACCAGAAGTTTAACCATCCACAACACAACCAACCCGCAAGTTCGATCAACAGCACGACAAGTGCAAATACGACTAAGTCTGAAGATAGTACGTGGGAACCCAAAATAGAAACACACAACTTACTTTGATTTGCCTTTGCCCTTACAGAATTGCATCATGGTGCTGAGGAACTTCTCCTGCCAAGCTTCATTGGCCTTCCTAGTCTCGTCCATTAGTTGCTCCCCAATAGCTACCATGTCTTGTCGGACACTTGAGCTGACTTGTTCCTGCACTCGATCTCCAAATGATGATATTTCTTCCCTCAGGTTTGTGGTCACCTGGCTCTGCACTTGATCCCCTAACTCCACCATTTCATTCCTCAAGTCTTGCTTCATGCTTGAAAGTTCAGAGATGACATATTCCTTCAAAGGGGCATCACCAGCAGATGCAACAGCTGGTGCAACAGATTCTGGATTCGGCTTTGAGAGCAACGTCATAGCTGGCGTCTCCGATCCCATGCCCACAACGCGACCTTTCTTCGCACCTCCTGTCGCCTTGAGCCACAAAGCATTCATGTCAACCGAGTGGGATGCATTCTCAGAGACAGCATCATCAACCTCTTCTCCTACCAAATGGTCGAACTTTTCCTAGCCAAAGAACATGACAAAGATGTTAAATGCAATATAACAAAACCAGAAGCAATGTAAACAAAGCAGCAGCAGGTTCGATGGTGTTACAAGTAATTTATCAGACATTAGAAGAGCACAACAGAACCAATTTATCAGACATTAGAAGAGAACAACAGGAAAACAATGTAAAGAAAGCAGCAACAACAACATTAAAATTAGATCACATCATCATATTAAGGTGTAAAATGTTTAATGCAACCCAAGAAAACCAATTTATCAGACATTCACAACAGGAGACAATATACATGCTCAATAACGTAGACAACCCAACCCAATCACAAACTTCCTGCAAACTGACCCTTAAAAAAACACATATATACTAACCGATTTCATAAAACATACATGCTGAATAACATAGAAAACATAACCCAATCACCAAGACACAAAATATGTACCAGTACGTACCTACACATAATAATCACCACCAATTTCCTGCAAACTGACCCTTAAAAAAACAGACATATACTAACCAATTTCATAAAACATACATGCTCAATAACATATACAACACAACCCAATCACCAACACACAAAATATATACGAGTACCTACACATAATAATCACATATTGGAAGCTGATGCACTCAAAACCCATACAACAGCATAAAAAATACCCAAGTATAGCAAGATACCAAACAAAGCCATAAAGACTATTCACATAACAAGTACATAACATAAAGGGACGATTGAAGTTGTTACTTACCACCGTTTCTTGGCATTGAGCACCGGCCCAAGATCCATCTTTTTTCCTATGGCACTTTTCAAATGTTTCCTTTGGGGTTGGATCTTTTCCAAGCTCCAGCCTCTGTAAGTAAATATATACATTTAATTAGTGCACATGTGCAAACCAAATAGATGGTAAATAATGACTGTAAGAGTGATTAAAACTATATGCAATGGGAAAACAACATCAACTTATTTAATTTTAACATACCAGTCGATCCTTGATTACAGTTGTCGAAACCGATCCACCACTGAAAATTGGAGTCCCTTTCTCTGTTGCAATGGCTCTGTTTTTCTTGTTAACTTCAGATTGACGGCGAAATTTATCCTCTTTTGCCCATTTCTCCACCATTTGGGCCCATATCACTTGCTTCACCCATGTAGGCTTCTTTGTTTTTCCATTGCGAGCCTTCCCAAATACGTTCCTAAGGTGGTCCCCTCCCTTTGTTTTGAAAGCCTTGTACACAACTGCTTCTGAGAAAAGGTTTTCATCCCATCGTGTTCGCTTCTGCACATATGGAACAAAGAAGTGAAATTGTAAACAATTCACACTTAAGCACTGAATGTTAGCACAAGTAATGAAATTTTTTTTACCTTGAACATTCCCCACCATAACTCTATTGTTGTTTCAGGAACATCACCCCACCTTATATAGGGTCCATCGAAATGTGAATGAATAACTTGGAGCATGACACCATACGCAGGATTTGTGGAATCAAAGCTTCACAAAAAACCCAAAAACATAAAAAAAATGTTATCAATATAGTTGGCTTGAGAAAAATATACAGAGTTGGCTTGACCATGAAACTGGTAACAAGAATTAGCATGAAAAAATATACACAGTTGGCTTCATAATTGAACTCATACTTAACCATGGTTAACCATTAAACTGGTAACAAAAATTAGCATGCATAAACAGACAGAATTGGATTGAGAAATGAAATTATAATTCACCACGCTTAAATCTTGAGAAATGCAATCATGCTTACCCATGAAACTCAGCAAAGACACAAACATATAATTAACAGAAGCACTCTAAGTTCCATGACCATAGATTAAATAATTTCAGAATGCACCCTAAGTTCTTTAATGGAGCAAGAAATTTCAGTTCTTACTCCTTCAACACAGACAGAAGTTCAAACTAGGTATTCAAAGTTCCAGCAAGGCATACAAAACAGATGAAAGCAATTATAAATCCACTCTATGTTCTGTAATTTCAGAATGCAGAAAATAGATCAAGGCATGTATTTCAATAATTTCACAAACTACTTCTAACCAACAGATGACAGAAGTACATAATCTCTTTTACCAAGCAATTGCAGATGTTCAATTTATTTAAAACATGCATTCAATGTTCCATTACAACATGTATATTATACACATAATTGCAGAATCTCTCTTAGCAAGCAATTAAACCAAATCTTAGCTAGCAAAACTAAATCAAGCATAATTAGGCAAAACAAAATATATACGAAGTTGACTTACGATCCATTGACCAGTGAAAAGGAGACTGGTCCGTTCCACCGTGGGGCTTCTTCCTCATTTTCTTGGGCTTCTTCCTCATTTTCTCTGGTGTCTTCCTCATTTTCTCTGGCGTCTTCCTCGTCTTCGTGTCCTTCGACAATCTCTAGGGCATCCTCATTTTCTCTGGCGTGGTCTTCTGTCTCAGATGACGAGCCCCCTTCACAAACCGGCGATGGAGATGGAGAATCCGGCAAACCACGAGAGGTTCCAGGAGCTTGAGAGGCAGAGGGCTGGGAGGTAGCAAGCGCTTGGGTGGTTTCAATACATTGGGAGGCGGAGGGTTGGGTGGTTTCAGTACAATGGGAGGCGGAGGGTTGAGTGGTTTCAGTCCCTTGGGAGGCAGAGGGTTGGGAGGCTCGGGAGGGGGGGTTGTGGGTTGTGGATGCTACGTTCGCCCGTTTGGAGGGCCTGCCAGAGGGACGGGATGTTGCAGGAGCTTGGTTGGGTTCAACATCTTGGGAGGAGGAGGTCGCTGCGCTTGCACGTTTGGAGCCCCTGGTAGGAGACGTCACTCGAGTGGTGGCCCTTGCCTTTACCCTGGCCGGGGATCTAGCCGATGAGGGCACCGGGGATGTAGCAGGTGAAATAACGGGTTGGGAGGCATTGGCGGGAGGGGGCGCCAGAGTAGAGCCAGTGGCGGCGGCTACTGGTGGTCTTGTCCGTGCCGTGTCCGGAGCTAGTGGTGGTCGGCTTGTGTCATGGCGAGAAGATCTCCTTAAGCCTCCCCTCATCTTAGCAATTTATGAGATTGAGAGATTGAGAGAGGGTTTCTGGAGAGATGAGAGCTGGAGATTGAGAGATTCAATTAGGGTTTCATGGACATAGAGCGAGAGAGGAGGCTAGAGATGAGAGAATCAGGGATTGAGAGATTTACAGAGTTAGGGTTTCGGGATGAGAGAGAATGAGAGAGTTTGAGCGAGAGAGGAGGCTAGAGAATGAGAGAGTTAGAGTTTCGGAATAGTCAAAACCTTTCAATTGCCGAGTAATTGAAAATTTTGGATTTCCCTCGCCCGCGTCCAAGAAATTGGGAGGGAGGGTTTCTGAATTAGGGTGTGGGCTGGGTTAAAAAAAGGCACATCATAATTCGGGTAAAAAAAAGGTCCATCTCTAATCGGCTTGTGTCATGGCGCGTGAGGAGATGAGTTAGGGTTCCTCAAATCGCCGACGAAGGTAAGCACATTCGAATCTCCGGAAATGAAGGAAAATCGATGAGTTAGGGTTCCTCAAACATTTCATCTCTTTTCTCGCTCTCTCCCGCGCTCTTCCATTTTCAGTTCTCGCTCTCTCCCGCGCTCGCTGATCCAACCCCTTCCTCTCTTACTCTCTCACGGTATGTTCATTTTTACTCCCCTCTAAATTTGTTTTTAGGGTTTACAGATCCCACCAATGTTATTGAAATTGGGGATTTCAGGTTGATAAGATTTTGATTTACTACAGCAAGTGTACTTCTTTCTTATTTATTTCAATCTACTCATTTACTGTCTGAGATTGAGATTGAAATTATTCAAATTGGGTCTTTGGTGTTGTGCGAGTACAGTCCGCTTGTCATGCACCATTGTCTCTGCATTAGTGGATTATTTGATATGAAATTTACGGAATTGAGGCTTTGGTGTTGATGAGTTAGGGTTCCTTCTTCTGTTTCATTTGCATCTTTCTTTATGCAATTTATTGTGTTGCCCAACTCTGATTTACGGTGTAGATGCACTGCAATGCCAAATTTCGTGTCTAATATGTTAAGTGATTTATGAAATTGAAAATTTTGTCTCACTGCTGCATGTTTGTTGAACTGTTGTTGCACTGCTAAGTGGAATTCAGTTTTAGATTGACATAGGGTTTCAGTTTAAAGCTTGGATTAGAGTTTAATTTGTACATTGTGCTTGGTTTAGGTAATTTGCTCCTATTTTGCATTCGTGGTTATTTATTTTCAATTGAGTTGTAGAGTACAGCAAATTCTTGTTGTTGAATATATAATTATGTGATAATCGGACATTCATTGGAAAATGCTTACCTGATTGATCAAGCAATTGCTTTGTGTCTAAATTCCATTTGTGTGTGTGCTGTGTGATGATCTATTATTTGATTCAATGGGAGATGGGAGAAAGAATTGTGATGTTGTTTAATCTGTAGATGCTTCAACCTAAATGTGACTTTAGGGATAACTAGTTTAGGTGTGGTTTTGGTATAGGTTGGTGAATATTTTCAGCCTGTTTGATGCTTCAACCTAAGTGTTGTTGAACTCGAATTTGATGTTGTGGGGTTGTAAAAGTCAGTGTTGATGTGCTTCCATTGGCTGCTGTCAAATGTATCAGTGTTTTTCAAGTGTTGTTAAATTTTTCTATGGAATTCAGTTTAAGGAGTGGTGTTAATATTCTGTCCAGTAGCTGCTGTTAAAGGAATATATATATATATATATATAATGTATAGGTTGGTGAATATTGTCAACCTGTTTCCTAGAGACACTAAGAATGTGAAAGCTTGGCATTTTGAAAAAGAAGATAGGCATACAAATGCATAATTGCAAATCTGCGTTGTTCGGCCTGTTAGCTCAATTCGGAAGAGCGATGTGCATGCACAGTGATGTGGGTTCGATTCCCTCACAGGTCCATACACATGACAAAAAAAATATTGATGGTGCATACATAATGGAAAATCTGCGTTGTTAGGCCTGTTTGATGTCCATATCTGTCTTCATAAGCAATGTGTGTCTATTCGGAGTCTTCATCATCAGCAGAAATCTCATCCTCATCGGAGGCATCTCCATCAGCAGGAACCTCATCCTCACCGGAGATCGAGGCATCTCCATTAGCAGGATCCTCACCCTCATCAAAGGCATCTCCATCAGCAGGAACCTCATCCTCATAGGCATCTCCATTGTAGTCATCACAGACATCATATGCACCGGAGGGATCTCGCAAGGAATTGGGTGAGTCTTCTAATTCGATGTCGATGGAGTATTGAGCGTGGTTCACTTCGTCTGACTGGTATGCAGTATCTGCATCTGTTGGGGTCGTGGATACCCATCTCTCTTCTATCTTGTGTAAAGCCCTTGTCTTGCAGACATGATACCAATCCATTCGCTCACGTGGGGCTCCTGGATATTGAAGGTAGTAAACCTGCACAGCTTGTCGTGCGAGTACAAAAGGCTCGTACCGCTGATAAAAAATTTTCTGATTGACTTCAACAAATTGATAGACCGGATGAACTTGTGTTCCGCGTGTCGTTAGATCGAACCATTTGCACTTGAAAAGGACTACCTTAAGCGGGTAATCATTTGTACTTAGGTACTCCAGCCCGATGATTTCTTCAAGGAGACCAAAGAAATCTGACTCCGCATTCGCATAGTTTGAGCCTCGAACACATACCCCACTATTCATTGTCATCTTTCCAACACCTTGTTGTAGAGTCTCGAACTTGTAGCCGTTGATAACGTATCGACCCCAACTTTTTGCTTCCACATTTGGACCCCATGCCAAACTCCACAAGAGAGTATTTGGAACAATTTCATTGTTTCTATCCATGGCCTTCAAAACAAAATACAATTAATATGGTAAGAAACGATCGAGTTATATATAATATATGCTTATATGCAAAGTATATTTATCCTCACATATTGTTTAAACCAATCCGCAAATAGTTATCCAATGGTGTCATCTCCGCATGCATCTCCCCCCATTGTAGCCACGAATAGCCTACATGTTTGAATTTCCATATATACGTATATAAGATGCATGATGACATATATAAAATCGAAAATATATAATTAACTAATTGATAAGAAATGTTACTCACTCGAGGTATGGTTGTACTTCTAGACAATTGACCAACACGTATGTGTGTGCGGCCTTCCACTCATTATCTTCATTCAACCACCTTGTTCTCTCCTTGCCACCACCCGCACCAGGGTGATTGAAAATGGAGAAGGCATAATCCTCACATTCGGAGACATCATTTCTCGCGATTCTCCTCAATTTCGAAGGAACATGCGAAGGAAAGTAGTGAACCGAGAAATATGCTATTTCCTCCCTTAAATATGCCATCACGATTGACGCTTCAACATTACTCTTTTGGACGATCTTCCGTTTTAGATGATATAAAAACCGCTCGAAAGGGTACATCCATCAATACTGCACTGGGCCACCTATTTGTGCCTCATACGGTAAATGAACAATGAGGTGCTCCATGGAGTCAAAAAAGGATGGATGAAAGATACGCTCTAACTTACATGGCAATATAGGAATCATGCGCTTCAACTGTTCCATCCCAGTAACGGACAAGCTCGATGAACAAATAGTCTGGAAGAAGATGCTCAACTCAGTTAAAGGACCCCAAACGGTTGGTGGCAATAACTCTTTGAAAGCAATCGGCAAGAGTCTCTCCATAAACACGTGACAGTCATGGCTCTTCATCCCAGTGAGAGTGCAATCATCACTCATAACACATCTTCCCATATTAGAAGCATAGCCATCCGGAAACTTCACAGATCTCAACCATTGACCCACCTTTTTCTTCGCCTCTCGTGATAAGGTATAAATTGCTTTAGGTTTTGCTCCTCTGTGGTCATCAGCTACCTCCAGCTCAAGTCGATGACAATACTGGCGAAGATCCTTCCGTGCATTCAAGTTGTCCTTCGTCTTACCAGGGATATCCATCACGGTGTTATAGACATTGTCAAACACATTTTTCTCAATGTGCATAACATCGAGATTGTGACGGATGAGAAGGTCCTTCCAATACGGAAGTCTTCAGAAAATACTCTGCTTAGTCCACTTATGCGAAATCCTATAGTCTGGTGACGTGTGAAAAAGATCATCAATGACCGTAGGCAACTGACATACCCGCTCCCACATTTGCTCCCCCGTTAGCATTGGCGGTGGCAACGCTGTCTCTGCATGCCCTCGATAGAAGTCCTTCTTATTTCTACGAAAGGGATGGTCAATGTCTAAAAATTTTCTATGGCAATCAAACCAGGTAGCCTTCCTTCCATTTTTCAGCCGAAAACAATCAGATCCTGATTCCATACAAATCGGACAAGCCATCAAACCAGCAGTGCTCCATCCCGACAAAATAGCATGTGCAGGGAAATCACTTATTGTCCAAAGTAGAGCTGCACGCATAATGAAGTTCTCTCTCCTCGAGACATCATAAGTAGGTACACCGACCTCCCACAAGTGCATCAACTCATCAATGAGAGGTTGGAGGCAAACATCAGTCAACTTCTTCGGGTTTTTCGGTCCTGGCACTATCAATGACATAAACATATGCTCCGTTTTCATGCACATATGAGGTGGAAGATTGTAAGGAGTAACAATAACTGGCCAAGAAGAATAAATCTGTCCACTTTTGTTGAAGGTAGCAAAGCCATCAGTGCATAAACCCAAACGAATATTACGAGCTTCTAAAGCAAAATCAGGATGCTTTGTGTCTAACCTTTTCCAAGCATCTCCATCTGACGGATGAGACATCATTCCCTCTTCTGTTACATGTTCTGCATGCCAAGTCATGTGGCTAGCTGTCACCTCAGAAGCATATAATCTCTGAAGTCTCGGAGTTAGAGGTAAGTAGAATAACACTTGGTGTGGAGTGCGTCTTCCGTTACTCGCAACTTTATATCTTGCATGCCCACAAAACCTACACGATTCTTCATTGGCATCATTCTTCCAATACAACATACAACCATTAGGGCACATGGCTATTCTTTCCACTGGCAGACCCAAACTTCGAACCACCTTCTCAGTTTCATAGTAACTAGTGGGAATCTTATGGTTAGAAGGCAACACTTCATCAAACAATTGCATGAATCCATTGAAGAGTGGTTGGGAGATATTATATTCACACTTCAAGCTCATAAGTCGACTCACAAAGGATAATTGCGTATGTGAAGTACAATCTTCAAACACCGGGGCATCGGCGGCTTTGAGCACTTCTGCAAATTGTGTTGCTAAGAGATCAGCCTCGTCTGTCATCATGTCTTCACCATGATTAGCTTCTTGGAATTCACCATCATTTCCGTCAACATTAAACCAACGAGGAGGCGGAACAAAGCTCGGACCTGCAATTTCGAAAACCCCATGATTTAAATTCTTGAATTGGATATTCAACATCATTTCCATCGAACATTAAAACAGATATATGATATATACAACAAAATTCGGACCTGCAATGTCAAACACCATCCTTTGTTCTCCCGTTAACTGATCATACATAAACAATTGCGGGTTTGAAGGCGCGATAGTTTCACCATGTGCTGTCCAGCGATTATAATCACTCATAAACCCACGATGATATAAATGCCTCTTAACCTCATCTGCTCCGTACCATTTGCAATTATTGCATCGCCAACAGGGACATTTAATCTTGCCTTCATCGACATAAAGTGGATGCTCCAATGCAAACTTAATAAACTCATCCACCCCTTTTAAGTATTCATCGTTTAATCCTTCATACATCCACGCTCGATCATCCATATTGCACTTCCCCAATTCAATTTCTGTACATATGTAAAATATATAAACTAAGTACTATAAATAAATTTATATTCAACTTTATACAAATTATTGTACATTATATATAATAATAAGTAGATCTATACACAACTACTTAGATCTATACAACTAAGTACTATAGTAACAATTTTAAGTGTTAATTACATTACTCTTAAAAGTCGATATTATTTAAAAATCAATTATATATACACAAATTCCATAACACAAACACTTTTACACTCTCCAAATTTTCAAATTATTTAGATCTATACAACTAAGTAATATGATGTAGATCTATACAACTAATTAACCATTTAAGTGTTAAATTATATATATACTATTAAAAATCTAATTAAAAATTCCAAAAATCAAAATACAACTAAGTAAGATGTAGATCTATACACTCTTCAAATTCCATTTAAATACCTATGTATAATTATATTTCTCACATAGCACCCACATAATATATAAATATCTATATGTATATACATTCATAATATATTAAATATATAATATAATTTATATGTATGTGACACGTACCTCTCTTCAAAAATGGCTCTTCAAACCCACCAATCCTCCATTGCACTGTGGAGAGAAGACGACAATTGCTCTGTGCTAGCAGTGTGCTTTCACCCTCCAGTAAAAGTGACCGAATTGAAGTAGAAAGTACAATTTGCATTGAATGACCTCAACTGAAAATAGCCACGGAATTAGCCATGGCCGTTTCCGTGGCTACTAAGAATGGGCTCCTTTATACGTCGAGGGCTATTAATTGGGGCTTCCATATGGGATTTGACTAATACTAATGGGCTTGACTCTTTTTGGGCTTTGACTCTCTAAAATTGGGCTTGACCATATCTTTTGGCCCTACCTTTTTTTTGTGAGATTTTGGGCTTACAAATTGATATTTAATTTGGGCTTGACCATTCAGATTGAGTGAATATATATCTTTTGACCCTTTTTGTGAATTTCCTCAATTCGGATGCACCAAAAAAGATAATGGGCGTCTTTGTTAGCGTCGAATACAGCCACGGATATTCCAACAGTGGCTAAATTCGTGGCTGTTCACCTCCAACTCTGGTCATATATTGCTAATTGCCTCACATTCTTAGCCACGAGGACAACGGATATGATTCGTGGCTGAATTCGTGGCTATATTGACATGTCAGGTAAGACTCGCCAAAAATGGCATCGAATTCGGCCACGGAACATGTGGCTGTGGCCAACGCGGTGGCTAACAGCCATGACACCAGCCACGGCACTTATATTCGTGGCTAAAAAACACGACATTTTGGACACGAAATTATTCCTTCATCTCTAGCCACGGGGTTTGCCACGAATATTTTCAATCGACGCTATTATAGCTACGGCATGTCAGACCGTAGCTATAGTCGTGGCTATCAGCTACGGATTTAGCAACGACTGTACGACGTGGCTAAAAACCCGTGGCTATTTCCTGTGTTTTTGGTAGTGAATTTATATTTTAAAATTTCACCCGTTCAAATTGTACGACTAGGTGTAGTTGGTAGTATATTTTTATGTTTTATTATATGTGTGTGTTTTCATGTTCCATGTGCAGTGGGTAATGTTATTCAGTGTTCAAATTTATGTATTTTTATGGTGTAAGTTTATGTTGATTTAAGCTAATGTTGTTTATGTGACTATAAATCTTTAACATTTGGTAAACTTAGCAAATAAAAAAAATTCTCAAACATATGCAAAATGAGTGTCATTGGATAGAGAAAAATAAATCCTATTCAAAAATATTTTTTTTAAAAAATATATTTAAAGAATAAATGGGTGTTTTAATTTAATTAAAATCACTATCATGTGGCTTAATATCATTTGGCTAGTAAAAAAAAAAAATAACAACTATAGCTGAGTGGCCCGAGTCTATAGGCGCTCCTCCCCCCGAATTATATACTCTCTCTCCTCCCTCTTTCCAAATTTGCTGAGCAGGCTTCCTCGTTTGATTCCCTCGAGTCTTAGGGTCAATTTGGTAACACGGAGCTGATGGGGTAGGTGAAGTTGATAGAGTCCTGAAGCTGATAGATTAAGTGTGTTAAATATATGTTAAATTGGAGTTTTCATAAGCTAGTAAGATGTTTGGTAACCCAGCTGATAGAGTAGCTGATACAAACTAACAGATCAAATAGGAGAAAATGAATAGAATTCTGTAAAACTTGCGGTTAGTAGCTGTTGAAAATCCAATTTCAAAAGCTAATTAAATTAAAATCTTATATTTAACTTATTTAAAACTATAAGTTATTAAAATCAAAAGCTACGAAAAGCTACCTGCATTGCCAAACGAGCCCTTAAATGACTTTTTGTATAGAAGTTTACAAGAGAAAATAAGGTTTCTAGGGTTTATCCAAAATTAATAAAAATAACTTGCAACAAAAAAAAGAAATTATAACATCCACTAATTTGTTACACTCTATATCTCCGTATTTCGTCGTATTGGTATATCGTATCCATCTTGCATTGTTTTGTTTTTACAGTAGGCAATAAATTGGATGTACAAACGACATCCATGATCATCTCGCAAGATGATGTTCTGGAACTCACAACAACAGGAACTCAAAATTAAATTACAATTCAACTGAGATTTAGCTAGAAAATCAGTTGCACCACTTGCCTCTCTGTAACAGTGCTGAATTGTGACGCTCTCAAACTCTTTGCTTAATGAATGGATCTCTTGGATTATTTGAGCGACCTCCCATGGTATATTGTTTACTTGATTGAGGGCATTGCCGATGATTGCACAATCACTTTCAACTATTACTCTTTGAATCCCCATCTCCGCTGCCAGTCTTATACATGTATAAACTGCAAAAGCTTATGCTTGAATGACTAGACCGTCATTATTCCTAACAATACAACCAACCTGCGGTTGAGTATCAATTTTCACCGAATCATCTACATTGATCTTAATAACATTTATTGGAGGGCATTTCCAAATCAATTTATCAGGAGGTCTAACACGTTTAGGTAACTTCGTTTTTACCTGCTGTTTATTCCAACATGAGATTTTGTCTATAGTTTGAGTTAGAGCATAGATAATACCTGTATCCGAAGTATTGCGAAAAATAATTCTATTTCTGAGCTCCCAAACAGAGTTCCATAAATGACATAAGTCTGTAAAATCTATATTAAGAGCCCTAGTATTTAAAATATTTTCCGAAACATTACTTGTTAAATTTGGAATATTATAACATTTTCCCAACTTAACACCTAGATTTTGAATAAGGGATCTTGTGATCCGACAATTAAACAATAAATGATTTGTATCTTCTGTATCAAAATTACAAAGAGAGCAAGTACTAGGAACTCTATTTATGTATCTATTTAGACGGGTCGTGGTAGGTAAGATATCTAAAATAATTTTCCAAATAAAATTTTTAATATTCGGAGGAATATTAAGTTTCCAAATCCAGTCTGCTGGAATTTTCTTAGTATTCCCTGTATTACAAATAGAAGATGTGGATTTAATAGAGAATTTTCCATTACTACTATAAATCCAAATTAACCTGTCTGGAATATTAATTACTGGAATATGGATATTAGTAATAGCTTGAACAATATGAGAGGGGAATATACTATTTAATTTATCAATATCCCAAGAGTTGGTATTTGTAAATAAATCACAAACTTTTAAGTTAGGATTACGACCATTCCGAAAGTTTTGAAGATATTTCGCATTTACCCAAATGTCAGACCATACATTTATGGTTTTCCCATTACCTACTAGCCAGAGTAGACCTTTAGAGAAAAGATATCTGACATTAAGATGCCTACCAAACTGCCAAGAAGTTTTGAATTTGCCTCTTTCTATTAGAGATTATGTCGAGAGATATTTATCCGTAATAACCTTCGACCAAATATTATTAGGATTAGCCATAATTCTCCAAAGAAGTTTCATTTGCATACCAATATTAATTTGCACAGCTGATTTAAAACCTAACCCACCATCCTTTTTAGGAGTACACAAATGTTCCCAGCTGATTAGAGGATGATAGTTATCTGATTGAATTTTATTCCAAAAGAAATTTTTGTTAATCTGATCAATCTTTTGTAGAACTCCTTTTGGAAGAAGAAATGACTGCATTCAATAATTTGTTTTAGAATTTAGGTTTGCTTGAATTAGAACCGATCTACCAGCTTGAGAGAGAGTATTAGATTTCCACTTTGACAGCTGCTTTTTAAGGCTACTTATTGCCTCATCAAACAAGACGTTGCAAACCCTACCACTAATAAGTGGTATACCAAGGTATTTTTCCATTGATTTTGTAACTGGAATATTTAGCCGTTGAGCAAGAGATTGGGCTTTACTGAAAGGAATATTTTTAGAAACTTGTAGAAAACTTTTATTATAATTTATAGTTAATCCAGACATATTTGAGAAAGTATTCAGAAGATTTCTAATCGTATGAAGACTTAAATCATCAGCGCGTCCAGAAATTAGAGTGTCATCTGCAAAGGAAAGGAATGGAATAGGATCACTGTTATTTGTAAGTTTGATTCCAACCAAAGGGTCACATTCCAAAGATTCATGTTGCAACATTCTCCCTAATAGTTCCATAACCAATACAAAAATATATGGAGCAATAGGATCACCTTGTCGAATTCCCCTATAAGTATGAAATGTATGGCTTGGCAAATTATTAACTAAAACTGAGAAACTAGTTTTAGTTAGACAAGTCATAACCCAATTAATCCATCTGGAATCAAAACCAAATTTGTTTAGAATAATACGAATAAAACTCCAACTTATTTTGTCATAAGCTTTCTCCATATCTAGCTTTAAAGCCATCCACCCAAGTTTACCTTTTTTGTTATGAAAAGAGTGGAAAACCTCATGAGCTATTAGTATGTTATCCTGAATATTTCTACCTTGAACAAAAGCTCCTTGAAATGGATTAATAATACGTGGTAAAATAGGCTTCAAACGATTAGCCAATAGTTTCGAGATAACCTTATAAATAGTATTACATAGGCTAATCGGACGGTAGTGGTTAATGTTACTAGGTGTATCAATTTTTGGAATAAGTGCAATAAAAGTTGAATTTACTTCATTGAGTAGCACACCAGAATGAAAGAAAGATTGAACAGCTTTGCAAACTAATTTACCGACAATATCCCAGTATTTTTTATAGAACTCTGGTGGAAACCCATCAGGACCTGGAGACTTGTCATCTGTCATTGAGAATAGGGTATCCTTAATTTCTTTATCTGAAAAAGGCTTTGTTAAAATTCTGTTTTCAGATTCAGTAATGGTCTGATCAATTAAATTTAGGAAATATGGATTACTACTAATCGGTGCATTATTAAAAATGAATCTTTCAGCCAATTCAGTCGTAATTTCATCTCTAATTTGATCCTCGTCCTCAATCAATAAACCATGTTTATTTGAAAAATTACGAGTGATATTTTTAGAATTTCTTATTTTAGATATTGATTGGTAGTATTTGGTACTTCTGTCTCCAAATCTTAGAAAATTTTATTTAGCTCATTGTTTCCAAAATGTATTATTAAAGTCCATGAGAGCTTCACGCTTACTTAACAATCTATTACGTTTAATGTTTATTGTATCGTTTGAATTTCCACTAATTTGTTGTGTTTGAAGTAACAACAGCTGATTTTCAATATTTGTTAACTGTCGGAAATTATTATTTGGGTGAGACTTACAACAGATCTTTGTATTTTTTTTTAAGAAGTTTCTGTTTTTTTAATAGTGTAAACATAAACGACCCATGAAGCTTATTCTACCAAGTTGACTTAACTAATCTGTTATAGTTATCATTACTAGTCCAAGACATTTCAAATTTAAACGGTGAACCAGCCCTAATTTTCGTACTTCCTATAGACATAGACATTGAAGAATGATCAGAAGTCGTAAAAGGATGATTGTGTACTGATAAGTTAGGGAACAGTGTTAAGATATCTGTATGAACCATTACTCTATCTAATCGTTCATAAATGTTATCAATAGGATTTTGACTCTTCCTCCACGTAATTGGACTACCTGTACAAGGGATCGTATGAACATCTCATTCTTCCATAATCTGTTGAATTCGCAGAAATCTATTAGCATGCGGAGTTAGTCCTCCAATTTTGTCATAACCTGATTCGATTTCATTGAAGTCTCCCATTATCAAACATGGGAGAGATTGGTTATGGATGACAATGAATAACTCATTCCAGAACCTATTTTTATCTATTTGATTCGAAGGAGCATAAATGAAAGTAATAATAAAAACTAAGGTTATCAATTTTAACCTGGTAAATAATGTACTTATCTGACACTGGGATTTGTTGAAACGATTCAGTAAATTTAGAAGTCTGAAGTAAAATCCATAAACCTCCTTTTCTTCCTATTGAGGCAATATGATGAGCATTATTAAAACCTGCTCTAATATAAAGGGATTGAGCTGGCGGCTCAGTTGACTTGGTTTCTGCAAGGACTAAAATATCCAGTTTATTTCTTTTTTGAATATAAGCTAAGTCTTGCTACATGTTAGATTTTCTGACATCCCTGATATTCCAATATGCAATGTTCGTCATTTAATAAAATATTTTATACGTACCAGCTTTGTGAGCATTTCTAAAACATATAGCATGACTGACAACATTGAGTAACCATGATCAGATCTATTAGGCTATTTCGAATATTGAAAAACGCAGCTGTTCAGATCTTGACAGAATAACCTCAACTGTTTCTTAAGATGGAAATCAACCGATATAAATATAAATAGGAGGGGTGTTAACCCATCACACTTGCTGTTAAGCACCTTAATGTTAAACACCTTAATATTGAAATCAACCAGAACTGATTTGCACCTATTAAACCGATTAAGACAACAGCAAACATATGCTCCCAGAAATTCAAAACCACAGTACCCTGCTGTTAAGCAAATCAAGAAGGATGTTAATCCAGAGAGATTGTTGTTAAGCATTTTCGAATCAACATTTAAGCACCATTTGTGAGGAATAATGTAAGAGTGACCTGCTATAAGGATAATACAGAAACGAACAACATCCAGATATACAAACACAGAACACACAAAACCCTTAAACAAAAGATCTAACCCAACCGAAAGAGGCAAATACCTATGAACCACAAAACAAGGGACAGCCTCCAGAACACCTGTACAAGAGGCCTTCAAGGCAAAACACACAACCCTTACCAAACTACAACAAGCCAAGCCAGAAAAAACTACAATCCTAGCGCTATTACAGTTCCAAAATTCGAGGGGGAGACGGGAAAAAACCTTAGTAACCCAAATCCCTATGGCTCCTATGCTCGGGACGATCTTGATCTTGAACAGAAATATGAACCCCTGACATGTGCGTAACCACTGATGCAGCTGATAGGAAGAATCCAAGCCCGAATCACTGCGAACTCCCTGCTCCGCATCCTGAAAATCAGTGATAAAAGGGTTGATGGAGCCAAGATAGAGCGAAGGGCCTGCAAAGGAGCGCACTTGCAGAGAATTCTGTCCAAAATCGGTAGAATAACAAAATTCCGAGCAAAGCTTGCCCCGTCTCCAATTAAGAGTAACCTCTGAAAAATCAAACGTACACCAAGGATGCCTGCAACTGATGAAAATAAAGCCATTCCATTTATTATATTGCCATAACTTTTCACAACTCCTACATAATACACCAAAACCGCCATTCAATTGAATCAAGAAAACGTTATAGGAAATTACTCTGGATTGAAGAAAAACCTGTAAAAGGTAAGAAGAATTACACAACAACTTCAGAATAGAACCACAAAGCATGATTTTGACGATAATATTAATTCGAATTCGAAAATACAAATTAAAAAAAAAAAATTCCCTTTACTTTCGAGTATTTGATAAATCAAAATATTGAAAACAATCGAGGCGGGCAGATCCAAACCGGAAAAATCTTACTAATAAGTAATAACTCGGCCTCTTTAATTAAACAAAATTAATAATTAAGACAATGGTCGAGACCAGAGCCAGCCCCTCAGTAATTAACTGCACAATATATCGATTAAACTAAAATTCTAATAAAATTAAATTTTAAACTTGAAATCAAAATCTAGTAAAAGAATAGGGGTGTGTATGGTTCACAAAATAAACCGGTCAAAATTAATCATTTGTGGGTGTTTATTTATTAAACAGTTTTTTTGGTTGTTTGGATTAACAAAATAAACAAAAACGTGTTAAAAAAATTGTGTTAAAAAAAACTAGAAAATGAAGGTTATTTCGTTGTTTATTTTTGTACAAGTATTTTTTATACATATTTCTTTTATCTTATTTGGTTTGAAAGTACCACAATACTCCTAATAACATTGCCCGAGAGAACAAGTATTTTTTATACATATTTCTTGTATCTTTAACTCTTTGTTCTTGGTTTTCTTTGTTTGTGGTAGATGGATATTACATTGCCCGAGAGAACAAGTGTGATTTAGGATGAAGATTTTTTTAGGAGGAGTTTTGAAAACTCATCCTACTTTACGTGGGTGTTTTTGGGTGCCCCGACGTCGGAAACTGCACCTACGCCAGCCGTCTCTCCTCGATCCTCACGTCCCTCCTATAACTATTATAATGCAATCCTAAGTTTGTCTTTGTATTCTATAGATCTAGGATGACAAGTGCTTGGATGTAATAGACTAGAAGAGATACTTAATGAGCTAGCTAGGGTGGTGGGTGTGGTCTCGAGCTCTTGGACAGGCCTAAGGGACCCCAAGACCATCTTGGTTCGGACCCTAGGTGTACCAAGGCTCTTAAAGACTAACCTATTGCTTACATATGTGTTGGCTACGTCTTTGGTGTTGCAGGACTTAAAAGGTTGTGGACTGTGGGCCGGCCCATAGCTCCAATGACACTTTCTGTAAGTGGCATTGAAGCCCATGGGCCTTTCCATTTCCAGCTTGATCCTTTTGAGCCGTTGTAACCTAAAGCCTTCACACTCTCCTCGATATATATGCTCCTGTTCACCATTTGGAGCGTTGATGAGAGAGAAGCTCCGACGGCGAAACCCTAAACCTAGAGCGAGGAAAAGCGAGACGGAAAGGAGGCACCTTGCTCATCCATGGAGGGCTTGATTCCTGTTACCTGGAGTCTGCATCGTTCTCACTTGGATTGAAGAGCTGGAAAGGGGGCTCTTACCCTTTCAAATCTCTGAACCTTTACCTCTTAGTTACTCTGCGTTTAGATTGCTAGCTCATTAAGCGTTTCTCGTCTGTTTTCCACACTTGTAACCAGATCTTGTATCTTTGTTCGAGTTAGTGGTATTCTCGGGACCGGGTCTCCCCTCCTGAGGCCCCGCGGAGTAGGAAAACCGAACCGCGTCAACAAATCCTCGTGTTCTTTAGATTTACGCTTGTTTATCTTGTTAAGAACTCGAATCGGTAGCTAACGGGTTAGGGGTTCACAATAACCACCAGAGACCTTGCTAACAACGAGCTCTACTCCAGTCCTCTTTCCCAGCAGGTTACACATACTCCCCTTGATTTATGATTTTAGAGAGTTGATTGGTGGAGGTAGCAACTCATTTTTAGGGGTTGTGTGTTCGTGTTTGATTTTCTGAAATTAGGCTTTAGGATTGATTAATTAAGGCTTCTAATTTCGAAACATTAGAAGCTGAAAGTGGGAGAGATTTGATTTTCTAGATCGAATTCCGCTATTTATATATTTACTAGCATGTGTGGAAAAAACTCTTTAAAAATTGGTATGTTTAAATCAAATGCCTATAATAAGATTTCTAATTATTTCAATTATTTTTAAAAAAATTACACATTGTATTTGTTACATGGGATATAAAAATACGTTATATATGAAAACCCAACATCAGGAAACAAAACCAATTGCATTTTCTGGCATTGCAAGGATAATCCTCCAACAACAAATTTATGGGAGAATATAGGAGTTAAAACTATAGACACTACACACTAAAGCTATGAGCAATAACAAACCTTTGGTACAAATAACTAAATGTTACAATACCTCAGTAACAATTCGATATTTGTATGATACCGTAACTAAACCAGGATTTTTGAATGAAGAATTCTTTGCTGGACAACGGACATAACTTAACTGTTCTTGAAATTGTACTTTCATATTTTGAGACTGATACATTTGTTTGCTGATCATCATCTCTTTTTTTTCCTGTTGAATCTTGTAGGACATTTATGTGCTGGTGTAAGTGCAAAAATCCGCACCATAGATGTTGAGGAAGATTGAGCTCCGTTGTTCCTGCCAAGAAACAAAGAACGAGGTCGGGGCGGGGCTTTTCTCCCCCGGAGGCCCCTCCGACGCTCAAGTCAGTCATTCTCCCAGTATGAACTTATCTCATCATATTTATACTAGTCGAGTATTAAATAAAAGAAACGGTTACGATATTAAATAGAAGAAACTGTTACCGTATTTAATTCGGTCAACGCTCTTAATCCACGAAACCGTTATCGTAATCAATAGGCGAAACGGTAGAATCAATGTCGTATTGAATACTCGTATTTATTGGTTATGATATTGATAAAAGACCGGAACGCCCTTGTGCTATGATGACGGGATTTTCCCTATCTCAATTGCCCCTCGTGTTTCTTCTTCATGTCTCGATGATGAAGGAAACCGAAAAAAGTACATGGCGAAATTTGTCGAGTGAAGGACTAATTTGCCGTAGATGGCAGTCGCTTAACCCGTAGTTGGCTATTGGCCGTAAGTGGCGATTTCGTTGGCCTTAAGTGGTGATTCGGATTGGCCGTAAGTGACGATTTCGTAGGCCTTAAGTGGCGATTCGGATTGGCCGTAAGTGGCGAGTTTGTTGGCCTTAAGTGGCGATTTGGATTGGCCGTAAGTGGCGATTTCGTTGGCTTTAAGTGGCGATTCGGATTGGCCGTAAGTGGCGATTTCGTTGGCCTTAAGTGGCGATTCGGATTGGCCGTAAGTGGTGATTTCGTTGGCCTTAAGTGGCGATTCGGATTGGCCATAAGTGGCGATTTCGTTGGCCTTAAGTGGTGATTCGGATTGGCCGTAAGTGGCGATTTCGTTGGCCTTAAGTGGCGATTCGGATTGGCCGTAAGTGGCGATTTCGTTGGCCTTAAGTGGCGATTCGGATTGGCCGTAAGTGGCGATTTCATTGGCCTTAAGTGGCGATTTCCTGTCTTAGCTGGCATTTGCTTGGTCGTAAGTGGTGAGGTGAGTCTTCTGCCTTAACTGGCATTTGCTTGGCCATAAGTGGCGAGTCTTTTGCCTTAACTGGCATTTGTTTGGCCATAAGTGGTGAATCTTCACTTTTCCGAATGATTGTTGTAGCTTTGAAGACGTCGTTTCATGACATCTATAGTCGTTGGACCTGGTAAAAAACATTGCAGTTCTACATAATTCAAAACAATTAAGTCATTAGAAGATTAGTATTGTGATGGGTAGTGCCCCTAACACGTTATATGCCCCTGCACACAGTTTATATACCGTTGCGGAGATGTAGTAAGCTAAAAATCTAGCTTGACGGAGCTATATATTCATCTTTCAAGAAACTTTTCTACTTTGGGTAAAATACCGAACCTCTAACTTGCTTTTTGTCTCTTTATACTCTTGATGCCTTAAATCGTTTTGGTTGCCCCAGTGTACTTTGTAGTAAGCTAAAAAATCATTGCAGTATTGAATACTCGTATTTATTGGTTATGATATTGATAAAAGACCGGAACGCCCTTGTGCTATGATGACGGGATTTTCCCTATCTCAGCTGGGTTTCAAAAACCCCTTTTGATATTATTTCTGATAAACATGATCAAATCTGATACTGAAAGTCTTGCACTTTTTTGCAGATTTTCACTACAGAGTATACTCTCGTAGGCAACATAAATTTGATTGCCTCTTGACTACGGTGCTACAAGAGTTCGTCTCCTCCGTGATACAAGCATTCATCTCAAGAAACAACATTCATAAAGCAGCTTTGAAAATAATCAAAATATAACAACTTCGGATTTGATACAAGATATCAAACAACTACTGGGCCAAATCTATTTAATCTGAATATGTATTGAAACTTAGAACCAAGTAAACAATTTTAGTTGCATAAATAAGTGTCGTTTAATTTTTTGACACGTTTTTTAACAAGTTAAACACTATGTACTATTAATTTTTAATTGTTTTTTAAATAATTTTAAACTTATAACTGTGATGCATAAAATCTGTATCATAGCGGTTGAAGGAGATCGATTTTGATGATCCTCTCAATCCAAACTCTTGCCTGCAAAACAAGAACGAACGAGGTCGGGGCGGGGCTTGTCTCCCCCGGAGGACCCTCCGACGCTCAAGTCAGTCATCGTCCATTAGAAAGAATTTTCTTCTCGTATTTATATTAGTCGAGCATTAATGAAACGGTCAAGGCATTTAATTCAAGGAATTGAAATGATTTTGATATTTAATAAAAGAAACCGTTACCTTATTGATGTTGGCCGAGACATTAAATATAGGAAACAGTCGAGGCATTTATGTGGGTCATCACAATAGAATAAGCGGTAATTGATAAAAGACGGAACCGCCCCTGCATCATGATTTCGGGATTTTTCCTCTTACAATTGCCCCTCGGGTTTCCTCATCATGTCTCAATGATGAAGGAAGCCCGAAAAATAGGTGATTCATTGGCCGTAAATGGCAACTTATTGGCCTTGAGCGGTTGTTTTGGCCTTGAGTGGCTATCGTTGGCCGTAAGTGGCTATTGGCCGTAAATGGCGATTCATTGGCCGTAAGTGGCGATTTATTGGCCATAAATGACAATTCAATGTCCGTAAGTGGCTATTTCCGGTGGCCTTAAGTGGCGATTTTCGGTGGCCTTAAGTGGCGATTTTCGGTAGCCTTAAGTGGCGATTTCTGATGGCCGTAAGTTGCGATTTCCAGTGGCCGTAAGTGGCGATTTTCGGTGGCCTTAAGTCGCGATTTTTGGTGGCCGTAAGTGGCGATTTCCGGTGGCCGTAAGTGGTGATTTCCGGTGGCCGTGAGTGGCGATTTTCGGTGGCCTTAAGTGGCGATTTCCGGTGGCCGTAAGTGGCGATTTCCGGTGGCCGTAAGTGGTGATTTTCGGTGGCCTTAAGTGGCGATTTCCGGTGGTCGTAAGTGGCGATTTCCGGTGGCCGTAATTGGCGAATCTTCACCTTTTTGAATAATTATTTGTAGCTTTAAAGACGTCATTCCATGACATCTACAATCGTTGATCCTGGTCAAAAGCATTACACTTCTACATAATCTAGAGCAATTACGCCATTTGATGATTAGTATTGTAATGTGTAATGCCTCTAGCACGTTATATGCCTCTGCACACAGTTTATATACCTTTGCGGAGATGTTGTAAGCTAAAAATCTAGCTTGTAAGATCCACACATTCATCTTTCCAATTTTTTAGGAGGATATTAATAAACAAACACGTCTTCATTAAGAAATTCTTCAGAAAAAAGGGGGTGTGAGTAGAAAACTTAGCTCACAAATTCCTTGCTTTGAGTAATAGGAGCCTTGGTTGCCTTCATTACCCCCAATTTTGTTATAGTGTCATTCTTGACCTCGTTAGAAGCTGGCTTTGGGTAGAATATCACACCTCTGACTTGCTTTTTGTGTCTTTGCAGCTCTTGATGCCTCCAAATGATTTTGTTTGCCCCAACACACTTTGTAGTAGTGAATCTTGCCCTGACGGTTGCGAGACTTGAATTCCTGTTTTCCACAGGAGTGCAATCGATGCTTGTTGCTCATATTCCCTCGATGAGTGTCTGTTCAAGAGTACAATACAAGCGGAGCAAACGAAAACAAAGTAAAAGGCAAAACCCACTATCGAAAAAATAAGAGTAACTATATGATCAACTCAATTCAAACCCATTTATATGCTTGCAAAATAGCATCATGAAAGTCTGATGGGCCATGAGCAAATAGATGCCCGTTAACGAATTGAAACTTAAAAATAAAATAAAATGATGTAACCAAGAATATTTATGAATCAACCACGTATTGCTAATACAGATGTTTTATCACAATTTAAAAATTTGTTGAGGCGGCCAACTTAAATCAATCTTTACGCATAACAAATTGTAATTTTAGCACAAACATTCCTCAATTCATATATAAATTTACTCAAATAAGCTACGAGTCCCACGGTTGGAAAGATTGAATCACATCTATGTCAACAATCCAGAAGCTTGAAGCACGTAAGAAACTTCTCGCAAATAAACAAATGCGCTCACGGACTAAATCAAATCAATTTTTAGTTATACATGAATCAACAATACATAAACAAGCGATCACGGACTAACACGTATGTAGTCTAGCACACATGGGCATCAAAGACTCAAAATTACTCTTAGCAGCATGATCTATCTCCAATCAACAGACTTTTAAGAGTCCAAGACCAATTGCTCCCTAGCTATAGATGATCATGCAATTTGTTCAACTCACTTGGAGGTTTGCATTGCACATGGCGATCACACAAGTCAAACGGACAGTTGAATAATGAGCAAATGGATACAATTAACGCATAGAGACATAAATAATAACACGCATAGCCATGATTAGTGCCTCAAAACCTTAGCAAGTTATAAACTCACGACTTGAATCAACTGTGCACCAAGTTTAACAATTCAAAGACTCTAGACCTAGCCAGCTGTCCTAAAAGCCAAGCGAATTGGTATACCAAAACCCACTGAGCTCCACATCTAGCTCCCGTACGAATTAATTTCTTATAGCAAATTGAGATCGATCGATCTGGCTACCATTTCGACAGGTTTCACAACACTATTTTAACCAATTACAAGTTTTCAAAAGCTAAAATGTGGAATTGAATTTCTTCGCCTCATCTTATCAATTAGCAATTTTTTTTTGAAGGATCAATTTGCAATTTAGATACACATTTGAATTCCAAAGTAACATAAAAGCTTTGATTTTTCTATCCCTAAAAATAACACGACCATAATTACAGTAATAATTAAGTTAAGAATGTGGCAAAAAGCAAAGATGGAGGAGTTCCGATTATACCTTGGGCGAACGCATTATCGACAAAGGAGATCAACCGGAGGAGGAGAATTATCAGATGCTTTTATCGGCAACGACTATTTCGTATGGACCGAACTGGTTTACCGTTAACTTTCATCTCTCTATCTCTCTCTTGCACTTGCAGAGCAAAACACATAGTATCCAATTCACAGATGGCCATCCCGAACATAGAATCAAACATCTCACCAAAAGTTATGCGCTCATAGATTCAGATTTAGAATCGGGCTCTCAAGGTTGCCCAGTGAAGTTGTGAAAGGATACCTAGACCTAGACACGGCCACGAGTCGGACCCGCCGGGTCGACAACACGGGGATGACCCTAACCCTGACCCGGGGTTGGGGCGGTTCGGCGGGTTGAATGACCCGGCGGGTCGGCGGGTCGGACTTCCGGGTCGGCCACGTGGCAGGGTCGGGTGGAAATGGGTCAGACCCGGCGTGTCGACCCGGCGGGTCAGGCCGGGTTGGGTTTTTTTTTTTAATTTTCGGATGTATTTGTGATGTGTGACTTTGTGGATAATTGAGGAATAAAAAAAAGAGGGAAGAAGGGCTTGAATCGGTTTCCCAATTGCCTACGTATCCTCCCTGGGGAGAGGAATCAAAGCCCACGTAGTTCCTTTACCTGTTGTCTGAACCCCGCTTACCTATTCGGCTATTCGTCGCCTTCGTCGGTGTCGGATTGGTGCTGGCTATGGGGATCGACGACTCCACCGTCGACGAAGGACCCGACTGATTCCGAGTCCACTCCATCATCTTGATCCGACCCGGTGTGAAGGAAGTTCCTCTGAATTCTCATCTCAGCCCTCTTCCAATCGGCGAGGCATACTTGTGCTTCGAGGTTCTCAAGGAGCAAGTTTGATCTCTTCTCGGTAAGAATTTGGCTCCCTCGGCTGAATAATTGTTCCACTGCAACGGTTGAACAAGGGGCTCCTAGTATTTGTCGAGCGATCACCTGCAAGGTCGGAAATCGCTGTCTTTCTACTCGGCCCCACCATTCTAAAATATCGAAATCTTCATCTTCATCACTGCAAAAATGGGAGGGAATGGGAGGGAAATCTTCATCTACTCGGCCCCAACAAGGGGCTCCTAGTATTCGTGAACCACCGACTTCCGACTTCCTCGATTCTCCAGCGATTAGAGAGTAGGAGATGTGATGAGGATGGTGTGATGAAAATGGGAGGGAATGAGTAGTATTTATAGGGAAAATGGGGAGGGAAATTGGCCGGGTCCAACGATCGACCCGCCGGGTCCAACATTCGACCTGCCGGGTCCAACGGTCGACCCGACAGGTCCAACGTTCGACCCGGCGGGTCCAACGTTCGACCCGGCGGGTCCAACGGTTGACCCGGCGGGTCGGCCTGTGTTTTTTCAAAAAAATAGCCGTTGCTCTTTTTTTTTTTTTTAAGTTGCCGACCGTTGGGACTTGGAGGCAAATTGGCCGGGTGGGTTTTTGTAATTTTTTTTAGTTTTTCAATTATTTCTATTTGTGTTAGTATTTTTTAAAATTCTAAGGTTGTTATTATTTTTTTAAAATGTGTTAGTATTTTTTTAAATGCTAAGGTTGTTATTTTGACATGTTGGATTAGTTAAAAAAACAAAATAATACACACATAACACACAATCTTATTACAAACCGAACAACGATTACAAACTCGTACCGGATTCATTGTCCGGTCGATATCGGGCTCGGCGATTCATCACGTCATGCGTGAGATTACAACCTACAACACGAACTTACCCCCTACTTTATTTACTTCTTAAGTTCTTCATACGTTCATATTTGAAGAACTTACTCCCGATGCTTGGAGTTGGACTTACTTGTCGGGATGCTTCGTGGCAAGATGATTCCTCAAGTTGCCAATACAAAGGTTATTGTTGATCTTGTACTTCTTCCCACAGTAGCAACACTCCGCTTCAGGCGCTACTGTCTCGCCCGGGGCTTTGACTAGTTTCTTGAAATGGTGCTCGAACAAGTCGGACGAGCTCGGCGTCGAGGTTCCACTTTTGCTTCCTTTGCTCGACATTATGACGGGATTGGATAAAATATGAGTGATTTGATTGATTGATGTGTAGTAAAAATGAATTGGGAAGAACATCCACCCTATTTATAGGCTCGAGCCTACTACACCTAGCCGAGCAACGACTATTTTTTTTTAAAAAAAAGGTCAAAAAGTGGGCCCCACACCCAACGGCCACTTTTTTCAAATTTCCTGACCCACCGGATCAGACGGGTCGACCCGGCGGGTCACGGGTTCCCATTTAGGCGACCCTAACCCTAACCCTGAATCCTTCCGACCCTCGGACCCGTGGACCCTGACCCGGCGGGTCACGGGTCGACCCGCCCGACCCGTGAACCGTGGCCGTGTCTACCTAGACCCGTCGATCGGCACTGCACTTCCAATCTTGATTCAATGTCTGATTGATGGTTGACACGGTCTAGAAATTAAAGCGAATGCATTCGGCGGAGAGGGTTCGTCATCGGGCCATGGACAACAACGGTACCCTAAACCTTAACAAAGTCAGCTGCCCAGCGCATCCAACTCTGATGAAATTTGAAGCTGGGTTTGATGTACTGGAATCGAGGATTCGAACGCCATTGCCAGGAAAGGAGAACGGCAGCAGCAGTGGCTTCAAGCGACACCCCATAATCGCCTATTGGTGTTGTACTCGTTTAAGCGATATTAAGGGCGATGTCGGCATGCACCGATGGTTAGGCACCGGTTCAGATCCGCATGTATTGAGAGATCCAAGCGAGAGGTCGTGCTGGATCCGGCCATGAACACCAAAGGAGGAGGAGGATTCAAGAGCGACGCCCTTTCCTAGGGTTTGTGGGCGAAGGCGAGTGGAGTGTAGTCGGCAGAGGTGTCCGTGAGCAGCCACTACTTCATCATGCCCCAGCCACCGTCGATCTTTTTTGCGTTGTTGAATGGGATATCCGATCTTGTAGCTTTTTGATCGAATTTCCACAGACAACGCCAATTGTGATGCATAAAATCTGCATCATAGCGGTTGAAGGAGATCGATCTTGGTGATACTCTCAATCCGAACTCTTGCCTGCAAAACAAGAACGAACAAGGTCGGGGTGGGGCTTGTCTCCCCCGGAGGACCCTTCGACGCTCAAGTCAGTCATCGTCAATTAGAAAGAATTTTCTTCTCGTATTTATATTAATCGAGCATAAATGAAACGGTCAAGGCATTTAATTCAAGGAATTGAAACGGTTTTGATATTGATGATGCCCGAAATTAGGGTAAAAAGGAAAGGAAGGAAAAAGGGAATAAGAGGACTGGAAAAGCGGGCCCGGAAAGACACATCAATATACGATCCGCAGACGAAGGATGCATGTGATTCGGCCAGATGGTGCGCATGCCCACCACCCACGTGCCCTTCCTTTTAGAACACGTGGCAACCATGCTTCAACAAGTGGCCAAGCGGAAGGAACAGTCCCCTTAGGGGGAGGACATGGGTACACACTATAAAAGGAAGAAGACACTCTATGAAAAATGCTTTTTGGAGAAAACAAATAGGAACACTTCAATCTAGAGAGAGAGGGAACTAGGATTGTGATAACACTCTTCCTCGTGGCCACCCTTCTAACAGGCTTAGGACTCGATATCCGTCCGCGGACGATCCAGACACACGAAACCAGAGAGGGATTCGTCCAGGACAAGTAGTAGGGTGTTAGTCGAGGAGTAAGGGAGATTCCAATTCTTATCCCTGATCTTTACCCCAATTGGTCGGGGTGCTGACTATTCCAAGAAGTTGTTTGATTAATCCACTGCACGATAAGTGATGCAAGCCGAATTCAAAGGCTCGGCGGCGCCAGCTACGAGATCTTCGCGGATTTCGAGGATCTTGGGGCTCGGGTAAGACCGTCTACATCCCCATTGGTCATCACGGCACAGGTTGAGACCTCCTCCCCCATTTAGGATAGATTACAGTAGAAAGAAAAGGGGGGGGAGGGGCTTCAGGTAAGACCGTTGACCAAATCACGCCATGAGGGGATGCGTGGCTTCCCTCCCCATGAAAATGTGGGGCGGGTAACACTTTTTCATTGTGGTTTCATCATTGGCGCCGTCTGTGGGAACTCTCTCACCCTGAGAGGTTCCTAAGTTTAAATGAACAAGATACTAATGAGAATACGACGACTAAATAGGAAGCTTTTTGTGAACAGGTGGAAAATGAGCATCAACATGGGAGAAGCTTCTCACGGAATAACGAATCACAACAACGAAGGATTTCAAGAGTCCAGCATGCATGTGAATTCCCCAGGCCAGGACAGCGCGCCGGAAAATTCGATTTTCTCGCCGTATGTTCCCCAGCAGATGGGGCAGCGCTACGTTCTGCACGAGGAACATTATTTCCCGCCGCCAAATCCTGAGCATGCGTTCTTTTACGGGTACGACGGATACCAGGCGTACCAACAGGGGAACCCTTACAACGGAATTCCCCAAGGCATGCACGGCCACACTTATCAAGAATGCCACCAGCCAAGATTTTCCGATGATCCTGGTATGCCTCATCGCCATGGAGAGAGACACGCCCACAAGCACCATCGAGGCGAGCGCTCATCTGACATTTCTACGTCAACCAAAACGGGCTCACCCAGTGAACATGAGAAGAGGTCGGACTTCATCCCCTTAATCTTCACCAACGAAGTCTGCCTGGCACCGGTCCCTAAACGATGGAGAGATGCCGACCTCATGAAGTATGATGGCACTGCTGACCCCGATGATCACATGTGCCACTTCATAACCGCCATAGGGATCAATGAGTATAATGATGCAATGTTGTGCCGAACTTTCCATTCAACTCTAACCGGCATAGCCTTGACTTGGTTCACTAATCTGCCTCATAACTCGATTGCTAGCTTCACTCAACTCTCCCAAGTTTTCAAGTCACATTTTGGGAGTTCGCGGTCAAGAAAGAAGACTATGCTAGACCTTAATTCAATCAGGCAGGGACCGAATGAGACTCTAGGGCAATTTTTTGCCCGATTCACTAGCGTGGTTGTGCAGATCCTGAATTTTAATCTTGAGTCAGCAGTCATAATCCTCATGGGGAACTTGGCAAACGAGGGATTCAAGACCCGACTCTTCAGGAAAAAAACCGAAGGACTATGACACATTGAGAAATTTGGTAACTGCTCAGATAGAGGCAGAGGAAGCCGCGGCCTCCAGCTCACGAGCTAATGAGGGCCCGCGAGGCTTTCTTGGAAAACTAGCAGGAAAATTTCGGAAGGACAAAAGGGCGGGAAGGCCGAGAAGGAATTATTCCATGGGCAATCCGCCCGCGTCTCGACAAGATGAAGTCCATTTCAACCATGAAAGAAAGAATCCAGCCGCTGGACATCAGGAACATGATCAAGGAATACGGCGTGGAGGGGAACATGTCTCCCCTCAAAGGAAGAATGAGCATCGTATTCATGTCCCATATCGTCAACAGACCCAAAACTGTTACGACGAAGGACGCGCAGATAATCGAGAAGACTCTAGGCGGGCCTCAAGGTTTGAATACCCACGAGAGCGGGATGAGCAACAGAGATACCCCCCTATAAACAGAGGTAGGGGACGGGGACGGGGATGATGGTGGAGAGGCGGACGAAGGGGTCGAGGTAAGCCAACAGAGATATCCCGGAACCGGAAGGTTTCATCGACACTTTGGCAGGAGGACCTTCAATCTCAGGAGTAAGCCGCCAGGAAAGAAAAAATTATGAGAGAGAGGCAAAGCAACCTCCGTCAGTTGCTAACCAAAGGATCGCTTTACAACCCCATTCAGAAATAGTTTTCGCTACAGCAGATGCTGAAGATGTCCGCATGCCACACGCGGATCCGTTAGTCATCCATGCTTAGATCGCCACCAAGTTTATAAAAAGAGTTTTCATAGACATCGGATTATCTGTGGATATACTCTCATGGGAAGCATTTTCTCAATTGGGAGTGTCCGCGACGGCATTGAGGCCTTATCATGGGACGCTGGTTACCTTTTCGGGAGATGAGGTACAGGTTGTCGGCACCATAGAACTCGCGGTGGTCTTGGGAACTGCGCCGTGTCGACGTATGGAAAACATCATTTTCACAGTGGTACAGATCCCCACAACTTATAATGCACTCTTGGGGAGGGTGTCTCTTTACAAATTCCAGATGGTCATTTCGATCTATCACTTCAAAGAAAAATTCCCTATTTCCGGAGGGGGGATGGGAGAAGAATGTGGCCAGCAGCCAGAAAGCCGGAGTTGCTATGTGACTTCCCTGTAAAAGAGGAAGGAGATCATGTGCATCCAAGGATCCGCTCAGAGCGAGATCGAGGGTCCAAAAGAAGACTCTCCAGCAGAGAATGGAGAAGCAAACGTCCCAAGAGAACCTGCACCAGAGGTAGAACTTGAAGTCAGACCATCAGACAGAGAAATCCCAACCGCAGATCTAAGAACTGTTCACTAGCCTTTTCAAAACCCTGAAGAGAGGATTTACATGGGTCAAGCCCTAGAGACCGAGGAGAAAGAACGGGTTCTGGAAATCATCCGTCAATCCCGTGACGTGTTCGCATGGTCCCCAAAAGATCTCCTGGGCGTCCCCTCGTCCATAGTAATCCATACCCTTAGGATCCGTCATGATGCGCGGCCTATAGCCCAGAAGAAGAGGAAAATGGCCCTAGAAAAGTCTCAGGCAGCGAAAGAAGAAGTAGAGAAGTTACTCGAAGTCGGGTTTATAGAAGAAGCAGACGATTCAAATTGGCTCTCAAACGTTGTCTTAGTCAAGAAAGCCAATGAAAAGTGGAGGATGTGTGTGAATTTCTCATACTTAAACAAAGCCTGCCCGAAAGATAGTTACCCCTTGCCATCAATAGACGAGCTGGTCGATATTACTGCCGGGAACGAGGCTTTGAGTTTCCTGGGCGCATATTCCGGATATAACAAGATCCGATTAGATTTGATGGATAAGAGGGCAACCACTTTCATCACCAATCAAGGGATTTTCTACTATAAAGTAATGCCCTTTTGTTTGAGGAATACTGGGGCTACTTTTCAAAGAGCTGTAGACAAAATATTCCGCGAACAACTGGCCAGGAATGTGTCTATCTATGTGGACGACATAGCCGTGAGGAGTAAGAAAGCAGAGGACCACGCGGCTGACCTACAAGAGACCTTTGATTCTTTGAGACGAGGGGGACTGAATCTGAATGCAGAGAAGTGTGTTTTTGGAGTCGATTCTGGAAAATTCCTTGGCTTCATGGTAAGCCAGAGAGGGATAGACGTGAACCCAGACAAGATAGCCGCTATACAGGAATTGCGACCACCACGCACCATAAAAGAGGTACAGTCCTTGAATGGAGCTGTAAATTACCTGGGATGTTTCTGTTCTTGCCTAGCGGACAAATCCTTACCATTCTTCGCGCTGCTGAAGAAGAAGGGGCCGATCCAGTGGACACCAGACCTCCAGCAGGCTTTCGAAGAATTGAAAGCTTTCTTACAATATGTGCCTACTCTGCATCAACCTCAGAAATCAGAAAGTTTACAGCTATATTTGGTAGTGAAAGCAAATACTATCAGCGCAGTCCTCACCCGAGAAGGACGGTACCCGGTCTACTATGTAAGCAGAGTGTTACAGGATGCGGAAACCAGATATGAGACGGTGGAAAAAGTGGTCATCAGCCTAATGTTCGCTGCCAGGAGGCTTCTTCCATATTTCCAAGATCACCTGATAGAAGTCTTGAAGGATCTGCCGCTGAGACAGATTCTCCATTCACCGAGTCTTTCGGAACGGATGACGAAATGGTCCATAGAGCTCTCCGAATTTGAAATAGCTTACGTCCCCCGCAAAGCAGTGTTGCCCCAGGTTCTGACGGATTTCATCTGTGAGACAAGCTTCGGGGATGAAGGAGGCGATATGCAGAGTAAGTGGATAATAAAGGTTGATGGGGCTGTGAACCTGGAAGGATGCGGAGCAGGAATCGCACAAACCTTTCCTGAGGGAGATCAGTTTTGCTTCGCTTATAACTTAGATTTTCAAGCCAACAATAACGAGGCAGAATATTAAGCCTTGATAGCAGGGCTCGAACTAGCTTTGGCCCGCGGAGCTCGGGCAATCAGAGTATATACAGATTTCGAAGTCGTCACAAGACAGATAGAGGGGGTATACGAGGCCAGGACTGGGCTATTACCAGACTACTTATGAAAGGTAATCGCCCTAAGAAGAGTATTTCTGCACTTCGTCGTAGAATCCGTCCCCCGGGAGATGAATGAACAAGCAGACCTATTAGCCCAGATTGGGACAGTTATGCCGGCAGAAGTTGAAGGAAAATTCGAGTTTGAAAGAAATGATCGGCGAAGACTCCTTCAAGAAGTGTATTTTGTCCAGACCGAAGGTTCCGAGGATTGGTGGACCCCGATTATGGAATACCTGGGGAAAGGAATACTCCCACAAGAGAGAATGGAAGCCAAAAAGTTGATAAACCGAGCAACCCGGTATGTCATCAATGAAGGAAAGTTATACAAGAAGGGTTTCAATTTTCCAGACTTATTATGCGTGTCTAACAGTGAAGGGAGTATCATCGTAAAGGAGCTGCATGCAGGCGTATGTGCCGACTACCAAGGATGGAGAGCCTTAACTTTAAAAGTTCTGAGACTGGGATATTACTGGCCCACAGTCAGGGTGGATGTACAAAGTTTTGTGCGAAGCTGTGATGCCTGTCAAAGATACGGGAATGTGAAGAATTTACCTGTCGAACCACTTCAGAGTGTCTATGGAGCATGCCCTTTCGCCTTATGGGGAGTGGATATCCTTGTACCTTTCTCCACAGCACCCGGGCAGCTAAAATATGTCCTAGTCCTAGTAGACTACTTTACTAAGTAGGTAGAAGCAGAAGCAATGGGTTTGATCACGGCGGAGAAAGTCGGAAAATTCTTATGGAAAAATTTGGTGTGCCGCTTTGGAGTCCCCGAGGCCATTATCACAGATCACGGAACTCAATTCGACTGCGAGAACATTAGAGATTTCTGTTGTAAAGGCTCGGATTTTTAAATCTTAGTTTTTCGGAAAAAGGAAAAACAAAATGAATTTAAAAGCAGAATTGAACGGAAAACTCGCTAATTTGGATTTTAGAACTCTCAAAGAGGATTTTCGACCTAAATAAAATTTTGAGAACTAACATGGCAACCTCGATTCTCAGATTTTAAATTCTAATTTCGCGAAGGAAAGAGCGGGATTTGGGAAACTAACATCGGGATCTAGCGTCGGAAATTCAAACTATCGCTTTCGGGACCACATCTTGTCTCATTCTCCCATGGGGATCCGAAATCTCAGCCCTACAATGGTCCCCATGGAGCCAATTTGAAATACAAAGGAAGCTTCCTTACCCAAAGAAGCCAAACACCCCCAGTTTGCTTTTCCATCTCCCATCTTTGACCATACCCAAAGTAGCCAAGGAGACAAGCTCCATGTCTCTCCTTTTAGCCCCATCCGTTTCAGCCCTCTCCCATGCCTCCTTTTTCTCTTCAAAAATCAGATTTGGCTCAACCAACACACCACACAAAAATCAAACACAAGCCTTATCCAAAAAGCTCCCAAGGAACCTTATCCTTTCTCCTTTTCCCTCCTCCATTGCTGAGAATTCCAGCAGCCCTAACACACCATTTCGTGCTCAACTCCTCCCCACAACATTCCTACTTCATCATCCCCTTCAACTCCCTCCTCCATTACATGCCAAAAGAGCTCCATTCCACCTCTTGAGCTCAAAGCAAGCCAAAGCAAGCTCCTTTTCTCTTCCTCCCCCCATGAGCAGCAACAACATCTCCCTTAGCCTTCCTATGAGGTCCTCAAAGTGGAAGAAGAAGCCCCAACAGCCCGGAGAAGTCGGAGAAGCCCCGAGAAGCCCTAGGAGACTCAAACTCGCTATTTTTGGATTCAAGAAGGTAACAAATTGTTTTTCCCTCCTTCCACTTCATACTAACTCAAAGTTCACACCTTTAACACCATTTAACAATCCTAGGCATCCTCTTGCAAGAACGAGTCCAATCGGAGCCCGGATGAAGCTTCACGAGCAAACCGAAGGAAAAGAAGGAACTTGGGTGAGAAATCCGTTCAAACCTCGATTTTTATGTTCAATCCTTGTTCTAACATATTCCTAGAAGTCTTAAGAAAAATTGGGAAAAGGGGGATTTGGTTGGGGTTTAAGAAAATGAGAGCTCGGTTTGGTAATTAATAGAATAAGGAGGGTCGATTTTGGATTTTATAAATAAAGGGGTCGGTTTTGTCAATTTCAAAGGGGCTGATTTTATGAGATAAAAATGGTTGGGATTTTTAAGGGATTTGGAAATATTTTATGAGAGTGTTTAAAAGAAAATGGTATTTAAAATATTATATAATAATATTATTATTGAGACTTGGAGATGTAAAAGTATATTATCGGGATTAAATTGAAAAAGGAATTTGATGAGCGTTTTCAAGGATCGGAATTTCTAACTAGTTGATTTGGATTTTAAAGCGGTTTCAGTACTAACTCGGCAATTATGTGATCGGTGACTAACTAGCATGATTGATGTGAATGGCTGACTAATATCATGATTGGTGATTGACTAATGGCATGATGAAGTGTTAGACTTGTGTATCGTTAATTTATGCTTTCGAGATATGATGAAAATGATGAACTTGATATATGTGATATGCGGATTATTATTGCGGATATACCGTGGCGAATACATGATGTGGTCTTATGGAATGTGGCAACATGATGAGTGGTTGAACTTGATGAGATGATGCTTATGATGTGGTTATACTTATTGAATGACGTGTGCTTATGTGATTGAGTGGCTCGATGTAGACTTATATATGTGTTCTGATATGTATCTAGGTGATAAATTGTGATTATGATTGGTGTATGCCGAATCTTCTATTATGCTGTTCTGCATAGCCAGGTGAGTTCCTATATGAGCTCACTCAGATTCGAAAAGAGATCTCCCTGCTTATAGCCATGTGCATACTAGGTGCTGCATTCATAATAAAGCATGCCATGTAGTATCCTGTTAGGATTGCACTCATGATTGAGCATTCGTTTACTCATTGCTTTTGTAAACAGAACGACCGTTATCTATGAAGTAACTAGAGTCATTGCTAGGGTTATAGGACGACCTAGTACCATCGGGTCCCGTCTTGAGTCAATCAAGTCATGAAAGTTCCTTATATTATGAGATGCATGCGGGCTTTATTGTGGAGCAGGTTGAGCATGCGTGCCTCCCGATTATAATGGAATGCATTTACGAGCTGGCCAGTCTCCGCCCTATCGGAAGGGGGTGGAGGTAGGAGAGGGATATACCACATGGTATTTGGTGCTAAGGCCATATTATATTTATGCACTTGATCTTAGGAGCATGTTAGTGTGTTAGTATTTCGCCTTGCATCTAGAATGATCTTTATTAGGACTAGCGTGTGTATGTGTCTGCTGGTTTGGGATTACTTTGCGTAGGGCTTCGATCTGACACCGCCCCGCATACATATTTTTTTAGGTTTGTTTTGCAGCATGATTATTCCTTGCTTCCATGACGTAGGAACTCTCTTAGGCGATTGAAAAGAAATGGTCTAACCTTATATTTTGATAAATACGCTTATTCATTTGGTTTTGACCCGGCTCTGCCGTGACACCCTCTTGTATTACACATTGATTATGATATTTGCATGATTGCTAGTTTTCCACGCTTAGACTTATGATAGGTACAGGGGACTTCCCCGGGGATTCCAACGATCCCTTCGAATTTTGGGTACGAAATCCCACTTAAAAACGTAAAGATGAAATTTCAAACCTTCAACCTGTACTCGAGGCGCAAGATCCTAACGAGGGGTTTCATCCCTCGAAACGTAACCCGGGAATCATAATCCCGGGCCGTTACAAAGTTGGTATCAGAGCCAGGTTTGCAAACCGAGTATGATAGGTTGAAGTGGTTTTGAAAACGGCCCAAGGTTTTCAAATGGTTTTTCAAAATGTTTTAGAAAGGGCGAAATGAATTTAATATGGCTAACCCAAATGGACTAAATATGAACTTGACTTAACAAATCCGGTAATCAAACAAAGGGAAAACGAAGGGGTAGTAAAGGCGCTAGACCATCCCTCACTACAAAAAAAAAAACATATTTGCCACCCTTAGTAGCAACGGCAGATATTTGCCGTGGCCATTGGTAACAAAAATACAAATTATCCACGGATGGTAGCAACGGCAAAGTTTACCGTGGCAAAAAAGTGTACTTTTTTTGTTTAAAAAAAAGAAAAAGAAAATATAACCCCTAACCTAGTGTATAAGCGTGTATGCCTCCCCGCCGCTCGCTCATTCAGATCTGAAAACCCTTACCCTCTCCTCTGTTCGTCCATCTCCCCCGGCCCTCGACTCTCTGACAGTCCATCCATGGCCGCCCTTGCTCCTTCCTCGTCCTTAAGCCTCGCTCATCTGTTCGTCCATCTCCATCTCCATCTCCAGTACGGCTCTCTCCTTCCTCGACTCTCAGTACAGCTCTCTCCTCTAACTGCTCACTTCCTTCGACGCCGACATCATCTGTTTCCAGGTTTTACTCATCTCTCTCTCGATCGATCTCTCTCGAATTATCATAGATCCCCCCTTTTTCCTTTTTAAAATAAAAAGCTATTTAGGGTTCATCATTCGGATTTCTGTAGTGATGGTTGTTTTGTTGGGAGGGTTAATATAGAAGACAAAGCTTTCAAGGCAGGAGCTCACCTCTGATTTGGCTATGGCAGAGGGTTACGAGTCTTTCTTTTCCTGTACGTGTACCACTAGCAAAGGCCGCACTGGCTACTCTGGTAATCCTTTATCCCTTTTCCTTGCCAACTGGAATTTTTCAGGTTAGTTTAGTTACAAATCCGTAAGTTTGAGTATTTGCTTCCGTTAGGGTTAGTTTTTTTTTCATTATTTGGGGAATAACGAATGGAGCGCCAAATTTGAAATTATGCTTGGATTGGTGAAATGAGGATTTAGGACCGATGAGCCACATTTTGGCATGCTGTTTCATAATGGTTCTCTTTGCCTTTTGGTCTGAAAGGGATTAGATGAATGTGTTTGCAGATCAAATTGAGGTGTAAGTGTAACAATGCCGATTTTTTTAGGACAACATCCAGGTTCCAGATATCTGTATTAGCTTTAAAGCGTAGCATGGTTCTTGACCTTGTTTTAAGTTGCTTAAAATTACTCTTTGACTGTTATGCTTTGTTCTATAAGTTGCTTAAGATCTTAATTTCAATTTGAAAGAATTGTACAAAACTGTCTACTTTGTTTATGAATTGGAACTGAATTTGTATTTAAACGTCAAATTGTGTGAATGTAGAGCCTTCAACTCTTTATATAGCTAATTTTGCTATCCCAAAGGGTGTTGAATGTATTTTTTTGATAATGAGGCTCTAAAAGTCAGTCCTCATGACCCAGTTCAAAAGGTTGTATCAAGGCAATATTTTAAACCTTAGTCTATGTTAACTGAAACATCCAATAAACCATGATTATGAGATGCAGCTTCTTCTATGTTCTTCTCTATGGGGTTTTGCTTCAGGATAGTGTAATCTTTCGTAGACTTTGGAGCATAGTAGGTTACCTTATTTTCTAGGAATTAATTATTCTTACTTACAAATTTGATCACAAAGATTCTTTGTTTTTATCTAGAAAGTAGAATTGAGATTGTTAACTACTTTCTTCATTGTACAGGTCATTTGAATTGGATGAAACAGAGTTTCCAAAGTTTCATACCAGTGTAAAGCGTGGTGATATTGTTGGTGTTACTGGATTTCCAGGTTTTTCTCATAATCCCTTCATTCTTTTTTTTTTTTGATGACGTCTTCATTTCTCATAATCCCTTCATTCTTATTTTGTTTTCAAGAAAAATGAACATTTTTCATAGCCATTTATTCTTTAAGGCGCCCCTTTGGCATATTTTAGTCCATTAATCTAATAGGTTATATGTGAACATCACTTCAATGGAAGCAGTGGATATGTGGAATATCTTTCAAGGTTTATGATCTTTATATAATTCTTCAATTATCATCTATAGGAAAAACTAAGAGAGGCGAGCTCTCAATCTTCCCAAAGTCATTTGTAGTTTTATCGCACTGTCTTCATATGATGCCTAGGAAGAAGGCTAGACCTGGCTCAGATAACAGTCATGTAAGTGATATTTGTTTTCATGTGATTGTTTCATCTACTTTATTGAACTATTTTAATAATTGCTCATTTGTGTGTAGAAAGCAGAACTATGGGTTCCAGGAAATGTGAGGAATCCGGAAGCTTACATCTTGAAGGATCAGGTACTTGCTTGTATGTCAGTCGTGAACGGTGTTTAATGGGTTGAATTGATCAGTTTATATAAACATCATTTTACAATACTTATCTTATGAACCACAATGATATTCCAAATTAGAACATTCAAGAAGCTCAAGAAAGTTCTTTACATATTTGTGCTTCAGAACAAACCGTGCTAGTGCAGTGATGTCCCATGGTGCTCTGTTTCTAATTATATTCTCTAGTTACTGTATTTTCCAGTTCTGTAGTTCTGTCGAGTCTATTTGATCTCCTTAAAAAAACATATTTGAAGTAGTGTTAGGTATATTTATTGAGTGCCATACTATTTGTAACTTATTGATGAAAGTTCTATTCGTAGGAAACAAGATATCGTCAAAGATATCTTGACTTGATGTTGAATGCGGAAGTGAGGGAGATATTCAAGGTTCGTGGTAGGATCGTTCAGTATGTCAGGAGATTCCTTGACAATTTGGATTTCTTAGAGGTAATCACTTTACACTTCTATTTACTTTTGGGTTGATGCCATGTTAATTGAATCTACTAAACTGCATGACAGTTACATGAACTGGATTTGAAAGTTGCATTTTGTTATGCTATTTGACCTTTCAGCGAATGTCTGATTAACTTTACATTCAGCTTTCTATTTATATTCCCATGCATTTGCATAACTGCACTAGAGGCGGGTAAACTAGTATTAAAATGGTGTTTATTGCTTAATCTTTCATTCTCTTTTTCAGGTAGAAATACCTATGATGAACATGATTGTTGGTGGTGCAGCTGCACGTCCATTTGTAACTCATCACAATGAACTGAATATGAGACTATTCATGAGAATTGCAACCTTCTTGAGAAAGTTACCTCTGGGCTCTGGCTGGTTCCTAATTCGTGTGTGATGCATTCTTTTTCAGGTTCGATCAGCTTCAAGCAGTCGACCTATATAGCATTGAGACATCCATTCGTGCAGGTCTGGTCTCTTGAAGCTCTCAAGTCTAAGCACTTATTTGTGCTCTTCAATTAACTCTTTAAAATATAGAGCTAAGATAGCTTATGGCAACTGAAATCATTATGCAATTGCTGCTGGAATTGATAGCTTATGGCGACTGAAATCATTATGCAAATGCCGAGAAGGATATCTGCCTGGTCTCAAATTAGTCAATTTCCAAAGGTAAATTGGTTCATGTTTGGCTCATATATGATCTATTTTTTGTTGTTGTTGTTGTTGTTGAGAACTCAAGTGCAGTTTTTAAACCATGTCACATTGATGGTTACAGGATATTACGGAGAATGTGGCAAAAGAGGGGGCTATATGGAAGTCACTGGCTTTGCTCCTGAAGTGAGGGAGCAAATCTACAAAGTTGCTTCTGTCAACTTGTGTTCAAATATCTCTGGCCAGATTCTTGCTAGCCTTGTCATGAACTCACCCAAGGTAGGTGATTTTGTCGAGTCTTCGCTCTTTATGATTTCACCTTATTGTATTGCAATGAACTATATTTGAACTTCAAATATAGTTCAGTCTGCTGAATGATTTTGAGAGACTGAGGGAAATGGAAATCTTTCTTTTGAACAGATCGCTTATGTTGCAAAAAAACTCTTGATTCTTTATGAAAAATCACCTCACATCTACCGATTCATGTGCTTAGGTTGGGGATGCATCATACCAAAGTTACGCTGCAGAAAGAGATGGAATTCTCTTTTCCATGGCAAGACGTGCAAAGGTAACTCGACAACTCCCATGCCATGGCTTCATCACAAGTTAGTGGATTTTAGGTGATTTGTTTCATGCTACTTCATTGCTTAATGGAATTTATTTGAAGATGGTTTTAATTGAGGCTAAAATGGATACCTTCATTCAGAATCATCGCCCATAGTGTGTGTATTTTAGATCCAAAACATGATACATAAAAAATGTTGTTGAGTTCAGATCAGAATACACGATCTGTTCTTAATATACTGTGTTAATGCCGTGTCTTTTTTTTTTGCAGGAAATATGCTACATTTAAAAATATAAACTCTTGGCCTTCCTGATCTAATTCCAGTCATAACTCGCTCTGATTGAGAGTCGACGCTCATGGTGTCCATAAGCAAGCACTGCTCATGTTTGTAAGTGATACTCATTCATATGGATTTCAAGTTGTTATTGTTATTTTGTTATATACTTTTCTACATTGTAATTTACATAAGAAAGATTTTTTTATGATCAGAATATAACTACTCTTCAATTTAAACAAGAACATAAAAATTTTACTAAAAAACCTTTCTCCATATGGTGCTGCCCACCCCACCTCAGTGATGCCTTGGCATGGTTCATCCTCCCCGGTATATCATCCTCTCTTTAGGTTTTTGGGTTGTTTAAATTAGCTTAGTCTAGGCATGAAGTTTTTTTAGCAGTTTAAGTACAATTTTTTATAAGCAAAATAAATTTTAATTTGCATTCCCTGCAATTAAAGTCTTTTTTGTTTAATGAAAGTTCTAATAATCCTTCCTCAATTTTTTATTTGGTTGATTTGCATTTTGTATTGCAGTGAAATCAGTTGAAAGAACAAAAGATCTACGAATTAACTTTTGGAATTTGAGCTGCTGGCTGCTGTAGCTGGAAAGTTGCTTAAATAGCTCATCTGCTTCGAGCAATGCTGCTGCAGGGTAATCACGACATCAAAGATGTATTTAGAATAGATTAGCTTAATATGATTTCATTCTCTAGTAGATTAGCTTAATTGTGTAATTTTACATTTACAATTTTACTGTTCAGCTGCTAGAGGAATGTATTTAAAATAGAATTTGTGGTGTATTAATTTTTTTTTTATAAATATGGGACTTTTTAGCCCGGGTCTGAAGAATCCGGGCTAAAAAGTAGTGTTTTTTTTTATTTCCCAGAAATCATTTAGCAACGGCAACTTGCCGTGGCTAGCACTTTAGCCACGGCTATAGCCGTCGCTAATCTCTTTTGCCACCCCATGTTTCCCCACGGCTTGTTTCCCGTGGCTACAGCCGTGGCTAATACCCTTTGGCCACGACAAATGGACTTTTAGCCACGGCAAATAGCCGTTGCTAATATCTTTTTTTTTTGTAGTGCCTATTGGATGTAGTTGGGAACGGGTAGGCAAAATATAGCTTGTTCTTTTACAGGTGGACTTGAAGACTCCAAGGAACCCAAAGGTTGGAGTGACATGGGTTAAGAGGCCGTGAGGTATTTGGCCCTCCGGTCAGCCGCCCCTCGAAGGACGGCATAGATCGTCTATGTGGTTATATGCATTATATCCAACTGGGCCCGAGGGCGATCCTCCTCGAAGAGGATCATATTAATCCCGTTGATTGCTTCCATGCTGAGTGCTATTGTCCTTAGGATGGAGAACTAATGATTATGCCTTGACTTAAATCATGTATTAAATAACTGTGCAAACGGGATAGCGGGAGAATACCTTGTTCTTATGTCATTGGAACTCTTGCCTTGTCGGAATAGCTCTTCCATAATTCAAACCCCTGATGATTTTGACTCCGTCAACCATCCCACCAAAACATTTAGGCATGTTAGCAAGGGTCGAAGAGCATCCGCTCTCCCCGTTTCGAGTCTTGTTTTGTATCCCACCATCAATGCTTCTATCGAGTCTCGTACCTTAGATTGGTGTCTTCCACGGGAAAATTTGGGTTGCTCAACCAGTTACCTTCGAAAATCGCATCGGATGTGAGGGTTACCTGAGTATGTTAGTGAGGTTGATGGATGAGATAGTTAGAGTTAATGAGTAAGTTGCCTCATGAAGTTACCCCTTTTGGTCCTCGTAATGGTCAGCCATGTCTTCTTGCCACAAGAGTCTAAGCACTAGTTCTACCCTCACCTCTCGGAAGCAGCGTGAATGTCTTTGTGTCCTACCGAGCGAGTCATACTAGCATCCCACGGGAAACGAGGTAATGAGTCGGTGATTGCCTTTAGAGAGTTCTGCCCGGTTACAATGATAGCCCCCCTTGTGACTGTATGACATGGTGTGTTGGTATATTTCAGCATGACTTGCCTGATATCTTGCATAGTTGCACTTATGAATGAATATATATGTGCCAAATGTATGAATTCCCATGATTGTCACTCTCCCTCGAATTAGGTCCATGATGGTGTGATCAACCCTCTTTGTATGAGTGTTATGTGAAATGAGTTTCTGAGGATGTTAATTTAATCAAATTGAACCTCGTTGACTGTGCACGAGCTTAATGAATGTTTCTATAGTACCATGTAGGACGTATGCCTTCTAATTATAGACCCTCGCATGATTGTGTGCCATACATGTCTTGTTATATGAATATGGTTGTATTTGATGTGGTAGTTGTTATGCCCAAATGACTTCACCATATCCCCTGACATGATTAGTAGAGTGTATCTTAACATGCTTACCTAGAACCCACATTGTTTGACTTGTTTATGTGTACACTTAAAATAAGTAATGAATCATACAAGTGATATCCTATAATGCTCGCTATGTCATATATAACTTATGCTGCGTATGTCTAGTGTCGGTTCGTGCATACATGATCTTGATATGTCAAGCATGATTAGTACATGAGATGATAAGTTTTAGCCTGTCCCGCGTGCATGTAAAGTTGATTATGTGAACATGTTATGAATGCATAGGACGCTATTCCTGTTAATAGGTACATGTTAGTGTGGAATAATATGATTGAGATATTTCGTGATTGCTATGTGTTTTCTTGCCGCGCTTGTAACCTCATAGAATACCCTAAGGGCATTGTTGTAACTCTCGGGTTCGCGTCTTGTCTTGAGTCTCGTCATCTCTAGTCCTATCTATGTCTGAATCCTTAAGGAAGTCGTGTTGTCCTCCCTTGCCCTCCCCTATCTCCGTGACTTACAACCCCTCGTGATCCCCTTGATGGACGTCGACATAGAAGAGAAAACAAACGATCGAATTGCGTCAGAGTGGTGTAACGGAAACGTGGTGGGCCCATGACCCATGGACCCTAGGATCGACGTCACCAAAGGACGGACGCCTTCCGAATTGCGACCTTTCCTATTCAAATTGGAATCGGTGTTGTGCGATAGGCTTGGAACTGATTAAATGGAAGTGTGATGACGAATGTGTTGGAGTGATAGTGAATGATTGCCTGACTAAATTGTGTTTGTGATGACGTGCATTTATGCTTGAGTGTACTAACTTGCTAGTAAATAGGGTATGGGATATATATGAGGTGGTGTATTCTTTTGGGGAATGAGTCGAGTGTTTTCTTGGTGAGATGGGTCGGAAAGTTGCAGGTAGATTAGAGCCTTTGAGTTGGGTCATTGGTTGTGTGAGATGAGGTGTAGGAAGGATGCATCAGCTTGAGAAGAGCCGAGTGAGTTAGGACTTGTCAGGGATAGCGGTCAGTGAGTATATTTGAGCTTCCAGGTAGGTCTTAGGTGAAGAGTGGAGTTAGCATGGCGAGATTTCGAGGAAGAGGTCCTAGCTATAAGTGTCGATAGGTAGTGGGAGCAAGTATAGGTGATTAGTGTAGTTCTAGAGGTGTATGAGTGACCTAGGAATGGATCGGATGGATTCTCGAGGGGTTGTGTCTAGATAGCCTAGGAGCGAATCGTGGGCGGCGTCAAGGATGATCGGTTAAGGTAGGTCCAAGGAATCGTAGAATTCAAGACTAGGTTGTAAGTGCGGGATTGGGAGCAGTTTTGGTAAAGGATGAGGTTGATGAAGTGCTAAGGATGAGTAGTATAGGGTTGCTTGAATTGGGAAATCATCGATCTTGGGGATTAGATTGTTCTTGTCAGGATTGTACGTGTGATGAGTATTTGGGGTTGTTAGATAGGATTGGTAATGCTTGGCGAAGTCATGAGTGAAAGATTTCTAGATGCGTTATGATAGGGTCTATTTTAGTTATATATTTGCATATTATATTATGTCATATTCATGCATATTTTACATATTTTATAGTTAATTTCTATTACTTGGTTTTCGGAGTCTACACTAGCATTTTCATGTATTTCAGGTATTTACTGGATTGATCGTATGAAATTGGAGGTTGATTATAGCTTATGCGATCATTTTATAAATTACAAGCAAGGTGGGCCGGCTCGGATCGACACTTTGGCTGATGAATTGGAGGAGATGCGGCGACCGGACGTGTCTCACGAACTTGCCACATTTGTTTTATTATATTAATTTAGCTAGATAAACTTACCATTTACATGTAGATAGAATTAGATAGCAATATAATATATATTACATTATAAATTAGGAAACATTAGATAGATAGATTAGGATAGAAGATTAAATAGATACATTCTATTATATATACAATACATGTCTTACGGCAGAGAAAGACGAGAGACAAGAGGCCGACTGGCCGTGGCATTAGATTAATTTTCTTTTATTTGTTTTGGTTCGTGTTTATGGAGTGCTAAAATATTTAGTTTTCGCCTACACTTTCAAGACTTGGTTACTCGTTTGTGAGTTTCTAATTTATATTATTATTCCTCTTTAATTCCTTCAACTTCTCTGTGTGATATTGAATATGTTATTTATGTTATCTTGATTCGCGACCTTGATAATATTGATTTCATGCTAGGATTTAATACTTTCGTATTTGTGTTATTTCCGTAGTAGCACGCATAAGATTGCAGAGTCCGTGTTTGAAGCATGATTATGTAGGAAGTTGACATATATCTTAAACATTGATTTACCGTGTTTAATTGGTGTTATTTGTATGCTCAAGTTCTTGGGACTATTTGCTATCTCTTTGTTAAATCTTGACCGTGTTAAGGTTGCATTGAGGTGTAAGGGATTAATTGGACTCGTAGGACTTTTAGTCTATTTAAACCAAGACGAGAGGAATTCGTAGGAAAAGATAATAACGTGAAAAGGATTCGATGATCAATAAAACCAACCAAAGTTGAGAACTTGTAGGTGGAAACGCTTTTCTTCTATCCTTTATTTGCTTTTGTCAATATTATTTTCTTTTATTTTCATTCATAAAAATCTTTTCTTTTTATATTGATAAATACACAATATTTAGAAATACTTGATTCTCTAGGGTTCGACCTCTTACTTGCATACTATACTAGTTTGTTCGTTTGGGAATTATTTTTGGCGAGGTAAATCAACGACTTTCCTTCCGTCAAATTGGCGCCATTGCCAGGGAATCAAGTTTATTTCTTTGTTTTGTGTATTTATTAATATTTGTATATATATCTAACCCCATCGTGGACCTATCTTACGGTTCACGACACCTCGTTACTAATTGTTTGCAATGGAGTTGAAGTTATGGCAATACGAAGGAGAATACTTTCACCATTACCTCACAAGAGTGCAAGATTTAGTGGACGACCGTGCTTCACGGGGTATCGAAGATGATTTGAAAGAACAGGTACTTTGCGTTCAAGATGACATGCTTCCCGAGATACGAGAATTCGCCCAATCATTGGAAGATGAAGGATTTTACGGTTTGGATTGGTCGGAATTGTGGGATCTTTTCCTTTGCGTGGGTGACATGGCGAAGGTGGAAGAAGACTACAAGTTGGCATCCATACCCTTACCTTTCAAACCAATGGTGGGTGAGATACACGAGGGAAGCCAAGACGCAAGCACTAATGGTTCAATCAAAGATGGAGAAGGGAGCCCGATGCCCCATGACATGGAGTCTCATGAGTGCACACGTGAGGAACCATGTATTTTGGCACCTACTCCACCTTTAGAAATCATCCCCAACTCATCCATTAAGGAACCATGTCCGGAGCCGATTTCTGTGGCTCTTGAGCAAGGTAATGATATTTTTGAAACTTTTGTGGATTTTGGTGAATATGTAGATCCTTGGGAGCATTACTTCAACAAACCACCAGCGGAATTGTGTTGGTGGTACTACATACCCTCGACGAGAAGTCACGCTCGAGCATATGAAGAGTTGGAGACCTTCTTCAACATCACACCTTTTGACTTCGACCTCTTCATATGTGGTGGCGGCTTACCTAAATGGTGTGCACATGAGTTTGATTTGCTAAAGAGAGCATTGTCGATGTCCGATTGAGTCATGAACCAAGGTGAGTAGTTTTAGAGTTTTTTTTTCCTTTTTTATGTCGTAGATTAGTTTTAGTTTTTTTTGTGTGCTTCTAAGCTGCATGTTTAAAAAAAAAATAAAAAAAAATCCGAACCCACTCTTTCCTTTCTCCCTCTTCCGAGAGGTCAGGCTACCGCCTCCTCTTTCTCTGCTCGCGTCTCCTCCTTCCGCCAGCCACCAAGCCACCATCTCCGGCCGCTTGAGATTGATCTACTCCAGCCATCTGAGACTTCCGGCGCGTGACCACCGTCTCCCTTCCATCCTGTTCTCAGAGCTGGAACCCTAAACCGTATCCACCGTCTCTGATTTCGCTACGCCAATCTCCTGCCCACAACCGACGCCGCCCAGCAAAATTTCCGGCCTGTTGTCCGGCCACCAGTTCGCCTCCTTCCTCCATTACAGACCGCCGCCTTCCCTTGCCCTTCGCTGATGTTCACCAGACTTCCAGACCGCCGCCTCTTTCTTCCTCCTTCCATGACCCCGTTTCCGACTCTTCTCGCTCCTGCTCGCCTCCTCCTTCGATGCACGCGAGGCCGCCGTCGGGCCAACCACCATCTCCGGCCGCCAGAAATTATCATTCCATCACCTCTCCTCTCTTCGCTGGAATTTCCTGGCCCCGCCAGCATTGCCCCAGCACCCTCGCCACTGCTGCCTCAAATTGTCTTTGATTCACCTTCATCCAGGCCGTGATTTCACTAAGGTAGGTGCAGGTATGTCACCCTCGTTCACTCTTTCATTGATTAGCCGATTCTCGTGATTTATGGGAAGAGAATGATGAATTGATTTTGTTGAAATTGCTCCTATCTTATTATCGATTCTCATTGCCTGCATAGTCACTTGCTGATTTGCATTGTCCATTACTTGTTGAGATTGAGTGAAATCAATTGTTTGAGATTTATTGTTGATGTTGGTTGATTGAGATCTCTTAAATTAATAGATTTACTATATGTGATTTTTCCATTGAGTCTGTTTGCTCTTGAGTCAGTTTACTATTGATTTTGTCAAGATGCATTTATGTTGATTTCAGAACTCTCATGTCTTAAACTCTCTATAGCGGATCGGTTTCTTCTAATCATGTCTGAAATCAGTTGGGTTATTTTTACTACTCTAAATTAGTTGGGTTGTTCTTTATGTTGGCCTAAGTGATTTTTATGATTGGTTCTTGTTTACTTGCTTGTCTCATGCTCCCTGTGTCCATCAATGAGATTTTTCATGATTTTACTTGCGGAATATGGATTGAAGCATGACTTGCATGGACTGATTTTGGTATGGCTGGTCTTTGTTGTTTTTTTTTATTGGATGATATATTGTTCTTGTTTGTTGGAATGTGTTTGTTTGTGGTGCGTTCTTTTTGTTTTGTGTCTTGGCCAGGCGTTATTGCAAAGAGGATAAGCCTATATTTTTCCAACTCCAAGAAGGTTCTGATGCGGGACCATCCAAGACACCTTCGGATAATGTCCTTCTCAAGAGGAAGAAGAAGGCTCCACCTTGGGAGAAGATCCAAAGGTTAATGACGTTTCCGATTTCGTTCAGCAAGTTGACAGCTTTTCGACGTCTCTGTAAAATGGGTTGTACGGATTCAATATTTATCGGATTGAGGCGTGCCATACCTTGTTGGAACGAGGACGAAAAGATCTACAACTTTGCTGTTGAAGGTTTTTCCAGATTCGTCCTATAGCTTGGCCGAAATCCACATTCTTTGAGCTGCTGCTGGTTTTGACGGGATTTAATTAAGTCTTAAACATTATGTTTATTTCCTATTTTAACAACTTTCTTACTTAAGTTATTTTAGGAAACTTTAGGTGTTATTTTTATTAATTCCATTAGATGTTAGTTTTATCTTATTCTATCTAGTTTCGGCCCAATTCAGCCCTGCGTGGCCTATATATTTCAATTCCTACATTGTAATTCAAGAGGAACATTCATAATACAAAAGTATTCTTCTCAAACGTGTGAAACACATAGAGAGAGAGATCAGCCGAATTGAGCAGTGCTCTTCAGGATCTCGAATTGATTGATAATCTCAGCTTGGTTTGCTTTGCCGTTCATCAACTTCGCAGGACTTGGTGATCCGAGTATCCACAAGCCCCCTCCTTGTGCCTTCAAGTTGTCCGCTTGATTGTGTAGGGTTGTAGAGGCGGGTTGTGTAGTCATTGGTATTGGTTCCTACCTTCTACGGAAGCCTGGGGTCTCTATCTTGTTCTATACAGATCGACTCAGTCCTTATCAGGTCGTGTCTTTGCATTCTTTCATATAAATTTCAAGTCTTTCTTTACTGTCGAGTCTTGTTCTTGATTTCTTGTTTCGAGTCTTTGCATTCTTGATCGATCTTGAACTGTTCTTGGTCGAATCTTGAGAGTCTTATTGAGTTCTTGATCATTCTTGATTGTTTCTTGCAGATCTTGAATCATCTTGTTGAGTCTTGCTTGTGTCGACATCAACAGCCCTTTGGTTCTTGGTGTTTCTTGCGTTTCTTGCTTCAATCTTGCTGCGTTTCTTGAGTCTTTCTTTAGTTCTTGCTTGTTGTCGAAGATCGGACCAACCTACGGCTAACCCCGTATCAGGTTCACTAGTGCGAATTGCATCCAAGTTGTTGCTGAATGTCTACCGTTAACCACAAGCAGTAATCTCTGAAATCTTAATTGTGTTAGTCCATAGGAATAGTCACTCTTTTTGCTGAATTTCATGTTCTCAATATTCCTTTGCTAGCTTGCTTCGGTCTTGCGTTGTGGTTTGGTATGCTTGTTTTGGGCAGGTATATTTTGCTTCCAAGCTGCATGGAGTTGCTGCTGTATTTCTTTGGAGGGATTTGCTGCCGATTTTCCCAAGAACATCACTTGTTTTCTTCCTTCCTCCATATTTGAATTGAAGAATGATTTGCCCAAAATGCTTGATTACATTGCATACATTTGGGTTAGAATAATACAGAATCTGTGTAGTTTTACACTTATTTGCAATATATGGAGGTCTACACCAGTTTTGGTTATATTCCGCAGAAATCGGACGCACTTTGAAGCCTAAAGGAAACTCATGGAGAAGCTAAAGATGTTGCAGCTGGAGAAAACGCCAATTTTCACCATTCTTCATTCTGAATCAAGCTTTGATGTCTTCATGAGAGTTGTAGCCCTCGGAAAGAGCTTTCCAACGCATGGTCATATGCGTCAATCCGACAAACGAGGACTCGGGAAAGTGCGTTTCAAGAACAGAGCAGAAAGCTGAAGCCAAGTGTACTCGATCTCGACGAGGGCTGGTCGAGCACACCTGGTCGAGCAGAGCTGATCGAGGACACTGAGTCAGAGACAACCCGACTCCGGAACCTTACTCGATCTCGAGTACCATCTAGTCGAGATCGACGACACTTCGGAGCCAAGAGGAGTTTTGTGAAGCGAGAGCGGAATTGACTTCCTTTGGTTGTAAGCTCTATTTTATTTTATTAATGGAAGTTTATTTCCTTTTATTATTGATGTCTTTAATTATGATGAAGCGCGAGTAGTCAACCCACTTCTAGGGTTGGGGCGAGCCCGACGATAGCCATGCACAATTGAGGTAAAGATCTAACCTTTATCATGTTTTGAGTATCTCCTACTTGTTTATGTGTTTATTGCCCATCTAATGGAGATCCATGTTAACCACTTGGATTATAAACATAAAATTAGTAGAGACAATTAGGGTTTCTTGAAAGAGTTGTCTAATTGTTGGAAAAGGCGAAAGCTTGTCCTTTGATGCAATTCACATGATTATCTATTTATCTCTGCCTTATGCATGCTTGGTTACTGTTGTTGCAAACCCCAATCTTGGAAGTCCTTTTACATACAGTTTAGTTCGAAATCCCAAAGCAATTGTTTTTACTTTCTTTTGTTTTGTTTTTACTTTCTGCCCTCGTCGATCTCGACCAAGCCTGGTCGATCTCGACTACTGATTCTCGACCCAGAGTCGCCGTAGCTTATTTGTGCAGGAAGTCGACAAGACCAACCCGAGGTCGACAAGGACTGTACTCGATATCGAGTAGCCCTTCGTCGATATCGAGTAGCCTGTGCCGAGTTGCTGCGCTGTGTTCGACTGTCCGATCTTCTGTCGACTACCCTAGTCGAGATCGAGGACCCTGTTGTCGAATTCTGACCGTGAGATTACTCTGCTGCCTAGGATCCGCTGACACGCTTCCTCGTGGATCGATCCTGACTTCCCGCTGCTACATCAGGAGGAGGTCTTGTAATTATTTGCAAGGGACGGAATCTGGTTTGCTGTGATTTATTTATATTTTATTTGCATACTCGATTTCCTTCTTACAACAAATTGGCGCCGTTGCCGGGGAAGCTATCATTCGCGCCTTAGGTAGTCAGTTCTCACTTTTTCTTTGAGTTACTTTACAGGTGTATGCGCCGTTCTGGTCAACCACCTGAGTTTGACGGCTTAGATGAACCAGAGCGCCTTCTACACATCAGAGCTAAGCTACAAAGAGCCATGACAACTGCAGAGACACAGGAACAACTGATCGAGAGGCTCACGAGGGATCTAGCCGCCAGAGATGCTGCTCTCGCCACTGAAAGAGCAGGGAGGGTACAAGAAGCTGAACGTGCGAGGCAGCTGGCAAATGAGCTTGCCCAATATCCAACTATAGCAGAGGATTATATGCATCCAACTCTCGTCGTGCCTGAATCGGCGATTCTAATCCCTGAAAACTCTTTTGAAATTCGCACTCAGTTTCTTATAGAACTTAAAAACAACGCTTTTCATGGAAGATTTAATGAGTGCCCTCTTGAACATATTACCAATTTTCATGACATGTGCCGTACTCTTGCTGAAGGTACAACTCTAGAATATGTCAAGATGAAAGCTTTCCGTTGGTCGCTCGCTGGACCTGCACTGAAGTGGCTAGAAGGACTCAAACCAAGATCCCTTACAATATGGGCACAAGTAGAGCAAGAATTTCTCAACAAATTCTTTCCTCCTGCCAAGACAGCATTCCTCCGCCAAAAGATCACAGCTTTCAAACAAAAGCCTGGGGAGCCGCTAGCAAAGGCATGGGAAAGGTACAAAGAACTACTGCGATCTTGCCCTACTCATGGACAGCCACCCTACGTCATTCAGGAGATCTTCTTCAACTCTCTTGACCAAGTCACTAAGGACAGGATCAATCAGTACACTCGATATGAGTACCTGACGATGCCACCAATTGACGCATGGGGTGTGCTGGACAAGCTCACGGCATATGACAACAAGTATGGGACTTCTACAAACTATGATGAGAACGCCTATGCCAGACCAGCACCATCTATGCCACTCTATGAGCCAGCAAAGGAGATTGACCCAGATGTCAGGGAGCAGTTCTACAGGGACCAGAATCGCAAGCTCCTCAAGCAATTCAAATATCTATCTGTCAACCAGCCTTGCATCGAATGCGGATCACAGAGGCACACCACTACTGAGTGCCCACACACTGAGCAAATCAGAATGGCAGAGACACATGAGGAAGCAGCCTACGCTGGGGGTCCAAATCGCTACATGGGAGATCAAAGGTTCTATCAACCTCAGTGGAACCAAGGTCCTCCTAGGAATCCCCCACCCTACAGAGCCCCAGGACATCCAGAAAGGGATCAAAAGAAGGATGATCTGCAGCTGATCCTTGAGGAGATGCGTCGGAATCATGCACAGAACCTGCAGGCTACAAACACCATCAACAATCAGCTCCAGAACTTCAACACAAAATTTGGAGAGCTAGACATCTGAAAAAGGGGAATCGAGACACAGATGGGTCAAATCGCTGCACAAGTCCCACGACCATCCGGACAACTCCCTGGGCAACCAGAGCCAAATCCTAAAGGGAAGACTGGACACGTCGCAGCTATCAAACTCAGGAGTGGGCATCAGTTACACGAGCCAGAGGTCGGGAAACAACAAAGCAAAGCAGAGCAGCAACTCGATGCAGAGCAGACCCAACTCGACCTCGAGGAGCCCGTACTCGATCTCGACAAGACCCTACTCGACACAGACCAGAAGCTGAGCTCGGATTCCACTACGAAGCCTAGCAACTCGAGGTCGACAACCCAAGTCGAGATCGGCAAGCCCCTGGTCGAGATCGAGGAGCAACATCTGGCCGACGTCGACGACTCTGCAACACCTTCGACAGCTAATCTGGCTCCAAAACAGAAAAAGCCCCTGCCTTTCCCTTCAAAAGCTCAGAAAGATCCCACGGCAGGTAGGTTTACCAGGTTTGTTAATATGCTGCAAGAACTGAATGTTTCTATTCCTTTTACAGAAGCCCTGCAAGAGATGCCTGGATATGTCAAATTTCTAAAGGAAATCCTGAGCAAAAAGCGATCTATCTCGGAGATCGCAGGCGAATGCAAAGTACTCCACTTCCCTGAAAAGAGGCCTGACCCTGGTAAGTTTTCTGTTACTATGGGTTTTGGACAATATAAATATGATTCTTTATGCGATTTAGGAGCAAGTGTGAGCATCATGCCTCTATCAATCTGGCAGAAGGTAAAAATAGGATGCATAGAACCTGTGGATGCCAAACTATACATGGCGAACAATACAGTGGTCATCCCTACAGGTATAGTTGAGAACGTCCCTGTCCAGGTTGGTAAATTCTTTGTCCCAGCAGATTTCCTTATCATTGACTGTGCTGAAGATCCTACTAGCCCTATTATTCTTGGTAGACCATTCTTAGCTACTGCAGATGCCAAAATAAGTGTCAAGAATAGACCGCTCACCTTCACCATAGGTGATGAGGTTTTAGATTTCTCTTTTGGACCTGCAAAGGAGGAAATTTCATGGCTGGAGGTGAAAAGCATCGGCAACCACGGGACCAAGCAAACAGCGGAGGAAGGAGCCAACACTGTACTCGAGATCGACAAAGCCGACTCGATCTCGACAAAGCCTCTACTCGATCTCGACAAGCCCTTGTCGATGTCGACCACCACTGCTGAGCCAGAGACTTGCCAAGAGCCTAAGTATGGGGTCCCTGTACTCGAGGTCGACAAAGCTGACTCGATCTCGACTAGCCCCAAACCCAAAGTTTTTTGTTTTGGGTCCGAAAAGGTAAGTTCAGGTATGAATTCTACTCCCCCTCAGTCCATAAAGGAATTTTTTAATAATTTAAGAGGAGATAAGGCCCAGTGGCAAGAAAATCTGCGAAAGCTAAGGGCTGGAAGGAAGAGAAAGAAAGAGAAGAGAGATGATGCAAGCAACCACCTATCAGCTGAGCTTGCATACTACCATCAGGACCTAGATGATCCAGGAGATGGGCCAAGCATGAGCAGGCCCCACAATAATGGTCCTTGAGCGCAAACGGAGAAGTCCGCCTAGCGACTCTAAAATCTAGAGCATGTATATAAACTTTATGAATTTTTGGGACTTTTGAACTCTTTTAGTTTTTTGGTTTTTGTTTTCGGTTTTTTGTTTTATGTCTTTTAGAATAGTTCATGTGGATAGTCTTGTTTCTTGTGCAATCTAACACTTTTAGGTCGGCAAGCATATGAGAATCGCGAAAAGTGGAATAGGAAGTCCCTGAAAACCAGTCTGAATCGACGAAGGCCAACTCGATTTCGACAAGGAGGAGAAGCCCAGAAGTTACTCGATCTCGAGTAGACGTACTCGACATCGACAAGCCCAGACGCTCCTCGACTTCGGATTCCACCAGACGCTGAAAGCCTACTCGAGATCGAGTAACATGTACTCGAGATCGACGAGCAACCTACTCGACATGCCTGATCCGCCTTCCTCGATGTGTTATCCTGTGAGTTCCTTCCTTTATTCTTGTTTTTATTTGATTTTATACAGTGGGGACACTGTATAGTTTAAGTATGGGGTGGGGGAAGGGCTTACTTTATGCATATTTGCTATATTGGACATATATGTACATTATTTCTTTGAATTGCTTATACATGGCTATTTTGGAATGCATTATTAATTTATGTGCTTACATGCATGTTTTTCAAAGTTTGAAAAAATGACCCCCATTGAAAATTTTGAAATAATGTCATGGAAGCTTATATTGAACTCGACGATGCAAAATTAGATTCATTAGAGATATAGCATGAAACCTAGTAAAGGGAAGTCACAATGAAATGCATATTTTATTGAAAACCATGAAATGAGGTAAAATTTGAAGTTGCTTTTGGCATGTTGCATGATAAGATGATGGAGGACTTTATATTTCCATATAATGCTCATTATTTATAATCCTAGCCTTACCTATGCTTATGCATTACACAAAAGCCATAATATGCATTATTTCATTTATTGCTCCACATGAACTAAATATTTATCATTCTTTACCTTATCCAGGGATTATGTTGAGAATGATGTTACATTATGGAGATGTTATATGGTTGTTTGTGTTGTTTATCATTATTGGAGATTGGCAAGGAAATTGTTTGGAAATATATGGAAAATTTAATGAGTGAAAGAAAATCCGATCAAAGATCGACCCTGCTCGCTGAGATAATAGTTTGGCGAGATGGGACACCAGGTGAGGAGTCCGACGCACTAAGTATCCGGGGCCATTCATGACACCCATGTTTGCGACTCGCGAGAAGGCAGTGCTGAGGTTAGAGAGGTAAAAGCATTATTATTGAAAAAAAGCAATATGAAAGGTGATGAATCTTATGGAGAAGGAATGTGGAAATTCAATTTGGAAATACTCCATTTCCCCGGATCATTAGCACCACATTGCCAGAAATTGCCCACCTTTTAGCCTTTTACCAATCTACTCCTTATTTGAGCTTAAATTAAAGTCCTCTTGATTATTAATGCTTTGTCACGAATGAATGTTTTGCATAACCCTCCTTTTGTGAGTAGATGTTGCTTTTATATATTTGCACATGCATGGATCTGTGACACTAGTACCTTTTCGAGGATGGTAATTGATTGCAGGGTTATATAAGAATGAATCTGAGATGTTGAGAGTTTTGATTTCTTCCCCTGAATGACAATTAAAAGTATTGCTTGAGGACAAGCAAGCTTAAGTATGGGGTGTTTGTTGTGAGCCTAATTTGCCATGTTTTACACTTACTTTTATATCGATTTCTGCATACATTGCATACATTTGGGTTAGAATAATACAGAATCTGTGTAGTTTTACACTTATTTGCAATATATGGAGGTCTACCCAAGTTTTGGTTATATTCCGCAGAAATCGGACGCACTTTGAAGCCTAAAGGAAACTCATGGAGAAGCTAAAGATGTTGCAGCTGGAGAAAACGCCAATTTTCACCATTCTTCATTCTGAATCAAGCTTTGATGTCTTCATGAGAGTTGTAGCCCTCGGAAAGAGCTTTCCAACGCATGGTCATATGCGTCAATCCGACAAACGAGGACTCGGGAAAGTGCGTTTCAAGAACAGAGCAGAAAGCTGAAGCCAAGTGTACTCGATCTCGAGTACACCGTACTCGATCGCGACGAGGGCTGGTCGAGCACACCTGGTCGAGCAGAGCTGATCGAGGACACTGAGTCAGAGACAACCCGACTCCGGAACCTTACTCGATCTCGAGTACCATCTAGTCGAGATCGACGACACTTCGGAGCCATGTCCGGAGTCGACGAGTTGTGCCAAGCCGAGAAGCCGAGGACGAAGACGCAGACCACCTCTACTCGATACAGAGTAGCCGTGGTCGATATCGACCAGACCTCCGAGCCATGTCCGAGCCTTGTCAAGCAGAGTCACCCAGCCAGACCAAGTCGACGAACCCTGGTACTCGATATCGAGTAGCCGTGGTCGATATCGAGTAGACATGTCGAGCCGCGTTACTCGGTTTGGGCAGTCCGAGTAGAGCTGGGATTCCTTGGGCACGAAGGAGGTCGAGTAAGCCGAGATCTATCATCATCTATCCATGGAAGGGAGATCTATCAACATGAAGACATCTTACCTAGTTTAAATTTATCTTTTCCTTTTAGATTTATTTCCCTTAAACAATTTATTTATCTTTAAAGCTTTTAGATATAATTTTAGATATAGATAGGAGATTCTATCCTTGACTAGCAAGGGTTAGAAGCCTATAAATAAAGCCCATGGGGCTCAGTTTTATTCATTCAGTTTCAGTAGGAGAAGTAGTAGGAGAGAGAGAGAGTGAGTGGCCAAGAGGAGTTTTGTGAAGCGAGAGCGGAATTGACTTCCTTTGGTTGTAAGCTCTATTTTATTTTATTAATGCAAGTTTATTTCCTTTTATTATTGATGTCTTTAATTATGATGAAGCGCGAGTAGTCAACCCACTTCTAGGGTTGGGGTGAGCCCGACGATAGCCATGCACAATTGAGGTAAAGATCTAACCTTTATCATGTTTTGAGTATCTCCTACTTGTTTATGTGTTTATTGCCCATCTAATGGAGATCCATGTTAACCACTTGGATTATAAACATAAAATTAGTAGAGACAATTAGGGTTTCTTGAAAGAGTTGTCTAATTGTTGGAAAAGGCGAAAGCTTGTCCTTTGATGCAATTCACATGATTATCTATTTATCTCTGCCTTATGCATGCTTGGTTACTGTTGTTGCAAACCCCAATCTTGGAAGTCCTTTTACATACAGTTTAGTTCGAAATCCCAAAGCAATTGTTTTTACTTTCTTTTGTTTTGTTTTTACTTTCTGCCCTCGTCGATCTCGACCAAGCCTGGTCGATCTCGACTACTGATTCTCGACCCAGAGTCGCCGTAGCTTATTTGTGCAGGAAGTCGACAAGACCAACCCGAGGTCGACAAGGACTGTACTCGATATCGAGTAGCCCTTCGTCGATATCGAGTAGCCTGTGCCGAGTTGCTGCGCTGTGTTCGACTGTCCGATCTTCTGTCGACTACCCTAGTCGAGATCGAGGACCCTGTTGTCGACTTCTGACCGTGAGATTACTCTGCTACCTAGGATCCGCTGACACGCTTCCTCGTGGATCGATCCTGACTTCCCGCTGCTACATCAGGAGGAGGTCTTGTAATTATTTGCAAGGGACGGAATCTGGTTTGCTGTGATTTATTTATATTTTATTTGCATACTCGATTTCCTCCTATCAACACTCCACGTCGGACATCCGGTCGAAGCATAGATCTCCCGGAATCGTATCTGTAAAGTCCTATGACGCTGGAGCTTGTTCCGCGTCGGACATCCGGTCGAAGCATAGATCTCCCGAAATCGTATTTGTTAAGTCCTATGACGCTGGAGCTTGCTCCGCGTCGGACATCCGGTCAAAGCATAGATCTCCCGGAATCATATCTGTAAAGTCCTATGACGCTGGAGCTTGCTCCGCATCGGACATCCGGTCAAAGCATAGATGTCCCGGAATTGTATCTGTAAAGTCCTATAACGCTGGAGCTTGCTCCGCGTCAGACATCCGGGCGAAGCATAGATCTCCCGGAATCGAATTTGTAAAATCCTATGACGCTGAAGCTTGCTCCGTGTCGGACAATCGATCAAAGCATAGATCTCCCGGAATCGTATCATTTAAGTCCTATGATGCTGGAGCTTCCTCCGCGTCGGAGATCCGGTCGAAGCATAGATCTCCCGGAAGTGTATCTGTAAGTCCTATGACGCTCTAGCTTGCTCCACGTCGGACATCCGGTCGAAGCATAGATCTCCAGGAATCGCATCTGTAAAGTCCTATGACGCTTGAGCTTGCTCCGCATCGGACATCTGGTCGAAGGATAGATCTCCCGGAATTGCATCTGTAAAGTCCTATGGCGGTGTAGCTTGCTCCTCGTCGGACATCCGGGCGAAGCATAGATCTCCCTGAATCGTTTCTGTTAAGTCCTCTGACGCTAGAGCTAGCTCCGCGTCGGACATCCTGTCGAAGCATAGATCTCCTGGAATCGTATCTGTTAAGTCCTATGACGTTGGAGCTTGCTCCGCGTCGGATATCCGGTCGAAGCATAGATCTCCCGGAATCGTATCTGTTAAGTCCTATGACGCTGGAGCTTGCTCCGCGTCGGACATTTGGTCGAAGCATAGATCTCCCGGCATTGCATCTGTAAAGTCCTATGACGCTGGAGCTTGCTCCGCGTCGGACAACCGGTCGAATCATAGATCTCCCGGAATTGTATTTGTTAAGTCCTATGACGCTGGAGCTTGCTCCGCGTCGGACATCCGGTCGAAGCATAGATCTCCCGAAATCGTATTTGTAAATTCCTATGACGCTGGAGCTTGCTCCGCGTCGAACATCCGGTCGAAGCATAGATCTCCCGGAATCTTATCTGTTAAGTCCTATGACGCTGGAGATTGATCCGCGTCGGACATCCGGTCGAAGCATAGATCTCCCGGAATCGTATCTGTAAAGTCCTATTGTTGTGAGCCGAATCTGCCATGTTTTATAGTTACTTTTACATCGTTTTCTGAATACATTTCATGCATTTGTGTTAAAATAGTACATAATCTATGTAGTTTGTGCTTATTTGCCAAATTATGGAATCTACACCAGTTTCTGTTTAATTTCGCTGAAATCGAAGCAATTTACAGCAAGTTCTGAGAAAGGAAGAAAAGCTCGAAAGTCAACTACAGAATTCCAAGGTCAAGGAGCAGCGAAACCAGGGTAAATCGAGCTGGAAACAAGGAAATATGCTCGACAACACTTTGGTCGATATCGACTACACCTTGTCGATATCGAGTAAATCCAAGTCGATTTCCAGCAAGGGTTGACCAGAATTGAGCAAGGCTAGGAGAGAAGGTGTTAAGAGACAGTTTGTCTTCGATCGATTGTAAGTTCTCTTTAGTTTATTTAATGCAATTTATTTTCCTGAAATCTTTGATGAGTTTCTTGATGATGAAGAGCGAGTAGTCCACCCACTTCTAGGGTCGGGGTGAGCCCGACGGTAGCCATGTGAAGTGATGCGGTAAAGGTTTGATTTTTTTATGCAATTCGTCTTCTATCCCTATGAGCATGATTCTTTTGCGAAATTTGAAGGTGATCCTTGTTTATGTTATTGAAGCGAAAATGATCTTAATACAACTTGGATTAATTATGTGAAAAAGGGTTAATAACAATTAAGGTTTATGCGAAAGCCTCTATATTCCTATTTGTTAATAATGAAAGTTATTTGATGAAAAGCATGATCCTATATGCCTTTATGTGTTATTTTGCATGGTTATCGTTGTGGTTTAGAAACCCTGGTCTTGGAAGTCTTTAGTTTATTAAATTAATTCATCAAAATCTGCGTTCTGCGTTCGAAAAATTGCACTTTTAAGTTTCTGTGCTTTGTCGATTTCGAGAAGTGCTTTGTTGACATCGAATAGTTTTGCTCGACATCTTGTCGAGATCGAGTTACTGTGTCTGAGTTTGCTTTCTGTTTGTCGATATTGAGTTTCTGGTGTCGATTAGTTTTACTCGATATCGAGCACTTTTAGTCGATATCGAGTAGTTTCTATTGCTTAACTTTATTTCCCGCTTTTATTTGTTATTTTTGTCTTTCTGTTTGCTTTTCTGTCCGTGAGATTTATAGCTACCTTAGATCCGCTAACGTGCTTCCTCGAGGATCGATCTTGACTTCCCGCTGCTATATCAGGAGGAGGTCTTGTAATTATTTGCGTTGGCACAAATCTGGTTTGATTTATATTTCTATAGTTTGAACTCGATTTCCTCCTACTCACACCTATGACGCTGGAGCTTGCTCCGCGTCGGACATCCGGTCGAAGCATAGATCTCCCGGAATCGCATCTGTAAAGTCCTATGTCGCTGGAGCTTGCTCCGCGTCGGACATCCGGTCGAAGCATAGATCTCCCGGAATCGCATCTGTAAAGTCCTATGACGCTGGAGCTTGCTCCGCGTCGGACATCCGGTCGAAGCATAGATCTCCCGGAATCGCATCTGTAAAGTCCTATAACGCTGGAGCTTACTCTGCATCGGACATCCGATCGAAGCATAGATGTCCCAGAATCGCATCTGTAAAGTCCTATGACGCTAGAGCTTTGCTGCGTGTCGGACATCCGGTGGAAGCATAGATCTCCCGAAATCGTATCGTTTAAGTCCTATGACACTGGAGCTAGCTCCGTGTCGGACATCCGGTCGAAGAATAGATCTCTGGAATCGTATCTGTTAAGTCCTATGACGCTGGAGCTTGCTCCGCGTCGGACATCTGGTCGAAGCATAGATCTCCCGGATCGCATCTGTTAAGTCCTATGACACTGGAGCTTGCTCCGCGTCGGACATCCGGTCGAAGCTTAGATCTCCCGGATCGCATCTGTTAAGTCCTATGACACTGGAGCTTGCTCCGCGTCGGACATCCGGTCGAAGCATAGATCTCCCGGATCGTATCTGTAAAGTCCTATGACACTGGAGCTTGCTCCGCGTCAGACATCCGGTCGAAGCATGGATCACCCGGATCGTATCTGTTAAACCTCAGATCGAATTATCATATGTCCTATGACATCAGAGCTTACTTGACGCGGGACAGTTGGGTAGACCACTGCCTCCAAAGAGAGCAGAATATACACGACAAAGCCGCTGATCGCATCAGAAGTAGGATTGTTGAAACAAAAGCCAACAAGAGCAGTTAAGAAATGAAGAAACAAAACGGAAAGCCTGAAAAAACTCATGCTAAAAAACCAGCCTAGCAGCCATAAGAGAACTCAGAAGCAATCTTTGGGGGGGCCGGATGGGATCACCCCTCCCTAGACCTATCAGGAACCAGGCGAGTCCTATCCTGGCATAGCCGCGTCCCGTTATGCAAAGATCCCTCGGGATGAGGCTCCCTCCACTCCGCGTCAACCTCATCTCCATCCGCGGATAAATTTGAACCTCAAACCGAGCGTTCCCCTTGTGCAAAAAGGTAATGGCGGAACCTATATCAACGCCGTGCGTGCTGGCAAAATGATACCACCCATGAACCAGGTAGGGGACGCGGTAGTCACCTCATTATACGGCCACAGGGAAGTCCCGGATAATTCTAGACGACAACAAGACGCGCTCAGGAAGGTTTGGGCAATACTCAACCTCGAAACGTGAAGGCAACAACTGCCCAAGCATGAGTTAATTAAATAAATAAAAAACATATCAGAGGAAAACAAACAAGAACCGTGAGCCACTGAAAGGACATACCAGACGGTGCATTTGCTCCGGAAAATCCAGTGACCGAAAAAGGCCCAATTCGTCCGACCCGAAGATGAAATTTTCATAGAGACTAAACTTGCGACAACAAAGAATCTTGGAGATCCCGTTTTTAAAGGACCCTCTAGGGGTCACGTGTCACACAGAGACCTCCTCGAAAACATACCAAGGGGGCCCGGGGAAAACACGAAAACAATCAAATGAAGCATCACTGCCCTAGGCCGGGCATGGTGGACATCTGTACCGTAAGGACTCACCTCGGGCAGAGCAACGTCTGCCACCATGAAAAGACTCGACAATAGGAGGGTAAATGAGAGCCCGTGACTCCCCGTAACATTGAAAATCGGAAAAGGAAAGAGAGGAAGGGAGTAACTTAGGTACAGGGGTCGGGTTATAGACGATCACAAACCCACTTATGGGATCACACCAAGCCACTTTCTATAGAGTTATCCTAAAGGAGGAGCAGCTTCGGCAGCTCCGCCTTCCCCTCACATACGAGATGTTGGAGCATGATGCACGAGGAAGCATCACCCTCAGCTCCCGGTCACACCAAGAACACGAAGTCAGAATCGACCGTAGCCACGACAGGATCTACTGGATAACGGAAGGATGGGGCAACTTCACCACAGCCAATCGCGTGCGGGTAGGGGCCATCCTCCAATTCACCAAAGAAGGAGAGGCGGCTTGATACGATGTTTCCGTGGTAGATCCAGATCCAGTCTACGAAGGCCACACCCCGTTCGCCTAAGAAACCTCGGTAAGAAATCTAGGTCCTCTTTCTCATGAGTTCCCTGCAGCATATTCCATTAGCTCCGAGCCCATTTGTGTCGGGAATCGATTTAAATTTCAAATAAAGTTTATATCCTTTCCTAATCACACAAACAATTGTTTCATCTAAGGGATACGAGGTGCATGCTGTGACAAAACTTCTCAAACACACAAACAGCGATAAGTAGAAAAAAGAAACGTGGATAGGGTAGATCGCCTACGTAGGACAAGAGCCACTGATTCAGAAGCCACTTGGCTATAAGCAACTCCAAAGTGGCAAGCACTATAAAAAGGAGGAAAAGAAAATGACATTATACATCCCCACGAGCCATTATCCTCAACGGAGCCCCAACATGGGTTCCGGAGACACTCCACACGCTTTCTACCGGTTCATCACCAAAGAAGAGCAATTGTAAACGCTGCAACTGCCCCGGCTATACGAGCAACTGGGAGATGAAACACACGATCTTGTTTATCTATGGTCCACCATATGCCAGGATTTCGAGGTCGACGTTGAAAGAGACGCGGACGGGGCGTACTGGTACACTGAGAGATGGCCGTACTTTACTTTCTCAAACCGAGTAATCGTAGGATGCTCGCTCCTTTTCGTTTACGAAGGAAATTCTCATTTTGAGGTATAAGTCTCTTATCCAGATTCAACCGCTGTTCGCGGAAAGAAGCGTGGTCCAACAGACATGGGGCCTCCCAAGACCAAGGGCAACCGGAAGTCCGCACTAGCACCCGCGAGCGCGAGGACCTCAAAGCGCCAAGTCTAAAGCTCTAAATCCCGACGTACCTTGTGACAATAAAGGCTTTCTAAAATAAAAGATTTGTTATTTCCAAGCCCCAGGCGTAAGTTAGAAAAGTTGACTCACCTTTTTTATCCTCTTTCCCTAGAAACCTAGGGAAGGAACAATTCTAGGGAAAAGGAAAGGGGGTTAGAATTGGTCAAGCAATAAATGACAAACTTAATAAATGAAGAAACGCTGATCAATAAATGCCAAACTTAATAAATGAAGAAATGCTGTCCGCCAACATCGAGAGGAAAAAACCTTTCCTATAAAAGCCAGCTCCAAGGGGTCTCCATTAGACACTTTGCATTAGGAGACAGCAAAATTTTCCTAACAAGATGGTTGTAGGCAATGCACAACCAAGAGATTTCCTCCGATGGATCCAGAACGCCTTTTTTCTACAAAGGGTGGTAATGTCCCTTAAACTCCTCTATTGAGTCTCAATATTTCCCCTCGTTTCTAATGATTTTTCAACAAACACAGCCACTGCCGGCATTCTTCGAGACAGAGTTTGGACTGACAGGCGTTGAAAGGATAATCCTGACCAATGGGCCAGGTAGGAGGGGTATCAACGTTCGAGTAGAGTGGGACGATGCTGGGGTGCTCTGGCTCACACAAGGGTAGAGCGCATTTACGAGATCAAGGAATGTCCGAGTAGGGGGGGTTGTAATCTTCAGCTATTTGGGCAGCTCACGTTTCAAGGCCCGCTGTGTCCCATCAGGAGAAGATGATACCTCTGAAGACGAAGGCAGCTAAAGCGCCTGTTAGGGCGGAAATTAGCCCCCAAAATTGGAAGTCTTGTTTTTAATTTAATCGTCCGAGTAGACGCAAAGATTTGTATGAAGGTGAAAAATGCTCACCGAGCGACAGCGTCGCGTTTCTAGTTTCTAAGCATAATTAAAACCTGATTCCGCAAAAGTACGTCGTCGTCAAAATAAAAAAAAGTACCATCATGAACAAAGTTTTCCACCTGATTGCACCGCGAGCATGAAAACATAAACCAAAATAAGGCATCAAATGGAGTGCCGAAGTTTGTCTGCCCCAAAGAAACGATAAAAAGAGAGTTTACAAACCATCACCAATGATGTCCACATTATCATCTTCTTTCAAGTTCCAATCCTCCCTGTCCTCACTCGGGGAAAATGGCTGAAGAGGAACGCCTGGGTTCTTCGCGGATTTCTGCACACTTTGGTGGATCCCGACCTTCATGCCAACATAGAATCAGTCCCTATACCTATCTTGAATGAAGTCCTGCCTGTCATCATCATTCAACCATTCCGGAACCGCGCTCCTCATAAAGTTCAGGTCGTTCGGGGTCCTCAACCAGTCGTCCACAAGCTTAGTACGGTTGTGTGGAACATCCAACCAAGACAAGACAATATCACCGTCTGTCCGGGACCGATATCGCTCCAGCTCGATCGCACAATGGTTGGATTCAATGACCGCTTTGCTCCGCTCCTCGTTCGCCATGATCAATTGGGCTTCTAGCTCCGCTGCTCGGGCATCAGCACTAGATTGCAGGGAAGACAGGGACTGCTGGGAAGACTCAAGTTGAGCCCGCACCATTTCCAAGTCCTCGGCCAGTTTACTACACTTCACCTTCTCGGCGGCCAGGACTTCATCTTTCTCTTCCAGCTGCGAGCAAAGGGATTCAGCCTCCTTCCGCGGTGTCTCTGCCTCCAACAGCCTTTCTTTCATTTGCTCCAACTTCTCCTCAAGGCTGCGAGCATGATTGCCCAAGCGGAGATACCGACCCCAACCGCTGTGGGTGAAAGCACGACCCTGACCAGAAAAACATAGAAGGGTCGAAGAAATCTCCAGAAAGAAAAACCAAGGCAAACAAATAGCGAAAGTCACAGGGCACGACTCACTTACCCAGTTGCACCAACGTTCTTGCTCCATTGTGAACTGTTCATCGGTCAGTTGGTCTAATTATTGCAACTCCGCCTCCCCGAGCTCTAGGGGGAAGGCCAGCTGATTGAGGATATCAGAATCAAAGCCAGGCATCCGATACGCGGGACGGCCGTTGACATCCACGTGGAAGACCGGCACGTCCCAGTCAACCCCTTCCCAGGTCGGGAAGCGATGCGGCCTTTTCCTCTTTAGAGGAGTTTTTGAAGTCCCCGCCTCAGAGGGAGAAATAGGACGAGGCTCCACAGGAGCCGCCAGGGGAAGGGGTTGAACTTCCGCGATCGGAGAAGCTTCGATCTCGATGATGGGGGGCTCGGGCTCCACTGGGGCAACAGGGGAGGAACAGGCCACGATCGTCGTTTTTCCTTCGCCACTTTTTGACCCTTCGGCTTGGGAGCCGAGGTCTTGGGGCGCTTCAAGGCTCTCATCACGTTGGACGGAATTTTCCTCTTAGCAGAAGAAGGAGGAGCGGAGGACATCTTCGCGGCATCCACCATTGTCTTCAACTCCAAAGCGTCTGAAGAAACCACGAAAAGGACAACAGCGTCAGTACAAAACCAACGACACGAGAAAAAGCAAAAACAAAAAATGCTCCCCAAATTAACTACAACCTATGCGCGGATGAGGGAGACTCAAGCCGGCCATTTCCAACCGCAGTGGCGACACCACATCCCTCCACGAAGGCTTCGTCCCAACCGCGAACCTCCGCTCGATCTCTTTCAAATCCGTCACAACCTTCTTCTTCACACGTGTGTACAGACGCGGCTCGGTGTGGAAGTTCAAGATTTGATGAGAAGGATCCCGAACTAGGAACCACTTATGCCTCCACTCTGGTTTGCTGGAATTACGCTCCACTATCGAAACACTAAGCTTGGCTTGATAGAGATTCTTGCGGGTACCTCCATGACCCAAAGTAAGCATGTTTCTAAGGAGTCCCAGGGTAGGTTGAACTCCGATCTCCAGACAGCGCATGACAAAAGAGGTTAAGAAAAGCCAACTATTTGGAACCAATTGAGCAGGACTCAAGCCGCAGGCTTTTAGATAACTCTTGAACAGGTTAGGAAGAGGAAGCTGAAACCCTTGAACCAGGCTCTCTATGTAGACGACCAAGCACCCCGGATAAGCATCTAGGCTCCCTCCACCCTCCGTCGGGAGACATAACACCACTCCCTCTGGCCAGGGAAAGACGCGGGCAATGACATTCAGGTCATCCAGGGTCGTGAAAGTCCCTCCTCCATGGTTCTGGGCATTAGGCGGAGCGATGGGGATCACCCACTGCGATAGAACGGCCGGGATCGGACCCACCGCGGATGGCTAAAAGTCTCTCTTAAACAGACAGGTCGCCAGCACCCCCTCATCGTACAAGACCGGACGAAAGTCCCCCAGCACGGACGAAGAGCGGCGCTCAGTCGGAAGAAAGACGGGGCCGGATGACAAGTCAGTATGGGAGTCCCACTCCTTATAAGAGTGATGAGATTCGGGAGACTCCAGTATTGAGTCAGACCCCGATGACGAAGCGCCGTCACCCGACCGCGAAGACGCGGAGTCGGCAGGAGAAGGGGGCTCGTCGCGCGCGCGACCGGGGGAAGAGTAAAAGGAAGGATCCGCAAGGGTTTTCGGTTGACGAAAGGTGACTTCCTCGGGGACCTCTATACCACCCATCAGAAGTTTGCCCTCGGACCGCACTACAGGAGGAGATCTGATCAAAGCTTGAACACTGCCAGAGCTGCTTTGCGAAGTAGACATAGTGGAGGCGGCTAACAGATTGAGAGAAAGGGGCAAGATAGGAGGAAACCTAAGGACCAGCAGAGAATAAAGAGGCGCCCGAAAGAAACCCGCGCCATGACCGCGACCAATAAAGAGAAGAAAGAAAGAAAACTAAAAACAAATCAAGAACTAGACGCGGAAAGGAGAGAAAGAAAGACTACTTTACCTCGAGGATCTGAAGACGAGAGCTGTAAAAACGGAGAACGGTAAAAAATGAGGAGGGAAAGAACCCCTATTTATAGGCCCATCACTCAACGACGTTTCACCTCCCACTTCGGCCTATGTGTCAAGAGCCCGACTCACATCAATCAGGCAAATGGGCCTAGTGGGAACAGGCCTAAGAAAACTCGACTCGGCCCAGCGGGCCTCCCTTTTTTCCATCTTTTTGCCCTAAGATGCGCCAAGGGCGAGGGGATCAGTAGGGAGATTTCGAACCACGGAAAAACCTTCACGGTCTCCCCGCGGCTAGAGGAGCTGTGATGATGCCCGAAATTAGCGTAAAAAGGAAAGGAAGGAAAAAGGGAATAAAAGGACTGGAAAAGCGGGCCCGGAAAGACACATATATATATATACGATTCGCGGACGAAGGATGCATGCGATTCGGCCAGATGGCGCACATGCCCACCACCCACATGCCCTTCCTTTTAGAACACGTGGCAACCATGCTTCAACAAGTGGCGAAGCGGAAGGAACAGTCCCCTTAAGGGGAGGACATGGGTACACACTATAAAAGGAAGAAGACACTCTAAGAAAAAGGCTTTTTGGAGAAAACAAATAGGAACACTTCAATCTGGAGAGAGAGGGAACTAGGATTGTGATAACACTCTTCCTCGTGACCACCCTTTCTAACAGGCTTAGGACTCGATATCCGTCCGCGGACGATCCAGACACATGAAACCAGAGAGGGATTCGTCCAGAACAGGTAGTAGGGTATTAGTCGAGGAGTAAGGGAGATTCCAATTCTTATCCCTGATCTTTACCCCAATTGGTCGGGGTGCTGACTATTCCAAGACGCCGTTTGATTAATCCACTGCACGATAAGTGATGCGAGCCGAATTCAAAGGCTCGGCAGCGCCAGCTACGAGATCTTCGCGGATGTCGAGGATCTTGGGGCTCGTATAAGACCGTCTACATCCCCATTGGTCATCACGGCACATGTTGAGACCTCCTCCCCCATTTAGGATAGATTACAGTAGAAAGAAAAGGGGGTGGGGGCTTTAGGTAAGACCGTTGACCAAATCACGCTATGAGGGGATGCGTGGCTTCCCTCCCCATGGAAATGTGGGGCGGGTAACACTTTTTCATTGTGGTTTCATCAGATATTTAATAAAAGAAACCGTTACCTTATTGATGTCGACCGAGACATTAAATATAGGAAACGGTCGATACATTTATGTGGGTCATCACAATAGAATAAGCGGTAATTGATAAAAGACGGAACGGCCCCTGCATCGTGATTTCGGGATTTTCCCTCTTACAATAACTAATAAGTATAGAATTAATTAAAAAGTCAAACAACACTTATTTATGAACAGGAGGAGTATTAGTTAGTATCGCTTGGGAATTTGAGGTTTAGGTGGAGATTGTTATGTGAGTGTTTGGAGGAGTATAAAGGGGATATTTTTAATACATGGTCCCATCTTATGTAATTTTGTATCATAGTTATCCACCGTATCTATATATTTACCTTTTCAGATCTCAATATCGACAATCCATTCAGTATCTTCAACTTCCAAAAAGAATCAGAAATGCATGCAACTTATCTTGTGTAGATGATATATATATATATATATATATATATATATAATAACTTTCCAATGAGGACACTCCTTACCATGAAACGGAGGGACAATTGTGGACTCTTGGATCAAAAGTAATGAAGGGATGAGATTGATTTAAAAAAACACAATTAACCGTATAACCAACTAATATGCATATTTAACATTAAATATGAATACTAGTTGGTGTAACCGTATCTTTAAATATGAATAATAATATGCAATAGTAAATTTGTACTAGTTTGTAAAATATGAATATTTAATAACTTAGATTTGAATAATTATGTCATTAAATATGAATATTAACATATTTGCTGAATAATAGTTGTTGGTTATAAGTTTTAAGCGTTTAACCAACTAGTATTCATATTTTTGAATAAAAAAAACTAGTATTCATATTTAACGTTAAACTAGTACAATTCCCGCGCCATGGCGCGGTTTTTGAAAACCAAAATATTAATAATATATATAAATATATTATAAAATACTAATAAAAGTTAAGATAAAAAAATTTTTTACCATAAATGTATCTTATAATTCTGAAATAATTTTTTTTTATATCGCGTCTAAAGTATAATACATAAATGTAGATATTTTAAATCACCCAGTAATAATAATATCAATATCATTGTAACTTTTTTAGAAATTTTGAAATCTGAATCATGCATTTAAATGTGATGTGTCACAACTAATAATTATATTAAATGTTTTGAATTAAGCTCAATAGTTAGTACATAAATGTGAGTTAAGCCTAATGGTTATATTAGATTCAAATCAATGTTTTGAATTAAGCTCAATTGTTAGTAAATATGTTAAGAATAAAAGAGAACGGAAGATTAAAAAAATTAATGGAAAAAAAGAGAAAAGGAGAAATAAAAAAATCAAGGAAAAAAACATAATTTGTCAATATTCCTAAAATTTCTCTAAGATTGACACATAAGCAAAGTCTTCTAAATTAAGGTTATATATAGATGTAAACACTAGGTAGTTACACGCTTTTGTCCAAAACAATTGTCAGCCTTGGATTCTTTTAGATCTAATGGCTCATATTTGTCCTCCCATTTTATGGTAAGGGTTGTTTCACTAGAAAGAGCCATATATATATATATATATATATATATATATATATATATATATATATATATATATATATATATATATATATATATATATATATATATATATATATATATATATATATAATGACTTTCCTGTGAAACGGTTCTTACTTCTTACTGTATAACGTGAGGAGAAATTACATCTGTTTGAAGGAAATGAATGACTCGGATCTAATAAACAAAACAAATACTAGTAATGATAACTACAACAGATTAGTTAAATCAACTTGGCAGAATAAACTTCAAGGGTCTTTTATGTTTACACTCTTACAAAAACAGAAATTACTTAAAAGAAATACAAAGGTCTGGTGTAAGGCTCACCCAAATAATAATTTTCGTCAAATAACACATATTGAAGATCAGCTTCTTTTATTACAAAAACAACAAATTTTGGGAACTCCAAACGATACTATTAACATTAAACGTAATAGATTATTAAGTAAGCGTGAAGCTCTTATGGACTTTAATAATACTTTCTGGAAACAACGAGTTAAATCAAACTTTCTAAGGTTTGGCGATAGGAATACCAAATACTACCAGTCTATTTCTAAAATAAGAAATTCAAAAAATATCACTCGTAATTTTACAAATAAACATGGTGTAATCATAGAGGACGAGGATCAAATTAGAGATGAGATTACAACTGAATTAGCGGAAAGATTCAGCTCAAATAATGCACCGATTAGTAATAATCCATATTTCCTAAATCTAATCGACCAGACCATTACTGAATCTGAAAATTTATTTTTAACTCAACCTTTTTCAGATACAGATATTAAGGAAACCCTATTCTCTATGACAGATGACAAGACTCCAGGTCCTGACGGTTTTCCACCAGAGTTCTATAAAAAATATTGGAATATTGTGGGTAAATTAGTATGTAAAGCTGTTAAATCCTTCTTTCATTCTAGTGTGCTTCTCAATGAAGTAAATACAACTTTCATTGCACTCATTCCAAAAATTGATACACCGATTAACATTAACCATTACCGTCCGATTAGTCTGTGTAATACTATTTATAAGGTTATTTCGAAATTATTGGCTAATAGGTTGAAGCCTATTTTACCTCGCATAATTAATCCATTTCAAGGAGCTTTTGTACAAGGAAGAAATATTCAAGATAACATATTAATAGCGCATGAAGTTTTCCACTCTTTTCACAATAAGAAGGGTAAATTTGGGTGGATGGCATTAAAGCTAGATATGGAGAAAGCTTACGACAAATTAAGTTGGAGTTTTATTCGCACTATACTTAACAAATTTGGTTTTGATTCTAGATGGATTGAGTGGGTCATGACCTGTTTAACTAAAACTAGCTTCTCGGTTTTAGTTAATAATTTGCCTGGCCATACATTTCAAACCCATAGGGGAATACGACAGGGAGATCCTCTTGCACCTTATATTTTTGTCTTGGTTATGGAACTATTAGGGAGGATGTTGCAACAGGAATCATTGGAATGTGACCCGTTGGTTGGAATCAAACTTACAAGTAACAGTGATCCTATTCCTTTCCTCTCCTTTGCAGATGATACACTTATTTTCGGACGAGCTGATGAGTTAAGTCTTCATACAATTAGAAATCTCTTGAATACTTTCTCCAATATGTCAGGACTTACTATTAATTATAATAAAAGTTCGTTACAAGTTTCTAAAAATATATCTGTCAGCAAAGCTCAGTCTCTTGCTCAACAGCTAAATATTCCAGTTACTAAATCAATGGAAAAATACCTTGGTATACCACTAATTAGTGGAAGGGTTTGTAATGCCTTGTTTGATGAGGCTATAACAAGCCTTAAAAAACAGTTGTCAAAGTGGAAATCTAACACTCTTTCACAAGCTGGTAGATCGGTTCTAATTCGGGCAAACCTAAATTCTAAAACAAATTATTTAATGCAATCATTTCTCCTTCCAAAAGGAGTTCTACAAAAAATTGATCAGATAAACAAAAATTTCTTTTGGAATAAACTGCAATCTGATAATTATCATCCTTTAATCAATTGGAATCATCTGTATACTCCTAAAAAGGATGGAGGATTATGTTTTAAATTGGCTGAGCAAACAAATATTGGCATGCAAATGAAACTGCTTTGGAGAATAATGGCTAATCCTGATAATATTTGGTCTAAGGTAGTCACGGATAAATATCTCTCGAAAGAATCTCTAATGGAAAGAGGTAAATTCAAAACTTCTTGGCAATTTGGTAGGCTTCTTAATATTAGAGATTTATTCTCTAAATGACTGCTCTGGCTAGTGGGTAATGGGAAAACCATAAATGTATGGTCTGACATTTGGGTAAATGCGCAATACCTTCAAAATTTTCGGAATGATCGTAATCCTAACTTAAAAGTTTGTGATTTATTTACAAATACCAACTCTTGGGATATTGATAAATTAAATAGTATATTCCCCTCTCACATTGTTCAAGCGATTACTAATATCCATATTCCAGTAATTGATATTCCTGACAGGTTAATTTGGATTTATAATAGTAATGGAAAATTCTCTGTTAAATCCACATCTTCTATTTGTAATACCGGGAATACTAAGAAAATTCCAGCAGACTGGATTTGGAAACTTAATATTCCTCCGAATATTAAAAATTTTATTTGGAAAATTATTTTAGATATCTTACCTACCACGACCCGTCTAAATAGATATATAAATAGAGTTCCTAGTATTTGCTCTCTTTGTAATTCTGATATAGAAGATACAAATCATTTATTGTTTAATTGTCAGATCACAAGATCTCTTATTCAAAATCTAGGTATTAAGCTAGGAAAATGTTATAATATTCCAAATTTAACTAGTAATGTTTCGGAAAATATTTTAAATACGAGGGCTCTTAATATAAATTTTACAGACTTATGTCATTTATGGCATTCTATATGGGAGCTCAGAAATAGAATTATTTTTCGCAATACTTCTGATATAGGTATTATCTATGCTCTAACTCAAACTATAGATAAAATCTCTTGCTGGAATAAAGAGCAGGTAAAAACGAAGTCACCTAAACGAGCTAGGCCTCCTGATAAATTGATTTGGAATTGCCCTCCAAAAAATGTTATTAAGATCAATGTAGATGCTTCAGTGAAAATTGACACTCAACCGCAGGTTGGTTGTATTGTGAGGAATAATGACGGTCTAATTCTTCGAATTCATAAATGTAATGTTAGGATGTGTTCTGTCATTCTAGTAGAAGCTTTTGCAGTTTATGCAGGTATAAGATTTGGAGCGGAGATGGGGATCCGAAGAGTGATTATTGAAAGTGATTGTGCAATTATCGTCAATGCCATCAATCAAGTGAATAATATACCATGGGAGGTCGCTCAAATTATCGAAGAGATTCATCCGTTAAGCAAAGAGTTTGAGAGTTTCACAATTCAGCACTACTACAGAGAGGCAAATGGTGCAGCTGATTTTCTTGCTAAATCTCAGTTGAATTGTAATTTTATTTTGAGTTCCGGTTGTTGTGAGTTCCAGAACATCATCTTGCGAGATGATCATGGGTGTCGGTAGTACACCCAAATTTTTGCTTACTATAAAAAAATAAAAAAAACATTAGTTAATAGGGGCAATCATGTCTTTCTACCCCAACGATTTTTTTTTTCATTTAAAAAAAAAAACTGTAACGTGGGGAGAAACTGTCTTTCTACGGTTCTACCCCTGGGCAATCATAACTTCATACATGACTTAGTCCTACCGTATAAAATTTGTTGATTACGTTTAGTTATCTTCAAATTCATTTATACTAGTAGTTATTTATAAATCATCAGTTGAATAATTAAGGTGTTAATTACGAATACTATTTTTTTAACAACGGTTGATACTAATTTAAATTTGAATAACTAGTTAATTAAATATGAATAGTTAGTAGTTTAACAATAACAATCATTTTGTATATTATTAGTACGTTTGATAACTATGAATAATTAGTTATTTAAATTTGAATAATTATTTTGTAAAAATAAATAATAAAGTTGTAAATATGAATATAGATGCTACAATCTAGTGAGAATAGACCTGTCAAAACGTAACCCGACCCGAAAATCCGACCCGAAGTTTTTTCGGGTCAAGACCCAAAAAATCAGACCCGAGTTTTTTTAGTCCGATCTTCGACAACAAGCAAGAAACTCAAAGAAATAAGCAAGAACTGAACAAGAACTCAAAACGCAACAATGAAACAATCAAGACGACGCAAGAACTCATTCAAGATCGACCAAGAACATGCAAGACTCAACTCGACAAAACAAGAAACAAAGGACTCGACAAAATCAGTAGTAAAGACTCGAAATTTGATAGAAAGAATGGAAAGACACGACCTGATATGGACTGAGTCGATCTGTATAGAACAAGATAGAGACCCCAGGCTTCCGTAGAAGGTAGGAACCAATATCAATGACTACACAACCCGCATCTGCAACCCTATACAACCAAGCGGACAACTTGGAGGCACAAGGAGGGGGCTTGTGGATACTAGATTCACCAAGTCTTGCGAAGTTGATGAACGGCAAAGCAAACCAAGCTAGATCAATACCAATAGTTGCAATTGAACAACTCTATTCAATCGATAAACACTCATTGTGTTTCACACAAAAAGAGAGCTTTTCTCATATAATTCAACGTGTTCTATTAACATAGAGGTGTCGGCAATATATAGCCTAACTAGGGCTGATTTAGCCGAAAATATTAAATAAATAAATAACTAATTAAAACACCTAAAAACATAAGTAAATAAGGTCTCTAAAAATAACACATAGAAAAAGCTCATTTCGGCTCAATGTAATTCTATACGCCCAGGTGTCGGCGCCGAGGGTCTGGTGTCGGCGTCGATACCAACAGTAGGTAAAATAGGTAAAATAGCATCTTCAGGTCTCGGTGTCGATGCCTCTGGTGTCGGCATCGATACCAACAGTGAGCAAATATGCACCTTTGGACCTTCTCCCATGGTGGAGCCTTCTTCTTCCTTTTGAGGATGACATCGTCCTCCTTTTCTTGAATCATAGGTCCATTTTCATGTAAGATAGGTGTGTACGAAGGTGTCGTAGATGGTGTCTGGGATGGTCCCGCATCACATTGACTGCACATTATATTGATGATGAATGGAATTTGCATGCTAAACTTCTGAATTTCTGTCATGTTGAGCCACCTCACACCGCAGTTGTGTTGCATGATACTGTGTTTGCTCTCTTAAAAGAATGGGGAATTCATAAGAAAGTGTTTTATGTGACACTAGATAATGCTAGATGCAATGACAATATGCAAGACTTATTATCTGAAAGTCTCTCGTTGCATTGTCTTCTGCCTTGTGGGGGTGACTATTTCCATGTGCGTTGTAGTGCCCATGTTTTGAATTTAATTGTTCGTGATGGTTTGAAAGTAATTGTCGATGAGGTGAAGAAGGTTAGGAAGTTGGTGACCTATAATGTTGCTTCAGAGCATAGAGTGTTGAAGTTTATGGAAGTTGCTTCTGCTGCTCATGTTGATCGTTCTAGGACTTTGAGCTTGGATTGCCCTACTAGATCGAATTCGACATATAAAATGCTTGAAAGAGCATTGGTATATCGTGTCCCTCTGTCAAGGAGATCTGATCGGGACTATCCTGAAATTCTAAGTGAGGAGGAATGGTGCAGAATAGAAAAGATTTGTGCACTTCTAAAGCCTTTTGATGAACTTACAACTCTTATGTCGGGAAAGAAATATCCAACATCCAATCTTCTTGTGAAGAACCAATCTTGAAAGACATGGCAATGAAGATGAAGGAGAAGTTTGATAAGTATTGGGAAACATATAGTGTTGTTTTCTCCTTTGCTGCTATATTGGATCCTCGCTATAAGTTTCAGTTTGTAGATTTATGTTTCCAAGAATTGGATAAAGTGTTGAATACTATAACTGCTGCATCAAAGGGTGATCTTGTGATGAAAGAGTTATGTAGGTTGTTTGATGAGTATGCAAACCGCAATGCTACTCAAACAAGTGGAGGAAGCATACCAGATAACCAAAATCATGATGAGGATGAGATGGCGGTAAACTAATCTAAATTATTATTTTAAATTTCTTTGTTTAGTTGTTTTCATTTTTGTATTTATTATTTTTTTAGTTATTGTTAATCTACATTTGTTACTTCTCTAGTTATTAACATATGCATGATTTTGGCACCTCTCATTAACATATACATTTTTTTTCTGTTTCTTCTTTAGGCGTTTGCTAATTATGGTGATTTTTCTGAAGAAAAAGCTGAGATAGAATCATACCTAGATGAGTCGAGGTTAAGTCACACTACAGATTTAGATATTCTCATGTGGTGGAAAGAAAATTCTTCCAAATATCCTATACTCTCTCTTTTGGCAAGAGATATCTTAGCGATTCCCATTACAACTGTGGCCTCTGAATCTTCCTTTAGTATGGGAGCTCGAGTTCTTACGAAATGGAGATCCTCTCTTCATCCTTATACAGCAGACACGCTATTGACTACTCGCACTTGGTTGTTTGGATTTCATGTCGATGAAGGTACGCTTACTTTGTGTGTTCTAACTTGATACTTTCAATTCAATAATTGATTAGAGTTTTAATTGAATATTTATTACAATACAGATAACAATGAACACCAGGATGTTCAAGGAATTGAGTATCAAATGAAAGAGGCGGGGATCTAACACTTGAATGAGTATGCCGCTTGTGTTTTGTGGTTGTATTGGGTCGTATTTCTGATGTAAAAGGTGTCATTCTAACAAGTTTCTATTGAACCCTATCGTGTGTTTGAATTAGAGGATTTTTAAACTTGTATTCAGAATCTTCAAATGATTGGATATTTTGGATGTTTTTAGAAATTAGTTATCTCATCTTGTTATTTTTTGTACGGCTGACTATTGTAATATTTGATGATGTTAGCGTTTTTGTTTAGTACTTCTTTGCATATAGGCAACAAAAGACAATTGACAAGAATAGAAGCAACAAGCAAGTAACCCAACAACAAGGTACAACAATGAAACTAGTTATATTGAGCAAGGGCTACAAATTATATCTATATCAAACTAGGAAAACATTACAAATCCATATAGTTTTTTTTGTCATTTCCGACAAATTAGGCAAGTGTCAATTAAAAATTTTACAATCTCAAAAGTCAAAACCGACCCGAAATGACCCGAAACCGGGTTCAACCCGACTTTGGATCGACTCGATTTACCCGAGACCCGTTTGACCCGAGACCCATTTGACCCGAAACCCGAAACGACCCGACCCGAACCCGACCCGAATGACCCGATTGACAGGTCTAAGTGAGATCGATATTCGTGAAAGATCAATAAATATTAATAATTAAGGTGTTAATTATGAATACTATTTTTGTAACAACTGTGAATACTATTTTAATAAATTTGAATAACTAGTTAATTAAGTATGAATAGTTAGTAGATAGTTATTTATCAATAACAATCATTTTTTATATTATTAATTAGTTTGATAACGATGAATAACTAGTACAATGTCCGCGCCATTGCACGGTTTTTTTTAAATAATAATAATATGACAAATTAATATTATAAAATTAAATAAAATTGTAATAAAAGTTAGCATAAGATTAAAAATATATAATTTGATTGGTTGAAAAAAACTATAATTAATGCGATGTTAACACATTAACACCTCATTAAAAAATGTTTATGATTTAAAGAAGTATATAAATAAAGATATTTTAAAATTATCTTATTGGAAAGAAAAAAAATTACTATCATTGTAATATTATTTAAAAGATTTAACTAAAGATAATTTTATGAAAATCACTTGGATGAAAGAGAGAATATATAAGATGTGATATCCTCATGCTTTTAATTTAATATACTATATAAAGAACTACATACATGTATAGATTATATATTAATTCAATATGTTCAATTAAATCTATTGGTTATAAAATATAGAATATATTGAGGAAAAATTATAATAATGTGCTGATGTCACCCATCAAAATTACTTTTCATTAAAATTATATATTAGCATTAATATTAATTCAAGATTTTGAATTGAAGCACTAATTAGAAAATGGAGTATACAATGAATTAAAAAATGACAAAAAAATATCTTTACATAAGAAGACGACATATGACAGTAAGATTATGGATTCTTTTTCAAAATATTCAGAAAAAATAAATATTTACAAAATATTCACATTTATAAACTATTTAAAAAAACATTCATTTTTGTCCGATATTTCAGAAAAATGTGGTCTAAAACCACGTTTTATTCACAAATTTTCAAGTCGGAAGCTTGAGAAAGAAAACTAAAAAAATAGCAAAAAAAAAAAGACAAACTTTTTGTCTCCTCCACCAAATGACTACAAACATTGCTCCTCCTCCAAGCTCCGGTCGACTCCGCACCTTCTCAACGCCGGACCTGAACCTCCCATGGCTTCCGACCTCTCACCCCGTCATGTCGCTCGTCCCTCGACTCCAAGGAAGAGGGAAAGGCGCCTCTTTTCCTCGCTGGTGCAGGGAAGGTGGAGGAGGAGCTAGAGATCGAATATGAAGAGGGAGGGCGTGGAGGTGTTGACGGAGACAGAGGCGCCGGCCGGAGATCGTGGGGGAGGTGGAGAACAGACTAATGAAGGAGGTCATCAAGCCGCCGGAGCTCGCCTACACCAAGGAGATCGTCAAGTCGCCGGCGAAGGAGGTCCGATCTGGCGACCTGCAAGTCTGCAAATTACCGGTAAAAAGCAGTTCTATGGCAATCGGGGGGTTGAAAAAGCTAATTAGGGTTTGTGAGGCTAATGAGAAAAATATTTGTGATTGGGCCGGATGGAGGAATTGGCCCAATAACAAAATATAAAAGAAATGAAGACATTTGGCTGATGGAAAAAAATTGGGCCGAATGAATTTACTGTAGTAACAATTCACAAATTGATGGAGACACGTGGCGGAAGACCCGAAAAGTAAGGAGAGGAAGAAATGTGGCAAAATTGTTCTCTTTTAAAGTATAAGTATAGAAGTATAGATCTGGACCAAAAAAAAAGTATAGAAGTATAGATTAGTTATTTAAATTTGAATAATTATATTGTTAAAAGTGAATAATAAAGTTGCTAAATAGGAATATAAATTATATTGGAAAAACTAGCACTAATCAATTTCTAAAATATTACATTTCCAGGGCACCAGAAATCATATACTTCAATGTGAATAAAGTCCGACTAGAAAACCAATTAAACCAATATTACAAATTTTTTTATACATTGCAAAAGAAGATGGAAACCGTACTTTAAAAAAAGAAGAAGATGGAAACCGTAAACCAAATAAGAGAGGCAAGAGCGGTTTCTAATATTGGTTTAACTTTCTAATTACAAATTTACCCTTTTCTTTTTAAATAAAAAGAAAACTGAAATTATCTTGTCCATTGAATGTTTTAGATTTCTCCTCATAGATAAAAAAAAAATTTATTAGGAAAGAATTCGGCTGGGCAAGCCCTATCCGGCAGCATCCTTGTGGATGAGGTCAAGTAGACCAGGGTCATTTTGAATATCGACTCCTCGGGCAGAGCGGCAAAGGTGTGCAACCTTATCCGCCACTCTATTGCCCATACGAGGTACGTGAAAGAACTCTACTTCTTTCACTGTCGATAGCAAGACTTGAACGTCTGAGAGGAATAGTTCGATCTCCCAAGAGCATTTAGCTTTCTTGTTCAGGTAGTCTATGATAATCTTACAATCTCCTTCGATTTGGATTCTTTCTATGTTAAGTTGTATTACTTTTTGGATCCCCATTTTTAGTGCAAGAGCCTCTGCTGTAATTGGTTGCTATTTCCCAAGAATTTGGTGATGAATGGAAACCGGATGGCCTTCCCAATCCCTAATAATGATACCAGAAGTACTATCTCCATTAGCAATGGAAGATCCATCGAAATTGAGTTTGTACTTCCCCCTTGGGGGTTTGCGCCAACGTATTGTTCTTTGTTTGCCGCTCTTTTTTGGAAAAACCCTTGTAGATGGGCGAACACAATCGTCCCAATCTTGCTCTATAGTGGATGTTTTGTTCCAGTTATCTATGTGGGATCTGATCATACGGAGAACGACATGTTGTTGTGGGATTGTGGTATGTTGGAATAAATATTGATTCCTAATGTACCAAGTAGTCCACCACACAAAGGCGAGGTTAGTCGGGGCGGAAGGGGATAAAGTACTCCCAATGGTGGAAAGAATGGGTTTAAAATCTCGGGACTGGCCAAGTAAGCGGGTCATTGTTGCTTGCACTTGGTTCGGAAGTTGATGTATTGTTCTAATGAAAGAACATTCTAGAAACAAGTGTGTCTCGTCTTCAGGCACCATATTGCAGAGTGAACATGTCGTAGGGACAGCCGAGCCCCTATAAGACAGCCGGGAGGCTGTTGATAGACCATTCTGCGCAATCTTCCATAGAAAATTCTTTACTTTCGGGGGAACATTAGTCTTCCAGATCCAGGCATTGGTGTCGGGCGTAGATGTGGATTGTGCTGTTATTAACTTGTAAGCGCTGGCAGTAGTAAACCAACCTTCCCTATCTGGCCACCAATATAATCAGTCTTGCAGGTTAGATGTAGGAAGAGGGATGTCTATGATTTCTTTTATAATATCGTTAGGTAGAACCGCTTGTAGTTTTTCACTCCACCAGTTACCCCCCCCCCCCCCATAATATAGTCGCTGACGGTCTCATTTTGATTGTAATCCTGACTGCCTACTACCCTAGATAGTAAGGAAGAGGTAGTGATCCAATTATCGGACCAAAACTTTATCATGCGTCCATTTCCAACAGACCAAATAAGGCCAGATTTATGTATCAATTAACTCGGATAATTTGGACCATTGCCAAGAACTAGACCCCGATCGTTTGTAGTCAAAAATACTTGCAGCACGCAGGTACTTATGCCTGATCAAAGTCAACCAAATATTACTGGGTTCGGCCAGCATTTTCCACAAAAGTTTCATCTGGAGAGCAACGTTCATATCTCCGGATTTACGAATTCCCAACCCCCCAAACTCCTTTGGCTTGCATATCCTATCCCAACTAATTAGGGACCGGTACTGTAGGTCTTTATTCCAGAAGAAGGAGCGATTTAATTGGTCAAGTTCTTTATGCATAGCAGCGGGGAGCATAAAGTTCTGCATTACATGTAGGGGCTTGGCAGAAAGGTTGGAGTTAATCAAGGTAGCACGACCCCTGTTGGGAAAGAGCATTAGCCCTCCACTTAGTCAATTGTTGCTTGGATTTACAGATGATATCTTTAAATGTACTGCTGGTGACTCTACCATTAATAATAGGGCAACCCAGACATTTTTCTATTGAACTTTCGTTTGTGATATTGAGGCAGTTACGCAACTCAAGAATCCTTTGATTCAGAATCCCCCTAGTTGCTTGGAAACTAGATTTATGGTAATTGACGTTCTGACTTGAAACTCTGCAGTACAAATCAATGATCGATTTCACTTTGCGCCCTGCTTCCACGCTACCTTTAGAGAAAATGATGATGTCATCCGCAAATGATAGTAATGGAATCCGGGGGCCGTTGTGTCCAATCGGGAAGCCAATGTGGGTTTTATCTAGGCTGGCTTCTGCAGCCAGTTTCCGGGCTAGAACCTCTGCGCCTAGAATAAATATGAAAGGTGAAAGAGGATCGCCCTGGCAAATACCCCGCGATGGAAGAAACAAGTCAGTAGGGCCGTTATTGATTAGTACCGAGAACGATACAGACGTTACACACTCCATAACCCACGAGATAAATGTCTCGTGAAACCCAAATCTTTCGAGAACACTTTTTAGGAAATTCCAATCAACCCTGTCATAAGCTTTTTCCATGTCTAATTTTATCGCCAACCATCCTTCACGGCCCCTTCAATTTTTGTAAGAATGGAATATCTCATGAGCTATGAGGACGTTGTCTTGTATTGCTCTGTCTGAAACAAAAGCACCCTGCAATGGATGTATCAGCTGCCCAATAACCTTTTTCATTCTCTCAGTCAGGATTTTGGAAATTATTTTATAAACATTGGAACACAAACTAATGGGCCTGTAATGACTAGTTGACGTTGGATCGTCTCTTTTTGGGAGAAAGGAAATAAACGTATGGTTTATTTGCCGAAGTATCTTTCCAGAGTGGAAAAATCCTTTAACTGCACAGATTACCGATTTCCCGACAATATCCCAGTATTTTGTATAAAATTCGGCCGTAAATCCATCCGGGCCCGGGGACTTGTTTTTCCCTAAATTGAAAGCCGCCGTTTTGATCTCTAAGTTCGACGGTAGTGCAATAAGAAAATTATTTTCTTCTACCGAGATGGAAGGTTGTATTAGTTCCAAAAGGTCATTAAGGAGACCTTCATCAGTTGGCTCTTTCCTAAACCTATTCTCAAAATCCCTTTTTATCTCATTTCTAACGTTTTCCTCACCCACAACCACCGTACCATTGGAGGTGGTGATGTCTCGAATTTGTTTTCTGTGCCTTCGTCCCGAAGTCACACGGTGAAAGTAAGTTGTGTTGGAGTCCGAGAGTTTGAGGTGTTTAGTTTTTGCTCTTTGACTCCAGAACGATTTCTGAAAAAGAAGGAGCTTTTCTTTCTTCATGATTAGTTGTTGTTCCTTAATTTGATATGGTTGGACGTTTCCGGATGGACCAGCAGACTGGATACGCAAAAGCTCCGAATCCACATCTTTTAATTGGCGAAAGATGTTCCCGAATGTTGTTTTATTCCAATCCTTGGCCTTCCTTTTCAGTATTTTCTGTTTGAACATTAATTGGAACATAGCGGAGCCAAGGCAAGAAGCCCGCCAGGATTGTTTAACTATGTTGCGAAAATCTTTCCTAAGCAGCCATGTGTTTTCAAATTTAAACGGTGGGGCTTTGAAATTTGAATTATCTTCAAGGGAGATTTATATTGGGCCGTGATCCGAAGTGGAGAACGCACCATTAAAGGTCATCATGTTGGGGAAAGATGCAAGAATCTGTTGGTGAACAAGCATCCGATCAAGCTTTTCACGGATATTGAATGATATTAGACGAGAGAACCTAGTTGTTCGGGTAGAGGCTCCCCCGAGCTTATCCGCGCTGCATAGAATCTCATTTAGATCCCCTAGGACCATGCAGGGAATAGAGGAATCATTTACAATTGTTGTTAATGTTTTCCAAAAGCCATCTTTCTCATTTGGTGTTGGTGGTGCATAGACGAAAAGAGCCAGAATAGGAAATCCATCCTGCGAGCTGTCAAGTCTAAGGCCAATGATACGGGGAGTGTGAATGGCAACGGAAATTGTGAATTTTAGTAGCTGATGAGACTTCCATAGGACACCAATACCGCCCGATCTCCCAATAGAAGGCGACCAAACCCCTTCGTCAAACCCAATATTTTTCCACACCTTGTCGTCCGGAATATTTTCCGATTTGGTTTCCGCTAACGACAAAATTTAAATGTGTTCATTCTTACACATGGAATCAATTTCCGTCCAGAAAGTTCGTTTTCCTATCCCACGACAATTTCAGAAACATATCTTCATAAAATACCATTTATGATGAAATGACTTGGATTTAGAGTCCTTAAATCGAGGTGATTTGGATGATTTAGTGTGCAAGTAAGTGTAGCAAGCTTTATGAATTTTTTGCAATACATGCCCAAGGCCATCAACTGAGACGCAGAGGAACCGGGAAAATCACCCAAAAATTGTGTAAGGAGAGGCGTAGAACTCCAACATTTGTTTTTTAAGAAAACCAGAAGCCCATTTTTTTGCCTCCAAAGATTTATAATACAAGGAGCATTTACAAGATTATCAATATACCAATTCTCAGAACCACTTAAAACATCAATTAAGCCAAGAACATAAAGGCCAGAGCTTTTGTGAGTAGAAACATCCCACGTTCCATTGCTCTTATTTGGACTCCTTGTTTTATAGCTCATTGACCACTCCATTTCACTTGCCCAAATGTGCAAAGAAGGATTCTTCATGTAAAGAACAACCCACATACAAGGTCGATCAGAACCAACCCATTTAACAATTTTACTAATATCAGAAATTATGCATCTTCGACAAACCGAGAACAAACAGCAGCAAAACCACTTACTAGAGCAATTGGTCACCGGTCTCAACAGAGGGAATGAAGCCGAGTCAGACTTATAGGAGCAAAGCATTATCACAACCGAAGCACGACTCAGCCTTTCTGTAACAGGATTTAAGAAACACACTTCTTCATCAACACTGTAGATTGAAGCTATAAAGGCCCCAAAAACCACAGATTGTTTAAGGCCCGAAATTCGGGGGGTAAGTGATGCAGAGGAGACCTCTAGCACCAGTTTTTCTGGGCACCAATGAATGGTGAATAAAACTGCTATAAGCATCAAGTTGATTAGATTCAAACAAGAAGTTGTGTAAGCAGCAATGTGAGTTCTCAAAGAGAACGCCCACCCAACGTAGTGACTAACCAAAACAATGTGGTAAAAATTGCAGGTAGGCAGGCAAACTGAGAACGAGCTGCAAGATTTAAAGGACAAATATATCATATAGTTTCGAAACCAAATAAAACGATATCGATGTACATGTAATGGGTGTATGACAGACCAGGGAAGCAAATCCCAGCCCCGAATTGTAGAGCTGAACATCACACATAACCATAGATAAGTAATGTCATAAGCATAAGCAAAGACGCACAGCCCCTCCAGAGGACAAACAGCCCCTCCACACCACAACACCAAGAGCAGAAATCTGCTAGAATGCAACAGAACAGAGCTAAATGTTTTGAAAGGTAAGATGGTATACTCAGCTGCACCCTTATTCATTAATCCAGGCAAATAAGTGCTAGGATTGAGATGAGACCATTGAAATGCAAGTACCAAAAACATACAAGGAAGTGCAAGTACCAATAACATACATGACCATATTTTACAAGGAGAGGTTGCGAGAACACCCAACAACCACACTAGTTCACAATCACAACAGAAGAGCATAGAATTCCTACACTACAGTACATATAGATTAACCAAAATTCAAAATGGGCCATGAAAAATCATGAGTTTGCCACCAATTCTAGATTGAAAAAAATTCCATATAGTACACATGCAGCTAGTGACAAAGCAGCACATCCAATACTACCTAGAAGCAAAGAACAGACGTGTAACAGTGTACAATCGAGGAACAGGAAATACGAGGGATAGATTCACCCAAGAGCCAACTAAGAAAAAATGAACCATCATCACAAAGAAGAGGAATGGGTCTTTATAAATGCAACAACACATGTGAGGGCGAGTAAACACTAACGAGATACAGACTTTGTTTAACAAGATTGAGTATGGGCTGAGTTGGGATGAGTAGACTCGAGAATTAATTTCACCATCCAAAACAAACCAAAGCACGCAAGGGAGTAGTAGTCTTGGCCAACAAGAGATGATAGATTTACTAGTAATAAACACATGAGTTGGTTTTTTCCTAGCAAAATGCTGAGAGGAAAAGCATATCCTCAAAACATAGCTAGAAAGTTCATACTTTTTAAACTCAATAAACGCCAGATCACAAACCTTTGTATCTAACATCCAACCGACAAAGATGATCTACCGAATCCATTTAGGTAAACAACATTTATTCACAATACATTTAACTCTATCATAAAGAATGATTGGACCATCACAGGTAGTAATACCTTGATAACAAACGAAATCAAAGAGAATGAGTGCCGCTGATATCACCTGGACCAAAACAGGGAGGGTTTTGAGTTCTTCTTTAGCAATGTTTCTTCGCTTGTCTTTCCTGCCAGCAGTACACTGTAGATATAAAACAGCACCAACCTCTGGGAGAAAAATCTCCACAGAGGAGTGCACTCCGCCGAGGCTGGATTTGGGGCCCTTTCGGGGGGTGTTTAATGGATTGGCGATAGTCGCGGAATCCATGGGTTGTTTGCCTTTGCCATCTCCGACCGAGCTCAAATCAGACCAGAAACAGAAAAGAATGTTATTAGATTTTTTGATGAAAGAAAGAAGGGAATGAGAAGGGAAGGGAAGAGAGGCATGACATCTCAACCCAACCAACCAAGCCCAGGAAAGAAACTGAGAAAAATAGAGAGAGAGAGAGAGAGGAGAAGCTTAAAAGATGGAACCACACAATACCTCCATCCAAGGCAGAATGAGGCGCTAACGAGGAACGGCCACCACCGAGGACACAACAACACTACGCACCACCACCCCCACAACCGGTGAGTTCCTTTTTTCCTCTTTCTAAAGTTTTTCCCCACTAATTCAAAGCGACTGCAGCCGAATTCAAGGCTATTAGGAAGACGACCACCATTCACGAAAACCACGAGGGTCACCCGGAAAGCCGGAGAGGGAGGAGATGAATGTGGTTTCAGGAACGTGGGGACGCCGGGAATGAGACTCGATTCCACATCGAGATGAATTTTGAGGCTTGAAACGGACTGAAACTCGCCGGATTTCAACATAGCTTTTAGGGATTTGGGGTTTGGAGATCGATTTTAGGGGCGCGTGGATAAGGAACGCAGCGCGTTCATTTCTGCCCTAAAAGGGGTTTTTTTGCATGTGCCTCTTAATTTGTACTAGGGTTTTGTCCACCTCATATATAGATAATGGTTCAAATGAAAATGGTCCTTAAAATGAAAATTTGGCTTAAAGTGAAAATATGCCTAATTGATGGATTTGGGGCGCGGATCCCGTTCACATGTAAATGGCCCGACCCGTTTTGAGAGAAATAAACTATGTTCTTCGTTGATCCGGCTCCCGTTGAACTTCCGATGGTAGTCGCTCAATTTCTCATCTCTCTGCTCTCTCTTTAAGGTCTCTTCCTCGCTGTTTCGACTTCACTTCTCATCCCAATTTTTGAATCAATTGTATGATTCGAGCGATCAACATACCCGACGAGGATTCTGTCAAATCGTTCGAGACGAAGATTCTGATGATATTGCTGATGGCGGTTATGAGTTCTCCGAAGTTGATTCCGATGAAATTCGCGACTCGACACCATTAGGTAGGCCTCTTATTTTAGATTTGTGCTTTTTTGAAGAAGTAGAAATTGAAATCGCCTAGTTTCAGTAGTTTGGTGCTCGAGTTGCTCAGATTTTTAAACTTCTGTTCGCTTCCTGTTCTTGATCAGATTTTAGGGCCCGTTTGGTACTTATATACGTATATCAGATATGGGTATGGGTATGACTCATACCCATGTCTGTGTTTGGTAAATAGGTATATGGGTATCGACTTGATATACCCATTCTTTCCTTCCCTTGTATTTTTCTCCTTTCTCATATAACCTTCTAGGGAGGGATATCAAATTAGAAGCTCCCCTCTTCTTTCTTCCTCATCTCTTCTATGGAGAAGTCCTGATGGTAGATTCCTCCTTCAAGCTTGGATTTCTCAACCGATCAAACATTGTTCACTTTTATTCTTTGCTATTTTGATTTCTATTTGTTGAAATTTGCTGTTTAATAGAATAAAATTCAGATCTAGGTTATGTTTTTTTTCCCTTTCCTCTGCCTCCCTCCACTCCCAAACCGAGCCCAGACCTTGGCTGCTCCGACCTCCGAACTTGGTTGCTCCGACCATGACCGCTGCGTCCCCCTTCGAGCCCACCCCAAACCTTTGACCCATGCCTCCAAACCGCTGCACGCTGCCCAGAAAGTACCCAGGGTCTGCGTTCACTGTACAGAAGCAACAACCCACTCCAGATCGACCTTCGGCCCCTTTGGTTTCAACCTAATCTAAAACTCATATTCGATATCTCATACCCATATCCTTAACATACCAAACAGTATATCAAATATTAGATATCAAATTTGATACTCATATCCCTGATATCGATATCTAATACCCATATCTGATATCTGATATACGTATATGGATACCAAACGGGCCCTTACACTAGTTTATGCCTGTAATTATGATGATATTATACCCCATAATTAGGGCCGGTTTCTCTTCAAAATTGATCTGATTTAGGCAAGGATGTTTATCGTTCAAATTGCTTCAATTCATCAGCAATGAAGTTGTGGTTTTGTCTGCCTATAAAGTGTTCGATTAAATGCCTGAGAGGTGTTTTTAGTTTGGACTTATTATGTGGTTTCTATAGGCGTAGTTGTAGTTATTAGTTATAAGCCTCTTACCTTCTTACGTTCTTGCTTGTGATATATTCTACTGACTGCTGATTGCTCCGCCCTTTCTTTCATTTTTCTCTGTTCAATTATCGTCATATCTTATCACTTATCAACTTGCTCCCTTCACCCATAAGCAAAGCCCCTTTTCATTTCCCGTGAACTTGCTTCAGATCTCAAGTTAGCCCCATCTCCCCATTAGATATCAGCTTGCAAAATCTGTTGAGGTAAATAACAAAGAAGCGACCTTTTTTTATTGGTTTAGGACTAATCAAGGGCCAAATGTCATTACCAAGAATTTGGGACTGGTCTAGGATGAAGTTGGGACTACTAGTCTATGGATTTGCTAGTAAAATCTGGAAGGATCCTCTTTCATGTCCATTAATGTGTTAAGAAGTATATCTTGCCAAGCCTTTACCCGTTTTATTTCCTTGTGTTCTATATTCTGATGGGTTTTACCGTTCAGTTGCCGTTCAGTTGCTGATTTTTTATTGTTTCCACTCATTTTATTCTGGTTCGGGTGATTCATTTGAAAGAAGCAATTAAGGAGTTTGGTCAAGTTTGTGAAAGGAACATGGGGATTTTAAACTGCATTCTTTTTTTTTTGCAAGTGTGCACTTATTGCATATGTAAGTGCACTTGATTTTATATATATACTAGGGAGCATGCCCGTGCGATGCACGGGACTTTGTTTTAGTTAAGTTGTTTCTTCATTTATCTAGTTCATACGATTTAGTGGGTATAATATCGTCTCGTTATTTTTTTTCATGAAGAGGGTGCCTGAAGGCAAGTGTGTGTCCTTCCACACTCTCTCTCTCTCCCTCTAATTTGAAGGTGATAATCCTCCTAATAAGCTTATGACAACCGCAAAGATTTTCCATTTACAGAAGACACTGCAAAAAATCAGCACCATATATTAAGAATAATCAGCCCCCGAAAGACCACAATATTGGCATTATTCCTATGGCTTTGTTGCAAATGATTACTACCCCAGATTCATCTAGCTACAACCCTTCTTATGACAGCAAAAAAAACAATAGGAATACTTCCCAAAAGAACAAAAATTGATAGCTCTTGATTCTTACTCATGGGCATGGCAGAAAAAATTCCATCAATCCTTTACCTTAAATACAACCAGCTCTCATATATGATTCAGACCATTTAGCAATCATCACCAACAATAAAATCATTTTATGATTATCAAATAATTGCTTCTGCAGTTGCTTTAATTGTAGTTGTTGCAGGTCAACTAATCAACAATAAAACAACAAATTGAAGATTTTAATCTCCATTCTCCCGCTTCGACATGACTTGGACTTCCACAAAGCCTTTAGTTGAATCCATCCAGATAAAAAACCAAAACCTTGTCTAGTAGCTTATCCTTATCGATAGCTACAACATTCACATTTGATGATTCCACCAAGAAACTCTTCCCTTCGGTCATATCTGGATCAAATACAAACCCCATGCCACCCATTTCACTTATAAGTAGAGAAGGAGAAAATGAAACGAAATAAATTAAGAAATATACATTATTTCGATAAACACATTCTTTATATTGATACCTAAGCTAGCCAACAATTTAGAATCTGTATATTGATAATCAATAAAAGACTAAGATATTATAGGAATACTTCAATGTATTAAGAAACACTAACAATCAATAAGATAATAGGATCACTGTTTAGGGACACATACCTATCATTTTCCAATTCTTCCTGTTTAGCTCTCGGACAATAGTAGCTAAGATCTTATCCTGTTTGACAACACAGATTACACAAAGATTCAATATTTTATATGCTGCCATTAAAATCAACGATTCAACCTTTATCTAAGCTAAAACAGATCATCCATGACTTACAGCTTACTCAGTCCAGTTGCTCTTTGATGATTGTTTTTGGGGGCTACTCAGCCTGCTGAATTAGCATAATAGAAACAATGGCTAGGTTAGGTTAATTTCAAAGGCATGTATGAAAATTAGTTATACACAAAATTATAATTTAAAACCCGATCCCCACAATTAAAAGCCCAAATCTTAAGCATATACCTCAATGAAGCAGTGATTTCAGGGCTCGTAATCTTACAGCTAGCATCTAAGATTGAAGAAGTGCCCCTGCTCTTTCACGTTATTGCCTATTCTGTAGCATCATCTGGTTTCCTTTCATTTTTTTGTGGCACATAAATGTATATGATATGGGTGTAATATCATAAATGAGGTGAGATGTGTGATTGAGCTAGGTCTTTCATGCAACTTAAAAGCTAGAAATGATGCCTTACTGCTTGAATAACCAAAACTTATGTTTATGTTTCTGATGCAGGGATTTGCATCACAATTTGTCTACTGCCAGAAGAAGCTTGATCTTGTAGATCTACAGAGATTTTTAAACCAATTCTGTTACTTTTTGTTTAAATAATTAAAATTTTCAGATCTGCAGAGATTTTTTAACCAATTACAAACCAGTTTATTACTGTTTTTTTTTTGGAAGTTCCACCCGTTATTCCTTCAATTACCCAATTAACAAATCTTTATCTCTTTTATTTATCCAAAAAATTACACATTTATCATAATTTCATATTTGCAGAATTTTTTTAAATTATTAAAAATGATTCGATATTACTTTATTTTTTAAGTTCTATGCGGTATTGATTTCAGATCTGCAGAGATTTGTTTAAACCGTTTTACTCTATTTCTTGAATTGGTAAATAAAGAGCGGCCATTCCGGGGTTCGAACCGGGGACCTATTGGTACTACCCACAAGTCCTTTCCGGTGAGCCATTCCGGAATGGTACTCTATTTCACCCTAACCTAACTGACAACACTACTCTATATATAATCAGAATCGAATATAACAGATAACTCACTTCTCCTCCTTCCTCTTCCACTGGTTCCTATCCATTTCCATCTCTCTGTCAACCATCTATCTTTTATGGTTTTTTTTTTCGAATACTACTAATGTTTAAACCTTATATATTGAAGGCTTCTGATCATCTATTCTTCTTTCCTATCTATTTCCCTCTCTCTGTCAACCATCTATCTTTTATGATTTTTTTTTCGAATACTACTAATGTTTAAACCTTATACATTGAAGGCTTTTGATCATCTATTCTTCTTTCCTATTTTAGATAGGCAAAAATGAAGAATGTCACATACGTCGACGAGCTTAATCCAACAAACATCAAAGGCAATATCCGAGTTCGAGGTGTGTGCATGTTCGACAACATCAATTTTCACAAATTACAAGAGCTAATTTCAAAGGACCTAATGTCCTAATCTGTGTCGATAAAAAGGTGTTTGTCCTTCATAATTTCTTCATTTTATATCCTCCTAGCGTATGTATTCAAATAAATATTGTTTACTCTATTTTTTCTCAAGGTAATAAGGTTCACGTGTCCATTAAGAAATCACTTATCAAACAATTTGATTGTATATCTGAGTATGGAATTTACTCTATATCAAACTTCAGTTTAATCAAGTAGCTTGACCAATATCGTCACTGCTCTCACCCTCACAAGGTGACCTTCTCCATTCACAATCTTGAAAGAAGTTGTCGAAGCTTCATTCTCTTGATTTGGGTTTGAATTCGTTGAATTTGATGACATTTTAAGTAAAGATGTTGATCTAACCCGCTTGGTTGGTAAGTTCTTATTTATTGTGATAAAATATTTTCTTATTTATTGTGATAAACTATGATCTAACCCGCTTTGGTTTTTTTAGATGTGATTGGTAACTTGGTTAAGATAGGAAACATTATTGAGTGCAGTGTCACTTATGACGATAAACTGCACAAAAGACTTGAAATCCATATCCAAAACACTAGGTAATGTTCATTGTTAAATTTTCAATTTCAACATATTACAATTTATATATACAATATATGATTTATATTATGAATAAATTCATTTCGTTCATTTTATCCAATTTTAGGAATGATGTCATCATCTGTACTTTGTGGGATACCTATGCCGATCAGTTTGCCCCTTACATCGATGTTGTATTGGATGAAAGGGTCATAATCATCATCCAATTTACAACAATCGATCCCAGCGGAAGTAATTATTTGCTTTTTTTCTTTTCATTTCAATCTATATTCCTTTAGATGGTGTTAGATTTAAATTTAATTTTTTTATTTAGGTGTACACAAACATGCCAACAATGTCAAGGGAAGCATTCGCGTTAAGAGATAATTGATTTCAAAACTAGGTTCATATTTTAATTCTTATCAAATTATATTTTATCATTCTTAATTCTCTTTAGTTTACCATGTATTATTTATGCAAATATTTATTTGATCACATTTGTAAACTTATAGCTTTTTGGATTTCAATGGACAATTTCAACCTCAAAAGATAACACAACTATCGAGTCAACCGACACATTCAATCCAGATCAGTTTTTATCACTTTATGAGAGAAAGACGTTGGATGAGCTTATGGATATAACTGAGGTAGACTATTTAATAACTCGGACCTTAAGAGTGAGTTAAATAGTATTAAAACGATATAATATAAGCATTTCCAGTTGTTGTTTCATTTCTGTTATTTTTTTATGTTCCATCAAATATTACTTCAATTAACCAATGTTTGTCTCTTTTATTTAACCATAAGATTACACATTTATCCTAATTTCAGATCTTCAGATATATTTTAAATTTATTTTAATCCGTTTTACTTAAAATAATTAAACTTTACAGGTCTGCAGAGAGTTTTGAACCAATTACAAACCATTCTGTCACTTTTTGTTTTGAAGTTCCATCCGTTATTACTTTTTTGATTAATTGATTTCTGTTGCATTTTCAGTAGCTGTTTGATTTGGAGAACATTAACTCGGACCTCAAGAGTGAGTTAAATAGTATTAAAACGATATAATATAAGCATTTCTAGTAGATGTTTCATTTTTGTTAATTTTTTTTTAAGTTCCGTCAAATATTACTTCAATTAACCAATTAACCAATGTTTATCTCTTTTATTTAACCAAAAGATTACACGTTTATCCTAATATTAAATTATGTTATGAATTTAGGTGGGTAGATATGTCACCATGGCCACCATTGAGGATATTGAAGATAAAAATGGATTTGCATTATCAAATTTGCATTTCTAAGGTAAATAGTTTAATTATTATATATGTTTTATCATAATTGTTCCTTAATATTTTTTGTAAATTCCTGATTTTGACGTGTAATTTGTTCCTTAATGTTTTTTTTTGTAAATTCTGATGTTGAACAAATCGTGGGGAAGTCTGTATCCTCTATACTAAGCTCATTGAGTAAGGAACATATACGTCCTATTTCCCAAGCCAAGAACAATTAACTTTTGATCACCTAACTAATTATTTCCCATTTCTTATGTCAATTGTAGGATGTCGATGTTCAATCAATTTCAGTAGATCTTCATGTCTTTTTTAACAAAACCTTTTTGTTCATAATTGATGTGAAGGACTACAATATTGAGAATTCCAATTCTAGATTTACTGTGTACAAGGTGACAGATGATCAAGCTATAATCACTGAATTCAAAAAAGGCTTGCAACAAACAGAGGCTACATTAAAACGACTACGTGATACTATCGATGTTGATCAACTTGTTGAAATGAGGTCACTGATTTTACACTTTTCACAAAGAAACAAGTTGTCAAGATTGAAAAGGATTAGAAGAAGGGAGATGTTGGAAATTTGCCCATTATGCTTTCAACTCCAAGGATTATTTTGATTTACTTATTCGTTTATTGACATTATTCAATCAAGACATTGTCATTTGATTACTGTTTCTCTTTGTTTTGTTAGGCTTGGAAATTATTTTATCTATTTATTTGTCCCAATTTTCTTCTGTTTTACTTTATTAATTATTTGTTATCTTCCATAAAGTTTCTCCTACCTCACCTCCATGTTAATTGGAATGTATATCATATAAATGAAAATAACTAAAAAAGAAGAATCAAATCCTTTGAAGCATCACTTGCCTGCACTCCCTGGTACCCGTCCAACTCTGCACCATCTCCGCTGTAAAGGCCCGGGTTTTTAAATCCTAATTCCCGGAAAAAGAAATTAAATATGAATTTAAATCGGGTTAACTAAAATCTCTTAAAATGAATTCCGGCATATAATTATTTTAAATGGACTTTCATTCAGATTTATTTTCGCTTTCGCTTGCTAAAATTTGAAAGTATCATATAATTTTATTATTTGATTCAGTTCGAGAATTCGATTTGAATTTGAAGTTTTAAGCTTTATATCTTTTGAGTCGGGGGATAACGGGTTTTGAGTTTGTATTTGCGGGATTTCAATTTGTCATGGTAAATGACCATTTCCTCTTTTATTTTCCCTTTTCTTGTCTTCTCTCTCTATTCCGTTGAGCCTACTCCCCAAATCAAATTCCAGATCCCTTCTTTTGTCTCCTTCTTCGTACAACAGGCACACCCAAAGCTTCCTCTTTTCCCTATAAGTTTCACCATCTGCAAACCCTAGAACTGTCCCTCACATTTCAGCCTAAAAGTACTCCCTTTGCCTCCTCCTCCTTCCGTTCTCTTCGAGCCGCAGCCAAAAACCCTCCTCGGAGACCTGCTTTCTGAAGCCAGAATCGCCCCAAAACAGCCGCCATTTCCGGATTCCCCCGAGCTACAAACACTACCCATCGGAGCCCTGTTTCGGAGCTGAAATCGCCACCGGACCAAGCACCACCTTCACCCCTTGATTTCCGACAATGGTAGCGACAGCAACACAAGCCGAGCCTTCGCCAAACGGAGCACGCTCTCTTCCTTGGATTTCTGTTGAGCAACCGTCCCTGAAGCACCTACTCTGACATCCAAGAAATCCCAGGCGACTTAGGAGCCTTCTCGCACCCGCCGGAAACCCCTCGAGCCTCCCCCTCCTCTGTTTGAATCCGGCGCGGTAAGCCTTTGATTCCCCTGTTCTTTGTTTCAAACCTGCGTAAAAATGGATTTTTAAGCCTTTCCCACCGTCCTAGGCCAAGAACGAACAGCTCCTCCTGTCGACGGAGCCGAATCGATTCCGACGAGCCTTTGATGAAGCCCTCGCATACCTCGGTGAGCTTCTCCTTTTCCCCCCTTTTCTGGTTTGTTTTGAATCGTCGGGGTGTGGTTGATGTCGGGAAAGGCTTGTGGGTTGAGTCGGGTGAGAACCGCCGGCGAGGAGCCCCTCCCTTCTCCTTCCTCTTCTTCCGTCGCGTTCCGCCGTGGAGACCTGGACCCCTCTTTTCTTTCTCCGTTTTCCTGTCTGACCGAGAGCTCTGTTCTAGCCCGGGAAGGAGACGGGCTGGGTTCTAGTCCGGGCTTTTGGGCCTATTGCTCCAGATCCGGTTTATTCCTTCGGGTCATCTGTCCGGGTTGGGCTTGGGTCAGTTCCTCCTCTTCCGGATCATATTGATTGGGCTTGTTATGTTGGGTGTTGAGTTATGAGAGTTGTTGTTTTATTATATATGTTATATAATTATTATTTGATAATATATGATTTTTATTATCATTATGATTATATTAGTCTGAGATTTGGTAAGTTATATATTCTGGAATATATATATATATATATATATATATATATATATATATATATATATATATATATATTTTGGGGGAATTTTATATCTTATATAGTTATTTAGGAAAGTGATATTATTTGAATATGTGTTAAAAATAAGGTTGTGAAGAGGGATTTATTTTAGAAATGTTTATCATTGTCTTAAAATTATTTGAAACATTAAATCCAAGGTTTTGAAATAAAATGCCGGAATTATTTCTATAATATGATTTTGAGATATTGGTTAAGTATTTAAATGATTAATGTCGGAATTTGGCCAAGTATGATTTGAGGAATTGTTTTGAAAACGAGTTGACTTAACTTGAGATATAAGAGTTTGGAAAATATGGTTGGTACGATTTTATCAATGGGTTTGATTGGAAGAATGATTTTGGTTGATGTTTGACCATATCAGAAAGGTTTTGGAAAACGGTTTCACTATCGGTTGGTTTTGAGTATGTTGAGAACTTGGGTTTCGTGCGTATGAATGTTGGTCCGGTGGCTTATGAAAATGACTTGATGATAGGTGTGTATTGCTTTTGGATTGCGTTGGACTTGCATTTGGGCCCTTGCTTGTATTATCCTGCTGTTCTGCATCTTTAGGTAAGTTCCCTAGGGGCTTACTCAGGTTGGACATTCATGCCTGTTGTTGCATTTTATGTTAGGTGTTGCATACGCATAACAGCATGCCATGTAGTATCCTGTTTAGGTTGCACTAATTGAATGAGCATCTGCTTACTTATTGTGTTTGAAACAGAACGGCCGTTATCTGTGATAGTCCTAGAGTCTTTGCTAGGGTCATAGGGTAGCCCAGCCTCATCGGGTACCCTGAGTCAATCGAGTCATGAACTTCCTTACATTATGAGATGTCTGCGGGCTTTATTGTGGAGCGGGTTAGGCATGCGTGCCGCCCGATTATGATGGAATGCATTCACGAGCTGGCCAGTCTCCGCCCTATCGGAAGGGGGTGGAGGTAGGAGAGGGATATGCCACTTGGCATTGTCTTGGGCCCTTTACAGTATTTTACACATTATTATAACTAGGAGCATGCTAGTGTGTTTGACTTTCGTACTGCATTAGAGCATCTTTATTAGGTATAGCACATACTATGTGGCCTCAGCGAGGACTGCCGGTCCCGCATGAGTGGCTCGATCTGACTCCTTTCCCCGTTCTTCTTTTAAAGGTATTTTCTGCAGATTTTGAGTGCTCAATGTCTATATGACGGGGTTCCCTTTTTGCGAATCAAAGAACCTGGCTAATTCTCTAACTCGTTATAATTGGTAATCATCCACTTATGTTTTGGTTTTGACCCGGCTCTGCCGTGGCGCTTTGTATCTTAATTTTGCTTCCGTCTTGCTTCCGTTTGAAATGAACTTCACGAGTTAGTCCTTAGGACAGGTTAAGGGTACCCAACGGCCCTACGATACTTTTAGGGTTCGAAATCCCTCTTTATTACTGACCTTAAAAATGAGTTTGAAACCTCGACCCGTACCTGGATTGCAAGATCCGAACAAGGGGTTTTATCCCTTGAAACGTAACTCGGAAATCATAATTCTGGGCCGTTACATCCGCCATATCGTGGAATTGATGTTCAATCCGCTCCATGTCTTATCGGATTTCACGGAATACAAAACGTTCAGACAAATGTATGAATATTTGTAAAAGTCGATTGTAAAATGAAATTCTAAAGAAATCCATAAGTTGATTGTTCTTCTTATTGCTTCTAAGATCGAGGTTGAATCACAAAGGTTTTGACAGGGAGCAGGTTGCAGGGCGGAGTTCTCGACAGACAACCTTGGGGTGGTGGTTGCAAGTGGTCGGCTTGCCACATCTTGAAGGGATGCGAGTGGTGCCGGAAGCGATTGGTGGCCGAGTGGGTGTAGGGCCGAAAATCTCTATATGAAGGTGGTGGTTTAAAAAACATAGATCAAAGATGGAGATGCGAGCGGTCGGCGCGCCACATCTAGAAGGGGTGCGATTGGTGGTCGGATGTGAACTGTACGATGACGTCGGCGGAAACGGAGACTATGGGAGCGCAGTGACCGAAGGCAACCGAAGAAGATTGAATTTGCAATCGATTCTAGGGTTTCAATTTGGGGTTGAGCTTGGAAGAGGAGGAGGATGGGTAGAACGTTGCGTTCATTTTTTTCTCTTTCTTTCACAAGTCGATTTAGTTAATTTCACATACCCCCTATTATTATTATTATTATTATTATTATTATTATTATTATTATTATTATTATTATTATTATTATTATTATTATTTATTATTATTATTATTATTATTATTTACATTTATTTCTATGTTGTTGACCCTTCAAAAAAAACCAAACTTCTAATTAAAATAAAAATACAAACTGAAAATAAAATTGTTTTTACGTTTTTTTATACTCAGATTGATTAACTATCGATCATTATTTATTTCTAAAAAAACTAAAATAAATAAAAATAAATAAAAGAACAATCTAAGCCAACCACATACCTATTTTTTTTATTTTATTAAGAAAACCACGTATATATCTTATCAATTGGATTTATCCATACGAATTTAAATTACATATCAATATCAATTCCAAATGACCATTGTTTCATGTCTCTGTATGCCTACCTTCTTCCCAAATAACAAAACAACTATATACTGTACAGGCGAAATTAATTTCTGAAATCGTATGCTGAAGTGCTCTGTTGGTCAGGAATTATTTGATCAATTATATACCATCGATCCGGATCTGAAAAGGCATTTCATTGTAATATTCCAATTTGTTGATATACAAGTTCACGGAGGTACCTTATTTCTCAATATTGCCAATAATTATAATTTCTTTTATTTTACATCATGAAAGTGTATTCTTTACGTTTATGTGTTTCACTTTTGTTGTGTGTAGGTGAGATAATATTAAAAACTTTAGCCGATCTGACGAAGATGTATGTAAATCCGACTTTTCCCGAAAGTAACGTGTATCGAAGAAGGTCATTTCTTATTTCACTTATTTGTTTTATATATTATTACTTAATATACCTATATTAATATGACCTATATTTATTTTACAGATTTCTTAGACATGACGGTACCTCTAACCCCAAACTGCGCAACGACGCCTTGAATTCTCCGACAATATAGCACCTTTTAATTATTGATCGAATATGTGAATCGAGTTAGCGGAACCAGTTTATTATATTTATCATTTGGATGTTTGGATTTGATTTATTTTTAGGAATATTTGGATGTTTCGATTTAATAGTATTTCGATATAGACTTTTTCATATTATCATAATAAATATTATAATATATATGTATATAATTTAGATAAATTGTGATAATATCTTCTACAGAATATAATATACTTTACAAATCACATGCGTTACGCACGGGTACTGCGCTAGTACATCTACTAAAACCGATGCATAGCGTCCTACGTGGCGCGTTGTGGTTGATCTTAGAGAAAAAATCCCATCTGGCACGTTGTGCATTATTTTTTGGTGGAGAGAATTATTTTTATCAAAATTAATTATTTAATCATTTTTATTTTATTTATATCTATATTATTTTTTGAGGCCAAAATAAATTATTAAAATATTATGTAGCCACAATCCATCCGTGCATATATATTTTAGTAAACTAACGCAATAAATTTGTACTACGTATTAAATTAAAAAAATAATATTGAATTATTTTTAAAAATAAACTATCTATTTTATTACATTAGATTTAATTAATGATAGATTAGAAAAAAAATAGAAGTAATTTGGTCCAAAGGCCTTCGGCCTTTGGACCAATTACTAAATGTCCTAAAAACTTTTCTTTGCTAGTAAATGACCAAAAATCTTTCATAATACCAATAGTACCCCTGTTAGAATTTAATACTCCGTACCCTTTATCTTCTTCCCGTTTCTCTCTCTGTCAAAACCCAAATCCAATCCTCGTTCAACGGAGAAGTGCCAGTGGAGATGAAGAGCGTGGCCGGTCCTCCCTCGACCGCAAATATCCACCCCTCCAAACGTCGATCTGGAGCAAAGCAACCTCATCGAAATCACTGCCATGGAAGCAACCTCGTCGATCTAGAGCGTGGCCAGCGAAGGCACCACGGTGGCTTCACTGCTTCGTCTGGTATTACCTAGAGCTCATCACGGCCATGGAAGAACTCGTCACGACTGTTTTCGGTTCTAGAAATCACTTGTTGTTTTCTTCATTTCTTTTGGAAGATCTTGTCACGACTGATGGGCTGCCCTCTCGAATCGTTCTCGTCTTCGCAAAGCTCAAAACGGAGATTTCAATCAAATCTCATAAACTCCAAGAAGAACAAGATTAAGCAGGAACAGCACGTATTTGATTAAGCCCTTGTTCACTTCAATTTCCATGTTTTTTGCTTCTTTTGTTCTGTCTAATTCAATCAGTGAATTAGTTGATTGGGGTCTTCCAATGTTGATGACGTAATTTCACCCCAAAGTGGTTGCTTTCGTTGTGAATTTTGATAATTGAAATTGGAAATCAGCTCCCTTTACTGAATTTGATAGCATCCGTTACTTGTTAACTAGATTTCTAGTCTTTCAAAATGAGATTACTTTGGATTAAATTAGCTTTTTTATTGAATTGCATCTTGGTAGTCTATTTTGAATACAGTGGACTCCACATTTGTAAAAAAGTTGTCTCCACATGTAAAAGCAAAGTTGCCACAAAAAAAGTAGTGATGACAGTGGTCACCATACGGTTTTTTATAGTGGTGACAGTGTCCTAGACTCCGTTTTTATAGTGGTGACAGTGTCTATAACCCTGTTTTTATTTTGATTACAGCATCTATGACCCTCTTACCCATTCATTTATTTGAAGAGAACTATCACCACATGTATTTTGGCTTCTCATTAGCCCTTATAGGGTTTGTTTTTTCTTTGTCTTAGGGTTTTACTTTGGTTACAGTGTATATGACCCGGTTTTTATAGTGGTGACAGTGTCTATTGTCCTGTTTTCATAGTGGTGACAGTGTTTATGACTCTCTTACCCATTTATATATTGAAGGAGAACTATTCACCTAATGTCTTTTGGCTTCTCATTAGCCCCTTTAGGGTTTGTGCTTACCTTGTCCTAGGGTTTTCCATTTGGTGACAACAATCATCTCTTAACGACGTACTGTACTTAACATTTTAGGGTTTAGGGTTTAGGGCCAAGGCCCTAAACCCTAAAGACTTAACCCTAAACCCTAAACCATATTGTACATCACATGTTCGTTTGGCTTCTCATTAGCCCCTTTAGGGTTTATGCTTCCCTTTTCCTAGGGTTTTCCTTTGATTACAGTGTCTATAAACCTTTTTTCATAGTGATGACAGTGTCTTTAAAGCTGTTTTTATTTTTGTTACAGCGTCTATAAGGTTTTCCTTTTGATTACAGTATCTCTTGCTTTGTTTTTATAGTGGTGACAGTGGCTATGACACTTTTTTTATTTTGATTACAGTGTCTATGACCCTCTTACCCATTCATGTATTAGAGGAGAAGTGTCATCACATTTATTTTGGCTTCTCATTAGGCCCTATAGGGGTTGTGCTTCCCTTATCATATGATTTCTCTTTGAATACAATGTCTATGATCATGTTTTTATAGTGGTGACAGTATCTATGACTTTATTTTTATTATGGTGACAAAAGTAGTTACATTTTTAATTTTTTTTAATTGTGGTGACACTACTTTAAAAAAATCTAGAAAACTATAAATTAGAAATTAGAGAAGAACTGTCATCACATGTATTTTAACTTCTCATTGGCCCCTATAAGGTTTGTGCTTCCCATTTCCTAAGGTATTCATTTGATTACAGTGTCTATGACCCCTTTTTCATAGTGGTGACAATGTCTATGACCTTGATTTTATTTTGGTTACATCGTCTATGACCCTCTTAGGCTCTTACCCATTCATATATTAGAGGAGAACTATCGCCACTTATATTTTGGCTTCTTATTAGACTCTATAGGGTTTGTGCTCCCTTATCCTAGGGTTTTTCTTTGGTTACAGTGTGTACGACTCTGTTTTGATTTTGATTAAAGCGTCTATGGCTCTCTTACCCATTGATATATTAGAGGAGAACTGTCACCACATGAATATTGGCTTCTCATTAGCCCATATAGGGTTTGTGCTTTCCTTTTCCTAGGGTTGTCCTTTTATTACAATGTCTATGAACCTTTTTTTATAGTGGTGACAATGTCTATAAAGCTATTTTTATTTTGGTTAAAGCGTCTATAGAGTTTTTCTTTTGATTACAGTGTCTATGACTTTATTTTTATAGTGGTGACTAGGGGTGGGCGTGGGACGGGACGGGACGGGACGGGGGTCGTCCCACGTCCCGTCCCGCGTATTTTTTGCGGGACGGGACCGGGACGGGATTCACTACTTTTTTTTCAATCCCGCGCGGGCCTTGTCCCTCACGGGACGGGACGGGACCGAGACGGGACGGGCCTTGTCCCTCAAATAAAAAACAGTATAAAAAATTCTAAAATTCTTCTACATTTTACGGTTTTTAAAGAGATAACATATATATAATATTTTTCTTATATGTATACATTGTATATACATATATAAACATAACATTAATTCTATGTTTTGAGTCATTTCCATTTATATACACACACTGTAAAAGTGTATATATACACACAGTATATATGTTCAAGGTATACCATATATACACTGTCGTTGGTATACTATACATGCATACACTGTAAAGTATATACAACGTATATATATACTGTATAATAATAATAATAATAATAATAATAATAATAATAATAATAATAATAATAATAATAATAATAACAACAACAACAACAACAACAATAATCATAATATAATATATGCGGGACGGGACGGGATTTGCGGGATAAGGAATCCTCGTCCCGCGTCCCGTCCCGCATAATTTTTACGGGACGGGACCGGGACGGGATTCACTATTTTTTTTCTAAATCCCACCGGGATCGGGACGGGCCCGGGATTTGCGGGATTTGTGCCCACCCCTAGTGGTGACAGTGGCTATGACACTTTTTATTTTGATTACAGTGTCTATGACACTCTTACCCATTCATGTATTAGAGGAGAACTGTCGCCACATTTATTTTGGCTTTTCATTAGCCCCTATAGGGTTTGTGCTTCCTTTATGATATGATTTTCCTTTGATTACAGTGTTTATGACCATGTTTTTATAGCGATGACAGTATCCATGACTTTATTTTTTTATAGTGGTTACAATAATAGTTACATTTTTATTTTTATTTTATTGTGGTGACACTAATTTAAAAAAATTTTAAAAACTAGAAATTAGAGAACAACTATCACTAGATGTATTTTGGCTTCCCATTAGCCCCTATAGGGTTTGTGCTTCCCTTTTCCTAGGATTATCTTTTGATTACAGTGTCTATGAACCTTTTTAATAGTGGAGACAATGTCTATAAAGCTGTTTTTATTTTGGTTACAGCGTCTATAGGGTTTTCCTTTTGATTACAGTGTCTATGATCATGTTTTTATAGTGGTTACAGTGTCTATGATCCTATTTTTATTTTGCTTACAACATCTATGACCCTCTTAACCATTCATATGTTATAGGAGAACTATCACCACATGTATTTTGGCTTCTCATTAGCCCCTATAGGATTTGTGCTTCTCTTGTCCTATGGTTTTTATTTTGATTGCAATGTCTATGACACTCTTACCCATTCATGTATTAGAGGAAACTGTCACCACATTTATTTTGTCTTCTCATTAGCCCCTATAGGGTTTGTGCTTCCCTTGTCCTATGTTTTTTCTTTTGATTACAGTGTCTATGACCTTCTTACCCATTCATGTATTAGAGGAAACTGTCACCACATTTATTTTGTCTTCTCATTAGCCCCTATAGGGTTTGTGCTTCCCTTGTCCTATGGTTTTTCTTTTGATTACAGTGTCTATGACTTGGTTTTTATAGTGGTGACAGTGGCTATGACACTGTTTTTTTTTATAGTGGTTACAATAGTAGTTACATTTTTATTTATTTTTATTTTGGTGACACTAATTTAAAAAAATCTAAAAAACTAGAAATTAAAAATTAGAGAACAACTGTCACCACATGTATTTTGGCTTCTCATTAGCCCTTATAGGGTTTGTGCTTCCCTTTTCCTAGGATTTTCTTTTGATTACAGTGTTTATGAACCTTTTTTCATAGTGGAGACAATGTCTATAAAGCTGTTTTTTTTGTTACATCGTCTATAGGGTTTTCCTTTTGATTACAGTGTATTTGACCGTGTTTTTATAGTGGTTACAGTGTCTATGATCCTATTTTTATTTTGCTTACAACATCTATGACCCTCTTAACCATTCATATGTTATAGGAGAACTGTCACAACATGCATTTTGGTTTCTCATTAGCCCCTATAAGATTTCCCTTTGATTACAGTGTCTATGACAACGTCTTTATAGTGGTGACAGTATCTATGACTTTATTTTTATTATGGTGACAATAATAGTTACATTTTTAATTTTTTAACGGAGATTACGCGATTTAGAACAACTTCTATAATTGCGGGATAATTTCTGAAATTTTAGAAATTAACACAGGGGCATATTTTATAAAAAACAAAAAGTCTAGGAGGTTTGGCGTAATTCCTCTTCCTCTTCCCCCATCTCGAGCAGCTTCAACAATGGTTTTCGCTGATCTTCCGATGGCTCGTTCTCCTTACACAGAGCTCCGTTTGACGCGTATGACCTATCAAACTGACGAGTGCAATCTCTACTTCAGTCTTGTTGTGTTGATTTTGTCGAAGAATGATCTTACACAGCACGACGAATGCTTGAACAGTGGCTGCTAAGTGAATGTTTCACGAAGCTCCAAGGTGTCCAACAATGACGGTTAGCGATTTTGTATAAATTTGAGAGGGGTTTTTGCACGAAAACCATCCTTGATAGATGTAGAACGTGATTGAGCGGGTAGAAGGCTTGGATTTAGGGTCGAACGTGATTTAGGGTGCACGAGGAGCTTTGATTCGGCCTTCAATGGAGGAGGGCTCGGTTGTGAGGCTTGGGAGAGTGCAACAACAACATGCGACGGTGCGGTGGTGGCGGCGCTGTCGACGGTGCGGTGGTGGCGGCGCCGACGATCGGTGGTGGTGCGGTGGTGGCTCGAGAATGAAAGCCAAAGCTGTTTCTCCTTCGCTTGTTTTAATTTGGGGGGAGAAGGGGAAGAAATAAGGGACAGGGGTAAAATTGGAAAAAATGGACACTTACCTAATATTGTAACCCTTGTGTCCTATGACTTAAAATTTGGTCCCCAAATGTCCACTTAGCAAAAAACCCCCAAAAAATATTATTTATATATAATATGTCGAACTAATTTTATTTATATCTATATTATTTTTTGGTGAAAAAATTTATTTATATTTAGATTATTATTTTTTGTTTATTAAAATCTATCTAGATTATTTATAATATTTTATCAATGTATTCTTCGTGAATTGGACTGGACCTACAAGTATCTTATAAATCCCAACGCACGGTACTGTACTAGTTTCTTTAAAAAAAAAAGAAAAGAAAAGGCAAGTCTCAAGCCCAAAGGCCCAAACCGAAGAGCAGGGTCAAAACGGTTAAACGGGGGAAAGTCCGCCATAGCTTAAACGGGCAGCTATTTGGAGCCGACTGCGGCGAGATAAGGGAATCCACCTCGCGTCTCCTTCCCAACCACCAACATCCCACCCGCCTTCGAAATTCTTCAAACCAGCTGCGAAATCAGCCATTGGATTCCTCACTTCTAGCTGCGATTTGCTGAAATTTCAATCATTCGCCGCCTGGTTTTCATTCTGTGGATTTTTATGAACTGAGACGATTTATTCATTTCGCCGGAATTTCGACTGCATGAGTAGTTCGGCGGATAGCTGTTACCATTTCAAGTCACGTTGCTACCTGGAGTTGAAGCTTCCATGGTTGCAGCCCGAGGATTTACCGTCCCTCAGATTTCTGTGTCTTCAACCCCGCCTTACTCTCTGTCTATCCCTCTTCAACAACCCTGCCAAGGCTTTCGTGCGCCGCCGTCTTCCTCTAGAATACGCAGTCGCTTCCCTTCTCGCGGATGGCTGACCTTCTCGCTGCTCCATCCACCTCCCAGGTAAAAATATTTTTTGTTAGTCAATTTGTTGATTCGTATAGGATTGGCTGGATTATTGGATTGATTTCGGAAAGATTGAATGTGTGCATTGTTTCAGCGCTCTGGATTTCTTGTCATTACTAAATACTAATTACCTTCTGCTCTGATAATCTGGTTTGCTGCTGTTTTCTTTTATCTGGTATTGTAGAAATCACGCTTGTGATTTGTATACTGTACTCTTGCCTACTTACTACTCCAGAAGCAAATCTTTCATTTGGCTTAAATTGGTTTTAAATGTATTGTGTAAATGTTAGTGCTAACTAATGGTATTTAGCTATTCTTCTTTTGTTCTAGCTAAACATTTTGAACTTTTTAAGTGATTCAAACAGTAATCGAATTGGGATTTGGGAAATGTCCATTCTTGAGTCCTGGCTGTTGAATTGAACCAAGCTCGAAGGTTTAGAGCCAGGGTCAGCTTGTTTTGATTTATAAATTAAAACCTTTCACACGCAAATTACCCAAACTGGATGTTAGCATGTTACCCAATATTGTGGAAAGTTTATTTCATTCCTATTCATTGTTAGTAGCGTGATTAGCATCATTAGAACTTCATTTTAAATTAAAGAAATTCGTTTTTATTATCATTTTATTTTTCAGACATTACTTTTAAAAAAATAAAGACGGTCTTGACTTTTTTGACCCACTGTGGTTGATCCAACCTCAAAATTTCACCATCAAATTCAGTTCTTTAATAGGAAAAAGTCTATTCAACAATTATCTTTGATATGAGACACACTGGCTGGAGTGGCTGCTGGTTCTGACCCTGTAGATTCCTTCTTGATCACAAACAAAAGATTGGCTCACTGGCTTGTCTATGTTTATTGTAGGCTTAACAGCAGGAGTGCAAAATGTTCAATATCTGATGCTGATGTACAACTTAATGATGTCACTTCCCATGACGAGGATGGAGAAGCATCATCTTCTACTTCTGTTTGTTCCAGCTCTATCGTTCATCTCAAATCTGATATTCTTGAGGCCAATTCTCTGAACTTGCTATCAGAAAGAAGTTATGTTGACAGAGTTTTGACATCATTGCCTGTATGCATTCTGTCAAGTGTCAACTGATCATCTCTCCTTGTGACATTGCCTTTTCGTTGTTTTTTCATCATTATATTCTTTATTTCAGGTACTAACTGAGGAAGAACAGAGCACCCTTGCTGCAACCCCAGCTCATCCTGCTGGATTATATGGTATATGCTGCTCTTTGTTGAAAAGCATAATATTACAGCAACCGATTTGATCAATTTAGCGAAAAATATAAGCAGAAGCATGTCTATGAAGTATTTTTCACCACTTATGTCATGATTTTCAGGACTATTGTGCTTCTTTCTTCTGTTCATGGAAAACTTTCTGAACTGTATACCTTTATGATTTCGCACCTGAAAAGTACAAGTACACAATAAAGACAATTATGATCCTTCTTTATTTTCCTCTTGGATCATTGATCTCATGTCTTTTGCATGCAGTGATGTAGTAGACATCCTGCTCAAAGTTGACAATATCTTAAATGAAAATGGTTTTTGACATGATTTATTACCACTTTTCAGCTCTTTATGCAAATTGCTTGGCTGGAAATTTGGTGGAACAACTTTGGAACTTTGCTTGGCCTGCTGCTATTGCATTGATTCATCCAAGTCTTCTACCTGTGGCAGTCATGAGTTTCTTTACTAAGGTTTGGCATTTCCCTTTAGATCTTTATATGATGGAAATTTCTTTTCTTTTTTCATTCTCTTCTTTCCTAGTGTAAGTAAGTGATCCAAATGCACCGTAAGAGAATTGCCTCTTATAACCAGCTTGATGCAAAAAACAGCTTGTTGTGATTCTGGGTGGCCCATTGGTTGGAAAGCTTATGGATTTTATGCCCAGGGTGCCTTGCTACAACTGTTTGAGTCTTTTTCAGGTGATCACCATTATCCTCTTATGGATTTCCATCCGAACCTTTCTTTTCCTTGTACATGTTATATGTACTTAAAAATCTCTGAATCTCTAACACCTGCTATAAAAATATCAGGCATCGGCTCAGTTGCTATCTGTAGCTATGATAGTTCATGGGTATACTGTACCTTCCACTTCCATCTCATCTGTTCTTGTCCGCCCATGGTTTCTTACACTTGTGATGGCTGGGGCTGTTGAGAGGTTGACAGGATTGGCATTAGGTGTTGCCATGGAGCGTGACTGGGTTGTGTTGGTATTTATGCACATAAATTTGTGTTCTTGTTACATGGTTTCTTTTCCTATGCACTTGTAAGTGAAACCACCTTTTTGCAGCTAGCTGGAACTAACCGGCCTATTGCACTTGCCCAAGCAAATGCCACACTCAGTAGAATTGATCTCATCTGTGAGGTAATCATTTAGCTGTTTGAAGTTTGAACTTCACTGAGAATTTTCTAAGCATCCCATTTGTTTGATAGATGACAAAGATGGATTGTCAAAACATGGATCATAATATTTGATAGTTGTTTTATTGTCTGAAAGGTTTCTGTTTGAATGACATGATCTTGATTTTCATAAATGACATGGCAAAAATGTTGCCCTGGCTGATATTTAAGTTATTCTGTTAGAATAGATCCTGGGAGCATCCTTATTTGGTGTCCTCCTCTCAAAATATGATCCCGTTACCTGCTTGAAGCTCGCTGCTGGTCTGATGATATGGGCGTTACCAATTGTGGTACTGTTCAACTGCCTCGTGATTAAATTGGTTGCTCATTGTTTCATTTCTTTAGCTGCTTATGAGTAATGAACACACTTCCATGGTTAGGTTTCTCTTACTTGGTTGACAAATAATCTTTCTGCCGGAGTTCTTGATCGTGTCAAGTGTCAACAGACGGCCTCTGCATCTCAAACTGATGCAAAAAGTACAGGTCAACATCTCAATTTTTTCTGTATTCCTTGAGAATTAGATGCTGAGTTTAGAATTACGAAATCCTAAAATTTTGAAGGAAAAATATGACTGAAATTCTCAACTATTGGATCAGTGGAAATAGGTTTTGACTCCATCAAGCATGGGTGGATCGAATACTTGCAGCAACCTGTTCTTCCTGCGAGTATAGCTTATGTACTCCTCTGTTTCAATGTTGTCCTTGCACCTGGTGGATTGATGACAGCGTTTCTTGTGCAGCGTGGTATTCTTTTTGCTCTTGAACCTTAACTTTTTTCTTTGATCTCTAATCTAGCAACGGAAGGACAATAAGGATACCCATGTATATTTATTGTTTGTGTAAGCATGAATGTGTGATGGTTCTCCTGACAATCCTTCCTAAACTTTAGTGTTGGTATTTCATCAGGTCTGAACTCGTCAATAATTGGAGGCTTTAGTGGATTGTGTGCTTTCATGGGTGTGGCAGCGACTTTTCTTTCTGCTGCCTTAGTCAGGGAACTAGGCATCTTAAAGGTTCTTGTTTTCATGTGCATAATTGATATTCCAATCGGAGCAAGCCATTTAATAAAACTTACCCTGCAGGCTGGAGCTGCAGGGTTGATCATCCACGCTGCACTTCTTACCGCTGCTGTTGCTGTGTATTGGAGTGGGTTTCTCGTTCAGAAGAAAGCCCTCCTCATCTTCTTGTGTTTAATTGTAAGACCTCTTTACACATTCCCGAGTCTTGGCTGCTCTAGTAATACCAAGAAATACGCCTGAAGTTGTGGTGATTTGCTTGCTTTATCTGCCTTTATTTCCAGGTATTATCAAGGCTGGGGCATATGTCATACGATGTGGTGGGTTCCCAAATTCTTCAAACCGGGATCCCATCCTCCAAAGCCAATCTCATAGGGGCAACAGAAGTTTCTATTGCAAGTCTGGCAGAGTTCCTTATGCTGGGCGTTGCAATTGTAGCAAATGACCCGTCTCATTTCGGATTCCTTGCCATGCTGTCGCTCATCTCAGTCGTGGGTGCAGCAGTTGTCTTCTGTCAATGGTTGTTGAATCCCACAGAAGAACAAAGGAAGCTCTTCTCCTTTGATGGCCCATTCAATCTGGATGAGTTTCGTGTTCACTTGAAACCCCTTCTCGGCAAAACATGGGATGAATGCAGGAAGCTGTTGATCATATTGCGCTGCAGATATGAACTATACAACAATAGGAATAGAAACCCTTGAAGATCACAAAAAATTGGTGCTTTGCTTTCCCTTCATCGATGTAGATTGTATTGATACTAAACGTAATTTCCAAAGTGAATATAAAGTTACATTTTCTTTTTACTCTTTGCATTCATAAAGTATAAACTAAACCAATAATATGTATACAACAATGTCAAAGGCGACGATAAGATATAGCAGATGCAAAATTTAACGATTACAGTAACGGTTTTCAAACGTCGGAAACAAAATTAATCCATTATCCATACGCTAAAAGTCGCTGGCGGAGGGTTCGATACTCCGATCGATAGTCATTGAGGAGGGGATTACAAGTTGAATTCCGATTGAACAAAGTAGACAAATTCAAAATTCAACTGAACAACAAGCTCAAAAGATACAAGATATCACGATTCAGGCTCAGATTTGGTGCTTCTTCCCCACTTCCATGATGCTCTTAACCTTGGGGGCGTAGAGGGAGTAAACCACCGCCTGACGCCGCGCGATCTCGGCCTGCGCTGCGCCGTCGGCGAACGCGGCGGATATGGCGGAAGCGTCGGTGAGCGCCTTGTTCTCGCGAAATCCGTCGATTGCCCTGCGCTTCGTGTACTCCCTGATGTTGTAGTCCGAGAATTGCCGCGCCACCCTCAGTATCGAGCGCAGGAGGGAGAGAACTTCCCCTCTCGCCGGTGTCGCCGCCATGGCTGGGATGAATCGAGAGATTGGGGAGAAATCGCCGGAGAAGAAAATAAAATTCGTGGAACTTACAACTCCACGCGAAACTTTACAATAGGGCAAGTTTTGCTAGAGTTTGGACTACTCGGCCCCAAATCAAATTCACAAATGGGCCGAGGCCCAATAAAAGCTTAAAATTAGGGTTTCATTCCCCCACCATCTATTTAAACACCTCTTTCCCCCACCTCATCTCCATCATCGCCATAGGCTGTACTGTGAAAGGTATTGTTCTAGGGTTTGATAGATAGATAGATAGATAGATTGATAGATATATATCGCCCTGTGAGGAGAAATTCCCATAAAAAGATAGGAAGTGCCGTATGACACTCTAAAAAAGCAGCTGCGTTAGAAGGATCTCGATTCGCCTGTGTCTCTGTGATTTTCTCCATCCACCTATCGCGGCTTGTTGTTGATCGGAAATTTCCTTCACCGGATTCTGGTTTCTTCGAGCTCTGATCGGTCCGGGGATTTCGTCGGCGGCACAATCGGTGAATCTTGTTTTCTTCTTTCCGGCTGTGTTTGTGTGATTTTGCACGGGTCTCTGAGGGTTTGACTGAACTGATTGTGTTTTTTTATTCATTCCCGCCTTCAAAATGTTTTTGGTGTGAGAGAGGTTCGATGCCACGTCGCTGATAGCTCGAGAGCAATGGTCGGCGATGCTATGATTGAACCTAGATCGATTTCATGTTTCGCATTTCTGATAGGAAACCGTAGATCTTGACGTTTGTTGGATCTGTGGTGCCGTTTCTTGCGATTACACTCCATTTGCTGTTAGTAGTTTATGAATCGAGATTTCAAACTCTATATGCGACGCCAATGAGGATTTTAAACAATTGTTGGAATTACCGGCTGAAATTAATGTGATGCCAAATTTGACTCTCTTTCTGAGGCTTCATTTGAACAATTTGTTATCTTTATTTGATTTATATATGTCTGAATAGGTTTTTAATTTGGATTCAAGTTCAGGCTGAATTTGAGGAATTGATGAACTATTTTTGCCAAACATGCTTTTTATTCGTCGCCTAGTTACTCAAAACCTGAAGCCAATGATGATTAAAATTGGAATTACCGGCTGAGTTTCTACTTTGATGCCAACTGGCTGTTTGAGGCTTCATCAACAACTAACTGTTATTGAAATGTTTGTTTCAAATGTAGAAAAATCAAAAAATGGAAACACCTAATTATCATGAAGTTCATATAAAGTTATTGTAAGATGTACAATAACACTTGCAGACTATAAAGGACCCTCAAGGTCTTGTATAGATTGTGAAAGATATTAGCCGTGTTAAAAGTTTTATTGAGCATGAAACTGTTCAAAGACACATAACCTCTGTTGTGAATTGAGTATATTTATTGAGCATGAAACCGTTCAAAGACATAACCTTTGATTAGGAAAAGATTCGGGTGGGCAAGGCCTACTCGGCAGCATCCTTGCGGATGAGATCAATAAGACCAGGATTGTTGTGAATAGATGCACTTTTAACAAAATAAGTAGAATGGGTTGTTCAATTTTTTTTACTAAAGAGTGTATTTACACCTAAAAATCATAAAAAGGGTTAAAATTATGAGTTAAAAAAAAACTCCATTTTTTGTTTATTTAGTTTGAAATTACCATAATATTCCTAATAATAACTAAATAAACTCCATTTTTTTACAAATAAACTGTTTTTCGTCCCATATGGAATTTTTTCATAAATTTTTAACTATTCTAACTAGCAGTTTATAAATTTTTACTCTGTTTTATTAATCCCGTCACATACGAACCTAAGTCCATTTTGAAAAATAAGTTTGAGCTAAGTATCTTACAAGATGGTGGCTCGAATTTGTTTTGATATTATTTCTACATAATTTCAGGAATAATTTAATACTCCCTCCGTTCGGCAAAACTTGTCGTTTTAGCGTTTTGTTTTTGTTCGGAAAAACTTGTCATTTTAGGTATTTTTGCTTCTACTTTACTAAAATGTCTTTGATTTGATTGATGTGTTGTGAGTTGTAGTTTTTGATAAGGTAAAAAGTAGAGTAATAATTGAGGGTAAATTAGTAAAAAAAAGTATAATTATTAGTTTTATTAAAAGTTGTGTGGAGAGTTAAAATGACAAGTTTTGCCGAACAGAGGGAGTAGGTATTGTTTTGATATTATTTCTTCCTATTTTCAGGAATAATTTAATAGGTATGAAACAAGGAATATTGTGGAAGAGTTGTCTAATTTATTTTCAGTTCGATCGAGTTTGGAAACAAGGAATTGAGAAAAGGTACCTAGATGACATAATTGTTAATGTATTTGTAAAAAAAAAATAAAGGAATTGCGATCGAAATTGAGTTGAAGTTGATCTTACTCGTATCAAGGATTACCCTTAAATCAAAAATCCATGTTAATGTCACTTGCTCAAGCTTTGCATATGAAGTTATGAACCATGTGACTCTAAACATGTGTTTCAAGGAAGGTTTACTTCATCACTAGTCAAATGAGATCAATCTGCATCTAAAGGAGGATCACAAGATAGCCCGGCTTCGATTTTGCATTTTTACGACTAACGTAAACCTAACTATCTCATGTGACTTGTATATCCCTAAATTTATTGATATGTACAACAACACTATAAATATTGGTGAGAAATGATTCGGAAGGAGTCAAAATATTAGAGCAACCCTAAGAGCTTTCTCAAATTTATTTTTAGAATGTAGAATCAATATCAACTTTCTCTGGGTTATTTTAGCCTCAATTCTAACAGCTTTCCTATTATAGGGAATTTCATATTCATTTTAAGTTTTTAAACACACTTTTTTTTTCCAATGTAGTGTTGATTTTTGGTGACTTGTTCAAATAATCTGCTTTGTATGGATAATTAAATTTCTTTAGTTATTTTTGATATATCAAGTAAGATTGATTATTAGTGTAATTTCCTTATTGTAAGGGAGCATTACCATCTGAAACATCATCACGACCCCTAATATTCATCACCATTGAACTGCTCCTGGGTTCCTTTACTCTTCCTTCAAGCTTTGTGTTTTGTTGCTTCTTTGGTTTTATATCTGAATGAATATGGCCATCTTAGTCTGTGATCTTGGGCACCTCTTTCGGTGCTAGTCTATCATCTCACACAATAACTCAGCATTATCAAATTCTAAATCTTTCTTCACTGCAGTCCCAACTCTATTATCTTTCTTAGGACCCTTCAACTTCTTTTTAAAACTTGCTAATTAATCCTCCGTGCTTCCATCGTCCAATTCGATGGCCTCACATCCCTCTTTCTTGACTTGAGCCTTTTCTTCTCCCACATCTGATCTCAAAACCCTAATTATCAAAATGCAATATTAAAATAAGAGCATGAACTTCTACATATTCACAATCCAAAGGCTAAGGTTTTCTCATAAAAAACCAAATAAAATCTCGAAAAAACAGACACGGAACACCATTAAAACAAGCTACCTGAGATCGAACTTGTTATATATTCCTATGCTTGAAGACCTTGTCAATGGATTGTTCAGAGCAATCGAACATCGTAGCAACCTCTATTAACAAGTAATGATCGGTTGAAATCCGCTACCGGCCACTGCAAAGGAAGACCTTTGAGAAAGAACACACAACCCTACTTCTATGGGTTCCAATTCACAGCGAGGGAAGGAGAGAGGGAATGAGGACTTGTCAAGCAACAATTGGTTTTTGAGGCTTGAAAACGGGAAGAACGTGGAAAAAAGGTTGTTGCAAAAATTTTAGCATTTGCTGCAAATATGGGAAAGTATCCTATTTTTTTATGTCATTCCTATTTAGGGGGGCGGGATGGAAAAACCGTTGAACCTAAGAAAATGACCCAAAATTCTCCAAAAGCTTAATATTTTATAAAATAGGTAAGCTCTTGGGTGTACATACACTTAGTCGGTGACGACCACATGACTCCCTGAAAGATGGGGTAAAATTCTACACTATGAAAGTGTTGCATCGTCAATTCATCAACGAAATAGCATTCAACGATACAAGTCTACAGATAAATTCAAATGTTCAACACCAATCATTTAAAGTGAATACATATGGAAGATTAAATAGTACATAATATGAGTTCAATTTGATGATAGAGGAAGTAAATCCATCTTGTGAGTTCTCATAGCTTGATAATACTCCAAAATAGGCTCATTGTTGACACTTTTGAAAATCTCTCTCAACATAGCACACAAGATTATCAGAAAGGTGATCATATGACATCTTGTTACACAAATCTGACTTGATAATATTCATCGCAGAAAATGCTCTTTCAACAGAAACCGTCGCAACTGGTAACACCAAAATTAACTCCAAAAGTCGATAAATTAAGGGGAAAAACACAGTGAATTCCTACTTGATAATATTCTAGCTTTTTTCCGAATTTGACTATTGGCATCATCTCTCACACTCTGTCCGCTCGGAACCTCCTCACTACCATTAACAACATCATCTCCATTATCAAGCTCAACGTCATCTCCTTCAACAACCTCAACATTATCAATCAAAGGACTATATTTTTTTACAGTAGGCAAACAGTAGGAAGACTCTGCTATAAACGCAAACACTTCATTGATCATCCTGCTGGATCACGTTACAAAGATCCCTATTAAAAGGGAGTGTGGACAAATTACAATTTTCCCTACTTTTACCAATATAATCGGCTAACTTATTTGCTTCTCTATAACAATGTCTAAATTGAATGTAATCAAATAAAAAGAACCTGCTAGAAGCTTGATCTTCTCAACATGTCGCGTAATTTCCCATTTGATGTTACTGCTCTCATTTATTGTCTTTATAACTTCTAAGTTGTCCCCTTCGATGATTATTTTTTGAAACCCTCTGGAGATTGCTAGCTGCATTCCAACACAAGCTGCAGAAGCCTTTGTTTGGAGAACTGAACCTTGTCATGTCTCATGATGAAAAATATCAATAACATGACCTTCAGAGTCCCTAATGACTCCCCCCACATGGCACAAACCAGTGGCATTAACCGAGCCATCTACATTAATTTTGAGGATAGCTCTTTGTGGTTTGCTCCATTTAGCTTTTAACCTTTTGTTTTGTTTTTTTATTTATATTTACATTTTCATTTGTCTTATTCCAGTTTATAATATTACATATAGTCTTCTGAACTAGAGATGTTGTAGGTTCCAAGTTTTTGTTGTTAAAAATGACTCTGTTTCTGGTTTCCCATATGGTTTGCCAAATGAAGCAAAGATCTTCGAAGTGGGAGTTTTCATGTCTAATCATCATAATATCTTCTATCGTTAGATTTCTCCCTCTTAAGCTTAGAAATGACTTTCCTGTCAATTGTTCGTAGCACGAGATTACTGTCTTGGTAATCCGACATTGCATGAATAGATGATGAGTATCCTCATCCTCAGAGCCACAGAGGCGACACTGAGAGGGGACTCTATTAATGTATTTATTTAGCCTAACCTTTATTGATAATCCATCGATTGCTATTTTCCATACTAGATTCTTTAGTCTAGGTGGTATTCTTAGTTTCCAAATCCAGCTGTAGTTAGTATCACATTGATGCCTTTGGCTTGTTATTTGGTTAGTGGACTTGGTTGTGAACTTTCCATTAGGGCTTAGTTTCCAAATCAACTTATCCTCTGTATCTCAATTCGTGAGTTGAATCTCTATTATTTTTTGTATAATGTTATGAGGGAATAATCAATATATGAGTGTTAGGTTCCATTGTTTTTGTGGCGTGGTTAGGTGTGCTACTCTCATTTCGGGATCATGATGATCTTGACAATTCGATAAGTTTTGGTCGGGGACCTAAGGATCTTGCCAGACATTGATGGAGTCCCCATTTCCGATGATCCACAAAAGACCATGGTGGAACTTTTCACGAAGTTGTAACAATCTTCCAAATTGCCAAGAAGTATTTTGGTTCGTTTTTTGTCTAATTGTTTAGGTTTGAAGGTATTTTTCTTTGATAATTCTAACCCATATGTTATTTTGGTCCGTATATATTTTCCAAAGTAATTTCATTTGCAAACTTATATTCATTTCTTTTGCAGTTTTAAAACCAAGACCACCTTGACTCTTTGGTATGCATATGGCTTCCCAACTAATCAACGACGTGTACCGTTGTGATTGAAGTTTATTCCAACAGAAATGTTTGTTCACTTGATCAATTTGTTTGAGTAAATCAAAGCACTAAGAATTGAATTATCCACATTTGCCTCCACATTAGCATTATCAACATTTGCAACTATATTGCGACGAGTGGAGTGGATGAACCAACATTTGATACTTTGTTGATTCGAGCAAAATATTTATCCATACCGGAATCCCTAATCATAATTCATAAGCAATGAAAATGAAAAAAGCCCCAATTTTCACACTTCAAATCATTTCAAATCTCAAACCCTAAAGCCTAACAAGTAGCAAAATTTTAATTCTCCAAATTTCTAATCGTAATTCATTCATAAGCAATGCAATAAACAAATTATCATAATCAAAATCCCCAATTTTCACACTTCAAAGTTCAAATCTCAAATCCTAAAATGTAACAAAATTTCAATTCTCCAAATCAATTCAAATTCCAACATTTCAATTATAAACAACCCAAAACACCGTCGTTTTGTAATTTTTTTTTTTTATAAAGGGGACCCGTGGGTCGAAGGGTGTGTCGGGCGTCAGGGCCACCACTGCACCTAGTCTCATTATCACTTTCAATCATCATTACTAGGTTAGTTATAACGATGATATACTCCATAATCAAATAGTAGATCATGAATTCCATCTCTCTCTCTCTGTTACAATCTGCCTTTACTTAAAAGAAGTTAATGAGGTAAATCAAAGGGTACTTCAAAAGGGAACTTGGGGCTAGTAGCAACTGGTGGATTGCATTAGAGATTCAAATGGGGTATATATGGCTTGGTGGGTTTGGAGTGAATATCGGATGTGCACGGCGCCAATGATAGAGTTGTGGGGGTATGCTTTGGGCTTCTGATAGCATGAGAACATGGACATAGAAATGTGAATGTTGAAATTGATTTGAAGCTGGTGATAGGGTTCCTCAAGCACGGTGTGTCAGAATCTTACCCCCTCTACTTCCTAGTACGTAGGTGCCATGACTTTTTTATCTAGGGATTGGATAGTTCGTTTTGTCCACATCTACAAAGAAGCAAACTGTGTTGCATACGGTTTACCAATCTTGCTTTTAGTTTTACTTTAGTTTAGGCTTTCATTTTCTGGTTGACCCCCCCCCCCCCCAATTGATTTATGTTTAACCAACTTTATCAATTTAATAATTCTCTCTTTCTATAAAAAAAAAAGTGTTTTCCGCGAAATCACCATAATGACGGATAAAGTGACACAACAATTTGAGACTGTGTGCATTTCACATATTTTTCGCGAAATCAACACAACGACGGATAAAGTGGCCCGACTGTCTTTGACGCTCCCGTCTTCCTTAGTGATCGTGATCTTTGTATTCTTGTTCGAAATGACGTTCTTGGGTGATGGTTTAGCAGGAGTTGACTCATAATCTTTACTTTATGAAAAAAACTGGTTTTAGTGACTTCTTATTATTTTTTTTTTAAAAAAAGGTTCAACCTAATAGAGTTTTTTTTTTTAAATAAGGTAATATTTCGGTTGGTGATGAGCCTAACTGATTAGCCTAATAGAGGTTTTGTTTGGCAAAAGATTAATAGACAAGTTAATAATAAAATATCATTATAATTTTATAATATACTGTTGATAAAATTGTTTTGATTATATTTTTCCTGACAACACAAGTAAACTTTAATAAACCCTATATTTATTGTTGCGATGCATAACCACAACCGAATTTTTTATTTTTATTGAGTCTTTAAATTTTCGTCAATTGTACAGTCAGTCATTGATGTGTCAATTTTATTGATACAAAGAGCCGGTATCAACAAGCTTTTTTCAAACTACGTTGGAATACTCCACTAGTAAATAGCCTCTTTCCCCCGGAAATCTCTTGTAAAATTCTAGATATACAAATACCAAATTGGGATACACCAGACAAACTTATTTGGAAGCTAGACCCAAGTGGAAGTATCACTACGAAATCGGTCAAGCGCATGACAAATAATGTAACTCAAGCTTCAAAAGATCTTAATTGGATTTGGAAGCTAAGGCCGTGTTCGGCAGAAGCTTTCCAAGCTTTCAAAAAAAAAAAAATCTCTCCGTGTGGTGTTTGGCAGAAGCTCAAAAAGAAGATTTTCAAGCTTTGGGAGGGGTTATGGTAGATTGAATTTCGGCCAAAATGAAAGCTTGGGGGGGGGGGGGGGGAGATTTCGGAGTTTATGTGGAGATTTGCAAAATTGGAGTCCATTACTGCCCTCTCGAAGGCAAGCAACTCCATTCCCCTGTTGTCCTCATCGCCCTGTCCGCTCGCCTCTTCTCGTCGTCGCGCAAGGTACATCTGCACTTCTCCTCTTCAATGTGGTTCACCGGCGTTACGATTACACTCGAAACCCCCCTATGTCGGCCGATTTTGGGTCGAGGAAGACACGTCTAGGTTTTCGGTGGGAATGGGTGTCGTGGACAACCTGTTGTGGCCACGAGCAAGAGGATCCCTCGCAGTGGTTTCAGTTGCAATGGTGAGGGATTGTGTGTGGCTGAGGAGAAGAGATAGGGGGAGGGTAAAAAAAAAGGGCAATTTAGACCTTTTGCTAAGAAAAACCCTTTACAAATCTTACCAAAACCAAACATCTTTCTAACTTTTCACGAGATTTTTGTTCCCCAAAAAATATAACCTCTGAAATCTCCATAATCTACAAAAAAAAAAAAACCCATAACCTACAAAATCTACACAAAATCTCCTTTTTATAATCTATTGTCAAACACAGCCTAAATCTACCTCCTAGAATAAGAAGCTTTATGTGGAAAATAATGGTAGATGGTCTTCCTACCACTCAAAGGCTTAATAAATACGTTAACCGAGTTCCCAGCCAGTGTAGTCTTTGCAATCAAGCGGAAGAAGATACGAAACACTTAATGAGAAGCTGTCTATTTACTAGGAAAATAATTGATCACTTTGAGCTACAAACAGGAAAATACTTCCAACATGTGAATATAAATGAATCCCACCCTTTTAATATAGATGAAGTTCGACTTAGAAACAAAAACTTTGAGGAACTAGTCTTCATTTGACAAACTATTTGGGAAATCAGAAATGAACTTATCTTTAGGAATAAAGCTCCGGCCCCAATAGAAAAAAATATCATTCAAAGAATCATTGCAAATATCTATGATTAGATCCAAATTAAAAAAAGATAATCATAGGAATAAAACTACAAATAAGACATCTAAAGGTAAATGGAGCAGACCACCAACGGTTGTCTACAAAATCAATGTGGATGACTCTGTTAATCCCATAAGCAAGTTGCTCGGGACTCCCGGGGCCATGTCATTGATATGTTTTACAAGGAAACTCTCAAAGGCTCAGTCATTCAAACTGAAGCTATTGCTATTCAGACAGGTATGGAGCAAGCAATTAGGAAAGAACTTCGAAGAGTAATAATAGAAGGGGATAATCTACTGCTCATCAAAGCCATCACTAACAACAATAATGTCAAATGAGAGATTATACATCACATTGGAAAGATCAAGCAACTGGAATCTGCTTTTGACCTTGTTCAATACAGACACTGCTACCGAGAATCGAATCAAGTAGCCGACTTTATAGCTCGGAAGTAGGGCTAGAAATAACCCGCGGGTACCCGCTCCACCCGCTTTACCCGCGTTAATTTTGCGGCTGAAAACCCGAAAAAAAGTGGGTGACGGGTGGAGCGGGTGCGGGTGATGGATGGATTATGGGTGAAGATTTTTCACCCATAACCCGACCCATTAACCCACCCATTAACCCGCCCCGCAAACCCGCATAAAACCCTAAAATTTATATATATAATGTGTGTGATTTTACTATTTTACCTTTTTCAAGTTTAACTTCTACAAACCCTAATCCTGGATTAGTGTTTTGCCCACCAAATTTGAATTAGAATGGATATGGTATCGGCTTGCTCTTCCACGTTATAGCAAGGGATATACTGGATTAGTATATGATTAGTATAGAGATATATACCCTTCCACTTTCAAATTTCAATTAGCTCGTGATTTTAGTGATTTGCCGATCAAAAATATAAAAACGTACATAAACCCACCCCCTTGCAATTTTGAGTTAGAATTGGACTACTTGTGTTGATTTAGTTTTTTCTTTTGTTTCACCCATTGGGTACCCGCTCCACCCGCACGGGTCGGATACGGGTGAAAAGGTTTGCGGGTGATGGATGGAGCGGGTGAAATTTTTTACCCGCGAGGCGGGTGATGAAGTGGCTTCATCTACCCATAACCCGCCCCATTTCCACCCCTACTCGGAAGGGTATCATTAGTAATAGCTCTACTATCCCATCCCTTTTAATAGAGAACTTTGTACCATCATCCTTAAAGATGATCAAGGAGCCAGATTACAAGTTGTGTGATCGCTCATAATTCTTGCCTACTGTAAAGGAAAAAAAAATTTCAAACAAAAAAGTTATGCCATCACTGAACGTTGGTGATAACACTGTACAATTGACGCAATCAAACCGTGCATATAGGAGCCTCAATTTTTATCAACACAAACAACCATCAGTAAGATGACCTGCTCGTAAGCATGTCTAGCAGATGACCTGCCCGTAAAGCTCATACACTACTCCCATACACAGAGACAGTTACAGAGTAAATGTTCACTGTTTAGCCAATATGGAAAACAAGTTGCAACAAATCAATACAAAACAGCAAAAGGTGGTAATATCAACACTAAAAGCAGCTACTGCACATCATTCTTGTTAACATGAGGCGGCCAGGAGAGTCTCCTGTGGATGCCGCCATCGCCCTCGAGCCCCTCGGGATACCCATTTCCTCCTTGCTGCTGCTGCTGCTGCTTCTCTGCATCCTGCTTCCTCGAGCTCTTGAGGGTTAAGTCGTCGAAGGAGCTCTGTTCGTTTCTCCAAGCGGGTGGGGTCACACAATCTGAATCGCCCCCCAGGATTCTTCCAGGGGGATCTCTGGCAGATGCAGGTGTAGAAGATAGGGAGGATAGAGGGGTTGAATGCCCAACTCGTAGATTTTGGAGGGTAGCAAATGATTCTCTCATTGCAGACATAGCCTCAAAGAACCGCGTGCATGATGCCAGTGCGACTGGGATTGGACGAAGCATCTCCTAGATGAGGATGGAAAAAAGAAGTGTGATGTATCAGCACGAGACATGAATTTGATTGAGATTATCACTAAAAATCAAAATCTGACAGATAAGCTATTCAGCAACACAAACAATAGTTTCATAAAGACTGTATGAAGTGAAAGTGTTCAATGTTAGAAAGCATGATAGAACACTTTAAAGCTACAATGAGAAGGCGAGAGCGATAATTAGTTTTGAAAAAGGCATACCGCCCACACGGAAGGTGGCTCCTTGAAGTTTTGGGTCCACTGGAAATCTGAAACTGATGCAGTCAAAGCTCCATAATCACTTGCAGCCTTCATTAGTAATTCTGAAAATTGTTTCTGTAAAAACCAAAAGTAAAATGCAATGGGAAAGGTGACAAGGGTGTCATTTCAAGTTAAGATGAATTATCAAGGAAGCAAAATATAACTCTAGCATTCGTGTTTCATCATGGTATAGACAAAAAAAAACAGACAAAGAGCATGCATCTCAGCAAATATTACTAGCTACCAACCTGGAATTCTGCCTCCACAGGAATACAATCTAGTGAGTAAGGTTGCTGAAGGCGAGCAATAATGCGGTCCTACATGATAACACATTCAACAGCTTTAAACCATATAACAAAGCTATTAACAAAAATGTCAGCAAACTAAAGTACGCTACTATAGAACACTATCCAAGAACAGATTCAATATAATTTGTCTTATAGTTACTAGTTTCACCCGATCTCTCTTAACAGAATGGCTACATGATGGGGCAAGATGCTGTTTAATTTGAGATGCTTACTTGTCTCGAAGCAATTCCAAACACAACCATATCCTTTTTTTTTTTCAGCAGCAACAAAACCATATCCAAAAGTAAACATTGTGGTAGAAAGGCACTTGGTAAATAAAAGACTAATCCAATTAAGACAATGACAAAAGAACCTCTTCAAAACAAACAGTGACCATGGTGAGTAAGAGTTTACATTAAGACAAGAAAACAACATGCACATACCTTATTTTGAATTACGTCTTTCAAAATAGTGGTGATTCTTGCCAACGTCTCGCACTTCTTTTCCATTTCAGTCACATGTGTCAAATGGGCAACATTCTTATCATCCTAGGGATCACAAATAAGCCAAAAGTCAGCTCAAAGCGATATTGCCCAGTGCATTTAATGATTCAGCTGTTGGGGAAAGAGATCTTTCAACAATCAACCATTCAGGAGATCCATCATCCATTCATAAAGATTAAGCTGTTCATCCATGAAAAACATCAGAAAGAGGAAATGCAATACTATTATCTACCACTTCTGTTCATCCAAAGAGCAAAACTTCAAAATCGGTATCTTTCATTCATAATGATTCAGTTGTTTCACATTGAATACCAAACCAGAAAGAAGAAATGCAATCCTATAATCTACCACTTCTGTCTACCACTCCATCCACAGAGCAACACTCTAAAATTCTTATATTTCTACTTTATGTTGATACACAGAAATAAAAATTAGAGTAACTGAGTAAAAATTCTTAACTGCCAAATTTATTTAAAGCGTTTCAATTCTCTACTCTCTAGCCTCCACTTGCTAAACAATAAAAAATGGAAAAGAAAACCAAAAGCTTTACTTACTTCATTCTCTACCCTATATAGATATGGGTTTTGAAGCATGTCAGCAAACAAATTGATCATGCACTCAACATAAAATAAATGCATCCCATTCAAAGATGAACATAAAAGAAAAATCAAAACATAATTTGATTCAGAGAAGTTAAACCAAGAATGCTGAAAAAAAGTTAATAAAGGAAACCTAAGACGCAGAAGAGATAAAATATTGGAGGGAAAATACCTTTCTCCCTCGAAGCTCCACTTCTAGATCTGCTATCTTTCTTTGAACTGCAGTGAGTTCCCTAAGAACTCTTACTAAATCATCGTCTTTTTCTGAAGTAGCAGAAACAGAATTTTGCAGCTCTTCCTACACAGAAGAAATCAATAGCTTCTGAAATTCCAAGTCTGAAAAAACATATATTTCATTCCATAATGTAAGATAGACTGCTGCGAATCCTGCGATTAAATCCACCTAGATTGCATGGTTAAGGATAGAATAATACCTTTAATAGGTATAGTTCTGCGAGATATGTTAAAAGGAACAGTTCTATATGTCAAATGTCATAATACCACCGTAAGCTAAGGGCGTATCAAAGCAAAACCTTGCTTGATCATGCCAGGCTCTGAGATTAGTGAGCTTCAAGAGCCCAAACTCGATCACAGCTTGATCACAAGCATGACTTGTTCCACCTATGTATGTTTTTCTCTAACCCTTCATATAAACTGAACAAGAAAAATGACACATTCTACTACAAAAAATGACATTACCTACTGAAAAGAAAAGAAATGAACCAAAAACTAATCACTAATCTCAGAGCCCAAAATCCTTTCAGACAAAAGGTAAAACTAGATGTTAACTTAGCTCCAAAGAATGTAATTTTTTCCTATTTATAAGTTATAACCCTCATTTTCCTTGATTAAGCTCAATTTCCGAGACAAGTGCTACTGCACTTAATAGTGCAACTAGCTTCCGTGGAAGTTGTTTTTGTGTTGATCTCTACCAATTTGGCATTCAGTTACTACCTAAATAGTACTATAGTTAACATAGAACCTAAAAACCCTTCCAGAGTACTCATAATTCCCCACAGCATCATGTGGTTCCAAATTCATCAAATAGAATCGTCTAAGGGTGTTAAACCATCTATTTCTAACAAACAAAATTACAACACAGATGCGCATTTCCATCAAATTGTCGAAACATGTACATAGGAGATCCAACGAAGCATCAGACAACGCAAGCAACCAACCGAGATCTACACCTCCTGACAAATTCACAAAAACTAACACAGTAATCCAAACAGAACGATAGAGAGGGAGAAGATATGAACCTGCGAAGGAGGAAAAGAGACATGGAATCCCAAATCGGAGGCGATAGAAAGCGCATCCGACATGCCTCCAACGCGTCTCAGCGGCTTCTTCCCCACCCACGAAGTGTCGCTTCCTGTCGACATTTCCTCCCCTCCTTTCCACTATCAACCTACCGCAGCCAACCAATGGAAACTCTCACCGGAGAAATTCGAATTCCTATCAGAAATCCCCGATCTCCAACAACCGCTAATCGCTCATTTAAACCTCCTCCTCGAAACAAAATTCAAAACCACAGATTCGTTGCCAGCTCTTTCCCCAGAAATCTATGCATAAACAACCCTAGATCATAACGAAATTGTCGATCCGTAGGTAAAGCTCTCTCCGACGGTGAATATCAGCTTCGACTACGATCGCCCCAGGACTAGTTTGAACTTGGAAGGAATGCCCTGAGTATGTCAGTCGATTGTGATGGGAGAGACTGAGAGGAGAGGATTTTACCTTTTTCCTTTTTAAATTAAAGGCCAAATTGCAGTAAATCACCTCTTAAATACTCATTTGTCATAAACCATCCCTTAAATCAATACCATAAAATCACCTTTTAAATACATCATTTGAACAAAACCACCCTTTGATTTAAAAATTCCATAAAACCACCCTTAAAAAGCTAAATACTTATAAAAGACTATCCATTTCACATTTACCATTAAAATTGTTGTTAAATGCGTAAAATTATCATTTAGCATTGTACTCTTAATAGCATATTTTAAGGTATAGGAGGGATCGCCCTTCAACAACTGCATTTGATAGTAGGGTATGAATTCGACCCTTATCCCATATCTGTTAAGGTGGATGACGATTGAGATTCATCGATAAATGGAGACCCTAACGCAACATCTTCTCCGACATCGAGTGAAATCGGGGTGAGATTTTTTGGTATTTGATTTTATGCGATTGCAAATTTGTGGTTTGGTTGGTGGTGTTGCAGTCACCTCCGTGCTCATTGATGGAAAACTAGTAGATGGTGGCGCTACTGCCTAGGGTTGTCGGCGACGAAGATTATGGGAGGTAAGTGGTTGGCGTCATACCTTGACTTCTCATCCATGATGGTTGGTTTGGTGTTTGATTATCTAAGACAATCTTTGTTAGATTTGAGGCTTGGCGGTGTCATCCTCACCACCGTGCTCCCTGCCAAATAACTAGGAGGTGGCGATGTTGCCACTTGGGGGTCGACGACGACGGAGAATATGGAAGGCAAGAGGTTGTCCTCACCACCGTGCTCCTTGCCAAGTTGCCGAACCTTGAACTCTCAGCCATGACGGCTGATAGTCGTAAAGCTCTCCAGTAGGATCAATGTGTAAATGTTTTTTAATTAAAAAACAACATTTGTGCTTTTGTCAATAGTTACTTTTCCGTTATAAAAAAAATAGTTATTTTTCCGTCTTGCCAATACTATTTATAAAACTCTTCCAGGATTCACCTGGGATGGTGGTTCTTATTGCTGCCCCATCCTCCTCACCTCCCCTCGCAGGCCGTATATATTGGCTCTTGTCAATATGAGATCCTTATCTTACTTGTGTCATTGTTGTTTTATAAAAATCCGGTCGTGAATACACTGGATAAGAAAACTTTTGTGGAGGATGCTTCCATCCCTGCACAATCTACCCCCGAAAGGGCCCGATAATCAAAACAGGAAAGGAAAGCTATAAAGGGGTTTCATCCCCTTTGGATGAACAAGGCTGGTTGAATCTACCCGGGTGGATAGGTAAATCCTTACCTTATTTCGTTGTTCAAAGCTTAAAGTTTGATTTGGAGTTTATCTCTGTCACAAATTTGTTATGCATCAATTATACCTTTGTTCGGGTTGCGATGAAATTGAGGAAACCTCATGTGGCTAGGACTGTGTTGATTAGAAGTGTATGTTGCTGGAATACTTGATAACGGGAAAACGTCACTTGTTACATAAGGAGATTGGGCTTATGGCCCATACATGTTAATTAGGCCTATGTTATAGTGAGTCCAGTCTATAAATACATGTAATTCAGTGTAATGACATTTTATTGATTGGAACTTCATCTTCTTCCCTCCATCACCGAGTCCTCTCTTTCTGCTTGTAACAAACTCACTCAAATCTTCACCAAATTCGCATGGTATCAGAGCATCGCTTTTAATCCGTGGTGTTTACCTTCTCGCTTTAGTCAAAGAGAGCTTAGATCTCAGTTTTTAGCTTCATCGGAACCAGATCGGTTACTCACCAAAGAAGATGGCGAACGTCAATTGCGCTAAGATCACAATTGAGCCAACTGATCCATTGTTCTTGCATTCCAGCGATCATCCTGGGCTCGTGCGGGTGATAGGAACGTTCGATGGCCAGAATTTTGGAGAATGTAAGAGATCCGCGAAAATCGCCTTGAGCGCGAACAACAAATTTCATTTTGTCAGCGGAAACCTTCCGAAACCTAGCGACGATGATCCACGGGCGCAAATCTGGGAGTGATGCGACGATATGGTGATATCGTGGCTCCTCAATGGCGTCAGCTCAGAGATCAGGAGCAGCGTGATATATGCGAGCACAACCAAGGAAATCTGGGACGAGTTGGAGACCAGATTAGGTCGGATAAGTGGTGCTCGGCTGTTCGCGTTGCAGAAGGAACTCAATTCGATTTCGCAAGGTTCGTTGTCCATCTCTGCTTATTTTACTAAGCTCAAGTCTCTTTGGGATGAGTTGGATAGCGTGCGTAAACTTCCCGCCTGTACTTGTGGATCTACGAAAGAGATTTTGAAACTTGGCGAAGAACAAAAGCTTATGCACTTCTTGATGGGGCTCAATGAGAACTTCACTTCTGCTAGAGGTTCGGTTCTCATGATCCAGCCATTGACGAGTGTGAGTCTCGCATATGCTATGATATCTTAGGAAGAGGCACAACAGGAAATCAAGACTAAGACCAGCCAGAATGCAGACCTGACTTCATCATTTAATGTTGATGTCAAGAAGAATGAAGTGCAGGGGCAGAATAAGAAGCAAATGTTCTGCACTCACTGCAAGAAGACTAATCATATGGTGGATAAGTGTTACTTCATCCATGGCTTTCCAAACAAAAACAACAAAGGCAAGAAGGTTGCTGCGCAGGTCACGGACACATGGACGTGAGCTGGCTTTCCGGAATTGACGCCTGCACAATACACACAACTCTTGGACATGCTAAATGTCAAAGATCAACAGAGTAGGGATCTCATGACAGGCTCCGGTTCTGGAACTGAGTTCGCAGGATTTGCAGGTATGTCATGTGGTTTGACAAATCAAAGACACACATGGATATTGAATACCGGTGCCAATAACCATATGTGCATAGATCGAGCTATGTTCATTACGCAAGCTTCCATACAAAGGCCTTTCTCAGTGGTGCTGCCCACTGGACATTCATTGACAGTGGACACCATGAGAAGTGTCAAATTGGCAGAGGGGTTTGGTGCTAAAAGATGTGCTATATGTGCCATACTTTAAGTGCAATCTTCTATCAATCGGGAAGCTGGTTTGAGATATGCAGTGCTTAGTTTTGTTTACCCCACAGGTGTGTATCTTGCAGGGTTTGCAGAGGAGGAAGCCTCTTCTTCTTGGAAGATGTTCTAGGGGTCTTTACTTCCTGGACAGGAAGTTAGCAACTGTTGATGCTAAAGGTGCAGGTATGGTACGACAGAAATCAGTAGTTAATGTTGTAATAAGTGCTAATACTTGGCATATGAGACTTGGGCATTTGCCCCCATACAAACTCAGTAGGCTATTTGTCACCATGTGAAATTTGTGCATGGGCTAGGCAGGGGAGACTGCTTTTTCCTAGGAGCTCTATTGCTTCTACGAGGCCTTTTCAATTGATTCATGTAGATGTTTGGGGACCTTTTCAGGTTCAAACATACAATGGTTTTCGTTATTTCATTACGATTGTTGATGACTACAGCCGGTCGACTTGGGTTCATTCGTTGGCTTGCAAGGGAAATGCGTTTACTATGCTTAAGATGTTTGTTGACATGGTTGAAAATCAGCTCAACTATCGAGTGGAAATAGTTAGGACTGATAATGCTCAGGAGTTGGGGCTAAGTCATGCCTCATCCGAGCACCTCAAAACGAAAGGAATCGTTCATCACACCTCATGTGTGGCAACACCGCAGCAGAACAGTGTGGTCAAGCGTAAGCATCGACACATCTTAGAAATTGTCCGAGCATTGTTGTTTCAATCGAAGTTTCCACTCAAGTATTGGGGTGAATCGATTCTGATTGCGGTTCATGTGATCAATAGGTTGCCCAGTTCATTGTTGTGTAATAAAAGTCCCTTCGAGGTTTTGTATCACAAAGCTCCTGACTACAATGCCCTTAAGAGCTTTGGTTGTCTCTGTTACAATTCCACCCTCAAAGCAGGGAGACATAAGTTCATGCCAAGAGCTTCTCCGTGTGTCTTCCTAGGATACCCCTTTGGAGCAAAGGGCTTTCGGGTGTTGAATTTGGACAAACATAGGGTGGAACTCTCTAGGGATGTTGTATTCCACGAATCGCACTTCCCTTATAGAAATAAAGATAGCTCTGAGAAGCTTTTCCCATCTCAGCCTGTCACTCATTGGAGTGATGATGGAGATGCAGCTGCGCCATCGCAGCTTGAGCCTGTTGTTCATCCGTCAACTGCAGCTCCAGTTCCCAACCCCTCTGTTGAGATGCGTCGGTCTGCAAGAGTGCCAACTACACCCGGATATTTGCACGATTATGTTTGCAACTCAGTTGAAGGTACCTAATGTTTGTGTTGTCACACTCTCACCTCAACTGTGAATTTGCATCAATCTTCCTTGTCTAGTGTCCGGCCTGATTTTGAGCCACATAGCTACGAAGAGGCTTGCACATACAAGGTATGGGAAGCTGCTATGGCAGATGAATTCCAGGCCTTGCATCTGAACAATACTTGGGAAGTTGTTCCCTTACCGAAAGGTGCTCGTCCTATTGGATGTCGTTGGGTTTATAAAGTCAAGCGTAAGGTTGACGAGTCTATCGAGCGCTACAAGGCTCGTCTCGTTGTTAAAGGGTTCACACAACGTGAGGGCATTGACTACACAGAGACGTTTTCTCCTATAGTCACGATGACAATTGTCCGAGCACCGGTGACAGTAGCAGGCTAGCAACAAAGAACCAGTGGAATGTGATGCAATTAGACGTCAATAACGCATTTTTGCACGGGGATCTCCATGAGGAAGTGTATATGCAAGTACCTCCGGGATTGAATGCCCCTCCCGGTCACGCGTGTCGTCTTAGGAAGTCGTTGTATGGGCTTAAACAAGCCTCCCGACAATGGTATGCTAAGTTGTCACACGCTCTATAGTTCAAAGGATTTGTGCAATCCATGAATGACTACTCGCTATTTGTGAAGCGAGTTGGGGATGCTGTCACTTTTCTGGCTGTATATGTGGACGATATCTTGCTCACAGGGAACAACAGTGAAGAGCTGCAATCTATTAAGGCATTTTTGGATGCTGAGTTTCGGATAAAGGATCTAGGACAGCTAAGTTTGTTTCTTGGCATGGAGTTTGTCCAATCTTTTGAGGGTTATCTTGTGAGCCAGAAACGGTTCATCCTCGACACCTTAAAGGAGTTTGATTGCGAGAGTGCACCTGTAGCTCCAAGCCCTCTGATTTTGGATGCGAAGGCAATTGTTAAAGGGGGGAATGCTATCACTCAACCATTGTTATATAAGAAATTAGCCAGAAAGCTTAATTTCATGACTCATATGAGGCCAGACATTTGCTTTGCGGTCCAATTTTTAAGCGAATTCCTGAACGTACCGCGCACCCTCCACTATGAGGTAGTTATTTGAACTCTTTGGTATCTGAAAGGGACACAAGATCGTGCTCTGCTCCTATCTGGGCCCTTGTCTTTTGATCTCCAAGCCTACTACGATGCAGATTGGGCTTCATGCCCACTTACTAGGCGATCCGTGAATAGATACGTCATCTTCCTGGGAGGGAGTCACATCTCCTGAAAGTCGAAAAAGCAAGCGACAATGTCGCTATCTTCAGCGGAGGCGGAGTATAGGTCCATTCATCGGGTGTGTACCGAGTTGGCTTGGCTCACTCGTTTGCTCTCAGAGATGGACATAGCTCGAAACCCCGTGTTTCACGAGCGAACAAAGCACATCGACTTGGACTGTCCTTTTTTCTGAAAGAAGGTGCTCGAGGGCTTGATTACTTTGAAACATGTGGTTGCAATGCACTCACGAAATCACTCCCCGGATTGAGTTTTCCCTCTGTTCTGGACAAGCTGGGCGTTCGTAAACTCCCTTCAGCTTGAAGGGGGGGGGGGGGTGATAACGGGAAAACGTCACTTGTTACATAAGAAGATTGGGCTTGTGGCCCATACATGTTAGTTAGGCCCATGTTATAGTGAGTCCAGTCTATAAATACATGTAATTCAGTGTAATGACATTTCATTGATTGGAACGTCATCTTCTTCCCTCCATCGCCGAGTTCCTCTCTTTTCGCTCGTAACAAACTCACTCAAATCTTCACCAAATTCTCAATACTAGTGTTGGTAACACACTTACTACCCATTTTGATGTTGTACTGGTAAGAAACCTTGTTAAACTAAGACCTTGCATCTCAAATCTGTCTAGGTGTTTTCTAGCAGGGGATATCTGCTTAAATGAACACTATGTGTTTTATTGGAAAATGAAGTTTATGTACACCCCTGTTGTTACAATGCTTTGGAAATCTTTGTCGTCCTGTGCTGGCCTCTCGATCTGTGCATAAAATTAGTGGAAAAATATGGAATGAAAATGTATATGTTTATGATCTAAAACTCTATAATCTTTTTGTGTATCTCCCATATGGCGTGTTCTGGGCTCATCAATCCGGTGCAAATTCTTTGTCTCACTGAGTGGCGTTATGGCAGAAAACTCGTGTTGTTTGGCTCTCGATCACCACCACTTCTTTTGATTGGAGTTTAGTATGGTTTTTTAAAAGCTGGAATAATTCGAGCTGCTTCACGACTTCAATTGCTAATCAAAATCACGAGGCACAAATCCTTCTAGGAGTGAATCAGATGCAACAACACAACATTAAGAATATTATAGAAAAGCCTGGAATTTGTGTTCCGTTGATGACAACACTAGTTTATATATTCGGTTGAGTATCCTCTGATTGTGTATTAATGTTATTATATATCTACATCTTTGTCTCATCTTTACTCGGTTGAGTATATTGAATGCCTATTGTAGAACTTATAATAAATCTTTTATAAAGTCGCTAAATTTAATGGGTTGGCTTAGTTCTCTCATGAGCTGCTTCCTAGTGGTAGTTTCAAGCTTGAACAAGCTCTCTCTGGTTCATCATGGATGGCGGAATAGTGGGATAAATCTTAAACGAAATAAGTGGCCCTTTTTCAAGTGCAAGTGCTTGATTTGCTATCCCTTAGTGATGTGGATTTGGTGGTCCTATATGGTTCCCACCGGTAGTTACTTCCTGTTTAAGGCTAGTTTAGCTAATTGCAATAAAATTCTTTTCAAAAGTTATTGGGGTCTAAATTGTTTTATGTGGATCCCGGATCGGATTGGTCACCGTCTTTTATCACTCCTCTATTTACCAATTCTCCAAAAACCCCTTGATATAAACCTTTTTTCGGATATGAGTTTGTTTAACACCAGCTCATATCTACCGTTGGGTTTTTATGAGGATTAGTTATTGGATTTGTAGGGGTATTGGGAAGAAAATATTTTGGATAGATATCGACTTGTGGTGCAAGAATGAACTCACACAAATACTTGCCCTAGCAGAAACAAAATCGGAAAACATCTCGGAAGAAAATCTTTGGAAATATGTGGGTTTTGACGAAGCAATTTGGTCCCCGAGTATTGGCAGGTCCGGGGGAATTGGAATTCTATGGAAAAATCACCAACTCTCAAAGGAATTGTTAGCAATATAAATTCATCTTCCAAGAATTATTGGTTTGAGATGTGAGGACTTAAATGACGGGTTCACCTCCCTTCTCCTATTTGTTTATGCACCTCCAGATCCCCGGGAAAAAGACCCCTTCTGGGAGACTTTAACTGACATTGTCAACAACTCCCTTAATCCTTGTATCATCATAGGGGACTTAAACGAAATTGTTTGTAGTAAAGACAAGTTAGGAGGAGCTGACTCTCGTCTGTCAAGATTTAATTGTCTCATTCAATTAAAAAATAACTGATATGTCATGGACATTCCAACCTTTGGTAACCCATTCACTTGGAGACGCTATGTGGATGACCAAGATCGTATCCTTGAGAAATTAGATCGAGTGCTAGTTCACCACCAAATCCTTCAAAAATTTCCCAACCTCATCACAAAAAATGGGGCATTCTCCTCCTCAGATCACTGCCCCATCTCCATAACACTTGACAACAACACAACCTTCAAAGCACCACCGTTTAAATTCGAGAACACTTGGCTCCAACGGAAGGACTTTAGAAACATTATCAAACAAGTTTGGTGAGCGAACTGCTCTGGTTCCGCCATGTTCCAATTAATTTTTAAGCAAAAAATCCTTAAATAAAAGGCTAAAGCATGGAATAAATTCTCCTTTGAAAACATATTTCGACCACTCCAGATAACTAGGATTCCAAAAACGAAAATGAAAAACACTCTAAAACAAAACCCTAGAGCCCTTCTCGCCGCCACCAGCACTTCGGCTCAAACGCCATATGTCGAACCTCCGACCACCGACTTCACTTAGCACAAGCCTCCTTCTCTATCCAAGAGCGCAAGAATCAAAAGAGTTAGTTGCTCCCGTAAATCTGAAAAGCGTAAAAGAAATCAAAATCCTTCTATAAATCAAATTAATCAGAGTGAAGGTCTGTTATTGGTCGGTGGCTTTGGCGGCGTTTGGCCCTCGGTTCATCGTCGTTTTTAGGCTTGGCGATGGCGGTTCAGGCGGCAGCTCAGTGGTGGGATGTTTCTTGCTGGCGGTTCTGTGCGGTTAGGCGTTTGCCGTCTCATCTACCTATGGGTTCAGAAACCCTGTTGTCCAATTTTTTCCAATACACATTTGCAAACCTGGTGGTTCCGATTGTTTGCCTTGTTCTGACTGATTTTAGCTTGTGCTTCTACTTTGGTTTTGGGTACTGCCGTTGTTTTTGTCTCCTTTGCAGGTCTTCAGTGGCGCACTGCAGTACCAAATTTGTAACTCTATCCTCTGGGACTTTCGGTTATCTGCTGCTAGGTAGCTTATCTTACAATTCTTTCGGTCCTACTTTGCCTCAACCTTGTGGTGTTATTCTTCTCTTCTGGAGTTTCCCGACTTTGGATTATTACTCTGTAAGTCTACTTCCCTCACAAGCTGGTGTTTCACCCTTTTGGCACTCAAGCTACTTTTAATATTCATTCCAACAGGAGTGTTGATTCAGTCTTACCCTTTGCGAAGGCCTCCTGCGACTTCCACTTGACCTCTTACCAGTTTAGGGATGTCCTACTCCCCATGTATTTTGTTGGTTTTATAAATTCTTATTACTTGGTTTATGCTGTCACTTGCGGTTGGTTTTTGTTTGCTCTGTCTTCGTTCTTGTGCCATCACTTTGCTTGCCGGTTATCTCCTCTTGGTGTCGGCTTTTGCAGTGAGGGTTTGCTCCCTATTGTGGTTGTTGTCCGTGCGGCTCCTAGGCAGCTGCAGGCGGGGACTCGTCAAAATTCACTCGCTGTTGAGATTTATGGCTCACAATATTACAGTACTAATGTATATCAATGTACCATTCAAGGTGTCTTGTTAATTTTGGGTTTTCAAGGTCGAATCATGTATATAATTACTAGGTGTGTCACCAAAAAGCTGCCATTACTACTTATCAAGTTCAATTGTTGCTCATTGCTAGTAAGTCTTTCTATCCCTAATCAAAACCACCCGGTTGCCTCCGTTGCTTCCCAGCAATATACTATAAATACAATGGCCCACGGGGATTGCAATTCCCATTTTATCTCAATGGATTCTTTCTTCATCTCACATCTTCTCCTCTTAAAGTCGATTACGGTAATTCGTTTGTGTACTTTAAAGCTTGTGAATGTTGTTATTGATGCTTACACAGTTCTTGTCAAGTGCTCCTTGAAGTTTTATCCGGCATTGCCCGTTGATGTCTTGACTGCAACCGCTGTAGTGCAACAACATGCTCCTGTCTTCTTCTCGCCTGCCTTGGGTTGTAGTAGACTGGTTTTGTGGTTGACACCTACGTCTCATCTTCTTCTATTGGAACTTGTGTGCTCTTTCCTTGGAATGAATTGTAGAATAATTGTAATCAGTTGTTTACTCTTTATGGCCTATAAGCCTTGTAATATTCCCATTTTTCGGTTAATTATTCCAACACTTCATGGCCTGTATTGCCTCCTTTGCTCTTTTATGTGTATTAAGCCTACTTTGGTCACACGTATGTTTTGGTATATGGACGGTTTGATCTCGTTTGTTTTTGTATGGAACTTTGATTTCCATATATGGAGATTTCACCATCGTTCGAACTCATGATTTCCATTGGCAGTTTCCTCCTCCATAAAAGGACTCATAAACAACGGTTGATGCAACAACACACTAAGGTTCATAGACATTTGGATCGTTCGATTCCCGGATTGATCCCCTGCAAAGGGTTACACTATCGCAATAGTTTTTTTATGAATATATGCACATGGAATTCGTGTGGTATCCGGAGCCGTAATTTCTGGACAAATATTGATATGTTCTATAAAAACAATTCTATAAATGTTATCGCTCTACTTGAAACCAAAACTAATAAAATTCCAGCTGACATTGCTTGGAAAAAGTGTGGCTTCTCTGGCATCGCTTTTGATCCAGCTATCGGTTTCACCGGAGGAATCTGTTTACTTAGGAAAGACCTTCATGTGTCTCAAGGCTCTATCGATCTTGTTTCCACTAACCACCGATTTATCCATTTCAACTATACGGATCACATCCGTGGGTCTACAGTTGCTTTCATTGTTGTGTATGCTCCCCCCGACAACAAACTGAAGCAGGTTTTCTAGGACTCTGTTACCAGTTACATCCAGTAACTGTCTCTGCCCTTTTGTATAATGGGAGATTTCAATGACATTGGTTGCCCGGTGGACAAGGTTGGGGCTGCTTCGATGATGCCTTTGAGGTTTACTAGACTAAATCACCTTAAGAATCATTTGGATCTTAAGGACGTCCCTTCCTTTGGAGGGGAGTTTACTTGGAAAAGGAAGAAAGGTGGCCCTGACAACTGCCTTGAAAGAATGGACCGTCTTCTAATCCTAACGGACCTCTTAACTACTTATGATTACGTTCGCCTACAAGTGCACCCGTTTACCAGATCAGATCATGCTCCCATTTCGGCGGATTTTCGTCATGATGTACGGCGTAGCAACCGGCCCTTTCGGTTTGAGCTTGCCTGGACCAAAAGGGCGGATTACAATAATATTGTCGTTCATGCTTGGCGTCTGAACCATCCCGGGTCTCTTATGTTCAAACTCACTAAAAAAATCACCCAGTTAAAAGCGCTTTCCAAAACATGGCACAAGAAATCGTTTGGTAATATCAGCAGCCAGATCGTCGCTACTGATGCGGCCCTATTAGATTTACAATCTAAACTGGTGTCTAATTTCGTTCCCAATGACCTTATTATAATGAGGCGACTACTCAATAAACGGGAACGACTTCTGGACTTTTATAGGCGTTACTGGTCCCAACGAGCAAAGATCAAGCATGTCAAACTAACTGATTCCAACACTGGGTATTTCCATAGAGTAGCGACCATTAAGAGGGGCAAAAAGTTCATAAGGAATATTACTCTCGATAATGGTATTCATTCGTTTGACCCGGACTTTATTCAACAACAGTTTCTTCAACAATTTACTTCCAGATTCCGCTCTTCGATTGATCCTTCACAGAGGGTTGATGATCTGCTTCATGTAATCTCCCAAGACGTGACTCCCTGAGATAATATCCTGCTTACTAGGCCGGTTTCGAATCTAGAAATTAAGAGCCCTTTTTACTATGAAAGCACATAAGACTCCTGGACCGGATGGGTTGCCTGCGGGTTTCTTCCAAGTGTACTGGAAGACTGTGGGTCCATCGGTTATTAAGGCCGTCAAAGCATTCTTTACCTCCGGCAGGCTTCTAAGGCAAATTAATCACACTTTTATCACTCTTCTGCCCAAGAAAGATAATCCTTCAATGATTAATCATTACGGGCTTGTTAGTTTATGCTCGATTATCTATAAGATAATTGCAAAAGTCCTGACAGCTAGACTTGGTACGATTTTTGACAAATTAATACACCCTCTGCAAGGTGCTTTTACAAAAGGGCGTTCAATCCATGATAACATCCTGATAGCTCACGAAATTTTCCATACCTTTAGATCAAAGAAGAGAAAGCAAGGGCTAGTCGCCTTAAAGCTTGATATGGAAAAAGCTTACGACAGAATTGAGTGGCCTTTTCTGTTTCAAGTTATGTCCAGATTTGGGTTCGAGCATAAGTTCATCTCCTGGATCAGGGAATGTGTCTCTACGGTGTCTTACTCTCTTTTGGTTAATGATGAACCGTCATCGATTTTCCTCCCTACTAGAGGCTTGAGGCAAGGCGATCCACTGTCCCCTTTTCTGTTTATCTTGGCTTCAGAAGTTTTGGCTCGTAACCTGCAATTAGAATCAACAGTTAACAAGGATGTGGACATCTCCTTTGGTCACTCCCTTAAGATTCCTTTCCTGGCCTTCGCTGACGACATTATGATTTTCACTAAAGCATATCCATCTGCATACACTTCTGTCACCACAATCTTGGACAAATTTTGTATGGCTTCTGGTCAAAAGATCAATTTACATAAGTCAAGTTTTCAAGTATCCACTAATACGAGTTCTGCTTCCATACACTCCATTACCACTACTGTGGGTATTCCGCAAGCAAATAATTTTGAAAAATACCTAGGTTGTCCGATCATTAACGGCCGTGTCAACAGAGACACCTTTGCAGAGGTTGTACTCAAATAAAAAAATCAAATAACTAAGTGGAAAGCCAGTTGTCTTTCTGCCGAAGGTCGGAAGATACTGATTCAATCAAATCTTAGTGCTCAGCCATTATTCCTGATGCAGGCCTTCCTACTCCCATCTAATATCCTTCATGAATTGGATAAGGTTTACAAATTTTTTTTTGGAACAAAGACTCTGGTTCTCCGCCGCTCATCAGTTGGGATAAGATTTGCTCTGACACCCTTAAAGGCGGTCTGGGCCTGCATAAAGCTGAAACCATGAATATTGCTCTCCAAATGAAATTGCTTTGGAAGATTATTGCGGAACCAAATAATATTTGGGTATGCGTCATCTCTGAAAAATACTTGAAAGGTTCACCACTTCTGAGTTATGTTAAAAAACAGAATACCTCCTGGCAGTGGGGTCGCTTTATGTCAATCCGACATCTCTTCCAGAGAGGGCTTCGTTGGAGCATCGATGATGGTTGTTCAGTCAATTTCTGGACTGATTGTTGGGCTTTTGACTCCCCGCTATTTGATAGAGTGGTAGACTCGCTCCCTGGGAAAATCTATGCGCTTTACAGTCAGTCACTTTATCGACCAGTTTAATAACTGGGATACGCAGAAATTGCGTATCACTCTACATCAGTATTTATCAACTACTGATATTGATCATATTGCTCAAATTCCACTTCTAACAAATGCTCTGGCTAACCGGCTATATTGGGGTCATAGCAAAGATGGCTGGTATTCAACTAACTCGGCAACTAAGTTTCTCACTAAGAACCATGGGTGCGCGTCTTTCAACTCGGGATGGATTTGGAAGTTGGATGTGCCAAATAAAGTAAAATATTTTCTGTGGAAAATAACCAGAGATGGTCTTCCGACTAAAGCTCGCCTTTCGAAATCTCATATTTCGGTCCCTCAAGGCTGTGTTTTCTGCGACAACACAAATGAGTCGCAACTTCATTTGTTCATTACTTGTCCATCTGCGCAACGCCTTAGGCAGAAGTTGGGACTACCGATGTCGAATTGCATTACGGCCATGCTTATGAATGATAACCCGATCCCTATGACAACTATCCTCAATATTATTGGTTCTCAGAATATGGCTAAACTGGCAATCTGTTGGTGGACGCTTTGGTTCTTTAGGAACCAAATCTCTTTTGATCACACCATCTCAGTCACCATTCAGCAAATGGAGATTTTTTACACTACTGTGTTCCAAACATGGAAGGAAACTAAATCTCTCGATGATTCTGGTGCTCCTAGAGGATCTCCTACGGGGGTGTCTGGATCTCGTCCGTGTAGGGTGGTTTCATCTCCTTCCCTTCCCACGATACCTTATGCTTCGACTACCTCTCATCTTCGGAATGGGGTTTGGGATAAGCCTCCGCCTAATATGTTTAAGTTAAACTTTGATGGTTCCTTGCGCCAAGATGGTTCTGCTTCCTATGGTTTCGTTATTAGGGACTCCCTGGGTACTACGGTTGCTACTGGTGCTGGTTTGTGTAACGATACCTCAGTTTTGTTTGCTGAATCACTAGGTCTCAAGAAGGGGATTCTTAGTGCTCAGCATCGATGTATTACCAATTTACTTATAGAGGGTGATAACCTCATGGTTGTTAGAGCTCTGCTAGGGGACTGGAAGTGCCCATGGAACATTGAGCTTCTGCTATCTGACATTCTTATTGATCTTTCGTCATTTTCTAATGTTGCGATTCGTTATATTTTTAGGGAATCTAACGCTGTTGCAGATCGACTCGCTCATCTGGCTTACAGTCTCCCTGCCGACGCTTGCCTTGAAGATGATCTAGAACTTTAGGTTCTCATTCGGAAGGATGCGCTAGGAAGAACGGTCTTGCGGGATTGTCCGACCTAATCTTTATGTGCTTCAAAAAAAAATATTTCGACAACTCCAAAAGTAGATAACGAACTTACTGAGATTCGGTCAAAAGCCTATTTAGCAAACAATTTTCTTACAAATTGTAGAGAAAGGAACCTTGTTAGAAAGAAATAAAAGCTTCTTCTCTTCCAAAAATCTTTCTGGAATCAAAGGGCCAAAACAAAACACTTAAAATACTCAGATTCTAACACAACTTATTTCCATCGGGTGGCTTCCGGGCGAAGATATAGAAAACTGATATGAAATATCACCTGTAGAAGGAACTCTCATTGTAGGAGAGGAAAACATCATGAATGAAATCAAAGCTGGTTTTGAAAAACGGTTTAGAAAAGAACCAATCGATGAGAGCCTTTTGAATGAATCACTTAATCTAATCCAGCCTGCTATCTCAATGGAAGAAAATGAATTATTAATAAAAATCCCTTCTAACTCTGAGCTTAAATCGGCTTTATTTAGCTTGGGCAATAACAAATCACCCGGTCCTGATGGATTTACAACAGAATTTTATAAAAAAACAGTGGGACATTGTTGGTCCCTCCGTTATCAAAGCTGTAAAAGGTTTTTTTTCACTCCGACCGAATATTAAAACAAATTAATCATACATTTATCACACTCCTTCCCAAGAAGGACAATCCCAGCTCAACATGTCACTATCGACCCATTAGTCTTTGTTTCTATAATCTATAAAATTATCTCTAAAATCCTTTCAGAGAGACTCAAACTAATTATAGGAAGACTGATCCACCCACTTTAAGGGGCATTTGTATCGTATAGGGCCATCCAAGACAACATACTGATAGCACGCGAGATTTTTCACTCCTTCAGGTCTCGCTCCGGGAGGGAGGGATGGCTTGCCATAAAATTAGATATGGAAAAAACTTATGATAGGGTAGATTAGCTGTTCGTGAGGAGAATTCTTGAAAATTTTGGGTTCCACCCAACATTTGTTGCTTGGATTATGGAATGTGTAACTAACGTTTCTTTCTCAGTGCTAGTAAACAATGGTCCTACGAAACTGTTTACCCCTACTAGAGGTTTACGTCAAAGAGACCCATTGTCTCCGTTCTTATTCATTCTTGGGGCTGAGATCTTAGCATGCAAACTGAATGCAGAAGCATTGATAGAAAGCATTGATAGAAAGCAGTCCTATTGGATTCAGATTTGGAAGGGTAGGGCCTCGTATCCCTTTCCTCTCCTTTGCATACGATATCATCATTTTTGTAAAAGGAAGTATTGACGGTAGCCATAGAGTAAAAGAGATTATTGAAACATACTGTAAAGTCTCGGAGCAAAAAGTCAACTATCACAAGTCTAGCTTCCAAGCAAGTAGCGGCATATCTTCTTCAAGGATTTTTGAACTCTCTACTTGCCTAAATATCGAGAACGAACACTCTTTAGAAAAATACCTGACGGAGGAGGAAATCGAGTTCAATAAATATAAATATAAATTAAACCAGATTGTGCCCACGCAAATAAATACAAGACTTAATCCCGCTATAGTAGAACTGTAGAATGCAGTCAGTATTGATCCACGAGGAAGCGTGTCAGCGCTCGCCTTTTTCGCTCCAGAAAACTCTCGAATTCGACCAGCAGAAGTCCTCGACATCAAGTAAAGTATTCGATGTCGACTACCTCAGTCGAGTAAACTGCAAAACAGAAGAACAAAAATGCAAACGAAGCAAAAACAAGTAATGTCGAGTAAAAGCAGTACTCGACATTGACTAACTTACTCGATGTCGACTACCTTCTTGTCGATGTCGAGTACTCAGCAGAACAAAAGCGTAACTTTTCGCAGGAAAGAAAAACAGACAGAAAATTTGTGGGAAATTCAATAATATAAAAGACTTCAAGAATCGGGGTATCAACGCCACAACGATAACCATATAAAATAATGCATAAAGTTATAAAAGATCACGCCTTTCATCAAATAACTGTCGTTATTAACAAGTAGGAAAATAGAAGATTTCGCATAAACCCTAATTGTTACTAACCCTTTTCACATAATTAATCCAAGTTGTATTAAGATCACTTTCGTTTCAATAACACAAACAAGGATCACCTTCAACTCTCGCAAAAGAATCATGCTCATAGGGATAGAAGGCGAAATCGCATCAAAAGATTGTACCTTTATCGCATCACCTTACATGGCTACCGCCGGGCTCACCCCGACCCTAGAAGTTGGGTGACTACTCGCTCTTCATCATCAAGAACCTCGTCAATAATAAAAGGGAACTAAATTGCATTAATGAAATAAAACAAAGCTTACAACCGATCGAAGTCAATTCCGCTCTCACCAAACAAACTCCACTCGGCTCCAAGCTCTCTCTCGAAACTCTCTCTCGCTAACTATTGTATTATGTGTAAATTGGAATGTCCTAAAACTCAGCCCCTAGGGCCTTATTTATAGTATTCAAACCCCGCTATCCAAGGAAAGGATACTCTATCTATATCTATTTCTATCTATATAAAAGTTTAAGATAAAACTTGGTAAATAAATATTTTAAAATAAACAAGAGAAATATCTAATGTGGATAAATCTCTCTTGGACTTGATAACTCTTCACTTGATTGGATAGAATATCACGTGCCTTTGTTTGCAAGTAATCCACATGCTCGGATATCCACTCGATCTCGACTCGGATTCCTTCTGGATAGTACTCGACGTCGACCAAAGTACTCGACGTCGAGAGGCGTTGTCTTCTCCTCGTGTGCACTCGAGCTCGGGTAGCTCGTGGACTCGATATGTGTACTCGACGTCAACTAACCTTCTCGACGTCGAGTAGAGTTGTTCTCTCGAGTGACTGGCTTCTCGATCTCATGTGATTTTGTCGTCCAAAGTACTCGACATCGACCAAGTAGTCGACGTCGAATAGTTCTGTCAGCTTTCAGCATTCTGCTCCGTTCTTGAAACGCATTTTCCTGAGTCCTCGTTTGTCGGATTGACACATATGAGTATGCGTTGGAAAGATCTTTTCGAGGGCTACAACTTTCATGAAGACAACAGAACTTGATTCAGAAGGATGAATGGTGAAAAGTGGGCTTTTCTCCAGCTGCAACATCCTTAGCTTCTTCATGACTTTTCTTTAAGCTCAAAAGTGCGTCCGATTTCTGCGAAATTAAACAGAAACTAGTGTAAACTCCATAATTTGGCAAATAAGCATAAACTACATAGATTCTGTACTATTCTAACTCAAATGTATGAAATGCATGCAGAAATCGATATAAAAGTTAATGTAAAACATGGCAAATTACGCTCACAACAATACCTTGGTTGCCCAATTATCAACGACAGAGTAAATAAAGAAATATTGGAAGATTTAATATGCAAGTATAAGGATCAGCTATCAAAATGGCGCGCTAATGCTCTATCACAACAAGGTCGCGCTGTTCTTATTAACAGTAACCTTGTCGCCAAACCACTTCATGTAATGCAAAGTTTCTTACTGACAGCATCAATACATAAAGAGCTTGACCAAATTAATCGAACTTTTTTCTGGAATAAGGACCTCCAACATCGTCCAATGATTAGCTGGGACAGAATATGTAGGCCAAAGAATCAAGGGGGCTTAGGCCTTAGAAAATCGAGAGAGATAAATGAAGCTCTCCAGTTAAAACTATTATGGAAAATTTTGGCAGAACCTAATAATGCTTGTGTGAACATTATAAAATTCAAATATCTTCACTCGACAAATATCTTAGAATATAATAGATGGGAGCCTCATCTTGGCAATGGGCAAAACTGTCATCTCTTCTGGACAAATTCAAAATTGGTCTTATCTAGTCTGTTAAAAACGGCATAACTATTAAGTTTTGGACAGACAATTGGCTCACCACTGTATCCCTACAATCTAGAGATGATTGCCCAATTATTGAGAATAGGAATGAACTAGTTAATGACTATATTTTGGGAGGCTCTTGGTGGCTAGAAAAAGTAAATGCAAACCTCTCGGATAGCATAGTTAAGGATATTATAGATATCCCTCTTCCCTCATCGGTGATTGAAGATAGATTATATTGGTGGCCCGATAGAGAAGGCTGGTTCACTACCTCTAGCGCATATAAAGTACTCACAAATCAATCATCTCTTCGCCCGGAGCCAAACGCTTGGATCTGGAAACTAGATGTCTCGCCTAAAGTTAAGAATTTCCTATGGAAAACGAGTCAAGATGGTCTTCCTACGGCTACTAGACTCGCCTCGCGTGGTGTCTTGGTTCCTTCGACGTATAGTCTATGTAATAATGTCGTTGAGGATGAGATTCATATCCTTTTTGAATGCCAATATACAAAACCACTACTCCATCTTCCAAATCCAATTACTAATTCAATTGCCAATATGACAATCGGTTCGAGAGACATTAAACAGATCTTATCTTTTCTTGGAAGGAACATTACATACAAGGAAACAATAAAACTTGTTATTACTTGGTGGTCGGTTTGGTACATCCGAAATCAATTCCTCTTCAAAAATACCCAATACCTAATAAAGATAGTATGGATCACATTATAAAAACACATATTGAAAACTGACATAGAACGTCCAACCTAGAGACCGATCTGGATGAGGTCTTACGTAAACAGTCGGGTTGCCCTAACCAGCAAATGAAGAAATCTAAACAAAAGAGGGTCATCTGGAAAAAACCTCCCAGGAATTGCCATAAACTCAACTTTGATTGATCCACTGTAACGGATGGAAAGAGTACAACCGGAATAATAATTCATGACTGGGTCGGCCGTCCAGTTCACATAGGATACCAAAAGTTAGGAAAGAAAAGCCCCTTAATGGCGGAAGCTTTAACTCTTAAATTAGGAGTCCAAAATGCAGTGCAACTTCAATTAAAAAACTTAGTAATCGAAGGCGATTCGCTATTGATCATAAAGTAATTTGCTAACCAGGCTAATTGCCCTTGGGAAATAGAATTGATACTATCAGACATTAAACTCCTTCTATCGACTATGAGAAAAGTTTCCTTCTCTCATATACCCCGATTAGGTAACAGAGTGGCTGATAAGGTTGCACACCTTTGTCACTCTGTCCCGGGGGTCGATATCCAAAACAATACTGATCTTCTTAATCTCATCCGTAAAGATGCTGTGGGTTAAGTATCCTCACTCGAATTATTTCATAATAATAAAAAAAAAACTCTTCCATGCTCCAACATAGGCGTGCCTAGAAATGGGCCTGATGATATTGGGCCGGTTCAAGATGTAATTGGGCTTATCCGCTCAGTCAGCTATGTGAAATTTCTGGCCGATGTTTATCGATCCGTAATTAAAAAGGGGGAAAAATTGTTCTCCATTTGTTCTACGAGTTGTCATTTCCTCCCCTTTGTTCGTCGTTGTCGTTGGCGACTCCATAGACGCCTCTTTTTCATCTCTCTTCGGATTCGCTTTCGGGATTCCTGGTAAGTTCTCTCTCTCTCTCTCTCTTTCTGTGTGTTCTTTGGTTGTGGAACTGTAGATCTGATTTTTTCGTCATAGTTACTTGTTCGGATTCGCTGGATCTAAGCGCTGTGTCGCGTTCTCGCGATTTGATGGATTTGCGTGAATCTCCTCTGTTGAAATTGAAGAGATTTCGTCATAGTGTCGATTGTTTTTTATGGGTTGACTTGCCGAAATTGAAGAGATTTCGTAATGGACTTGTGGTTGAATCTCCTCTGTTGAAGCTTGGATTATTTGGTTGTTTGCAGATTTATTATTTCTATTGGACGGTTCAAACTCTGAGTTTTGCAGATTGAACCTCATGGACCTATTAACCGTGATATGGACATGAATTATTTTGTCAATTGGACAATATGTTTTGTTTGTATAGAGATTTGGTTTAGGTTTGTTTCCATTTCACCGGTTTTGTCGATTGGGGGAAGCTTGAGTTAAAGTGCTTTGAGCTTCGGTTCCCTAATAGTTGAATTTTTGCCAATGATTTTTAAGTAAATTAGAAATTATAATAACAAGATTTTGTAGGAAAAGCAATGAACTGGAGGAAATTTCAGGATAGTGATTCAGTAAGATGCATAAGAGATTCAACTTTACCAGTCAATCAGGTTAGACAGTCTTTGGGAATTTGGTGCCATTTCTGGGTAGCATTGTTTTAAATGGTGTGTTTGACCTACCCTGGAATGCATGGTTTAGGCTGGTTGACTAATTGAAACCCTAATCATTCCTTGTTTGGCTTTTTAGGTTGGTCTTGGATTGAATTTTTTCTATCCTGTCAATGCCAATATACTCAATTGAGACTTGAGATATGTCCGGTGTTGATTTACTTTTGGTTGGGCATAGATACAACACAAATCTTTATAGAGATACTGGTCTATGCATCATCAAATGGTACTTTATGGATAGATTTTGAGGCATATTTGAGCACCGATTTTCTCCCATTTGAGCGAATTCCCAGTGCTTTTTTTGGTTCTGATCACCAACAAGTTCTTGTTTACTCTCAGTTGAACCAATATGGCTGGGGGTAGGGTTGCTCATGTTACACTCAAAGGCCCAAGCGTGGTGAAGGAGATAGTGATTGCATCCGTGCTTGGCTTGGCAGCTGGAACTCTGTGGAAAATGCATCACTGGAACGAGCAAAGAAAAGTCCGAGCATTTTATGACATGCTGGATAAGGGTCAGATCAGCGTCGTAGCTGAAGAGGAGTAACTCCTTCCCGAATCTCTTTTTTTACTTTAAGCAATTCATCTGCCAGCAGTTGTCTGTTCTTTTGTGCTCTCTTCACCGGGTAAGGGGCAATGCTCCTTGAATTTGTCTCTGACATAATAAGAACTGTGCGAGCTAAAATGTTATGACACTATTTTTTTGTGATACAAGCGAATGTTGCATTTTGTGAAATTTTCAACTCTCTGTCTTTTTCTTCTTTTTGTAAGCCATGGATGTTTGTGGTGATAATCTTGAGGTGTTACTTTGGTTCAGATATGAGAAGGACAAGGTAGGTTGTGGTGATGAGGCTTTCTTGTTAGCATGTGGCAGCATATGCTTTATATTGCTATTTGGTTGCCTATTTGGATGCTCATACTTATTTCAGCCAAATGAGAGATTGAATGGTATTGTCATTTATAATGTGTTTGGCCTCTACCCAAAAAAAAAAGAAAAATGTGTTTGGCAGATTGAGTGATGATATTTCTGGTGTGTGAATATGGGCAAGTATTTTGCAATACCATAAGAGGGACGGTTCATTGTGGATTCGTGGCAATGGACTAAGCTTACTCCCCTCCTAAATAAATTCAACACGATTTATCTGGTCCATTGGAAACGGTAAATCAATAAAGTTCTAGTCGGACAATTGGTTGTCAACCTCTCCCAGCACTGCTATGCCTAATTGCCTGAACTCCTATGATGTATACGAGCAACGTTAGCGACTATATTATGGGTGGTCGTTGGTGGATGGTAAAACTAACTACTAAATTACCTCGATCCATTATTAAGGATATTCAGGACATTCCACTGTCCGTTAACTACATTGAAGATCGATTATATTGGTGACACAATAAAGAGGGTTGGTTCACAAAGTGCTTAATTATAAGTTAGCTTTTTCACAAAGCTTTTAAATATTGAGAAAAATGCTTGGATCTGGACACTCGACACCCCTCCCAAAATCAAAAATTTCTTGTGGAAAATTTTCCCAAACGGTCTTCTCACTGCGTCTCACCTAAACGGACCAACGTGGTGTGGGTGTTTCGTGGGTGGAAACATATGTCCACCAATCATGTACGCACCTGAACTAAATCTAAACAAACCTACTCACCGGAAGTTGCTCCTCTAACATCCTTAAGGTAGCTATTACCAGAAGGGGTCGTACAACATCAGCGTTGCTTAATGACTCCTTCAACAACTTGAGATACAAGAGGCAGATTGCACACCCACTTGAAACTAAAAAAATCTCGGCTCCTGCTTAAGAAACAACATATTTAAAAAACGTCAAACTTTCAAAATCCAAAAAAAAAAAATATATATATATATCAAGGTCGAGTTCCAATACTTGCAACCACTCGTTTCATTTTCTCCAAAAAATTACAAATTTCAACTAAACATGTCAAAATTTGATATAGTTTTAACACAACAAATACACATCAAGACTTAACCAGATTAGAGCAAGTATAAATGTAGGACATTTACCACGAATTAAAGATGGGCAAATAAATAGAAAGAAGAGTCACAATCATCAAAACTAGTAAAAGAGGAAATTACACATGCAATATATCTTTAAGCTATGTACAACAAATTCAATTTTGCAAGCAAATGCCAAAAATTTTACCTCCTTGACACCTCCGATGTTGGCTGGAAGCTGTCCCTTTTGCAAATAATAATCAAACACATCTTCAACAATACCCTTAATGTGATAGACCTTTTTCATATCCATGTCAAGGCTAGCTAAACACGCCTCGTAGAAAAATAGAGATATCTTCTCGCGTATGTTACAGATTAAAATTGCCTCCATCAATGGTATCTCTTGACTCAAGATCATGCCAAGGCTATCCACGCCAAGGTTTGAAACCGGGAATGAGCCCGTAGTGAAAGCTTCATCTGCAGCCCATCCTATTTGCATCTTGAAAACTTGCTCTATCAGGTCAAAGTGATCCTAAACACTAAACCTTAGCTGCATCTTGTGCAAGGGTTTTTCAGTATGGAGGAAGTCATCTATCTTCTCAATTAAGAGTTAAGACCAGGGAGTTGTTCGTACAAGAAATTAAAACTGGAGTTGCTTTGGCACCACCAAAGGTAGTTGAAAGTTTTACCGTGTGCAATAATTCACATCCAGATGCAACAATTGCCTTATTCAAATTGTCATTTTTCATAAATTATAATTAGAATATCTTTGGTTTGCACGATTTAATTACTAAAGAGGCAACTTAGACAAATGATCGATCTACATGCAATATACAAAATGTATAATGACAAGATCTCTTGTCAAGCAAATAAGTCCTTAACTATTTTCAAAAATATTTATGAATGGAATGAAGAGTCAAACGTACAAAAACCTGAACAGGATATAAACTTGTTAGTATCAAAAAGTTGGAAATCACGCTAAACAAGGTGAAAATCATCCTAGCATATTCTTCATTGTAACCGGCAAGGACATGATTCCGGTGCTGAGAATGGTTTTGGAGAGGTTGAACACTGCGTTAGACTCATCGAACCCGACATCATAACATGCTCATTTAAATTTACGAACCAGCATATCCATTAACACCTCCTCGTCTTTGTTGTAATCCCACCCGATTCCACACTGTGTTGAGCTTCATGGATCGCACCACAATCAAACCATAGGTGCTTCTCACTCTCCTCCTCCCCCAACATAGGGGGACAAAGCGCAGTAACCTGCCCTTTTCAATGCTTTATTCATAGGCCAGTTTGTAGCTTCTCGACCGCAGCCACCCACATGATGAAACTCTATTTTCTACACTGCGTACCATGCCATAAAACAGCACCCCAATCCACCAGAGGGCTGCGTAGCCTAAACTCATTGTACATCCAAATTTGCAATGCATCCTCGGGCAAAAAGGTGAATCTTGAGCACCATCCGTCTAAATGCAGTGGAGGTCTCGGTTATCCCGTTGACTATGTGGCAGAATAAAACATACGATAGGGTAGAATGAACTTGACAGTTACGAACTTGACAGCTAAGCCCTTATAAGGTCGTGCTATCCTAGTAGCTACGAAGTTGACAACTAAAAACCCTTATATACAATGCAGAATTTCATGCTCCCGAGCTCCATTCATAAAGAGCTTGGAAGAAGTATCCTTCTCTCCCACATACCCCGGAATGGAAACATAGTGACAGATAAGATTGCACACCTTTGTTACTCTGTTGAAGTCCCGACATATATATATATCAATCAAGGTCTTCAGGACCTCATCCAAAAGATGCTTTTGAGTAGGTTTATCCTCCTGAAATTATTACCTAATAAATAAAAAGTATGTGGCGAAAAAGTCTTTTCGAGAGCTACAATTTCTTTGTTGACGTCGAGCTCAAATTTGGAAGCGAAGAGACTGAAAAACTATGAAATTCCGCTATGGATATATATTAGATTCTTTTGTCTAATCAAAATCCATATGATTTCAAAGTTAAAAGAACGGAATTTTCGCCTGGTGCCCCTGAGGTAAGGGCAAATTCGCCAGGTATACAAAAGTTTTGAAAAATTCGCCAGATACCTCCGAGTTTTGTGTTTTTTTCGCCCCGTGCCCCTGTGAGTGAAAACTAACTGTGCCGTTAGTCTATCGTTCTATCAGAAGACGTTGAGGGAAGGAAAGAGAGAAGAGGCGCTCGAGGCACGAATCACCGGCTAGCTCGAGGCCACCGAAAGGAGAGGTGGAGAAGGAGGCGACCCGATCTGGAGGAGGACTTGAAGAAGAGGACTCGACAGAAAAAAAAAACGGAGGAGGAGGAGGAGATTTCGATTCGACGCCCGACCTGGAGGAGAAGGAGAAGGCCCATCCTTGAATCAATGATAACCAAGGCAGTCGTCGGAGGCGTCGCTAGGGGTGCTCGAGGCGCCGCTCGACTCACCGGAGGTGGTGGTGGAGTCGCCAACCAGGTAAGTCGATTTAGGGTTTGCAAATTGGGGATTCAATTTGCGTTTTCAATTTAGGGCTTTGAATTGGATTTTGATTTGTCATTAGTTCGAATTAAAGTTGAGAATTTGAGATTGAGAAATTGTTGAACTTGTAAATTGATTCACTGATTGATTCCTGGCCAAGTCTTAGTATTCAGTTAATTACTTTGTTCAATCTTGTAAAGTTCACTCCCATAAATTATTTTCAGCCATTATCACTAAAAATATACACCAATAGATTTCAAACTAGAAATACTAAATCAATAGAGAATTATCTGTTTTTTTGTCAACATGACTTCCCTCTTGGGTCTTATCTTAACCTAATTTATGGTATCTGATTATTGTATTATAAATTATTTTGAACACCTGGTGATTGAATTTCTGAGACACATATCAAGTGAATGGGAGGCAACTAGAATTGAAGCATTGTACTGGATTTGAGCCCTTCTAAATAGGTATAGAGAAAAGGTATGCTGTTTTGTGCAGATTATGATATGCTGGCTTAGTACATATTTTGGTTTTATTTTATTCAGATTCTTTGTTTTTAGTTTTTGTGACCATTGACCAAAAAGTTAGTGTATGGTATACAGATTTATTGATTTGTTTTCAGGACTCTTGACTTATCTAGGAATGTCAATTGGTTATGTCTATCTGTAACCATGCTAGTATATGTGGAGATGCTGACAAGTTTAGAATGTTGATGTATGTTGAGATATGGTTTTGAGATGATCCTTTTTCTAGCTGTAAAACCTTATAGTTCTACCTGATTACTTTCTTGTTGCTTCTTGATTTCTTCTGAAACTCGTTTGCTCATTGTGCGGGATAGTTTGCTCAATATGTATATTTGTATTTGTTTATTGGTATGAAAAATAGGCTTATCTATGGTCATCAAATGATTTTAGCCTATTAGCTCAAATGGGAGAGCAATGTGCTCATGCACAAAGACGTGGGTTCGAATCTCACATAGGCTAATTGAATTTATGTGCTCTTTACCATGTTTTGGGCTTCTAAAGTAGATTGAGCTTTTAATCCTCAATTATGTCACCAACTCCTAGTAATTTCTTAGACAATCAATCTTAATTATCAAACTTTCCTAGTAAGATTGCATTTCCTTTAGTTATCTTCAACTTACATATAGCTAAATTTACAAATTGCTGAAATTCACATATTTATAAATTTACATATTGCTGAATTTACATATTTTAAAACTAAACTTACAAATTTTTAAAACCGAATTTACAAATTGCTTAATTTAGAGATTGCTCAATAAAAGTACACAATGACGAAACTGAACGGTTATAAATTGAATAAGTAGTAACATACAGTCCATAAACTGAATATAAAACAACAACTCAATACAGAAATTGAATATATAAACTCAATTGAGAAAAATACAAAAATCAAAACTAAATACAGGAAAACAGAAACTCAATGCAGAAAAATATAAAAACAGAAACTAAATATAGGAAAACAAAAAATGAATGAAGAAAAATGTAAGGGATTAGGACTGAATATTTTTTTCCCTGCATAACTAAGTGCTTGCTAATTTGCTCTTTCTTTCTCAACAAATTCTAATCCGTCTCTACTTTTCTTGTGAATAGTTTTACCCTAACAGATTCTGATATTTTTTTTACAATGGTCAAGTTATATGTATAGCCTATGCGGGAGTTGAACCCACACCTTGTACATAAGCACACACTCTACCGTCAGTGGCGAAGCCAGCCCGTAACATAGGGGTGGGCGAGATGTAGGCTAAAAATTAAATAATAATGAAACGAGTTTTGCTAAACTTTAAATAAATTTAATTGTGAATGGTTATGTAAATAAATTTCAAAGATTTATCCATATTATTAGAAGTGAATAAAATTTATAATTAGTTAAAAAAATATTCAAGGAAACCTCTAATGAATGACTAAAATAGAATTCAAACAATACTAATTGAAATTAATTATTCTCAATTTAAAATGATATTTGAACTTATATATAAAAAGATAGTTAAAAATAAGTGAAGAAAATGTTAAAACTTAAAAGTGGGAATTGAACCTTGGGCTCTAGATAAAGAGGAAAAAGTTCCCCATTTATACTTTACCAACTAGGGAAGGTAAACTTTATGATCTATTTTCACATCTAAATTAATTTAGACAGTTTTATTTTTTATTTTTTATATAGTTAACCTTTCGTATTTTTTTCCGGGATTGAAGTGGGCTCGCGCTCATACGAGCCCACCCCTAAATCCGCCAGTGTCTACCGTTTGAGCTGATAGGCTTCAAAACAAGCTTCAAGGTAATTGTCATGCTCTGCTGTGATAATTTTTAACTAACGGTATTAGTATTTAGTAAAAATCTAAGGTATATGACAGACATTGTGACTGAATATTTTGCATTAAATGTATCCATATATAGACTTGCCAATAATATTCTTCATTGCATTTTAATTTATTCTTCATTGCATTTTAATTTATTTTTGGATTGCCATAAACACTTTCATACCCACAAGTAGGGGTGATATTCGAGCCGAACGAGCCGAGCTTTACGTGTTCAAGCTTGGCTCGAACGGGAAACGAGCCGAGCCGAGCTCGAGCCCAAAAATTATTCGAGCTTATTTTGGCGCTCAAGCTCGGCTCGCGAGCCCAGTGGTAAACTCGAGCTCGGCTTGTGAAGGCTCGAACAAGCCGAACGAACAAGCCTGAGCTCGTTCGAGCTCGTCAATTGAGCTCGTTCAGGCTCAGTTCGTAGCTGAATCCCTAAATGCAAAATTAAAGATCCAGTCGTACAATTAGGAGAAAACCCATAAACAACGCAGATGCAAATAAGTTCCATGGATGCAATCCATGAGCATCAAGGCTAGATCGAGGGAGTAAGTCATCACACTCTTATTTTTTTTTAAGAAATCAAAACAAAAAAACCCTCAAATACTAGATCCAACATTAAGTAATCTCAAGTCTTAACTTCTGATTTTATAGAAAATCGAAGCATTAAAAAATCCTCAAATACCACAATAGAGAAACAAAATTCAACCACTGTGTAGTCCCAACTCTTAATTTCATACACAATCAAAGCAAAATCGAAGCAAAAAGCAGAATCGAACCAGCCTGGTCGGGAATTCGACGCCAGGAAGAAACCCTAACGGATCTCGAACTGAAGGGCATGGGACTCGACTTCGTCACCGGCCTTCTTCAGATCCGCCTCTGCCTCCTACGCTTGCTGCCGCTACTTCTAGATCTCGAGTTGGACGGCCTGCCCTTCTTCAGATCCGTCTCCTTCTCCGACGCTTGCCGTCGCCGCCTCCGGATCTCGAACTTGAGGGTGTGGAAGATGTACGAAACTAGGGAGAAAGGGGAAGAGGGAGATGTACGAAACTTACCGGGCGCCAGAAACTTGCCGCCGCCGGAGAAGGGAGAAAGGTGAAGAGGGAGGAAGCACTGCACTGGAATGAACTAGGGAAACCAGGAGGAAGAACGGCCACTGAACGCATATAACGCTAAAAGGAGGCAAGACATCCCATATATAAACCCTAGGGGTAATTTAGGAAATTACCAAATTCGAGCCTCTAGGCTCGGCTCGGGCTCGGCTCGGGCTCGACACGAGCTTTAAAAACTGTTCAGGCTCGGCTTGTTTTACGGTTTCGAACGAGCCGAGCTCGAGCTTTCACGAGCCGAGCCCGAGCCGAGCTCGAGCTATTTGGCTCAGATAACAGCCCTACCCACAAGCACTAAAATCTACATACAGAATGTAACTCACCGGTTTGTGCCAGGATAGTCAAGTTTGTTTGTTGTAAGTTATTTAAGTTTGTTTCATGATTAAGTTGTTTATCTCACGGATTAATGGAAAGCTAAGTATCTTCTTCAACATTAATGGGTAACCACCAAGTATTTATTTGGAAAGTAAGTGCATATGTAGATTGTAGTTGAACAGAACACCCATTCAAGGTAGCTTGCTATCTTGGGTCTTTGTGTGTCGTCCAGGCGTTGAACTATTGCATGGGTCTGACGCACCCCATCAATACTAGTTTCAATAGTTATATGGTTAATACTAGATTCAATAGTTGAAGAGTTTGGATACTAACTCACTGAAATTGTCAGTATATCCATAGGGAGTGTGTGTATGTGAGATTGTGAGCTACTGAGCTCTCATCAACACTTTCATTCTTTCCTTTTCTTTTTTCTAATTGACATTTCTAGTTCTTTTTTTCTTTATGTAAACCGATGAAAATGGAAATGTGGTTACTGGGAGTAGTAGATTGAGAATGAGGGAAGTTGTTTATAATGATGAAAGGTTGTCGCTCATGTGTGATTTTGCTGTCAAAGCGAGTTTGTGTTCTATCAGTTCATATATTTTATAGTAATAGATTTCATTCTCTTCGTCTTTGTACCGAAGCTTAGCTTATAATTCCATGAAATCGGAACTTCTTATAGTAGTTGGAATCCATTTCAAGAGCTGAATGTATAATCTTTGGAATCTTGATAGAGAGAATGGCATCAGGAGATTTATTGAAATCCAAATTCAGAAAACTTCGCCTTTCTTTTCATAACCATTTGTTGATTAATGTAATATGTATTGTGGTGTATACATGTCAATTGGCAGTTTGCTAGGTATCATTATTGGCAGTCTCCAATCCATTCTCATATGTGCAAAGGATTCTCACATTGAATAAGAGTGGAAATACCTTTCATATTGAATCCTATAAGTCCAATCAGTAGCCATTTATCAACATTTGTGGAGCCATGCAATAAGCACAAAGCAAACTATTCTTTCGCCTTTTACTAAAGAATACCGTGTGCTTGCTGTTTTTAAGTGGCATACCCTTATTTTTGGAAGGTTGTTCTCCTCGGAGGGCTCCTGCAGTTTTTAGTATTAAAATTTCATATAACTTCATTTAGTTTTCATTTTGATTATGAATATTGCCAAATTCAAAAGATTCTAGTATGTGACTTATTTGCAGGTAGTTCAAATTTGATAATATTTCATCCTGCAGATACTGTTGATAATTAAGTAAGCTATGCAAGGCCCTCTTCACTGCATTTTTAGCTTTACTTGGAGTCTTGATGACAAGCCCTTTGTCCATTGTCTTAATCATTTCAATTTCAGAAAGTTTTTATTAGATTAACTGATTTATCAATTTTAAAAAAATATGTTTATGGGGTTAATCATTTTATATTGAAGGAAAGGGAACCATTTTCCAAACTTGGTAAGTGCTAAACTTGACCATTTCTGAAATTTGGTTACTACTTAGTCATTGCTTACCATCAGATGGTGCACAAGGCTTTGGGCATCCCACAGATGAGTTATAATACGGGGTTAGCCGTAGGGTGGCCCGATCTTCGACAATCAAACTAGAAATAGCAAAGACGGAAGCAAAGACTCAAAGACTCTCGAAATTGATAACAAAGACACGACCGATAGTGGACTGATTCGAACTAAAATAGAACGAGGTAAAGACCCTAGGCCTCCTAAGAGGGTAGGAACCAAATACCAACGACTATAAAGCCCGCCTCTACAACCTTACCCCACCAAGCGGATAACTTGGAGGCACAAGGAGGGGACTTGTGATTACCAGGATCACCAAGCTCTCGCGAGGTTGATGAACTCAAAGCAAACCAAGTAAGATCTATAACCGATTTGCAATCGATGAGCAACGCTACGAATCGATTGACTTTCTCACAGATGTGTTTCACACAAGAACTGTAAATTTCAATAATGGAAGACGTCTGAATTGTTCTACAATGGGGATCGGCCTTATATATATATATATATATATTTTATTTTTTTTTTTGATTAGGTAAAATTTTGGGTAGGAGGCTACCCAAGAGCATCCAAGCGGATGAGATCCTGAAGATCTTTGTTAGTTGTTAATTGCTCCCCTGAAACAGAGTGGCAAAGGTGTGCAACCTTATCAGCCACTCGATTTCTAGCGCGGGGAGTGTGAGAAAAAGAGACATTTCTCACGTTTCGAATTATGGTTTTAGCGTCGGATAAGATCATTTCCACTTCCCAAGGGCATCGGGTGTTATTTGTGAGGTGGTCGATGATGATTTTGGAATCACCTTCTACGATTATGTTCTGGATATTTAGCTTCCTGGCCTCCAAAACCCCCAACCGAAGGGCAACAGCTTCCGCCATTATGGGGGAGGGACGCCGTAGTTTTAGGAATGAGATTTGGATTGGTTTAGCATGCCAGTCTCTGATGATAATCCCCGTAGAACCGGATCCATCCAGTAGCGCAGAGCCATCAAAGTTAATTTTGAACGTGCCATATGGTGGCCTTTTCCAAGTCACTTGTTTTGTTCCCTTGGCTCGTGGATTGTTCTTCCTATTTGCTGAGTATGTAGTTTGAGTATTTGTCAGGCTCTTTTCATCTAAACGCTGGGCTTGGATCCAGTTGTCAATTTGTCTTTTAGAGAATGCCTCGATCTTGGCTATCGTGGGTGGTTGTTGGTTTCTGAATGTTACCATGTTTCTAAAATACCAGATACACCACCAGTTGGTGGATACCACCTGAATTTTTGGTTTTGGTAGGCTGCGAAGCCAACGGATGAGAGCACTTGTATCTCTGGTACAGACTATTGTTTGTCGAAGCTTCTGTTGTTCTAATTGACTTAGGGGTTGGAGGGTTAGTTCAGGGAAACACTCTGTAAGGATATGCACATCATCCTCCACACAATCACTGCATCGATCGCAAGAGGAGGGCACCGAGACCCCTCGTGAAGCTAGGCGGGCTTTTGTTGGTAATCCCGAACTGGCTATTTTCCATAAAAAGTTCTTTATTTTGGGGGGTATATCTAATCTCCATATCCATTGAAAGTCTTGGGTATCATTTCCAACTGCATTTGTGAGCAGGTTGTAAGCAGAGGATGTATTGAACCATCCATGCTTGTCCGGCCACCAGTACAGCCTATCCTCCAGGGGGGCCACAGGCAATTGGATCCCGAGGATTTCATCCACCATTGCGCTCGGAAGCACCTTGAGGAGTTTCTGTTCCTTCCACTGACCATTTTCAATGTATTCACTAACCGTTTCATTTCTATTAATCTGTATCGGGCATTCAGGCCTCCCCACCAGTGGTTTATCAGAAACCCAATTGTCGGTCCAGAATTTGACTGAATTGCCGTTCCCAATAGACCAGATGATACCATTTTTGAATTTTTGTAATAGGTTTGTTAGTTTTGCCCATTGCCATGACATATTGCCCGATTTTTCATAATTCAGGATATGTTTTCCTTTTAAGTATTTGTGTGTGATCACCCGGACCCAAGTACTATTCGGCTCTGCTAAGACCTTCCACAGAAGTTTTAACTGCAGAGCCTTGTTCATTTCTTTGGATTTTCTGATCCCCAAACCTCCTGCCTTCTTTGATTTGCATATTTTGTCCCACCCTATTAATGGTCTGTGTTGGGCGTCCTTGTTCCGAAGGAATCTTCTATTAATTGTATCTAACTCACTATGCATTGTGGCCGGGAGTATGAAGTTCTGCATTATGTATAATGGCTTTGCGGAGAGATTTGATCCGATGAGAGTTGATCGTCCTTGTTGAGATAATGAGTCCGCTCTCCATTTACTCAGCTAGTCTTTTGTTTTGGTAATCACTTCCCTGAATGTGTCATTGTTTACCCTACCATTGATGATCGGGCATCCCAGATACTTTTCCATAGAATGGGATTGGTTGATGCCCAGTATTCGGCCCAACTCGATGGTTCGTGGACGGGTGATTCCCGGAGTGGCTGGGAAGGTTGATTTATGATAATTAACTTGCTGCCCCGAGATTTGGCAATAGTCGTCAAGGATATTTCTTACTTTGAGGCAAGCGTCATTGCTACCTTTAAGGAAGATAAGTATATCGTCTGCAAAGGCCAGAAACGGGATACTTGGTCCAGAAGATCCGAATCTGAAACCAATAGATTTGTCGGTACTCCTAGCCTCTACTGCCAATTTGCGGGCCAATACTTCTGCACCCAGGATAAACAGATATGGAGATAAGGGATCCCCTTGTCTTATGCCCCTTGTTGGAGTAAACAGTTCAGTCGGTCCATTGTTAACTAAGACCGAGAAGGAGACCGTTGTGATGCATTCCTTGATCCAGTGTATAAATGTTTGGTGGAAACCGAAGCGCGACATTACAGCCTCCGTGAAATCCCAATCAACACGGTCATAAGCTTTCTCCATGTCTAGCTTAAGTGCCAGCCAGCCTGTCTTTCCTTTCCGGGATTTAAAAGAGTGAAAGATTTCATGCGCTATAAGCACATTATCTTGAATGGCTCTGTCTGACACAAATGCGCCCTGGTGTGGATTAATTAGTTTTCCCAGGACTTTCTTTAATCGTTCCGTCAATAGTTTGGAAATTACCTTGTAGATGGTTGAACACAGGCTTATGGGTCTATAATGACTTGTTGTGGTTGGGGTGTCTATCTTAGGTAGTAATGATATGAAGGTATGATTTATTTGCTTGATTAGTCTTCCTGATATGAAAAAGTTTTTTACAGCTCTAATGACCGAAGGGCCAACCACATCCCAGGATGCTTTATAGAATTCCGTTGTCATGCCATCCGGCCCGGGAGCCTTATTCTTACCAAGACCGAATACGGCGCTCTTGACCTCATTGTTGGAGGGTATAGCGATTAGTTCATTGTTTTCCTCGTTCGTTATGTCAGGAGTTATTAAAGTAAGGATTTCGTTTAGCTTTCTTCTATTGATTTGTTGTTTTGTAAACCTTTTCTGGAAGTCCATTTTAATCTCATTATTTATGTTGAGTTCCCCTGTTATCTGGGTTCCTTCCGAGGTTGTTATGCTACGGATGAATTTCCTATTTCTTTTTCCTGACGCAATTCTATGAAAATACCCAGTGTTGGAATCTGATAACTTAATATGTTTGGATTTGGCCCGTTGATTCCAGTAGGATATTTGGAATAGTAGTAATTTTCCCTTTTTCTTTATTAAAGTTTTTTCTCTTGTTTGTGTGTTGGGATCTGTCCTGGTTGATTGATTTTGTTGTATCTGTAGTATTTGTGCTTCGACCCGTTGTAGCTGCCTGAAAATGTTCCCGAAGGTAGTTTTGTTCCACATCTTTGCTTGACTTTTTAGTAGCGGTGTTTTCCTGGTTAGCTGATACATTGCTGATCCATGTTATCGATGTCTCCAAGCTTGTTTCACAATATTCTTGAAATCTTGTCTTTGTAGCCACATGTTTTCAAATTTGAAAGGCGGGGGTTTGAAAATCTGACCGGTGTTTAGTTCAATGGTGATCGAGAAATGGTCTGAGGATGTGAAGGCACCATTTTTAGTGCTTAAGGCGGGGTACCGGTGAACAATGTCATGGTGAACCAGAACCCGATCAATTTTTTCCTTTATATTTCCAATGTCAGACTGTTTTTTCCTCCAAGTGTACGGGTTTCCCCAACTAGGTATATCAACCAGGGAACATTGGTTCTTAATTTCCCTAAGTCGGATAAACCGACGCGGATGAGTCGTCGCGCCCCCTTCTTTGTCGGCAAAACATCCTATTTCGTTGAAATCTCCCATGACAATGCATGGGATTGTTGTCTTATTTATTTCCTCGATCAGTTGGTCCCAAAAACGCGGTTTATGCTGCTCTTGGGGAGGCGCATAGATGAACCATATAATACACGAGAAATTGTCCAGGTTGTTGGTGTATCTTATTGTTATTGCTCTTGGCCAGTGTGTTATAACTTGAATTGTTTCATTTAGCAAGCAATTTTCCTTCCAGAGGAGACCCAAACCCCCCGCCTTTCCCACCGCAGGAGACCAGACCGCTCTATCAAATCCCGCACCCCTCCAATAGGATGGTGAGGGAATGTTTTCTGTTTTGGTCTCAGCTAGAGCCAATAGTTGGATGTGCTCTGATTTGCACCAAGTATTTATCTCCGTCTAAAACGTCGGACGACCAATTCCTCTACAGTTCCAGAAGCTAATCTTCATTCCTACCTGCAATTAGTGAGTGCGAGAACGGTCCTCGCAACCCACCGTCTTTACAGCTCAGTTTTGTTTGCAGGTTGTGGAATTTATTTATCATCATTTGTTGATTATGTTTGGGTTGTTGTAATTCATTCTTTGTGAGAGGAGGCCAGATCTGTCTGCACCATTGTATGTTTTGTGGTTGGGCATCGCTGTGCTCTCCGATTCTTGTCTTGCCGCTCATCTTGTCAGGTCGGTGATCAGCAAACCAACGCCCGGGGCTAGCTTGAGCTAGCGCTAGACTAATACTGTTTGTTTCCGTGTTCTGAAGGTTCAATATTAATCGATCCAGACTCATGTGATGCATACGAGCTTTATCTGTATGAGGGTAGTCACGCCTGAAGGCGGTATTTGTGTGTTTATTTTTGACGCTGCATGGGACTTTGCTGGCCCAGCTTTTGTGGTTATAATTAAAATGGGTTCTTTGGTTCATGAGTTGGTTTGATGCCAATAGACCAGCAGGAAATTGACTGTCGCCGAGCGTGTTCAGGATATACAGCTCCTCGCAAAGTTGGGAAGATTTCGCCGTGTTTGACAGGCAGCATGCCCAACAAGCAAGGTGTGATTCATTAGTCTTGCGTTGCTTAAGATTGACGAGCGTGGGAGTGGGGTTGCATTTGAAGGATGTTGTTGCTTTGTGGGGGGTATAAGGATCGCGGTGATTTAGTAGCAAGCCTAGCAGCTGCATCTTAGGGTGGTTCGCGGAATTCTGTTTGTTATGTATTGGTTTATCGATGGATCCGTTGTTGGAGCAAGGCCGACTAGAAAGGCCAGCAAGAACAGCCCCCAAGCCCAAGCCCGAGCAACACAAGAAGTAATATAGATATGCATCTATTGACATTTGATAATAGTGATCCTTACATGCCATCCATTGCCATAGACTAGACATTACTCCTAACTTGATGCTTGATTGACTACTAATATCATACATTTCAAGGTTCATAATCTGAAAACATAAGTCCATACCACACATGGTTTCAAACATACTAGCCGAAATATATACAAACACAAAGATTACGATAGATTGTTCATTATATTGTAGAGATAGAAGTGCTTCGTAGTACTGATTCAAGTGGAATTGGTACCTCATCTTCTCGGTCCTCCCTGATTCGAGGTGATCACTCATCATTCCGGGGTTTCTTTGCACCTCCTTCCTTCATGTAGGACGAGGCCGTGTCGGAATCTCCCTTGCCATTTCTTCTTTTCCCTGGTTCAGACGTCGAGGTGGTGGCCATACCAAGCTGCTCAAGGCGCTGGACAAAGGATCCAGACTGAGTTGGAGTGTCATTAGCGACCTTCAGCAGCTCAGGCTTCATTGCCGGGGTGTAGAGGTTGGCAATCTGAAACTCAACACCCGTGGGTATCCCATTCAGAACATCTTCAATAGTCTCATGGCACAGGTACTCCATCGGCTCAGCAAGATCGGCTTCGCACAGAATGTCTTCGTAATCATAGAAGTCCTCATTACCAGAGTCGTCATAGGGGGAATCTCGGCCTGCATCCCAGGTGTGTCATCATGAGGAAGGGTCTCCTCAGCATCTTCAACAGTCGGGGCTAGCTCATCGTCAACAGGTTTCAGATCCATATTCACATCCCCACCCACATGAGAGGAGATGCTCGATGTCTTTCCGGACAACTTAGACGAGGAAGATTCAGATTTGTAAGTTACGTTGATTCCAATATTCTTCAGCAGCTCGGCCTTTGGGTTGCCCACTTTCGATGATGATCCCGCAGCTTTGTTCTTTGAAGCTACCTTGATCCAATCTCCATCCTCATCGTTGGACTTTGGAAACTCCTGCCTCTGCTCCTTCATCCTGGATTTGGGGAGAGTGACAGTGATCGGGTTGTGAGTCAGTTGACGGTGTGGGCACTCCGAGAAGAAGTGCTCGGGAGAGCCACAGCTTCCGCACCCTTCCGGGAACTCCTCGAACCATACTGGGTACTCCTTGAGGTTGTCGTTCTCATCCAGCACCATCACCTTCTTGTCCGGGATCATAGTGATGTCGACATTGATGCATATACGCGGGTAGCGAACTCTCACGCCCTTGGTGGTGAAAGCATCAAGTTTTAGAATGGTTCCAAGTCCGTTTTCCTCGATGATAGTGGCAAGGACGTCCCGACTTATATATTCTGATGGGAGTCCAGGGATCCGAATCCACATGTCCAAGGTGGAGATGGATTCGGAGGCAGGATCAAAGCCTTGTTTCCAAGGTTTGAGCAGAAGAAGTTGCCCCAAGATATGGAAAGGTCTCCCATTCCACACCCTGTCCCTATCCTCAGGTAATATAAATTTCATTTCAAACCAGTTATGGGATAGAGGGGTTACCTGGACTCCACCCTCAACGAATTTCCAATCGAATTTTATCTTCTTTCCGATTTCCTTCAGTTCAACTGGTTCTCCAATGATGGTGGCGTACAGGGTCGTTTTTTGCAGTTTGAGGATGTTCTCTTTCACTCCCGATAGCCGCGACCGAAGTCTGGCCACATCGAGGGTTGGTTTCTTTTTCCCAGTGGAGGGTTCATTGTGTGGGTTAGTACCCTTTTCCTTTGGGTCTGGTATCCCATCGGAATTCTCAGAAGGCTCAGTGATAACAACTCCTTTGGTGGTCTTGCTCTTTCGTGCTATCTCGGCGTCCTCCATTTTCCCTTTTCCTTTGTCTGGTGTGCGAGTCGTCATTCTCAGAAACAAAGAGGAAGAGTTATTAGCAGGTTCAATTAGATATTTCAGATGAGCACAGTAAAGAAATTGAGAATGGAATTCGTTAGCATCGTCTGATCGGTATTTATAGCCAGAAGAACACCATCCTTGAAGAGTCCCCAGGAAGCAACACACACTCAGGACCTAGGCCTTCATCCTCTTGTGACAATACTTGCCTCGCAAGGAGGAACCCTCTCACCCCATGTCTTCAATCACATTGAATGCCCCAATTTGAAGTGTCTCGCTCTCGTGTGAGGGCGGCAGTAGCCAAGCACATTCCCACCACCACCAGAATCTGAAATTCGTACCTTCGACGCGACTGGATTCGAAGCCATCATTAGGCAAATTGAATGCTCCATTGTTGAACAGTGAGGGAGCTGCTTTCGAATTAGCCGAATTTGGGTTAATTTGGCAGTTGGAAGTACAATTTCTGGTGGTTAGGGCATTAACTCTCTGAGATTTGGGTTGAATTTGTACCCAATTGGTATAATTACTCTGTTGTAGAGAGGATTTGGGTTGGATTTCTTCGAATTGGGGGCTAGGGTTGAAGATGAACAGTAGAGGGTTGCGGGGGTTGCGGGCTCTCTTCTCTCTCATCGTTTCACAGTTGGTATTCACCTTATATAACCTAAAAGGCTGATTTTCTAATAAAAATAATAAATAAAAGACTTAATAAAAATAAACCCTAAAGTTACCTAAATAACTTAAGTAAAAGAGTTACTAAAAATAACAATAAAAATGTTCCAACACTTGAGTAAATTCAGCTAAACATATGGCAGCTTCAAAGAATATAATTTTCGGCCAAGCTCTAGGTCGAATCTAGAAAAACCTTCAACAGAAAAGTTGTAGATATCTTCGTCCTCGTTCCGACAAGGTATGACACGATCCAATCTGATTAATATTGAATCCGTACGACTCATTTTACTGAGACGTCGACAAGCTGTCAAATGCTGAACGAATCTAAAAACGAACGACCCATCAAGCTTGCACCTTTGGACCTTCTCCCATGGTGGAGCCTTCTTCTTCCTCTTGAGGATGACATCATTCTCACGGGCTCGAATATCAGGTCCATCCCCAAGTATAGGTGTGTCCGAAGGTGTCTTGGATGGTCCCGCATCAACCCCCCTTTCTTGAAAATGATTCGACCTCGAATCCAAGGTCGCATAAGATTCCGCAAATGCATCCACACGAGCTCCTGGATCGAATACCTCATGCCAATGGAAACTCCTCTCAAGGCCCTTGGAGATCACTGCAACACCAAGAAAAGAAGCATTATTAGTGCACAAGTCATATTTCCTATCATCGTCATTATATACTAACATAATATGCACTTTAGGTTGTTCAGTGATCTCTAAGTGTCCATCTTTCTTAGGCACTAACAACACAGGCACAACACATGGACTCAAACTTTCCCTAATGTATCCCTTGTCCAACAGTTCCTAGACTTGGGATTGAACCTCTTGGGTTTCAGTGGGATTCATTCGATAAGCAGGCCTATTAGACAATGCAGCCCCTGGAATGAGATCGATTTGATGCTCAATTCCTCTGACAGGGGGTAGACCTGCTGGTATGTCCTCAGGGAAAACATCCTTATACTCTTCAAGAAGAGATAGGATGCGAGGAGGGAGGGTAGCTCTAAGCTCCTCACTCAACATATTCAACCCTTTGCATAGGAGCATGAGGGTTGTTTCCCCATCCGCAAACTCGTCCAAAAATGTACTCTTGGAAGCCAAAAATACACCCTTAGGCCGAGTAGGGGTAGACACATGGCTCGACTGAGCCTCCTTATCTAACTCACCTTTACTTACCTTCCGCTTCTCAATCTCATCAGCCACCTGGGTTGGCGTCATAGGCTTGAGAACTACATTTTTGCCCTGAAAAGTAAAGGAATACCTGTTAGTAAAGCCATCATGCAAGACCTTACGATCAAACTGCCAAGGACGACCTAATAAGATATGACAGGCTTGCATAGGTACTATATCACATAGCACATCATCTTCATAATGTCCCAATTTGATATGAATTTTGACTTGCCTATTCACTTTCAAATTACCACAGTCGTTCATCCAATGCAATCTATAAGGCCTAGGATGCTGAATAGTAGGAAGGTGTAATTTATCAATCATCTCTTGACTAGCTAAGTTACAACAACTTCCCCCATCAATGATCACATTAACCACTTTACCCTTAACTAAGCATCTAGTATGAAATAGATTCTCATGTTGATTGTCATCACATGGTGCAGGAACAACACTTAAGACTCTCATAACAATCAATGATTCTCCATGTTCATAATCAATGCCATCATCATCCTCATCATAGGTAAGCAGATTAAGGGTTTGATCATTATCATTAGCATGCTCTTCATTTTCATCACAAGAATTGTCAGACACATATTCACCCAAGTGATTAATCATACCAGTTTTCTTATTGGGACAATCCTTCATAGTATGACCTCTACCCTGACATTTGAAGCACACAATGTCCCTAGATCTAGTAGTAGAGGGGTTAGGATTACTCCCTTTGGGACCAGTAGATGTCCCAAACGAATCTCGTCTTTTCCAAGACGCCTTACCCTTGTCAGCAGCTGTAGGGTTGGTTCGGCCATCTCCTCTCCCAGGGGCTTGGTTTGGCCGAGAGGTGTAACCGCCGTCAGACCGCCCTTGGGGCTGTTGTGACCGGTTTTGGCGCCAAGGTTGGGGCTATCCGCTTGTCCATCTTCCGCCTTGGTTTCTGTATCTATCTCCACGTTCAACTTTAATAGCCAAATGCAACAATTCAGTAGGAGTAGAGTAAGGAAAGCAATCAATGTCCTGAGCTAAGGCGGGATGCAAAATGCAAAGAAACCTAGCATTTGTATCCTCATGATGTTCAACAACATTTACTCGTGCCATGGTTTCTTGCATAATATTAAAGGTTTCCTCAACAGATTTATTACCTTGCTTAAGGTTCTCTAGGCGTTGCCTAAGCTCTCTAGCATAGTGTTGAGGGACAAACCTATTTCTCATTAAAGCTTTCAATTGGTTCCAAGATGCGATAGGCGCATCAAGGGCTCTTCTTCTTTCCTTAATCAAATTATCCCACCGAATAAGATACCAATTTGATACGGGGTTAGCCGTAGGGTGGCCCGATCTTCGACAATCAAACTAGAAATAGCAAAGACGGAAGCAAAGACTCAAAGACTCGATGAACAATATGCAAGACTCGAAATTGATAACAAAGACACCACCAATAGTGGACTGATTCGAACTAAAATAGAACGAGGTAAAGACCCCAGGCCTCCTAAGAGGGTAGGAACCAAATACCAAGGGCTCTTCTTCTTTCAATTGGTTCCAAGATGCGATAGGCGCATCAAGGGCTCTTCTTCTTTCCTTAATCAAATTATCCCACCGAATAAGATACCAATTTGATACGGGGTTAGCCGTAGGGTGGCCCGATCTTCGACAATCAAACTAGAAATAGCAAAGACGGAAGCAAAGACTCAAAGACTCGATGAACAATATGCAAGACTCGAAATTGATAACAAAGACACCACCAATAGTGGACTGATTCGAACTAAAATAGAACGAGGTAAAGAACCCAGGCCTCCTAAGAGGGTAGGAACCAAATACCAACGACTATAAAGCCCGCCTCTACAACCTTACCCCACCAAGCGAACAACTTGGAGGCACAAGGAGGGGACTTGTGATTACCAGGATCACCAAGCTCTCGCGAGGTTGATGAACTCAAAGCAAACCAAGCAAGATCTATAACCAATTTGCAATCGATGAGAAACGCTACGAATCGATTGACTTTCTCACATATGTGTTTCACACAAGAACTGTAAATTTCAATAATGGAAGACGTCTGAATTGTTCTACAATGGGGATCGACCTTATATAACCTGAAAGGCTGATTTTCTAATAAAAATAATAAATAAAAGACTTAATAAAAATAAACCCTAAAGTTACCTAAATAACTTAAGTAAAAGAGTTACTAAAAATAACAATAAAAATGTTCCAACACTTGAGTAAATTCGGCTAAACATATGACAGCTTAAAAGAATGTGATTTTCGGCCAAGCTCTAGGTCGAAACTGGAAAAACCTTCAACAGAAAAGTTGTAGACCTCTTCGTCCTCGTTCCGACAAGGTATGACACGATCCAATCCGATTAATATTGAATCCGTACGACTCAGTTTACTGAGACGTCGACAAGCTCTCAAATGCTGAACGAATCTAAAAACGAACGACCCATCAAGCTTGCACCTTTGACCTTCTCCCATGGTGGAGCCTTCTTCATCCTCTTGAGGATGACATCATTCTCACGGGCTCGAATATCAGGTCCATCCCCAAGTATAGGTGTGTCCGAATGTGTCTTAGATAGTCCCGCATCAAGTTACCATCAAAGCGACCCTCTTCCACCTCAGCAGATCGTACAGAATTCAAGAGACAGGTGAAACAAATGACGCAAATCAAGAGGATTTGGATTCAGTAGATTTTGCTAGGAGGGTTATTTTTTAGGAAGAATGTAAATATTCTGCAAACAAACGCCTAAACTATGGTAGAAGATACGAACAAAAGCACAAGGTTCTTACAAATAGAGAGCCAGGATAGAAGGAAATATTTAAGATTCAAAAGTGCTTCTCTTTAAAAAAAAATAATTAGAAGACCTGAATTATCAATTTGATCCTGCAATTTATGTGAGCGTCCTTAGTAGGAAGGTGTAATTTATCAATCATCTCTTGACTAGCTAAGTTACAACAACTTCCCCCATCAATGATCACATTAACCACTTTACCCTTAACTAAGCATCTAGTATGAAATAGATTCTCACGTTGATTGGCATCACATGGTGCAGGAACAACACTTAAGACTCTCATAACAATCAATGATTCTCCATGTTCATAATCAATGCCATCATCATCCTCATCATAGGTAAGCAGATTAAGGGTTTGATCATTATCATTAGCATGCTCTTCATTTTCATCACAAGAATTGTCAGACACATATTCACCCAAGTGATTAATCATGAGAGTTTTCTTATTGGGACAATCCTTCATAGTATGACCTCTACCCTGACATTTAAAGCACACAATGTCCCTACATCTAGTAGTAGAGGGGTTAGGATTACTCCCTTTGGGACCAGTAGATGTCCCAGACGAATCTCGTCCTGTCCAAGACGCCTTACCCTTGTCAACAGCTGTAGGGTTGGTTCGGCCATCTCCTCTCTCAGGGGCTTGGTTTGGCCGAGAGGTGTAACCGCCGTCAGACCGCCCTTGGGGCTGTTGTGGCCGGTTTTGGCGCCAAGGTTGGGCCTGTCCGCTCGTCCATCTTCCGCCTTGGTTCCTGTATCTAGCTCCAGGTTCAACTTTAATAGCCAAATGCAACAATTCAATAGGAGTAGAGTAAGGAAAGCAATCAATGTCTTGAGCTAAGGCGGGATGCAAAATGCAAAGAAACCTAGCATTTGTATCCTCATGATGTTCAACAACATTTACTCGTGCCATGGTTTCTTGCATAATATTAAAGGTTTCCTCAACAGATTTATTACCTTGCTTAAGGTTCTCTAGGCGTTGCCTAAGCTCTCTAGCATAGTGTTGAGGGACAAACCTATTTCTCATTAAAGCTTTCAATTGGTTCCAAGGTGCGATAGGCGCATCAAGGGCTCTTCTTCTTTCCTTAATCAAATTATCCCACCGAATAAGATACCAATTTGATACGGGGTTAGCCGTAGGGTGGCCCGATCTTCGACAATCAAACTAGAAATAGCAAAGACGGAAGCAAAGACTCAAAGACTCGATGAACAATATGCAAGACTCGAAATTGATAACAAAGACACGACCGATAGTGGACTGATTCGAACTAAAATAGAACTAGGTAAAGACCCCAGGCCTCCTAAGAGGGTAGGAACCAAATACCAACGACTATAAAGCCCGCCTCTACAACCTTACCCCACCAAGCGGACAACTTGGAGGCACAAGGAGGGGACTTGTGATTACTAGGATCACCTAGCTCTCGCGAGGTTGATGAACTCAAACAATAAAACCATAACAGACACTACAAGAAAAACAGGTTTTTGCAACGGCAAAAGTCGTTGCGAAAAGCCCATTGTCGTTGCCATAGAGTGCTATTGCAACGACATTTGTCGTTGCAGGGTCGTTGCGGGTCGAGGCGTAGCAAAAGGCTATTGCAACGACATCGACCGTTGCAAAAAATAAACCTTTTTGCAACGACAAATGTTGTTGCAATACGTTTGTCGTTGCTAAACAAGTACATTTTGAAAAACAATTTGATGTTTTAGTAACAAAAATGTCGTTGCAATTGGTAAAATTTTTTTGCAACAACATTTTTCGTTGTTATATATGCTACCTTTTGCAACGAAAATATTGTTACTAAAAGTGTGTAAAATTTTCGAATATGTATTGCAATGACCATAGTCGTTGCTATATATGCTACCTTTTGCAACGACAAAAGTCGTTGCTATATATGCTACCTTTTGCAACGACAAAGTCGTTGCTATAGATACTGGCTTTGGCAACGACTTTTATCATTGCGAAAAGGTTATATTATGATAAAATAAAATCTTTTGCAACGACATGTCGTTGCAATAGGGGTATATATTGCAATAATTAATAATGGTTTTTTAGTCACATTTTTTTTTTTGCAATTCCCTACTTTAATACACACAAGTGTTGCAATTTCATCAAAAGACATTCATTCATACCATTGTAAGCAAATACATATGCTATCCTTCAAGTCACCCATATACATAGATTGTCCAAAAACCCTTGCAAAATTACTTGTTTCCAACACATAACTCCATCCGTGCACTAAATCACATCACCCATTCATTCCAATACTAATATTCATATTATAATTCTTCCATATGCAAAATATACAAACTAACTAGCAAAATATATTTCCAAATCCTTCTCCTAGCTAGACAAGCTATATAAATTATTCATTCCAAGTCACCTTGTATATGTGAGTCACATGACCATTACAGAAATCTCATATGGGTAACTTTACAAGAAAATGTTTTTTTCTAAGTAGAATATAAGATTAGTATGATAAATCAAAAAACAAAAAACCAATCTGAATCTGAAAATTAAAGACAATAATACCTGGAGAGCCAGGGCCAAAGGAAGGAGTGTTAGGCTGCATTAACAAGGTTTCCTCATAGATGTAGTGCTTTCTATGAGGGTTCAAACAAGAAAAGCACTTCATCTGAAATTAGAAAAGAATCAACGAGAGAAAAAAGAGATTTGAAGCTTCCAAAGAAGGCCTGTGTTATAAACTAACATAAACTAAACAAAGGGATACTAGTGCCAAAAGTCAGAGGACTTACCCTCATAGTTCTATGAATATATTTTGATTGGTTGTGGAAATTAATGTGAGACTTACCTGCATAGTTCCATAACCATCTGCCACCTTGCAACCAGGAATTAAGAATGGTTCATTCAAATCTTTTGAAACCTGAAGTCCTGAACAAGCCCAACAAGGAAACAGGCAAATTCACTTGCACAAATTTTACAATTAATTGAAAAAAATCCAGATAATGCATGTCTATGGGACAAAGAACAAAGCATACTATCGAATAGAAGAATCGAAAAGCAAAGGAAATCGAAATGGATCTCGACTAGAAATCCTCCAACTAAACAGTGAAGTCTTATAACATAATTTGATCTAAACCTTCTTCTAACGTTTTTTTTAAAAAGCAAAAGAAAAGAAGATACTCCATTACTTACAAATGTCGCAGAATTTTTAGAAGTTCAAGCTCAGGAAATAGCTAACTCGACAAGGTTGCATTTCCAAAATGGTGAAGCTTTAATGCCTTCCTGAAATCATATCACAATGAATATACTTACTTAATAGTAATTTTCCCATTCTCAAGAGTAGGACTGATGCATATTAAGTATAGAAGGACCAATCATTCTTGAAAACTCGAGCAAGAAGAAAAAAACAATTAGGTAACACAACAATCACATTTTATGAAGGAAAATGGCAAGAATGACCGTTGATGTTTCAAATAACTATTAGTTTCAAACCACTATGACTGGCGGGTTCATTCATAGCTAGTTAGGATCTAACCCATCTACCGATTTAAATTAGGAGAAAGATTTTAGTGGATCAACAAGAATGTAAATCCAGATTAGAGTTTATAAAAATGCATAGATATTATCAACTCTAAGTGGCTCAGAGCAAGCATCTCTATAAACAACTAACCCATTGTTCGACTCCTATAGTCATATCATTCCGTAAGCTAGTGTGAATCAAATTTTCAGAATAAGTAGCAGCATTTTAAATAAGATGTATTATACCCTAACAGTCCAAGCATAGTTCTCATTGAGCACATATAAGAACAATAAGAGCACATAATTGTCCAACAAAAAATAATCCTTCAATTTGTAGACTTGTGAAATTTCTCATCAATTAATATCTGGTAGGATATAAATGAAACAACATCACATATTCAAGGGGAAGCAAAAATTAAAGGACAACCTGAAAATCGAGAATTAAACCCCATACTGGAAATTGCAATGTCATGAATGCGAGAAAGATGAGAGAAGTGAATTGAATAGAGAAAATCACAAGAATGCCAACCTGAAACATGAGTCTCCTCCATTGAGATTGTCAGCCTCAGATTTGGTGTCGATTGGCCCTTCGATCGGTGTCATCCTCCATCTTGTGGAGGACAACGACTTTAACAACCTTATACTTTGAGAGAGCAAGCAAAAAAAGGCAAAAATTAGATATGAAAGCAATAATGAATGCTCTCAACAATGATTTTACACCAGTAGTGGAAGATTGTAGAATATGGGAGACGAGGGAGTTGAGATCTGAAATTAGGGCAAATAAACGAGAGTTTTGAGATGGGAGGACGCCATAGAGAAAGCTCCTATCTAGATCTCAAATTGAAAGAGAAAGGAGCAGCGTTCACCTAAAAAGAGAAGTAGATGCGGCGCTAAGGTGGCCATGGTGGGGGCAGGGGCTCTCCGTCGAACACGAGAACCTCTGGAGAACCACGAACAACCCAGAGGCTGGAGAAGGAAGACAGAGGCGCGAGAATGAAGTCGGCGACGATTATGCCGGAGAGATTAGGGTTCTGGGCTTCCATCGATGACAGGGAAAGAGCGAAGTCGCCAGTTTCGCCAGTGCTCCTGTTCGCCAGCAGGTCAGGTTGAAGACGAGAGAATTTGCTTTGGGAAATTTTAGAAAATAATGGGATTTGGGGTTTTTACTATAAACATTCTAAAAATAATTCAATTTTTTTTTCAAGTGCTGGGATCTAAGGTTCAATTTTTTTTTTTTAATGATTGGGGAAAAGTTAAATTTATTCCTTTTATTATACATCTTTTTACTTCAATGGAAATTAACAATGCTTTATTTATTTTCTTATAAAATTATGTTTATGCTATAGCAACAAAATTTTCTTGCCATACTATCATATGAATTTTAACAACGTAAATTATCGTTGCAAAAGATAGTGCATTATGTATGAAAATTCTATTGTAACAATAATGTTGTTGCCAAAAATATAGGTCAAATTTTTGTCGTGCCCGCCAAAGTCTGGAGTCGCGCGAAATGAAATTTTCAATATTGCAACAACTTTTTGAAACAAAATTTTTTATTTGTTGCGAAAAATATCTTTTGCAACGACATTAAATATGTCGTTGCAAAAAGTCGTTGCAATAACCAGTTTTTCTTGTAGTGAGAGCAAGGTAACTAACCACAACATGAGCTTAAACAATAAAACCATGACAGAAGGCAAGGCATAACATGAGCAGCTTCTCACTAATGATCATTGGCAATTTACATGCGGGAGATTACAAAATCATGTCATGTAATTCAGAGAGAGTCACCATTACAACCGGACAGAGATCCCTAAGGACAACCATTGACTTTTCCCGGCTCACTTATCACCCCTCTTTCCCGTGGGACTTTGGTACGACTCTTTGTGGTAAGAAAATAAAGGTTGACCATCATATGAATCAAGAAGGACAACCCCATGACACCTTACTTTTGACTCAAAATGCCATCAAGAACCATCTTCTAATACTCACTCAGAGAACCTTCATATCCATACATGATTCCGACACAATGTGTTTACCAACCCGATTTTCCCCGTGGGAGACACTGACATCCGGGAGGAAGACTCGATAGCACCGTCAAAGGGTTAACAAACATAGTGGAAGGGCTCATTCCACACAAGCTGTGTTTGACCACACAGAAACAAGGGTACTCCCACTATCCCATTTTCACAGATCAGTCAATACACATTTTATTGTTAGGCATACCAATCAGATATCTAGCATAGCAAGCACTCAACACAGAATCAGTTAGTGACACTCATAATGACCTCCTTGGAGTCTTCCAGACCCATCTGTAAAGAACAAGCTAATATTTCGCCTACCCATTTCCAACTACATCCAATAGGGATGGTCTAACGTCTTTCTACCCACTCGATCCCCTCTTTAGTCGGTTTTCCATATTTTATGATAAGTCAAGTTCATTACTTAGTCCAATTTCGGTTAGACAGCTTAAGTTCATTTTGCCCTTTTTAAAATCCTTTCAAATCCTTTGAAATTCATGGGCATTTTTCCAAAACATACACTCGACCCTTGCGTACCCGAATTGCACAACCTCAGCTCTGATACCATCTTTGTAACGGCCCAGAATTATGATTTTCGGGTTACGTTTCAAGAGATAAAACCCCTTGTTCGGATCTTGCAATCCAGGTACGGGTCGAGGTTTCAAACTCATTTAAGATTAGTAGAAGGAGGGATTTCAAACCGTAAAAACCTCGAAGGGCCATTGGGTACCCTTTACCTATCCTAAGACTATGTCGCAAAATCCAATTCAACCGAAAGTAAAGCGGAAGCAAAAATAGGATACAAATGCCACGACAAAGCCAGGTCAAACCAAATCATAAGCAAGTGATTACCATTTTACCAAGTTAGAATATTAGCTAGGTTCTTCGATTCGCCAAAGGGTTTCCCGTCACAGAAGCAAGGAGCAAACAAGATCTGCAGAAAATACCTTAAAAAAAAGAACGGGGAAAGGAGTCAGATCGAGCCACTCATGCGGGACCGGCAGTCCTCGCTGAGGCCACATAGTATGTGCTATACCTAATAAAGATGCTCTAATGCAGTACGAAAGTCAAACACACTAGTATGCTCCTAATTATAATAATGTGTAAAAATATTGTAAAGGGCCCAAGACAATGCCAAGTGGCATATCCCTCTCCTACCTCCACCCCCTTCCGATAGGGCGGAGACTGGCCAGCTCGTGAATGCATTCCATCATAATCGGGCGGCACGCATGCCTAACCCGCTCCACAATAAAGCCCGCAGGCATCTCATAATATAAGGAAGTTCATGACTCGATTGACTTATGGTACCCGATGAGGCTGGGCTACCCTATGACCCTAGCAAAGACTCTAGGACTATCATAGATAACGGCCGTTCTGTTTCAAACACATAAAGTAAGCAGATGCTCATTCAATTAGTGCAACCTAAACAGGATACTACATGGCATGCTTTCATGCATATGCAACACCTAACATAAAATGCAACAACAGGCATGAATGTCCAACCTGAGTAAGCCCCCTAGGGAACTTACCTGAAGATGCAGAACAGCAAGATAACACAAGCAAGGGCCCAAATGCAAGTCCAAAGCAATCCAAAAGCAATACGCACCTATCATCAAGCCATTGCCATAAGCTACCAGACCAATATTCATACGCACGAAACCCAAGTTCTCAACATACTCAAAACCAACCGATAGTAACCCCGTTTTCCAAAACCTTTCCAATATGATCAACATCAACCAAAATCATTTCCTTCCAATCAAACCCATTAATAAAATCGTACCAACCATATTTCCAAACTTCCTTCTCAAAACCAACATCATCAAACCAAGGCAAGGAATCCCGACATTAGACATTTAAACCTTAAAACCAATTCCCCCAAAATCATATTATCAAAACGATCCCGGCATATCGATCTCAAAACCACAAACCCTTTTTAAATAGTTCAAACAACATTCGTCTAAAATAACACAAATTAAATCCGTCTTTATAGACCCATTTGTAATCGAAGCCGACAATTCACTTTAAAATTACTAAAATCACACTTTTAAACAACACCTAGTGTCACACTACAAATAATATTTAAATATAATAAATCACCAAAACCAATCCATTCTACACAAACTTTAAATACTTAATTTTTCCAGAAATATATAGAACATAATAATAATATAACAATAATAATCCAACAACATATATTATAAGTTATAACAATAACAGTAACAACACAAAAACAACCCAACAGGCCCAAAAGCTCAACCCATGGAAGAAACCGGTTCCAGGAGCCCAACCCGGAACTGAAGCCTGACCCGAAGTGAAATAAGGAAAAGATGACCCGGAAGAGGATCCATATCCAACCCACAACCCGGATAAAATAGGCCCAAAAAGAAATGAGGACCCATCTCCCTCCCAAGGCAAAACAGTGCTCTCTTCAACCTCAAAACGAAAGAAGAGACGAGAAAAGAAGGAAGTTCCCAGGCCGGCCGGCGGCTCCTTTCCGTCTCAAACTTTGCCCGACGGACCGACACGCAACTCCGACCAAGACCCACACAATCAAATTCAAACGCGGAAAGAGAGGAGAGAGGAAAGAAGGCTCACCGGAACTTCGAGAAATCCGACTCCGGGGATGCTCCGAGGCGGATCTGGGCTCCGAAGGTGGGGAATCGGCGTCGACTGGCCTGGGAGGAAGGAGGAAGGTGTAAAGGAGCACCTTTAAGGGTGAAAGGGATCAAAAACGAAAGAAAGAGACGGGATTGACCTTGCTTGAGCGGAACAGGGGAGGGACTCGCGATTTTGACTCGGTGGTCGGCGTCGCGACTCCGATAGGGCTTCTCCTTCTTCTTCTTCGGTCGTCGGATGGAGGAGGATCTGCAGGCCCTCGGTTCTAATGTGCTCGGATGGAGATGGGGCTCGGCGGCTTCGGAGGATGAACGAAGGAGGATTCGTGACGGTTCGCAACGAAGACGTCGGTGAGGAGCTCTGGTGGTCTCCGGCGGCTGAAATGGAGGACAGGTGGTGGTTGGACCTAATGAGAACCGAGAGGGACATGGAAGAGGCAGAGAGATGGAGTTTGCTGTTGGTCCTGGTTGATTCCAAGCCAAAGGGTTGTATGTTGGTTTGTGATTTTGACAAGGGAGAGAGAGGAGCTTGGGGTTAGTCTGAAAGAGATGAGAGATGGAGAAGGGAAATGAAGATGGATGTGTTGTGTGAAGTGTGGGATTAGAAATGAATCAAACCATCAAAAGAGGGGAAATGGGGTTCTGCAATTGTCTTCTTTTGGCATGGGTGGAGTGGTCATCAGATGCCCCTAAAAAGGGGAGAAGGCAAGAGGTGTGTACAGGGGGTCAATGTTTGTAATTTGGGGGAAAGAACAACGTGGCTACTGCTTGCTTTCGGACAGGAACATAGGAAAGAAGACAAAGACGTGGTCCCCAGGATGAAATTCAAATACTGGAAAACTAAGATGCGAACCCACTCTCTCGACCTTATCCGATCCAATTCAAAATAATTCTCAAATTTCTAAATCCAAATTCCATAATGAAATCCAAACATATATATATATATATATATATATATATATATATATATATATTTTTAAAATTTCTCGGCATATGAAAGCGGAATAAAACATACTTTAGATCCTTAATTAAATAATGTCGAAACTTGCTACGAAAGATTTAGAATAAGCCAATAGTTCGAGGACGGAATTTCCAAACCTTCTGAATTTTAGAAGTCGAAATAATTATAAATCACCATTTTAATAGTTTTAATATTATAAAATTTTCTGGTCTTTACACCTTAGCCTCTAAGGAAGCCAACCAAACCCTATTTAAACATTGTATTCCCTTTTCAATTAATCAGATTGAATAGAATTGAGAAACCCCTTTATCGGATTAAAGGGTTCTCGATTATCAATCCCAAAAAGGCTTTTGTGTTCTATGTTCATCGTCACTTCACCGTCATCATCCCTTACCTTGCTCTTGATCGACAAATCATCAACCAAACACAATTACTAATCACGAAGCCGTTGCAAGGAGAGTTACCGGCTCTTGGTGGCACCTGCGGCAACCTTCGCTCCCAGCGAGCGCGGCGTCGGCCCCTGGCGTGCCCGCGCTCCTGCATCACCAGCACGCTCTCGACCTCGCTAGTCTTCGCTCTCGCAACCCAGCGCCTTGCTCCGCGGCGTCTCGCTGTCTCGATCTCACGTACGCTCGCTCTCACTGTCCCGCGCTCGATCGCTCCCATTCGCCATCAGCAAGCCGACACCGATCCGCGTCCGCACACCCTGAGGAGCTCTCTCCTTTGTGCTCGGTCGCGTTCCGCAAGCGCGCGCCAGACCTCGCACCAGCATCTTTCTTTCTTTAGTCGCTTTAAGCTTGAGTTTAAGTAGTTTAAATTTGCTTAAGATAGCAACTGTTACTTTTTGTTAGTTTTAATTTAGTTAAGTTTATACTGTAGCTTAATTAGTTAATAACTAGTTTAGTTAATTTTGTTAAATCGAGAAGAAATTCAAAGAGCTTAAGCAAGATCGACGCATTAGTTTAGTAATTGGCCGGCCTAGCCAATTGTTATACATCAATTGGTATTCAGAGACAGGTTATGCTACGCTCTTTGTTTCTTTGATGTTACTGATTTGATATGGCTTGGGAAGTTTGGGGCGACTGGGAGGATGATCCCGATCCATTGGATAGATTTTTTGCTTTGGAACGTGCTAAACAACAACGACGCCAACAAGAGTTACGTCGGAGAGCTTGGCTACAACAACAAACCCTAGAGCGTCAACGTGAAGTCAAAAGACGCAAACTTTGGATTCAACGTCAAGAGGAAGAACAACGTCAATTGGAGATCGAAGATAAGAGGTGTCGACAACGCTATCAGATTCGGCTTCTCCAACAAAGAGAGGCTGAGGAGGCACGACGAAAAGAGGAAGAGGCACGACGTCAAGCCAACCTAGATGCCGAAATAACAGCTATATGCAAAGAGGCCGTGGAGGAATTGATGGCCATGTTCAAGAAGGGCGTGAAGGAGCCTTTTGTTGAAATCGTTGCCACGGATTCAGCACAGCGCACTGAACGTGAGTCGCAGATTCCCGTTGACTCCGACATCGGAATTGAGTCAACTCAGTTTTGTTGCGAAGCTGACTCGACGAGCTTTCCAACGGTGGGTCACATGCTGCAAGACTCCCTCGGAAATGCCTCCGAATTTGTGTTGCAAGCAGAGTACGACAGTGTTCTGCAGGACGAGCATGTTGATTCCGTTGACGAGGATGAGGTACTTGATGACGTGTCTCAAGAGTTAGCGATTGTACCTCTTGGGCATGTTCATGAAGTTCCAGTTGATGAGATTTGTGTGGTCATTGATCCTATTCTTATTGACGATCAAGTCCGTTCAACGATCGCGCATGAAGGTGTTGTTTTTGGGGTTCCTATACCTCGAATTCTCCTGGCACCTATTCCACCCGTTCCTCCATCATCTTCTTTGAAGGTTGCTGCTCCTTCCTCACCGATCATCTCCGACTCGATTCGAGGACGAATCGAAGATAAGATGGGGAGAAGGATGTAGGTCAAGATGGCCTTCTGTGGGTCAAACAACGATCTTGATCCAGGCGACGACTCGAGGACGAGTCGATTTCAAATGGAGGAGAATGATGTCATCCTCAAGCGGAAGAAGAAGGCTCCACCTTGGGAGTCATTAAAGAAACGGTGTTAATTATTTTATTATTTATATTTCTTATTTTTTATATATATTCTATTTTTAGTAACTCCTATGTTAGTTGGAGTCTAATTATAGAATTCTTTATTTTAGTATATCTTAGTCTGGTCAAATAAGATGGTTAGGAGAGTCTATCCTTTAGGCTTTATTAATTATCATATTTTATTATTTTCTATATTAGGATTTTAGATTAAGTTTTATTTAGTTAGGATATAGTTTGGTAAAGCAATCCTTAGCCTCTAAGGAAGCCAACCAAACCCTATTTAAACATTGTATTCCCTTTTCAATTAATCAGATTGAATAGAATTGAGAAACCCCTTTATCGGATTAAAGGGTTCTCGATTATCGGCACTTCACCGTCATCATCCCTTACGTTGCTCTTGATCGAAAAATCATCAACCAAACACAATTACTAATCACGAAGCCATTGCAAGGAGAGTTACCGGCTCTTGGTGGCACCTGCGGCAACCTCCGCTCCCAGCGAGCGCGGCGTCGGCCCCTGGTGTGCCCGCGCTCCTGCATCACCAGCACGCTCTCGACCTCGCTAGTCTTCGCTCTCGCAACCCAGCGCCTTGCTCCGCGGCGTCTCGCTGTCTCGATCTCGCGCACGCTCGCTCTCACTGTCCCGCGCTCGATCGCCCTCATTCGCCATCAGCAAGCCGGCACCGATCCGCGTCCGCACACCCTGAGAAGCTCTCTCCTGTGTGCTCGGTCGCGTCCCGCAAGCGCGCGCCAGACCTCGCACCAGCAGCTTTCTTTCTTTAGTCTCTTTAAGCTTGAGTTTAATTTGTTTAAATTTGCTTAAGATAGCAAATGTTACTTTTTGTTAGTTTGAATTTAGTTAAGTTTATACCGTAGGTTAATTAGTTAATAACTAGTTTAGTTAATTTTGTTAAATCGAGAAGAAATTCAAAGAGCTTAAGCAAGATCGACGCTTTAGTTTAGTAATTGGCCGGCCTAGCCAATTGCTATACATCAGTATAGGTGTGTCCGAATGTGTCTTGGATGGTCCCGCATCAAGTTACCATCAGAGCGACCCTCTTCCACCTCAGCAGATTGTGCAGAATTCAAGAGACAGGTTAAACAAATGAGGCAAATCAAGAGGATTTGGATTCAGTAGAGTTTGCTAGGAGGGTTATTTTTTAGGAAGAATGTAAATATTCTGCAAACAAACGCCTAAACTATGGTAGAAGATACGAACAAAAGCACAAGGTGCTTACAAATAGAGAGCCAGGATAGAAGGAAATATTTAAGATTCAAAAGTGCTTCTCTTTAAAAAAAACATAATTAGAAGACCTGAATTATCAATTTGATCCTGCAATTTATGTGAGCGTCCTTGAGGTCTTTAAGTTAAGATGTGGATGAGTACCTAAAGAGGAAAAAAAGGAAGCGGAGAAGTTGCAAGTGCTCACAGTTTGATTTTCTGAATATACAAACCAAAACTTGGATGCAAAGGAGACGACGAGTGGAGCTGGAAAATGGGGAAATGGAAGCTTACAAATTGAGCCAAGATAGAAGGAAATATTTAAGATCCAAAAGTGTTTTTCTTTTTAAAAAAATAATGATAATACCTGAATTGTCATATTGATCCTGCAATTTATGTATACAATTCAAGAATTAAGAATTGTTGAGAACAAAATGAAGAGCTTACTCGAGGTCTTGAAGTTCAGATGTGTTTGATTACTTAAAATGGAAAAACAAGAAGGGGAGAAGTTGTAAGTGCTCACAGTTTGATTTTCTGAATATACAAACCAAAACTTGGGACGCAAAGGACACAACAAGTGGAGCTGGAGAATGGAAAAAAAATTTGGACCATTTCTCAATCTGTGCTTCATCAAGCAATATAAAGTAGTGTATTTTATTCTAGAAAAGCAATGCAGGATATCCTCAACTCCCTCTTCATTATTGAAAAAGGAAAAGCAATCTTAAATTAGATTGGTCACAATCACAAGTACTCAAACTGGAATTCAACAGAGCTTAATTGAACTGGCAATGAAATATACAGATAGAGTTAAAAAACCAAGGGAGCTCAAAGTAGTAGCCATGGCTGAAAAGACCAGCATATAGAACATGAAAAGATAATGCATCCAATTGAGGGTTGGAGCGATACAAACTAAACAAAACATAAAAATTTCGAAGGAGATTTGTGTGCGATCTGTATGAGTCTTTATGAAAACAAGCTAATGCTTAATCAATTCCCAACAGCAAAGATTTGGACATCATATATGTGTTAGCTAGCCTCCTTATCCCATAGGACTGAAAACAAAATCTATGAAGTTCTAACAAGCTATATGTAAGTCTTGAAACAGAAAAGCTATAATGTTTAATCAATTCTCAACAGCACAGCTTTGCACATCATATATGTATTACCACGCTTCCTTATTCAACTGCAAAAGTATTCAAATCAGTACTTGGTACTTTGTAACATTCACTTTAACTAGCCCCACCTGCTTCCGTCCCTTAACCATTCCGCCTTTCGGGTTTCCCCTCATTTATTCCTGGATGATATAGATTCTTAATTTTTACAGTTTGTTTAAATTTCTGTATTTAACCTTGTACTTGTTTTTTTTAATCTACTTTTAACGAAGTGCACTAATGGACATATAGCAGTATACTATAGCGTGCCCTTCTTGCGCTGAGAATCAAAGCAACATTCGTAACCAAGCTATCGAAAGTAAACTAGGCTCAATCATATTGGATTCCTCCAAATACGAAAATTGCAATTGTGATGGAAAATTCAACGACTCTACTTATTATAAGCCTTCACATGAGAAGAGTTATGGGTGCCCCTTAAGTGATCACCGTAACTTTTTGTACCGTCTCCATAAGTGGTCATATTGGAGTGAACTGAGATTTGCTAAGAATCTAAGATAGGGTGTTTTTGTGTCACGTTACAAATTTATAAGGGAATGGCTGAATGAAAGGTGGCTACTGGCTAGTTGTGAACCGGCTATTGGTTTATAGGAACAACAAAATTAGAGTGGTGCAGCGAAAGCGTGGTGGGCCCATAACCCACAGGTCCCAGGATCGAAACCTGGCTGTGATAGAATTGTTTTTCTTTTTTATAATTCAGTTATGGTTTGAATTCAGTGATATTTTAGTTTGTTGCATGTTTAGAAGTCTAAATATATTATAGTTTTTTTTCTTTTTTATAATTCAGTTATGGTTTGAATTCAGTGATATTTTAGTTTGTTGCATGTTTAGAAGTCTAAATATATTATAAAGATTGGAGTTCTATCTTCATTTGGTAATCATTCTCAGACAAGGACTTGCAACTAATCTTGATTAGAATCTACTTAGTGGATTGAAGGATATATCTGAATTCTGAAACTATGCCTGTTCAACTAAACTAAGAAATTGACCATATATAGAATATGATTAATGCAAAGAAAAAGAATAATATCTACAATTTTGCCAAAAATATCAATGCGGGATAGGAAAAAGCAATACCCTCGACAAAGCAGAGATGCCAACAAGACTCTCACCTGCAGTTTTAGTACTTGTCGACCCAGACATTCCTTAGTCCTTACTTCACTCCATGTTGTCTTTGACTCTTGACTAAAAGAGAGACTTTCAAAAAGCACCTACAAGCATTGAAATAAACATACACTTGAAGGCAGAAAGGGAATATAAGAACCCAAATCATGACCAATTTCTCGAGTTAAAACATACTACAAGCATCCGTAAAATAAAGAAATACAAGAAAGGAACCAACCTAAGCAAATTTAGTAAGGATAGAAGGAAATTTAGTCGGAATGGATATGCACAGAAAATGCAACCATTTTAAAATTCCAGAATTGGAGAATTATTTTATAAGCATCTACAAAAAATGAAGGGATTGTTTTATAAAAAAATGAAGAGAGTTGAGGTTACAAAAAAATTTGGACCATGCTAATCTTCTCTGTATCGTTCCAATTTTATCAGATGTCTCCAAAGAGACAATAAGTGCTGCTTTATTAGGCAATATAAAGCAGTGTATTTTATTCTAGCAAAGCGATGTGGGACAGGAAAAGCAATATCTTCAACTCCCTTCTGTGCAACTCCAACTCCCTCTTCGTGATTGAAAAAGAAGTGGTCACAATCACTCAAACTGGAATTAAATAGAATTGAACTGAATTGGCTGGAGAACAATACACAGATATACTTTACAGTTATCAAAGAGTTAGAAATCCTGGGTGCTCAAAGTAGCCACCATGGCAATGAAACAACAAAACTGAACAAAGAGACTTGGGAGATTGATTACACATATTGCCTTAAAATATCAGTATATAGAATAGGAAAAGATGATTCATCCAAAGCAGGGGAGCGATACAAACTAAACCAAATATGAAAATTTTCTAAGGATATTTGTGTCTACTTCGTACGAGTCTTAATATAAACATGCAAATGTCAGGAACTTCAATCAGGTTAATCACAGACACCTCATACATAAGTCAAACGAACAGAAGATAAAGCAATCCAATGCCTTTGTCAAAACCTAGGTTGCACTCAGGGGCAGAGGGGGGGGGGCATGCGGTGGCTCGAGCCCCCCTCCCCCCCCCCCCCCCCCCGAAAATACAAAAAAAATTTAATTTTTTATATATATAGTATAAAAGGTCCTCTTTGGACAAAGTGTACACTTCAGGGCAACGGGTAGAAGCTTTGTTTAAGTTGAATGAAATGAGGGTTCGATTCCCCAATCCCCACCCTCATATTTCAATTTTTTTAAAAGCTCATGCTAACCTCATGATATTTGTTAGACTACACTTATGTCTTCATAGGACAAAACGCTATTGTAATTATTTGCGCAGAATATGACTATGTAATATACTATTATTTGTATTTTTCATCTGTAATTAGAGTAATAAACAGTATGTTATGTACACAAATATTGTTTCTAGAACTCATGATATCTGTTAGACTACACTTATGCTTTTCAAATTCTAATCTACTTTAGTACTTAAAGAAAGTATATTTAATTATATTATCATCATCAGATTCATTGATCTACATTTATTTATTTACATAGGAATAACATCTTATATGCAAGTATCTACACATAAATTTGAACTTTCATAAGCATAAATAATAATAGAGATCTAACAAAATCATAATTACAACTATATCAAACTAAAAAGTTATTATGTATATATATGTTTTATGATTTATATTAAAAATAATATTTAATTAATATTGTTGATTATTTTTTTTTAATTTCATTTCCCCCTTCATCAAACAGTTTGAGACCAGAGGGCTACGAGAGCCGAGAGAAACAACACTTCTCAGTTCTCCTTCAGGGTCTGGTAACCGCCGCGCAGCGAGACATCAAGGGATCACTGTTTCAAACTGTTCTTGAGCCCCCCCCCCCCTAGACAGATTCCTGGCTCCGCCCCTGTTTGGAAATTAAAAAAGAATACATAGAGTAAATTAAATCAACTTAAAAAAGGATAAACATTCAACAAACATTTCTATGCCATTTGTGAGATTCCAAATAAACTCAGTATATCTCACGACCCTCAGTCTGAATATGCTCACTAGATGATGTAATGAATCATAAGATTCCAAATGTGAGGGTGCAAGAAATATTCCATTCCATGACATTGATATAAACTAGATTGGGTTTCCAAAGAAAAATATCTGATTGGTATATATACAAGAAAGGAAAAGGCACAGCCGCACAGGAACAAGCTTATAATTTCAAACTGCAAAGGTACTCAAATCAATAGTGCTGAGTGCTTACAACATTTCTCTTTAATTCCTTCCTTGTTAGTATCTAGGAAACCATTGTTCAAGTGCTTGAATCTACTCTAGGCCATTTCCAACAAAAAGTCTAAAACCCTAAGCTGCTCAAAACTGACTCAATAAGCAGCTTATTGGAGATGAAAAGGTCAAAATCAGCAGGCATTAGAACAATCAAACGCAGATTAAAGCTTAAGAAGCACAAAAGAAGTGAATTTGAAAGGATTTGGACAACGATCAACTTGGGAACTAAGACACCTTCCAATTACCAAAAGACACGAAAAACCCTAGAAATCTGGAAAGAAAGCGATGAGAAATTTGAAAGGAATAATACACAGGGCAACGAAAAGGGAGCCAAAACTCGCAAAGATGGTCTGCAAGCCCCTTCATCGACAACGATTTGGTTTGCTGACATAAGAAGCAGGCAAAGCTTCTGTGAAACTTGGCGGGAAGCTTCAACTTCTTGCGGGAAATGGAAATGGTGAATCTCGTTAGATGAAAAATTGATCACTCGCGTTTGACTGTTGGCCGACCCGATCCGGGCCCAGAAATTCAGAAAACTGAGTCAATCCGAGTTGACCCGATCAGGACACAACACAACTCGGAACCGAAATAAAAATGATCTCATATTCTCATTAACAATGCATTAATCCAAATATCAGATGGGATTTTTTGGAGGATCAAACCCCTAACTCAGAAGCTGCAGTTTTAATTCGCAATCAAGATGTTTAAATCCAAGAATCATAAACTGTTTCAGCAATATCCCGGACCTTTCTGCATTGGGCAAAGGCAGTTTGTGCATTAACAAACAAGCCCAGATAACACATTCAATAGAAACTACCTGAAGCTGGAATGGTGACCGGAGAATTTTTCGGAGCTGACAAAGATGATCTGTGCATACAGTTTAGAACAGATGTTTGGGATTTCAGTTCATCGTTCTCCAAAGTGACCAAAGAAACTACCTGCAGCTGGAATAGCTTTGTGTTTGGGAACCGGGGATGCTTTGTGAGGAGGAGCTGGCACTGTTTTCTGCTGTGGCGTGGGATTTGGCTTTGAAGAAGCAGGTACAATAAGGAAAGCAACTGGCAATTCCTCTGCGAAAATGTTAATATCAGCTAAGAAGCACACGGTACTCCAGAATTCATTAGACGAAAAAGGTTTCATTTGAGCCTTATAGTTTAGCTCTAGAAGTTTGTTGAAACCACTGCGGTACACGGTACATTGTCGTACACGGTACATTGCAGGCTCTTTTTGCTTGTAGATTCAAACAACTGATACACCAGGATGAACTTGAACACTTAAGCTCAAAGTAGTATCCATGGCAAACAAAAAAAACTAAACTAAACCAAGAGACTTGGGAATCGACAGCATATTGATTATTGATAACATACATACATTGGCAGCAAAGATGATGCATTGCCTGGCGATGACTTGGGCCATGATATGATAGATAGAAGCTATGAAGATATGATAGAAGGCAAGCAGCATTTAAAGTATCCGTTTTTTTTTTAAAAAAAGAATCATTTACAAATTGAGCCATGATAGAAGGAAATATTTAAGATCCAAAGGTGTTCTTCTTTAAATTTAAAGAATTGGGAACCATTTGTTTATTTGTCGCTAATTTTGGCGATTCGCGCGCGCCGCGCGCTAAGAACCTGGCAAACTATAGATTTGATGCCGGAGTTTGATGCTTTTCAATCATTATTACAAGCATTTTGTGTTCACCTTGCAACTCAATCCTATGCCTTACTCTCTCAACTCGATTCTGTTTGTTACTGGCATTGAGTTTAATCATATTCCAAGAGTAGTTGGGACTTGGGATTGAAGTGGCTGGTATATGTAATTTAATACTGAATCAAAAACAATAAAACTCCCATGACGTACAGCAACAATATCGTATACTTGCTAGCATTGTTACCTAACTTTAATTCATTATCGATCACCTGCTTATTCCCATTTTTTTATACCACAACCAGCCAATGGTCCTAAAGGAGCAAGCTTGACGTCCCCTACAATCTTTTCAACTTCATAGAACATAAGGGAGGCCATTGTGTGGCTCCCATGCTGACATTTCTGTAGCGATAAACCTGAAACATGCATGCTGACATTGCCTCAATTAGCTATTTGGTTGCCGATTTGGATGCTCCAAGGTTGGATGATACTTATTTCTGCCAAATGAGAGATTGAGGGGTATTGGTCATTTATAATGTGTTTGGCCTCTACCAAAAAAAAATGTGTTTGGCAGATTGAGTGATGATATTTCTAATGTGAATATGGGCAAGTAGTTTTTTGATCCCCGTTGAGAATTTCATTCCATTTACCTTTGGAAGATGTCAGTGGCGGATCTAGTGTATCAAAGCTAGATGAGCGGAAAAGTTTAGTGATGACAAAGAGAAAAGACAATTAACAAGCCAAAATACGATTATTATATAGTACTTCATAAAAATACAAAAGAAATTCAAGATTTATCAATTATAAGAGTTATTTGACATTCATAATATTAATAAATAGTTTCATGACAAATAAAATATGATCAACGAAATTGTGCTCTACGATCTCCAATCGTTTGGGTTTCGTAAGATCAGACATCCTATTGAATTAAAAGTTACAAAAAAATATAAAAAACAATAAAGTATATAAATTCATTTGGGTGATGTTGTATTACGATTGATCACTCGGTAAAATAATATATAAGCATAAAAATAGCTGATATAAAATACTAATCTCATCTCAATGTCTACAATCAAATTACCAAACAATTCAAAACCCTAATTCAGTAAATTATAAATTAAATAAAAAATAATGAGAAGAGAGTAAAAAAACATACCTCAAGAATTAGATTAAAGAAGTGGTATCCGAAGTTGAATTTTGATAATGCCGAAAAGGATTTAAACATAAGTTGTAAATGAGTCAGAATGTTGAAGACAAAAAGTAAATGAAAATATGAAATACCGAAAAGCGGTGTTACTGTGTGGTACGTGGAAAGAGGATTAGGGGTGAGTAAGCAAACAAATATCAAAACATATGAAGCTTTTAAAGCTTTTGGGCCTTAATCAAGTTAAGGCATTAAGTCCAGCTAACAATTAATGGCCCAACAATTTTTTTTTATAACTAATTCCAAAGATTTCTACCCAGCAATGGGTGGGCTTGCATCCAAAGGCATCCGCCTCTGAAAGATGTGTCTTTGGGGTTGAATAAACGCTCACTTAGGTAACTCTTATCATCTTTAACACTTGGTGCTTTAAATTTTATTTGTTTTGTGAGTTGCTATTATTGAAAAAACAGATTGAATTGGAAACTTTTATGTCTCTCCAAGTGAAGCTTTTATGGAAAATCTTGGTTGAATCGAACAACACTTGGGTGAAAATAGTAACAGATAAATATCTCGGATCATCCGATATTTTGCAATACCATAAGAAGGGCAGTTCATCAAACACGCGAACCTATTTTTAAATTCATTGTCTCTACCTTCTCGAAAATTGAAAAGGAAAGTCTAGCTTTCTCTTGGTGGACATTGTGGTTTTCGAGGAATCTACATCTATTCAGACAGGTGTCAATCCCTAGTATTAGTACAATAAGACATGTTACTAATACCCACGTTACAAACCGGAAGAAAGCCGCTAATTTTGAGGAGGATTTTAACACGGAACGCCCCCTATGTGCAGACTTCCAACCAACATGGAAAACACAAGACCAAAAAAACCTCTTGGCGCAAACCACCTATAGGTACATTCAAACTCAGCTTTAATGAATCTACCCTAGCAAACAACAAAAGCTCCTCTGGGGCTATTATATGATTGAGATTGGAATGAAAAACCTATACAGATTGACTACCAAATTTTAGGCAACCAACCCCCCAACCCCCCCTCTAAAAGCTGAAGTTTTAGCCCTAAAACAATGCGTTACAAAAATCTTGCGTCTACGCCTTAATAAAATACATACTGAATGAGACTCCCTTGTCATAATTAACCACTTATTAAGCAAACATTCCCGCCCCTGATAAATTGAAATGATTTTGACTGATATCAAAATCCTTCTATCGAATGCGAAAGAAGTTTCCTTATTTCACGTGCCTCAGTCAGGCAATATAGGGGCTGATAAGGTTGCTCATATTTTCCACTCTACCGGGGGCATCGATTTCTCTAACAATCCTGGTCTTTTTTACCTCGTCCACAATGATGCTTTTGGGTAGAGTCATTCTCATCCGAACCCTTTCCTAATTAAAAAAAAAAGATTGAATTGGAAACATAAAGTGCATGAAAATCTGAAAATGTAATACCAACTGTGTATAATATTATAAAAGATTTAGGGCTCGTTTGGTATAAACATAGAAGGTAAACGAAATGGAAACAAATTTTGTATAGAAAAATATACTTAGATAAGAGAATAATGCTATTGTTTACATGAAAAATCAGATAAGAGGGGTAATGATTAGAGAAATATAGGGGATATGGTTACCCTTGTTCAAATGAGTGATTGAAATAAGAGGAAATGGTAGTAAATGCCATAAAAACAAAAAAGTTTGCAAAAATACCACATGGGTGGGAAAATTTACACAACTACCATTTTCCCCCAAATTTGCACAAAAGTGCAGGTCACAAGCTCTCCCTTAACCGGATTTTGCCCTTATTTACTTAAAAGGAAAATAAAAGGATGAGAGGGGAGGCTGGGGACGAGAAGTAGGAGAGAAGAAGGAGACCATTCCGGCGAATCGGAAAACGCAGGAGGTTGGGGACGAAGTTGTCGCCGGAGAGGAGAGAAGAAGACCACGCCGGCGTCTAAGTGAAGAGGTAAGCCCCCCTTTCAGTCTCCTTGAAACCCTCGTTCCTTTTCTCCCTTTTTTGCGATGAACGACGAGGATGAAATCACCGGTTAGGGTTTGGGATGAACGACGAGGGTGGCAATGGTTGGACTGGAAATTGGGATGAACGACGAGGGTGACAATGGTTGGACTAGAAATTGGGATATTGGAGAAGTAGAAGACGATTGATTGAGGTTTGGGCCGTGTTTGATTTGGTATTTGATTGTTTGAACGAAAAATTGGGTGACAGGGTTTCGAATTAAGTGACAGTGGTTTCGAATTGGGTGATAAGGGTGCCGATTTATATTTTTGTGCTCTTGGCCTTGTGCGAGTGTGGAATGTGAAATCACCGGTTATGGTTTGGGATGAACGACGAGGGTGGCAATGTTTGGACTGAAAATTGGAATATGGGAGAGGTAGAAGACGATTGATTAAGGTTTGAGCCGTGTTTGATTTGGTATTTGATTGTTTGAAAGTGAAATTAGGTGACAGGAGTTTCGAATTGAGTGACAGTGTTTTCGAATTCGGTGACAAGGGTGTCGATTTATGTTTTTATGCTCTTGGCCTTGTGATGATGGTTTATGGCAATGGCGATGGTGGTTTTGGGGATTGGGGCTGTGTGGCTGATTGATTGAAAGATAAAGGGGCTGGGGACATGGGTGTGAGTGAGGCATGGTCTGATGCCGTGCAATTATCGATGACTCCTGGTGACATTGAGGACAACATGAAGGTTCCATTCGATGGTCCTGTCACTCGTGCAAGGGCCAAGAAGATTCAAGTTGCAACTAAAGCCTTTCTTGTCCGTCACCATGGAACTTTAGAGCAAGGGTTCAGGCCACCCTGGATCACTTGGCTCAAGGTTACACCACCAGCACAAGAAGTGAGCCTGCGTCCACACACGGAGCTCATGAAGACTCGTCTGCACCCACCATGACGCAACTATACTCGGCTTGGTCTTGGAGCACTCGACATCCCTTTGGGCCGAGTGGGCCTAGACCCTTGTCGACTAGGATGGGCCGAGTAACACTTGTGCTTGGGCCGGATTTAGCTAATTTAATTATGTTATTATTTTATGCATATTAGATTAATAAGGTGGAATTAATTATATCTCTTCTAGATATAATCCTTGGCCACCAAGTTATGAAACATTTATCTTATTAGGAAATATTTATCTTAGGTTTATTTTATTTATCTCTAGATAGAATAAATCTATCCGAACCCCTTTCCTTTGCAAGAAAGGATTGGTTAGATCTCCCATAGTTTTCTATAAATTCATGTTATGCACTTTTGAATTAATCAGATTGAATTAGAATTGAGAAACCCCTTTATGGATTAAAGGGTTCTCGATTATCAATCCCAAAAGCTCTTGTGTTCTTGAGATTTTCGGCAATCACAAATCATCACCCTCATCTTGATTCCCATTGGAAACCCTAAACCAAACACATCCTTCAAACAGTTTCTCTCGCAAGAAGAGAAGCCCAGTCCTTGGCGCCGCTCGCTGCCACCATCGCTCCCAGCGAGCGCGGGCGTCCCAGCTCTGCGGGCGCAGGCGTCCGAGCATCCCCAGCACTTGCTCCCGCGCCCTCGCTATCGCTACCCTCGCTCCGCGTCTCTAGCGCCCAGAAACTCCCAGCGCGTTCTCGCTCGCGCGCCCGCTCGCCAACACTCTCGCCTCCAGCGAGAGACATCCTCGCGCATCTGCACCCGCACACCCTGAGGACTCCGTCCTGTGTGCCCAGCGATCTCGCGCAACCCAGCTCCCTTCTCTCTCGTTGTTCTTTGTTAAATCCTGTCGCTATTTCTTAGTTAGAAATTTCTGGAATTTTTATTAAGTGTTAAACTGTCGCTATTTCAGAAATTTAATTACTTGTTTAAATTGTTCCAATCAGGAGATATCAAAGAGCATTGCAAGATCTAGCAAATATACGGCGTGGTTCTTGATCTTGAGCCCACAGGCGAAGGATCGGGTATCCCAAACGTATCAAGTGGTATCGGATTTCAGGTTAATGCAAGTTCTTTACTCTCTTGATTTCTTATTTGAGTGATTTATTTTTCGTGCCTATTTTTCACCATAGCCGCTGCATAAAAGTTAAATCTTTATTATTCACCCATCAAAATTGGCACTTTATTTTTGTTATTCTTTGTTTGGATCTTTAATTTCGATGATATTGAGTTCTTGACTGCAAGTTGTGGTCTTTTATTCCTAGTTGCTACATCTCATGCCTATGACTGTGATTCTTGGATTAAAAGCATTATATGAACTTGCACCACTAAAGAACCCTAATTTCTCCAGTTTCCAGCCTATTTTCCCTATTTTCTTTATTTTTGCTTACTTTTAGATCATCGTAGCTTGTTATTTTTTATTTTTATTTTTTCTCTTATTTTCGGTTACTGCATTTTATTTACAGCAGCTATTTCATAGCCAAAAAAAAAAAAGAAAAAGTCGAGAGCTTCAAAAAAAAAAAGAGAAAGAAAGAAAAGTTTATTCTTTTCTTGCTACATGTTAGATGATCTAATCGGTTTTAAGCATTACAAAAGAACCCTACTTGTGTGATTTTGTGCTGTGCCGACACAGGAGCCTTGGTCACACCCCTCTTTTTCTGAACCGTGTTGCAACCGTCAGATAATAGTTGACGGAGTGTGTGCACTTGATTGCCCTTGTGATTGCTATTGTCGATTATTACACATTCATATTTTTCAAGCATCACATTGTAGATCTTATTCTATACATATTAAGTCGCTTGTTTATACTTGATATCCTTAATATCCGACTTGTGGCTGATTTAATTTGCAATTTTGATTATTACTTGTTGTCTTCAATATTGCAAAATTCTGTGTCCAGGGGAATTGCTTGAATATAGTGCCTTGTTTTCTCGCTCTTTGATTTCTAAAACTTGAATCACTCTTAGGAATCACTAGAGCTTGCATTACTTGGTTTCTGGTCTTTGCTTCGTTTACTTGTTGCTCTTCTGATATTGTAGGAACATGTCGAACGATAGCGACCCCAACCCTTCCTCTACCCCACCTACTACCATTACTACGATTTGAGGACAAATCGAAGTCAAGTGGAGGAGAATGATGACGTGCAATTATCGATGACTCATGGTGACATTGAGGACAACATGAAGGTTCCATTCGATGGTCCTGTCACTCGTGCAAGGGCCAAGAAGATTCAAGTTGCAACTAAAGCCTTTCTTGTCCGTCACCATGGAACTTTAGAGCAAGGGTTCAGGCCACCCTGGATCACTTGGCTCAAGGTTACACCACCAGCACAAGAAGTGAGCCTGCGTCCACACACGGAGCTCATGAAGACTCGTCTGCACCCACCATGACGCAACCATACTCGGCTTGGTCTTGGAGCACTCGACATCCCTTTGGGCCGAGTGGGCCTAGACCCTTGTCGACTAGGATGGGCCGAGTAACACTTGTGCTTGGGCCGGATTTAGCTAATTTAATTATGATATTATTTTATGCATATTAGATTAATAAGGTGGAATTAATTATATCTCTTCTAGATATAATCCTTGGCCACCAAGTTATGAAACATTTATCTTATTAGGAAATATTTATCTTAGGTTTATTTTATTTATCTCTAGATAGAATAAATCTATCCAAACCCCTTTCCTTTGCAAGGAAGGATTGGTTAGATCTCCCATAGTTTTCTATAAATTCATGTTATGCACTTTTGAATTAATCAGATTAAATTAGAATTGAGAAACCCCTTTATGGATTAAAGGGTTCTCGATTATCAATCCCAAAAGCTCTTGTGTTCTTGAGATTTTCGGCAATCACAAATCATCACCCACATCTTGATTCCCATCGGAAACCCTAAACCAAACACATCCTTCAAACAGTTTCTGTCGCAAGAAGAGAAGCCCAGTCCTTGGCGTCACTCGCTGCCACCATTGCTCCCAGCGAGCGCGGGCGTCCCAGCTCTGCGGGCGCAGGCGTCCGAGCATCCCCAGCACTTGCTCCCGCGCCCTCGCTATCGCTGCCCTCGCTCCGCGTCTCCAGCGCCCAGAAACACCCAGCGCGTTCTCGCTCGCGCGCCCGCTCGCCAACACTCTCGCCTCCAGCGAGAGACGTCCTCGCGCATCTGCACCCGCATACCCTGAGGACTCCGTCTTGTGTGCCCAGCGATCTCGCGCAACCCAGCTCCCTTCTCTCTGGCTGTTCTTTGTTAAATTCTGTCGCTATTTCTTAGTTAGAAATTTTTGGAATTTTTATTAAGTGTTAAACTGTCGCTATTTCAGAAATTTAATTACTTGTTTAAATTGTTCCAATCAGGAGATATCAAAGAGCATTGCAAGATCTAGCAAATATACGGTGTGGTTCTTGATCTTGAGCCCACAGGCGAAGGATCGGGTATCCCAGACGTATCATGGTCGGACCGAGTTTAGGAATATATTGTAGTCAAGTGACAAGGTTAGTTATGTTAAGCGACACAAATTACTTAGTTGGGTGACACGGGATTAAAAAAATTATGGGAATGACAATCCAAACATCCTAACCATTTTCTAGATCTCAGATGCTGCAAAAGCCGAGGCCGTTCAAGGTAAAAAAAAACAACAGGGGTCCAGGAGGTATGCAACCATAAATGAGAGATGTCCGTGGAGAGGATGAAGGGGAAACATTGGGAGGTTGAGGAGAACCACATTAAGGCCGAGGAGACGGAGGGACCACCTAATGTGGATGACCAGCCACCACCAAAAGAACATAAAGGGGAGGTAAATTGGTTGTTAGTTCACAAGGTATTTTCACTTAAGGGTCATGGGTTAATACAAACTGGGATTGTCATATTTGAATTTGTAGTAGTCAACTGGCAAGGTTATTTACGTCAAGCGACACGATTTACTTAGTTGGGTGACATGGGATAACAAAATTTATGGGAATGACAGTTGAAACATCCTAACCAATTGCAAGATCTCAGAGGCTGCAAAAGCGGACCCCGTTCGAGGCAAGAAGAGTAAGAGAGGTCCAGGAGGTGATGGAGAAGTAAAGTCTCCCCCTATGAAGAAACCGCGGGGCCGAAAAGGGGAGAACGTTGTCGAAGGCGCGGACGCGATTGAGCTGAGACTTGTATCTGTGTCCGACAACGATGGCTTCCTCCGCTGGATAGTCATTGTTATGAACTTTGTTGTTATTGTAGTAGGTTGTTATGAACTTCGTTGTTATTGTCGTAGGTTTTTATGAACGTTATTGCTCCAAACATATAGTTGACGATGGTAGTTGACTAGGTTGTTATTGTAGTACGTTGCTATGAACTTTGTTGCTTTCTATATAATGTTCGTTGGTCATAAGTTGTAGAATGTTATGATATTTTTATGATATTTGTTGGTCGGTAGTTGACTATGTTGTTATGCTCGAAACTTTGGTTATCGACGTACCATCAGATTCAAATAAGTGACACGATAAATAATTCATGTGACACAGGATTCCAAACAGGTGGCAATGGTGATTTCTTCATCGAAGTAGGAGAAATGCTCATAAATGTAATCATCAAATTCACACAAGTGCCAAGGGTGATTTTCTTATGTGACTAGAACAAACACTCAGACGAGTCTGCACATCAGTCTTTGATGCAAATAATTGTCCCTCCGAAAGTTCTGTCACGTTGCGTCGTGGATCCTGGGTGCGAGGCGTTGATCTCTCCACCATAGCTTGAACGTTCTCCACCGTAGTTGGGGATATGCTGAACCTCGGAATCCAATCTTCAAGTTCCCTCATCAACTCATCCTCAACTTTCTCCCTCTCTATCGACACCCTCATACCCAGGTCATCCTCGACACCCTTCCACTCAAAATTATCCTAGACTTCCCGCTTCACTCCGACGTCTTCGTCCTCATCCTCCTCCTGGCTGCTTGTGGATATGACCTCCAACCCCTCATACATGTCACCTTGGCAGTTTACCGTGTCATCTGAGGAGTAGTCTGTTTCACCCAATTGGATCACATCCATACCCTTACCCTTGTCCCCTTTATACATATGCTTGTCACCAGTTCTAAAACCTCTGTCAGTAATGTCTACTGCACCCAGTTTCTTACTCTTCCCTATGGCCTCCATCACCTCACCCAAGTGGATTACCTCCGAACCCTTACCCTTTTCACCTACATACATATGCCTTTCACCAGTTCCAACAACCGTTGAAGACGAGAGTGACGCATACTTTGGCGTTTTCCCCTGAAAATGAAAAGTGTGATCAACACTATGGTTCATAGGTATCTACTTTTCGAAAAATATGAGGAGAAACAAGAGAGACGCCTACCCATTGCAACTGAGAATTAGGGTTTCTCATAAACCAATGTGACACGTAAGTTTCTGAACACTGACACGAACAAGGAATGAGGCCGACAAGTGCTCTACAACTGGACCTTGAGGCCGACGGATTTTCTTCAATGGTGGCCTTCTTCTCCAGCCCTTTTGTCCAGTTGAGGAAGAAATTGAGTGTTCTCTCCCCTCCTCTCTTTTTATACTTTGCAAATTGGAGGGAAAACCTTATCACATCACCCTTTTCCCTTTTCATCATTAGAGTCATATCACTCCCTCTCTCCCCTAGTTTTGGCGCCAAATTTCCCACAAAAACCTCCTCTCTCTCCTGGTCATTCCTCTCTCTCTCTCTCTCTCTCTCTCTCTCTCTCTCTCTCTCTCTCTCTCTCTCTCTCTCTCTCTCCTGGTCACTCATCTCTCTCCATTCGGATGACCTGCAACCAACTTTCCTCTTCCTCATTTTTATTTGCACAAATACCATACATGCTAGTTTTGCAAATTCTACAAAAAAGTGGCATTTTTGCAAAGTGACACAAAAAAGTGTATAGTTATGCAAATTGCCCTTGAAATAATGAAGAACAAAACTAATTTTGTATGATTAGAGAAGTATGGGGATATGGTTACCTTTGTTCAAATGAATGATATGGTTACCCTTGTTCAAATGAGTGATTGAAATAAGGATAATTAATTTTTTTAACAATATGTATTTAAATTATAATGAACTATGTTTATTTTCTTTCCCTTTTCCTTTTCAAAATTTAAACCAAACAAGCCGTTATATTGCAGCGGTAAACAAGAATGAGGACTATCATTTATCAACTATGAGAATATGGGTTGTCGTCTATGGGTTGGCATAGGATTGAGGATATAGATTGTTGAAAACCGAGATTCGAGATAACGAAAACAATTGAGCGGAATCGAGTGATAAAGAACGAGAAACTCAAACAAAACATGCAAGAACGAACACCAGAGTTTTACGAGGTTCGGCAAAATATGCCTACGTCCTCGGGGCCTCAAGAGTCAATAATCGGCTGAATCCACTAAGTAATCGTTGATCTAGCATGTATGCGCCTCAGAGATATAGAAAGAAGAAGATCCCCCCTATGTGGGATGACCGGAGATCGAAGAACGCTTCGATACTCCCAAACCCTAGATCTCCAGACGTGAGAGAAGCAGCAACCCAAGCCAGGAGCTTCGTTGCGCCACCACAAGGAGATCACCGAGATCAACCAACGCCTTCGCCTTCACAATCACCGGGGAGGAGCCAGAGACAAACCCTAGAAACCCTTTGAGAGCTTTTGTGAAGAGACGGAAGGGAGAGAGAGAGAGAGCTAATATGAGCCTCCAGAAGCTGGAATAGAGCTTAAATATCTAGGTCACCAGATCTCAAGCGAAGCTGATGCGGGACCATCCAAGACACCTTCGGATGATGTCCTTCTCAAGAGGATGAAGAACGCCCCACCATGGGAGAAGATCCAAATGTGCAAATGACGTTTTAGACTCGTTCAGAATGTTTGACAGCTTTTTGACGTTTCAGTAAAATGAGTCGTATGCATTCAATATTAATCAGATTGAGGCGCGCCATACCTTGTCGGAACGAGGACGAAGAGATCTACAACTTTGCTGTTGAAGATTTTTCCAGATTCGACCTAGAGCTTGGCCGCAAATCAACATCTTTGCAAGCTGTCACTGTTTTGACGGGAATAAAGAACTTTCTTTTGTTATTTTTAGTAACCTTCTTTATTTAAGTTATTTTAGGTAATTTAGAGATTTTTTTAATTTCTCTTTAATTATTATTTCTATCTAAAATCAGCCCTTAGGGTTATAAATAGAGGCTGATCTCCTTGTAAAACATAAGACGTCTTCCATTATGAATGAAATTTCAGTTTGTGTGAAACAAAATTGAGAGAAAGTCGATCGATTAGAAGCATGGCTCATCGATTGCAACTATTGGTATTGATCTAGCTTGGTTTGCTTTGTGTTCATCAACTTCGCAAGACTTGGTGATCCTAGTATCCACGAGCCCCCTCCTTGTGCCTCCAAGTTGTCCGTTTGGTTGTGTAGGGTTGTAGAGGCGGGTTATATAGTCATTGGTATTGGTTCCTACCCTCTTAGGAGGCCTGGCCGCCTGGGGTCTTTATCTTTTTCTATATAGATCGACTCAGTCCTTATCGGTCGTGTCTTTCAATTCTTGCATTCAATTTCGAGTCTTTATCAATCTTTATCGAGTCTTTCTTGTTCTTGTTGCTGTCGACATTGAGTTCTTGCAGTTCTTGATGTTTTTTGTTGAGTCTTGATCGATCTTGATCCAATGGTGATCGATTCTTTGAGTCTTTTGCTGCGTTCTTTTGGTTTCTTGAGTTTCTTGAGTGTTTCTTTAAGTTTCTTGCTTGTTTGTCGAAGATCGGGCCATCTCACGGCTAACCCCGTATCAAATTGGTATCAGAGCTTTGCCGACATCAAGATTGAGTATTTTTCTTTTCCTAAACACAAAAACACAAAAATAGAGTCTTTTCTTTATTTGGTCTTTTACTTCTTACATTCTTTATTTATTATTGCACTAATCTTCAGTTTGTAATTGTTTGTGGTTGCATAGCCTAAACACAAGCTTAGCCGAGACCAGTGGAGTCGACCAAGCCGTGTGCACAACCCCTTGTGTTCACCCTAGAGCCGACGGCAGCCTGTTGTCCCCATAAGTCCAAGCTTTGGCCGATTCCTACCTTCCACAAAGACAAACCCTAGTTTGTTATCTTTCTATCCTTTTCTATCTTTGGGAATTTTGATTTATCTTTTATCTAATTCCTTTTATCACTTGCCTTATTAAAAATCAGATTTTATTTGGTGGAATTAATTCATTATATCTATCAAATATCACTTTAAGGCTAAGATATATCCACTTTCCTATTTTATCCAAAGGTTGTCTATTTATTTATCTTTAGGGCTACAAAATTAATCCTTTCACCATTATTTCTCAGATTTTCGAGTCCTCCCTTTTGCATTAAGTCTTTCTTGCATTAGTTTACAAAAAAAAAAAATATAAAATTCAAAAAAAATAAAAAAGATTTATCTTGGACCTAGGAGGATAAAATTCACTAGGGGTAAAAGTAAGTCAAAAAAAAAAGTGTTTGCTTGATCTAGTGCAAGAAAGCTCCCAAATGACCAAATTTGGTGAACCTCTCAAGCCCTAAGTCGACAGCCCTTCTACCCAAACATATACCTCCCACAAATCACAAAATTGAAACCCTACCTTGCAACTACAACATCCTAACTTAAAGGTTTTCAATCAAAAGAGATAAATTTCCATACTTTCTTAGTTTTTCTTTTTTATTTCTCTTTATTTCCAGTTTCTGTCGAGTTGTTGTTGGCTGTGTCGAGCACTTTTTCTCCATTATTGAGTGCTTGTATTGCTGAATCGAGTTTTTGCTTGAATGTTGATTTGCCCAAGGCGGATTGCCCCAACAAGCGTGACATACCAATTAGAGAGGGAGTGTGAGCGAAACACTTGTGAGCTTGTTTATATTTTTACTAACCTTTCACATAGTTCTTTGTTTGTCGTTATTTGCAATGTCTAATAACCAGGGTAATGACTGGTACAATACCTTCATGGAGAACATAGCTAAGATGAATGCCAGCATAGCTAAGATGGAAAACAGCCTTGCGGCAATAGAGCTTCAGCGTTTTGGCTCTAATACGGTGTTCGTACAAGGAGTCCCACCTAGAGATGAAGTGCCACCAATTGAAAGGGAAGAAACTCATCCTATTTCTACTCAACTTAATGTTTCTTCTAGCATAGATAATTCGCTGATTAATGATCATGTAAATCATGTTGCTAATAAGGATCAAGATCTTAGTTTACTTGCCTCTAAAGATGATTGCATTGAATATGAGCATGATGATTCTTTGATTGTTAATAAATCTTGAAGTGTTCGACTCATGTCTGGTGATAATAATCAAAGAGAAGAGTTGAGTCATATTAAATGCATAGAAAACGACATACTTAGTAATATGATCATGGATGATGGAAATTGTTCTCACATTGCTAGCCTTGAATTAATTGAAAATCCAACCTTGAAAAAGGATGAAAACTTGCTAGCATTGGATGGAAACTTAGGGATTAATGACCAAGCCAAAGTGCATGTTAAGTTGGAACATCATGACATTGATATGGAATCTGAATTATGCACTCATAAAGTTTCTTTTCTTGGTTTTGTAGAGAGCTCTAATGGCCTACAAGTTGATGAAGCTGAGACAATAACCATCAAGGAGTGGTCAATCCCTACATCAATCGGTCTTGATCTAGCTTGGTTTGCTTTGTGTTCATCAACTTCGCAAGACTTGGTGATCCTAGTATCCATGAGCCCCCTCCTTGTGCCTCCAAGTTGTCCGCTTGGTTGTGTAGGGTTGTTGTAGAGGCGGGTTATATAGTCATTGGTATTGGTTCCTACCCTCTTAGGAGGCCTGGGGTCTTTATCTTGTTCTATATAGATCGACTCAATCCTTATCGGTCGTGTCTTTCAATTCTTGCATTCAATTTTGAGTCTTTATCAATCTTTATCGAGTCTTTCTTGTTCTTGTTGCTGTCGACATTGACTCTTGTAGTTCTTGATGTTCTTTGTTGATTCTTGATCGATCTTGATCCTATCTTGATCGATTCTTTGAGTCTTTTGCTGCGTTCTTTTGGTTTCTTGAGTTTCTTGAGTCTTTCTTTAAGTTTCTTGCTTGTTTGTCGAAGATCGGGCCATCTCACGTCTAACCCCGTATCAGAAGCCAAGGCCAAAACGCAGAGCTTCACTCAACTAGATCAGGCTACCGGGCTTGCTCCACCATCTGGAGAGATTTGGGCTCGGGAATGGGCCTAAAGCCCACACATCCGGGTAAGGTCTTCTTACATACATATATCATACATATTATATATATATATACAATATAGGTTATACACTATACCCCACTATTGTCCATTAGACTCGTTAGAGGATCAAGTCGACAACTCGACTCAATACGACTCAGTCGAGTCTAACTACAACCGTGCATCCATGTATACCTTAGCATATAATATATACGTTATATGTACACTCATCATACACACATACATAATACAAGCACATAACAATATTACATGCAACATATATGAAAGCATGACATAGGGAAATAAACGCATAGCCTTACTACAAATCACCCTCTATTTTTCTAAGTCTTGCTCCAGGCAGACTATAACCTAGCAAAGTGGATTCAAAGCTGGTCCGTCCTCAGCCCAGTCATGCAAAGATCACCCATGGACATCCTCCAAATGGAGGAAGTTCCTGCAGAACACAAATTTATCATAAGGAACAATTTTAGTGCCAAAATCTGTAGGATTAAGTTTACCATCAATCTTCTTAACATGTATGACATTATCTTCCACTTTCTCACGAATAAAATGGTATCTAACATCAATATGTTTAGTACGCTCATGGTACATGGGGTCCCTGCAGAGATAGAGTGCACTTTGACTGTCAATGTGTAAGACAGTAGTGTAGTGCTTCTTCTCTATCTCCTTAAGGATGCCTTGCAGCCAGATAGCCTCCTTGCAGGCCTCTGTTGCTGCTATGTACTCAGCTTCAGTGGATGAGAGAGCAACTATGGGTTGTTGCTGAGACTTCCCGGAGATACAATTGTCTGCCCATGTATGCACATAGGAGGTAATAGACTTCCTGGTGTCTTTATTTGAAGCATAATCAGCATCCACAAAGCCATGTAAGTCATAAGAGGAGGAGTGTTCAGCATATAACAAAGACAGGTTAGCAGTACCAAGCAAATATCTCAAAAGATATTTCATAGACACCCAGTGCTTCTCAGCCTGAACCTACTGAGAGTGCTAATAGCAAATGCAAGGTCAGGACGAGTACAGATCATAGAGTACATCACTGAGCCTACAACAGCATCATAAGGAATAGATTTCATTATGTTAAGCTCAGCAATAGATAACTTTCCTTTTATCTTAGTGAGATCAAGATGAGCACCCAAAGGAATATTGTTAATCTTGTTACTAGAAATATGAAACCTATCAAGAACCTTATGCACATAACCACACTGATGCAACCACAGTCTCTTATGCTTCCTATCTCTTATAATAGACATGCCTAAAATCTTTTTAGCAATGCCTAAATCTTTCATGTCAAAATGCTTTTGTAAGTTTCTTTTAATTTCATGAACAACATCCATAGATTTAGAAATAAGCAAGATGTCATCCACATATAAAAGCACATAAAGCATAGGACACTTATTGACACCTTTGAAGTATGAAAAGGTATCAAACTTGCTCCTTTTAAACCCTAGACTGAATCTCATGCACTTATCAAATTTGATATTCTATTGTCTAGGTGATTGCTTTAAACCATAGATGGATTTATTTAACAAGCAAGCATGATTAGGATGCACATAATCAATGAAGCCCTTGGGCTATCTCATGTAAATAGTCTCATCCAGATCACCATGAAGAAAAGTTGTCTTAACATCCATTTATTCTAACTCAAGATCATAAACAGCAATCATGGCAAGCAACAGTCTCAGAGTTTTATATTTAACAACAGGAGCAAATATTTCATTGTAATCCTCACCCTCTCTTTGGGTAAAACCTTTAGCAACCAACCTAGCTTTATACCTAGGAGGGTCAGACTTAGAAATGCCTTCCATAAGCTTGTAAATCCATTTACAGTCAATTAATCTAGCATTTACAGATTTAGGGACCAAAGCCCAGGTTTTATTCACATTCATAGATTCAATCTCATCATTCATAGCATGTTTCCAATTGGCAGAGTGCACACATCTCACAACTTGTTCATAGGTTTCAGGAGTATAAATTTTCACAACATCAGAAACCAAGCATGCAAACTCAACAATGTTATTAATGAACCTTTTATTTGGTATAACAGTCCTATGACTCCTATCCCTAGTCAACTGCCAATTAGTGAGATCATGCCCTTCAGTGACTGAAGAACCAGAGGAACCAGAACCAGACACAGGCAAAGAATCAACAACATTATCCTCATTCATAGAAATAGGAGAAGTAGAAGAGGAATTAGGTTCATTATTTACTCCCCCATCCAATTGGTGAGGTTGCAAATCATCAAGTTGCATAGCATCAGAAACAGTAGCAGAAGAAGTAGACACAGATGAACCAGGTGCAGAGAGAGTAGAGGAAGAAGATGGAGAAAAACCACTGTCAAACTCATCACCAGAATCAACATCATTTTGCTCAGGCACAAAGAATTGATCCTCTTGTACCTGCAAGTTAGCATCTGTAACAGCAGAGGAAGCTTTCTTAAAGTGAAATTCATGCTCATTGATAAAGACATTTCTACTCACAATTGTTTTATAAACACCAGGTTGGACAAGAAGCAACTTATAACCCTTAACCCCTTCAGGATAACCAAATAAAACACATTTTTGGGACCCATGATTAAGTTTACCTTGGTTAACATAAGAAAACACAGTGCAACCAAAGGGTTTAATGTGGTCTAAGTTTGGTTTTCTTTTAGTCCACAACTCATAAGGGGTTTTAAAATCAATTACAGAAGGATTCCTATTTATCAAGTAAGCAGCAGTAACAACAGCTTCACCCCACAAGCAATGTTTCAAACCAAAAGATATAAGCATGCATCTAGCCTTTTCAAGGAGAGTCTTATTCATCCTCTCAGTAGTACCATTCTGTTGGGGAGTTCCAGGTATGGTTAAGTGTCTCTTAATACCATTAGACTTGCAGTACTCATTGAACAAAGAATTACAGAACTTAAGACCATTATCAATTTTTAAGCATTTAACAGTCAAACCAGTTTCATTTTCAACTCCAACTTTCCAATTGTTAAAGGTTTCAAAAGCCTCATCTTTAGTTTTAAGCAAATAGACCCAGACCTTCCTACTGTAGTGATCAATAAGAGACATGAAATATCTCTTATGACCTACAGTAGGAAAAGGAGAGGGTCCCAAAAAATCAGAATTTTTATATTCAAGAGGTGCAGCAGCAACATAAGATGAATGCTTAAAACCTTTTCTAGTATGCTTCCCTAGAATACAATTTTCACAGAGATCAATCATGCATGGTTTGAAGTTGATGATGCCAGTTTTATGCAAGTGTTCTAAGCCTTTATTGCCTATGTGACCCAATCTATTATGCCACAACATAGTATCATATAGAGACATAGTATGAACAGAAGCAGTAAAGGCAGAGACAGGACAATTCACAACAGGAGTAGCCAAAGATTCATAAAGACCTTTCTTTCTTAAGCATTTAATGACAGGCTTCCCATTTTTAGAAATCATCCTAACACCATTAGAACTGGAAATATCATAACATAATTCTTCAAAAGCACTTTCAAATAGCAAGTTTCTCCTCAAATCAGGAACCCATTTAACATCCTTAACAATTCTAATCACATCATCAAACATTTTCAAGGCAATAGATCCAACACCTTTAATTTTAAGAACAGAGTGATCACCCAGCATGACAGTACCAGCATCAAAGCATTTAAGATTAAAGAACCAAGACTTATGAAAGGTAACATGCATGGTACACCCAGAATCCAAAATCCAAGTAGTAAAATCAGTGTCACTTAATAATGCAATAACTTCATGAGTAACATAAGGATGGGATTCACAGATAGCAGACACATTAGGTTTCTTACCAGCTTTAATATCCCTTTTCTTTTTAAAACAATGCTTCTCAAGATGACCAGTTTTATTGCAGTAAGTACACAAAGGATGAGATTTATTAGGTTTTTCACCACTGGATTTATCAGAAGACACATAATCGGATTTATTATCTTTATTTTCATGTTGCTTATTTTTCTTATTGCCTTTGTACTTAGACTTCATCATAAAAACCTCATCTTTATTTTCAGGTTTAGGATCAGCCTTATTGCCATTCACAGTTTTAAACACCTTCATATTTTCATTTTTCTGTATGATAGACTCAATAAGCTCATTTTTAGTCAACTTAGTAGTACCATACTGAACAACATCAGAAAAGGTAGTAAACTGAGCTGGCAAAGAATTAAGCAACAAAACACACAATTTAGTCTCATCAACCTTGTCACCACATCTCTCCAGATCTTGTGTAATAGACAAGAATCTATCAAGATTATATGCAAGAGTGCAAGTAGTAGACATTTTATAATTGAAAAGTTTGTTGAAGATATTTACCCTACTTGGTAATGATTTTACCAAGTATAATGTTTACAACATCTCCCAGAGTTTATCAGCTATTTTGCAATCCAGAACTTGCCTAGCTACCTAATCAGAGAGTCTCAACATAATCTCACTATGTGCCAGTTTATCAAGACGTTTAATCTCCTTCTTCTTGTCCTCATCATAGTCTCCAGTGACAGCTTCATAGGAGTTTTCTTTGATTAATATAGCCTTCATTTTTACCTGCCACATTGCAAAGTCAGTTGTGCCATTGAAGGGTTTAAGACGGTAAGATTCACCCATGTTTATAGTTAAGAACTTAAAAAAACTTTAAGAAAACCTAACAAAACAGACAGTAAATCAAGCAAACGATTCAAGAAAAAACCTTGAACCTTAAGCAGAGCACAGAATCAAACACACACAAGCCTAGATCTAACAAACAAGGCATGGTATGTCACGTAAGGGGGGTTCAGCACCAGCGATGTCGCCTTTTAGGTCTGTCCGAGGCCTTACGTCCAGTCTCTATCCCTAGAAGTCAAGAATGAGCCAGGAAATCGAGAGCGGGACTCTCAAGCTTTGATACCACTTGTTGAAAACCGAGATTCGAGATAACGAAAACGATTGAGCGGAAGCGAGTGATAAAGAACAAGAAACTTAAACAAAACATGCAAGAACGAACACCAGAGTTTTACGAGGTTCGACAAAATATGCCTACGTCCTCGAGGCCTCAAGAATCGGCCGAATCCACTAAGTAATCGTTCAATAGAGGGTTACAATCAAGCAATGCAAAGCCTCAGAGATATAGAGAGAAGAAGATCCCCCTGTGTGGGATGACCGGAGATCGAAGAACGCTTCGATACTCCCAAACCCTAGATCTCCAAACGTGAGAGAAGCAGCAACCCAAGCCAGGAACTTCGCTGCGCCACCACAAGGAGATCACCGAGATCAACCAACGCCTTCGCCTTCACAATCGCCGGGGAGGAGCCAGAGACAAACCCTAGAAACCCTTTGAGAGCTTTTGTGAAGAGACGGAGGGGAGAGAGAGAGCTAATCTGAGCCTCCAGAAGTTGGAAGAGAGCTTAAATAGCTAGGTCACCAGATCTCAAGCGAAGCCAAGGCCAAAACGCAGAGCTTCACTCAACTAGATCAGGCTACCGGGCTTGCTCCACCATCTGGAGAGATTTGGGCTCGGGAATGGGCCTAAAGCCCACACATCCGGGTAAGGTCTTCTTACATACATATATCATACATATTATATATATATATATATATATATATATATAGGTTATACACTATACCCCACTATTGTCCTATTTGTCCATTAGACTCCTTAGAGGATCAAGTCGACAACTCGACATAATACGACTCAGTCGAGTCTAACTACAACCGTGCATCCATGTATACCTTAGCATATAATATATACGTTATATGTACACTCATCATACACACATACATGATACAAGCACATGACAATATTACATACAACATATATGAAAGCGAGATATAGGAAAATAAACACATAGCATTACAACATAGACGTATTTGGGTTGAGGTTGATTTCTAAATTGTACTTCGTACTTAATTTCATTGAGAAGGGTGAAGATGCTATGCTGTCAAGGTTTCTATGATAGGACCTAGATTGTAAGATTGAGTCGTACTTTTCAAATAAGGTGGCGAATTCGCCTGCTAACTTTATCTTCAAAAAACAATATTGTTGCATCATGTTGGACTTATTGTATTTCTACTATGCTCCTTTTTTCAATTATAGAGGTTCGTTTGCTTTACCTTTAATTAGGCTACATCTTCTCCTGCTCCACTCCCCCTTACTGATGATGTTTTTTCATAGCTAGTATCACCCTCAGGGATGTTCTTGGTTAGATTGCGTTGTCAATCTTCAAAATTCTTTCCGGTTCAAAAAAAAAAAAAAAGAATGACCACATGTGTTGGGGTATTTTCAGAAAACCACCGCTTATTTTATTTTTTGCATAAAACACTCCTTCGAAATTCCATTATTCAAAATCTATATAAAATACTAAAACATAGGCCGCTGGAGCGACCTCACGGCAACGGAATTTTCTGAATTAAAACGGGATTATTTTTACTTACGTGTCATATTCTGGATTAAAGTGGTATTATATTTTTGGTTCACATCAATTAATAAATCAATATAGTTAGGTAAAAATCTTATCTTGTTAGACCAATATATTAAGTGGCTATAAAACTATAAAAATTTAGTTAACATAATCCTCATATTATAGCCACGTCAAGCTAATTTAATTAAATAGTAAATCCAAGTTATTTAAAAAAAATGTGATCTTTATTATCAGATTGAATTGAACCATATCATTAAATTTCGCTTAAATACGTACTTATATATATGTAACTTACGAACTGATAGAGAATACAAATTAATATATGATTAAAGTTAGTAAAACAACGTTTAAAAGGGGAGAAAAAAATCATTCTTCAATCACATATATTTTAGCCACCTCATACAATTACGGATCCACACTTTCATAAATAATCACAATTAATTCAAATAATAAAATGTTATATATCTTTATTAGTGACTTTTTATCTATATCTATATATAAAATACTAAAGCAGATATATTAAACGGGTTTTGGTGCGATTTTGCATCTATGAAATTTTTTGGATTAAAACGAGATTATTTTTTCATATGTGTCATATTTTGAATTAAAATGGTATTATCTTTTTTGGACACATCAATTAATAAGTCAATATAGTTAGGTAAAATTTTATCTTTTTCGATCAAATAATCTATCCAATATAACCTTATATCCCAATAAAAAAGTCCATCCCGTCAAATATGATGAAATTTTTTACAAAGATCCATCAAATTTGAATAATTTTTTTTATAAAAGAAATAATATTTTGATTTTTTTTGAAAGAAAATTGGTTGGAATATGACCAATTTTATACATATATTATTTATATGCATGTAGTTTAGGAGAATATGATTTAGGTGCAATAATTTTATATTTATATCTTTTTTTATTTTGCATTGAAGATCATAAATATTGACATTGGATCCACTTTTTAGTCCATTAGTTTTGGACTTATGTCCGATTTGTAATGTTAAATAAATTAACAATTGAAAGTATTTAACAAAACCCCCAAAATAATAATAAACAATTATTAAAAAATAAACCCATATCAATATCATCAATCAATCAATCAATATCAATGTATCAATCATCAATATCAATCAATCATCAATCATATCAATCAATCATCAATCAATATCTAATATAATACTAAAACACGGACAGTGATTCTCTTACCCTTTGGTAAGCTTATCCGGGGGTAAAATTGTAACATCCTTCTGGTCAAAAGTAAGTCAAACTTTAAAAAAAAAATGAAAATAGAGAGAGTAGGGTAATAATTACTTGCAGCTTTTTGTATTACTCTTTATTACTCCTATTTCCTAGACTACTCTATATCCTAAAGCCTATAATTTCAACTTATTTTTTTGTGTGTTTGATAAATAAGGTTGAGAAAATTATTTAGAGCTCTCAAATTTTTTATCTATGTCACACATATGTAAATGTATATAAAAAATAGTTGGGCTTGTTTAAACTTTATTCATTAATAAATTAAAGGGTTGTTAGCACCATTATTTTTACATGTGATAAAGAAGGCTGAGAAAATAAAATTTGTATGTTGTAAACATAAATTTTGACTAAAAATTTGTAAGTTTTAGAATAATTTTCATTATTATTTTAAGTAAAATAATAAGAATTTATTTAAAGTGATAAAACCCCTTATTATTCTAAGTATTTAATTTATAAATTTTAAATAAAATAAAATAAATAAATTCCAATATATATAAGTGGATTATATAATATAATATGTGGTCTAAGTTGGTTAACTGAACTGAACCCATTGAAAAAAGAAAAACAGTGAACCGGATCGGTTCAGCTTCATCATCTTCAACCTCCGATCCCGTCTGTAAAAATGGGTAAAATTTCAACCCCTCCAATCTCACTCGAAACTGAACCAAATCCATTCTAAAAGCTTCCCCATGTGTTGTTATGTAGATTCCCATAACCAATTTTGAAATTTCGGTGTGCCCTCACCTATTTTGTAACGGCCCAGAATTATGATTTCCAGGTTACGTTTCAAGGGATAAAACCCCTTGTTCGGATCTTACAATCCAGGTACGGGTCGAGGTTTCAAACTCATTTAAGATTAGTAGAAAGAGGGATCTCAAGCCCTAAAACCTTGAAGGGTCGTTGGGTACCCTTTACCTGTCCTAAGTCTATGTTGCAAAATCCAATTCAACCGAAAGTAAAGCGGAAGCAAAACTAGGATACAAATGCCACGACAGAACCGGGTCAAAACTAAATCATAAGTGGGTGGTTACCATTTATAACGAGTTAGAGAATTAGCCAGATTCTTCGATTCGCAAAAAAGGGACCCCGTCATATAGACATCGAGCACTCAAAATCTGCAGAAAATACCTTTAAAAGAAGAACGGGGAAAGGAGTCAGATCGAGCCACTCATGCGGGACCGGCAGTCCTCGCTGAGGCCACATAGTATGTGCTATACCTAATAAAGATGCTCTAATGTAGTACGAAAGTTAAACACACTAACATGCTCCTAGTTCATAATAATGTGCAGAAATACTGTAAAGGGCCCAAGACAATGCCAAATGGCATATCCCTCTCCTACCTCCACCCCCTTCCGATAGGGCGGAGACTGGCCAGCTCGTGAATGCATTCCATTATAATCGGGCGACACGCATGCCCAACCCGCTCCACAATAAAGCCCGCAGGCATCTCATAATATAAGGAAGTTCATGACTCGAATGACTCAGGGTACCTGATGAGGCTGGGCTACCCTATGACCCTAGCAAAGACTCTAGGACTATCACAAATAACGGTCGTTCTGTTTCAAACGCATAAAGTAAGCAGATGCTCATTCAATCAGTGCAACCTAAACAGGATACTACATGACATGCTTTTATGCATATGCAACACCTAACATAAAATGCAACAACAGGCATGAATGTCCAACCTGAGTAAGCCCCCTAGGGAACTTACTTAAAGATGCAGAACAGCAAGATAACACAAGCAAGGGCCCAAATGCAAGTCCAAAGCAATCCAAAAGCAATACACACCTATCATCAGACCATTTCCATAAGCTACCGATTCATCATTCATACACACGAAACCCAAGTTCTCAACATACTCAAAACCAACCGATAGTGAAACCGTTTTCCAAAACCTTTTCGATATGATCGACATCAACCAAAATCACTTCATTTCCAGTCAAACCCATTGATAAAATCATACCAACCATATTCCAAACTTTCTTCTTAAAACCAACATCATCAAACCAAGACAAAGAATCCCGGCATTAAACATTTAAACCTTAAACCAATTTCTCAAAATCATATTATAGAAATAATTCCGGCATTTCGGTTTCAACACATCAAATCCTGTAAGAATCATTTTCGGAAGACTTAAAACCTTCTCTAATAATTTAACAACAATATTTATCTAAGATAAACATTAAAATAAATCCATCTTTATAATTCCCATATTAAAACATTATAAAAATACATATACCAAACAATATCACTTTTAACCCATTTTATAATATTGTAATAATTTCAGAAGTAATTTATACAAAATAATATAATAACAATACAAACAACGACTAACCCTTAAATGCTAACATACAGTATAATAACTATGTATAATAAACAACATCAAATAGCAATTAACAACAACAATAACAAAGAAAGGCCCAATTCTGGAAGGAAAGGACCCGTTCCGGCCCAGAAGGAAACAAAAGAGGAACCCAACCCGGATCCAAGATCCGAAATGAAACCCGGAAAGCTGAAAGAAGTGAGTCTGAAAGGAGGGATCCGGATTAGAGCCCTTAACCCGGAAAAATAGGCCCAGTACCCGCCCAACAGATAAAGAAGAGAGGAAGCATCGCCTCCCTCCTCTGAACGGACAGTGCTCGGCGACACAAAAAAAAACGGAAGAAGGAAAAAGGGGAAGAGTTCAGGCCGCCGGTGGCTCCTCTCCGACCCAGGCTCACCCAATCTGAGCGAATCTGGATTCCGACCACCACCCCAGACCCAGAATTAAACACACACAGGGGAGGAGAAGAAAAAGAGGAACTCACCGAGGGCTTGAAAGTGTCGCCGGAAAAAACTCGATTCGTTGGATTCGGGGTCATCGACGAGGGAAACTCCATTTTGGACCTCGGGAGAGAGAGGAGTAAGTGAAAGGTGCTATTTTGCGAGGTAATTAGATGAAATCGAAAACAAGAACGGAAAGGCGACCTCGGAGACGAACCAGGGGCGCTGAGGTGCGACGCGGCTCCGACGACGAAGGAGGAGGCTTCCGAGTGTTCCCGGGTGTTGCTGCTACCACTCGGAGGGAGGTGGTGCGGTGCTACCACTCGGAGGGAGGTGGTGCGGGCTGCTACAATGGGAACTACGAAGAAGGTGCTCAACGGCTTCCTGGGAGGCTCCCAACTGGTGCTCGGAAGGCGTCCGGGAAGCAGAGACAAGGTGCTCGGCTCAGACCTCGGACCTCAGAGGTGCAGGTTGCTGCTCGAAACCGGAAATGAAATAGAGGGAGCGAAGAGCAGCAAGGTGAGGCGGTGCAGTGGTGGTGTCGACGGCGCAAGGAGATGAGAGGTGGTGACGGTGGCTGGGACCTGGTGGTGGTGTTGTGGCTGAAATGGGGGAAGGGGTTGCTCTCGGCAGACTTCCAAAGAGGAGACGTAAGGAGCTGTTTGGTTCCGCTGAATCAGGTGGGAGGGGGATCTAGTCAAGGAACCTGATTTTGAAGAGGGAAAGTGTGCTTTTCAGATACCCTTCTGCCTATTCAAAGGAGGGCAGTGTGTTGTGTTGTTTGTTTTCTATAAAAGGGGGATCAAGAAGGGAGGAAAGAAATGAGAGGATAAGATTTAACCCAAGGGAGGAGAAGATGAGTTGGATAGGAAAATTGGTCAAACATGGGATGAATTCTAGAGATTTGGTTAAGAATGAGTGATATGAGACGGAAAGAATTTTCGAATCCCAATGAGATAGACGGATTCAATTGTTAAAGTCAAAAATTGGGTCGGAATTAGCGTTAAGAATTTCGATTTCGATTTAGTAAATTAAAGACGTGTTTTCCTTGAAATATCCGAATTAAATCTGATTTAAATTCATTTTTAATTTCTTTTTTTTTCGAAAATTAGGATTTAAAAATCTGAGCCTTTACATATTTCAGCAACTCCCGACTTTGATTCCTTCTCAAGCGGAGGTGCAGATTCGGACAATTGATGATACGTTTGGGATACCCGATCCTTCGCCTGTGGGCTCAAGATCAAGAACCACGCCGTATATTAGCTAGATCTTGCAATGCTCTTTGATATCTCCTGATTGGAACAATTTAAACAAGTAATTAAATTTCTGAAATAGCGACAGTTTAACACTTAATAAAAATTCCAGAAATTTCTAACTAAGAAATAGCGACAGAATTTAACAAAGAACGGCGAGAGAGAAGGGAGCTGGGTTGCGCGAGATCGCTGGGCACACAGGACGGAGTCCTCAGGGTGTGCGGGTGCAGATGCGCGAGGGCGTCTCTCGCTGGATGCGAGAGTGTTGGCGAGCGTGCGCACGAGCGAGAACGCGCTGGGAGTTTCTGGGCGCTGGAGACGCGGAGCGAGGGCAGTGATAGCGAGGGCGCGGGGGCAAGTGCTGGGGATGCTCGGACGCCTGCGCCCGCAGAGCTGGGACGCCCGCGCTCGCTGGGAGCGATGGTGGCAGCGAGCGACGCCAAGGACTGGGCTTCTCTTCTTGCGACAGAAACTGTTTTGAAGGATGTGTTTGGTTTAGGGTTTCCGATGGGAATCAAGATGATGGTGATGATTTGTGATTGCCAAAAATCTCAAGAACACAAGAGCTTTTGGGATTGATAATCGAGAACCCTTTAATCCATAAAGGGGTTTCTCAATTCTAATTCAATCTGATTAATTCAAAAGGGATTACAATGTTTAAATAGGTAAATAACTAGGGTTTGGTTGGCTTCCTTAGAGGCTAAGGATTACTTCACCAAACTATATCCTATCTAAATAAAACTTAATCTAAAATCCTAATAGAAAATAATAAAATATGATAATTAAGAAAGCCTAAAGAATAAACTCTCCAAACCATCTTATTTGACCTAACTAAGAAATACTAAAATAAGCAATTCTATAATTAGACTCCAACTAATATAGGAGTTACTAAAAATAGAATATATATAAAAAAAATAAGAAATATAAATAATAAAATAATTAACGCCGTTTCTTTAACGACATCCAAGGTGGAGCCTTCTTCTTCCGCTTGAGGATGACATCATTCTCCTCCATTTGAAATCGACTCGTCCTCGAGTCGTCGCCTGGATCAAGATCGTTGTTTGACCCATAGAAGGCCATCTTGACCCGCATCATTCTCCCCCTCTTATCTTCGATTCGTCCCCGAATCGAGCCGACGATGATCAGTGTGGAAGGAGCAGCAATCTTCAAAGAAGATGATGGAGAAATGGGTGGAATAGGTGCCAGGAGAATTCGAGGTATAGGAACCCCAAAAACAACACCTTCATGCGCGATCGTTGAACGGACTTGATCTTCAATAAGAATAGGATCAATGAACACACAAAACTCAGCAACTGGAACTTCATGAACATGCCCAAGAGGTACAATCGCTAACTCTTGAGACACGTCATCAAGTACCTCATCCTCGTCAACGGAATCAACATGCTCCACCTCCTGCACAACACTGCAGTCGACTGTAAGTACAGATTCGGAGGTCTTCCCGAAAGAGTCTGACAGTGCGTGACCCACCGTTGGAAAGCTCGTCAAGTCAGCTTCGCAACAAGACTGAGTTGACTCAATTCCGGGTTCGGAGTCAACGGGAATCTGCGAAACAAAATCATCGTGCAGTGCAGTCTCTTGGCCAACGAAAGTATCCGAAACAACCTCCTTTACCTTCCCGTCGGCCGTATAGTCAAGAAAAATCACGTCCACATCGGGGGCGGATATTTCCAAGATCTCAGAGGTAGGTGGCGCGTGAGGCTGACTATTAAGAAGTTTCTGAATATAAGCCTTCCTCCAAGCGTCATCAAGCCAATTAGCTTGCCGTTGGGCCGCTTCCTCCAACTTTCGTTTTCGTTCCTCCTCAACTTCTCGTTGTAGGAGAAGCCAAATCTGACGGAGTCGACGTTGTTGTTGTCTTTTCTCCTCCTCAATTGCGGCTTGACGTTGACACTCAAGGAGTTGTTGTTGTTGTCGATGGGTCTCTTCTTGCCTTTGAAGCCAAAGGTGATGCCTTTGAGCCTCTTGTTGTCGCTCTAAAGCTTGTTGTTGCAAAGCTCGTCTCTGCAACTCTCGTCGGCGTCGTTGTTGTGTAGCCCATGGATCGGGATCATCATCCCAGTCGCCTCCTCAGATTTCGCAAGCCATCAAATCAAAACATCAGTAACATCAAAGAAACAAAGAGCGTAGCATAACCTGTCTCTGAATACCAATTGATGTACAACAATTGGCTAGGCCGGCCAATTGCTAAACTAAAAGAACACGATCTTGCTTAGCTCCTTGATTTCTCTTGGTGATTCGACCTGATCACACACTAAGTGCCGGTACGGAACGTAAGTCTTGAAATTATCTTAACAAAATTAAACTACACTAAGTAATAACTAACTAAAAGCAACAGGTTTTATAACTTAAGAAAATTCTAACAAAACTAAAGCTACGGAAAATAATTAACTAGAATTAAATTAACAAAGTAACAAAGAGGAAAGCAAAGGAAAGCAAAGGTCTGCGAAGGCTCGCCGAACAGGCTCCGGATGCGCTGGTGTGAACACGGGAGCGCTGGGTGCGATCGCTGGTGGCGAGGCGCGGCTTCACAGGAACGGCAACGCTGAAGCGCAGGAACAGTGTTCCTCAGGGCGCGGCGTCGAGCAACTGCGAGGACGAGAGCGGGTGAGAGCACGCGGGAGCGATCGAGGCGAGAGCGAGACAGCAAGAGAGCACAGACGCGAGGTCCCCGAGATGCCGGATGTAGAAGCGAAGTCGATGGTGCCCAGCGCTCACGAGAGCCAGCGTCGCGCGCCTGGGCGCGAGTCTGCGAGGAGCCTCCAATGGGATTCCTTCCTTCTTGCGACAGTTTCCAAGGTTGAGGGTGATGTTGGCGTTCTTGTTGCCGGAAGCAAACAAGATGGTGATGGTGATTGTGATGACCGACGGAACACAATAGTAACGATAGTGGGTGGGGATTGATAATTGAGAACTCTTTAATCCATAAAGGGGTTTCTCAATTCTAATTCAATCTGATTAATTCAAAAGGGATTACAATGTTTAAATAGGTAAATAACTAGGGTTTGGTTGGCTTCCTTAGAGGCTAAGGATTACTTCACCAAACTATATCCTAACTAAATAAAACTTAATCTAAAATCCTAATAGAAAATAATAAAATTTGATAATTAAGAAAGCCTAAAGAATAGACTCTCCAAATCATCTTATTTGACCTAACTAAGAAATACTAAAATAAGCAATTCTATAATTAGACTCCAACTAACATAGGAGTTACTAAAAATAGAATATATATAAAAAATAAGAAATATAAATAATAAAATAATTAACGCCGTTTCTTTAACGACTCCCAAGGTGGAGCCTTCTTCTTCCGCTTGAGGATGACATCAATTGAGGGGGGAATAAGGAGGAGGGAGACTTCTCCGACACCATTGGCCAATTGGGGGGAGGAAGGAAGAGGAGGGTGGCACGGTTTCGGACAATTGGAAAGGAAGGATGAGGGAGGTGATTGGGAGAGAAAGGAGGAAGCAGTGGTGGTTGTGGGTGCCAGAGGAGTGAGGAGAAGAGAGACGAGGGCGACGACATCAGACGCGGACGAATCCGACGTCGGAGACCAGAGTGGCGGTGCATGCAGTTTGCATCCATCCGCCTCCGGCAAGAGACGCTCCATTAGTTTAGCGAGCAAACAAAGGTGCGGAGAGGATGGATGACGTGGTGTTCATTTGTTTAGAATTCGGCTTTAGGGTTTTTTTGGGATCTGATAGATAATATTGGGCTGTATTGGGCTATATTAGTATGGGCTTTAAGTAGAAAATATTTTGTTCTGACAATATGATACTTAAACTTCCTATATTCTTAAAAAACAACACCCTATTTCTTACATAATTGTCTAAAACTTTTTTTTTCTCTCAAATGAACACCCTAGTTTTTGTACACCCAATCAAACTTTTTAATTTTTTTTCAAATGAGCACCCTAGGTTCAACCCCAAAAGACACAATTAATATATTTTAGTACTAACATGAAGTTATGCATGCATATATATATATATATATATATATATATATATATATATATATATATATATATATATATATATATATATATATATATATATATATATATATATATATATATATATCATTGGTTGCTAGATATCATAATTAGACATGGATTGAAAAAATAAATTGTTTTGATTTATCCTATTGGTTAAAAATGTGAAATTTTTTCACAAGTTGAAATTTTATGTTGTTTGATGTTTGATCAATTAGGTTCTTGTGGTAATTTTGATTCTGGGTCAATTGTATTCTATTTTTCTTGTGTTAAGGTTCTTTTTTTTTAGAAAAAAAAAATGATTCATAGTTATATAGGTAAGAATATAAGATATATGATAGGATAGCAAAAAAACTACATATGTTATCACAAGTTTATATAATAAAAAAATTGGTTTTTATTTGATCATATAAGTTTATTTGTATAAGTTTATATAATAAAAAAATTACATATGTTATCAAAAAAATAATTTTACCTTTTTTTTTTATCATTTGAGTTTATATAATAAAAAAATACATATACAATATCAAAATTATTAATTTGAGTTTATAAGTACCAATTGTACTTGTAAACTTATAAAGATATAACTTATAAATATCTCCAATTCACATCTAAACTTATAAAGATATAACTTATAAATATCTCCTAAGCTCAATATTTTGAATTTTTTTTAATTTTGAATTTTGAATTTTACCCTCCTAAGCTCAATATTTTTTTTTACCAAATATCTCCAATTCACATCTAAACTTATAAAGATATAACTTATAAATATCTCCAATTCCCGTAAACTCACATTTATATAAATTCACATCTAAACTTATAAAGATATAACTTATATGATCAACCGTTCTATACATTGTAATTGACTAAATATCTCCAAGATCTATATTAATAGGAAATTTTATTTTGTTATAAAAGAAAACTTTTATAAATCTAAACTGCTTTGTATTTAGAGTTAAATTCACAAATTAATAGTTATAATAAAATGGTAAAAAAAAAATATTATCGGTGAAGACTCGTAAAATGCCTATAAGATTCACACATCGTCGTAAACTCTTCTCAATTACAAGTTTACATAGATAGTTGGTAAATAAATTTGAGGTATGGTCGATAGTTATATTAGATTGAATTCAATGTTTTGAATTAATCCCAATAGTTAGTAAAATAAAATAAAAATGAAGGAAAAGGAAGAAAAAAAAGGAGAATTAAATAAAATCAAAGATAAATGGCAAAACCAAAAAATATGATTGGTCAAGACTTCTAAAATGCCTCTACGATTGACACGTTATCGTAAACACTTCTCAATTAAGAGTTTATATAGATATAGATATAGATAGTTAGTAAATAAATTTGAGTTAAACCCGATAGTTAGTACAATTAAAATAAAATTAATAAAAATAAAAATATTTTATAATATGTTTTTTCCATTTTTCTTTGATTTTTTTAATTCTCCTTTGTAATAATAATAAAAATGACTAATTAATAATTATCTAATGTAATTTTTAATTTTTTTTATTAAATAAGGAAATTATTTATTTAAATTATATTTTTAAAAAATATTTAAGTTGATGTGGACCCATAATTATATTTTTAAAAGATATTTTCGGATTTTATATCATATATATTTTTAGAATAAGTAAGAGGAGTAATAAGATACAATCCTAATCGTCCATTTCAATTCTCATCCGACGGCTGATACACTTGATCCATGTGCTATTTTATCACCCAATAAATGTATCTCGTGAATTGTTATACACTTGATTACTAAACTATTAAATTTAATACATGAATTAAATACTTTTAAAAAAAGACAATAACATAATCTGGCATAGCGGATTGGTATTGGGAAGAAGGTGGTGGAAACCTGGGTTCGACCCCCCATGGGGACACTTCATCTTTTTTTATTTTTCATTTTCCCCTTGTTCCACCTACCATTTCTCTTCTTTTACAAATATAATTAATATACGAGTATATATAAATTAAAATATAGATATTCGTTTATCAAAGTGAGATTCTTTTAATCTTATAAATTTTTAGAATTATATATATTTATATATACATATATATATATATATATATATTATAAAAGACCTTATATTATCTAATAAATTCTTATAATAATACTACAAATGTATGTTTTGAGGAAATATCATATAGATAACTAATATTTGTTGAATAAAATCTTATATTAACTAATATATTATTATAAGAATATTATAAGTGTGTGTTTTGAAGAAAAACCATATAAGTAAATAATAATTATTGAATACTATAAGAACAAGTTTTGAGAAAAAATCATATAGAAACTAATAAGTGTTGAATAAAACTTTATATTATCTACTAAATTTTTATAATAATACTATAAGAGCAAGTTTGGAGGGAAAATCATATAAGTAACTAATAAGTGTTGAATAAAACCTTATATTAACTAATAAATTCTTATAATAATACTATACAACCTTTATTATTAAAGTATGGATTGATATAGGTAACACCTTATATTATCTAATAAATTCTTATAATAATACTATAAAACCTTACATTATCTAATAAATTCTTTAAGTTTACGAATTTTGCATAGATGCAGGGTGCTGATTTGGAATACAAAAAGAAAAGTATGGATTGATATAGGCAAGGTTCTAAATATCGGGTATCGGGGTCGTATCGGTTAGGAGTAAAAATGATATTTCGGGGATATATCGGATTTATCGATTTTGCTAATTTTTATTATAAATATTATATTTATACATCAAAATGTAAAAATACACATGAAAAATGAATATTTAAAATACAAAATTACAAAATAAACTTCACAAAATAAAAACAATTTCATTCGCCTTTACCTTATCAAAGTTGGCAATTCTAAATATCCCCGATATTGATCCGATATATCGGGTCATAAAGGATAAATTTGCCTTATAAAAGTTGGCAATTCTAAATATCCCTGATCGATGTATCACTGATATTGACCCGATATATCGGCGTTGGCCCGATATATCACGTTGACCGATATTTTCACCCGATATGCCGATATCGTATCGGATTCTAAATATCCCCGATATATCGCCGATATATCGGCCGATATATCCGATATTTAGAACACTCGATATAGGTAACACTTATAGAATTGGTTTTGATTGAATCATATAAGTTTATGAAATTAGATTTTATTCATTCATATATATTTTATAAATTTGAGTTATCATTTTTCTTTAAGTTAATGAATTTTGCATACATGCAGGGTGTTGATTTAGAATAAAAAAAAAGTATGGACAATTATTAAAGGCTTAGGGTGCTGATTTAAACAAAAAAATAATGTATGGGTGGCTGTATAACAATCAAGAAAAAGAAAAGTATTTTTTTTTCCCGCAAAAAATTTCATCCAAATTTTGATTTTTAATTTTACCCGCCTAGCTCAATATTTTTTACAGAAAATTGAAACAGTGAGAGAGCGGAAAGTCCGTCGGTGGAACTTCGGTAGGCTCTCGATGACAACCTAGGTAAAGGTGACAGCGGCTACGTGACCGTGGTGGCGTGGAGAGTCCGTCGGTGGAAACCCCTGGCGGTTTTGGTGGCAGCAAGGCACCGGTTGACGTTGATGTCTGCAAAGTAGCCATGTCTTTATGCATATTTTAGTTCCATATTCTTTACATTTTGCATATTTCGGGTTGGGAATATGTCGGATTTATGTAGTATATGCTTATTTGTCAGAAATAGAGATCTACATAAGTTTCTGTTTAATATTGCAGAATACGGAACCATTTCAGGAGAAAATCAAGAAGCAAGAACCGGAGTTCAAAGTTACTCGACATCGACTACCCTTAGTCGATCTCGACAAGCCTTGTCTAGACACCTGCCAAGATCGAGGAGAATCATGTCGAGAAGCTGAAGACGAAGAACCCGACTCCACACCGTCCTCGAGATCGAGTAGGCCCTACTCGGTGTCGACAACGCCCTAAAGACCCACCCGGAGTCGAAGAGAAGCTACCCGACTTGACCAGGAAGCCGACCACCCTACTCGAGATCGACGAGACTGTCGTCGAGATCGAGGAACCCTAGGAACCTGTGTCCGAGCATGTCGACAAGGGGCTACTCGATGCACCGAGCCGACCAAGTCGATGATCCACCCCTACTCGAGATCGAGGAGCTCTCCTCGAGATCGACGAACGCCAAGAGCCATGATCGAGCCACATCGAGGACCTGCTAGCCGAGACGTCGAGCCAAGCCCAGTCGACAACAATTCTACTCGAGATCGAGTAGCCTTACTCGAGATCGAGGAGGACTCCAGAAGGTCGCGTGACGCGTTTTGATCTATCCTACTCGGATTTGGATTGCTTGGAGCCGAAGTCTGCCGATTCTATCCGATTTTATCAAGATACATCATGGAAGAAGAAGATTTATCCACTTAAGACTTTTAGATATATTTCCCTTATTTGGATTTAATTATGTTGTTGCTTTTATTTATCTTTAATGTTTTAGATATAGTTTTGGATATAGATAGATATTTCTATCCTTGAATAGCAATGTTTAGAAGCCTATAAATAAAGCTCATGGGGCTGATTCCATCACATTCAATTCAGAAGTAGAGAAGTAGTTCACAGAGACGGTTTAGGAGTTCGAAGGTTTTAGGGTTTTGGCATTCAACGAGAGTTGGATCGCCGGGATTGTAAAGTCTTTTGAATTTAGTTTAATGCAAGTTGTTATTTCCTTTTAATCAATGTCTGAGGTTGCGATGAAGCGCAAGTAGTCCACCCATTTCTAGGGTTGGGGCGAGCCCGACGATAGCCCTGCGTGCCTGAGGTAAAGATCCGACTTTTACCATGTTTTGAGCATCTACTACTTGTTATGTGTTTATTACCCATCTAATGGAGGTCCATGCTAACAACTTGGATTGTAAACATAAAATCAGTAGAGACAATTAGGGTTTCTTGAAAGAGTTGTCTAATTGTTGGAAAAGGCGAAAGCTTGGTCCTTTGATGCGATTCACATGATTATCTGTTTTATTCTTGCCTTATGCATGCTCGGTTATCGTTGTTGCAAACCCCAATCTTGGAAGTCCTTTTTATACAGTTTAGTTCGAAATCCCAAAGCCTTTGCATTTACTTTATTTAGTTTTTTTATTCTCTGTTTTCCTCGAGATCGAATTGCACTACTCGATCTCGACTACTGATCTTCGACCCAGGTCGCTGTAGCTTCTGTGTGCAGGAACTCGACAAGACAAACCGACGTCGACCAAGACTCTACTCGATCTCGAGTAGGCCTTGTCGAGAACGACTAGCCCTGTGCCTGTGATTGCTGCTGCGCTGCTCGACTTGCCTGATCTCCTGCCGACTTACCCTAAGTCGAGATCTAGCCCCTGTTGTCGACTTCCGTGAGATTTCACCGCTGCCTAGGATCCGCTGACACGCTTCCTCGTGGATCGATCCTGACTTCCCGCTGCTGCATCAGGAGGAGGTCTTGTAATTATTTGCAAGGGACGGAATCTGGTTTGCTGTGATTTATTTATATTTAAATTTTGCATACTCGATTTCCTCCTACAACAAACGTCAAAGAAGCGGAGCTCCAGTAAAGGTGGTTTCTGGTGGCAGCGTCGATAGAGGCCGGTAATTAGTGGCGACGCAGGTGGTCCGATGGTGGCGACTCCACGAGCCACGGCGGCAAGACACGATGGTGGTTACTTGTTCATGGCGGTGCGGCGGGGGTGCTGCTGGTGGTTTCCGACCGCAGAGGCGGCGGCAAGCGGCGGTCTATCCCTTCCCGGCGAAGATTTTCAAAAATTAAGACTTTTGATTTTCTGAGAGATTTTCGAAATTTCTTTGAATGGAGTGTTTCTGAGAGTGTTCGGAAGGTGTTGGGATTGACTTAGAGCTCGGAGATGTGCTTCAGACCGAAAAATCATGTATTCATAGGCGGGGTAAAAATTGGGGTGAGTTGGCTTCAATCAATCCGCAAATCCCGTTTGTAATCAATCACAAAGCCCTAAAGATCTTCAATTTGATTTGATTCCTTCAACTTTGCCGGATTTGGGAAGATTTTCAGATTTGGGATGTTCACATTCGACCCGATTTTTATGCGAATCTCTCGAAATTCGTCTAAGAAATCTCATTAGAAACTGATAGAGAAGATTCTGAAATGATTTGTTTGAGATTTGGGGCGAGATTTGAGGAGTTTAATTTCACCTTGCTTTTACAGTGACTTCGAACGGTTTGAGGTAGGGGAAGGGTTCAGGGTCCCGGTTCGGCCTTTTTCTTTTTATTTTCTGATGGTCCGGTTCGCTTGAACCTGATGAAATAAAATAAAACTTTTCCAAACCTATTACCATTTATAAATGTGTGTGTGTGTATATATATCCGAAATTTCATTTACTTCAATTCTACACAATTTAAATAATAACATAACATTTAATTTAATTATATTTTATTTTACATAATAATGTTTAAATAAATAACAATTATAAATCCCTCTCTATTTTGAAGAAAACTATACAACTTTGCCTTAAATAATATAACAATCAATCCACATTTATTTATTATTTATTATAAGTGTACGTAACAATAAAACTGAAGTGTAAAAAAAAATAGTTATAAAACTTGAAATGAATAAAATATAAAATCATAACTTTGTTTAGACATGAAAGATAATAATTTGTTACCCTGACGTCTGGCCCGACAGTATGGATACATCTTCAATTAAACATAAAAATAAAATCAAGCTGCTTCGACCAAATTAAAATTTTATTTCATTAAACTTAAAAAACAATTTTTTTGTGAGGAAAAATATGATCTCCATACCAATTATATAAAAAATGGGTGAAAATCACATTTCATCTGTATGCAAGCTAATTTAGTGAAGCAAGTGTTTTTTTACTTTATATTATCGATTCATATATCCTGTTTGATTTTGATGGCATATTCCATATTGCATCCGTGCATGCATGTATCTGATCCGGGTTAATGAGAGTTCGAACTAATTACATTTCAAAGTATAAAAAAATAGGAATTCGAACTAATTACATTGTATAATATATACAAAGTATAAAAATATTTAATTACAAAGTATAAATTGTAAAATGTAAACAAAGTATAAAAAAAATTGAGATCCAATTAATTTATCTACAAATTAGTACTTATATACTTCAAAGTATAAATTATACAGAGTAAAGTAACATATAAATAATTTAATTACCAACATTTTCGTATTTAGTAGGAGAAATAATGGTAGTTGTAGTAATAAGGGGTAATAATTATGATATAGGGTACATTGAACTCCACAAAAAGTAATTATGACATAGGGGTGCATTGAACCTCACAAAAAAAGCAAACATATTTATCACCTATTAAAACATTTCTTTTTAGTCCACTTTTTCCTTGGACATGGGAATACCTTTGGGTAAGCTTATCAGAGGGTAAGACAAGTAATTTCCCTAAAACACATGTTAAAGGAGGACACATGGCAGATTATCCTTAAATGAGGTTTATGTGGCGGATTTTTATTCAATGTGGCCCCACCTTATTTTTAAAGATAAACATGAAATCACGTAAATAATTAATTCAAATTAATCAATTATTAATTTAAATAAATCCAATTAATTATTAAATTGATTTAACAAGTTTATCATAAAATTAGTTTTCAAAAAGATTAATTTTAAAATATGTCTTACGGTGTTTGAATAATTCATATGAATCAAATATAGTTTCAAGATCTCTTAACCATTCAATTGGTCCATAATTTATACAATTTCACCGGAATCAATCCATATATATAATTAATTCAAGTTAATCAATTATCAATTTAAATAAATTCAATTAATTATTAAATTGATTTAACAAATTTATCATAAAATTAATTTTCAAAAAGATTAATTTTAAAATATGTCTTACGGTGTTTGAATAATTCATATGAATCAAATATAGTTTCAAGATCCCTTAACCATTCAATTGGTCAATAATTTATACAATTTCATCTTGAATTTCATTATACAATGTATCAAATATAATAATTATTAAAACCAAATCAATTACTTGAATAATTCATATGAATTACTAAAAATAATATCATTGAGATCCAACAGTAAGGAATTCCATCTTGCACCTTTGTCATCAACCGCGTATTTCAACCTTGAATTAGATCTCAACCCCAAAATCACATCAAATAGCCATTGCTTTGCCGTTGTAAAGGCTCGGATTTTTAAATCGTAATTTCTCGGTAAAAGAAAATCAAAATGAGTTGAGAAGCGGAATTTAACGGAAAACTCGTTAACACGGAATTCGAAAGACAAATCGTCGGAAATTTAAATTTCCGAATCGAAACCACAATTACGTCATCTTTCTCCTCATCTTATCCATTTCCATGTCATCACCTCTTATTTGGATAAATTCTATCCTATTATTTCCATCCCTCCTCTCTTCCCCCCTTCTCTTTAGAAACAAACAACAAACCTTATGAAGTTTTGACCAAAGACCATCGATTTTCTCACCTTCTCTCTCTGAACAGCTTGCACCTTGCCCTATCTTCATCAAATCAGAAACTTAATCCCCCATCCCCCCCCCCCCTTTCATTTCTCAAATTTCAAGACCCCCCTCCCTCACTCTTCCTTTTCCTCCTTCCTGTTGACCGAGGAAACCCAACACCTACACCCTCCACTTTCATTTCATTCCACGTCGGCCCATCTCCAACACCACTGCCACCACCATTCCGCCACCACCAGACCACCGTCCACCACCAAAACGCCGCCGCACCTCCATTCTCCTGAAAAACGCAGCCCCGTTCCTCTGTTTACCGAGAGCCCAGCAGCAACTCTGTTTTCCTTTCCTCCGCCTCCTCCGACGTCCGAGCCAGGAACCACCAGGTCACCGTCGCCGGCCACCACCGCAACGCTGCTCTCCATCTCCCCTGTTTTGCCGTGGAGGAAACACCAAGCCCACACCCACCTCTTCCTCCTTCAACCTTCTTCTGCCTCGACCCAGCAGCAGGAGCAACTTCGACAACCTCCCCGACGCCCCGAGAAACGCCAGCAGCCCCGCACCGATGCTGACGCCATCCGCAAGCACCTCCTCCCCCTGTTTTTCCCGATCTGAGCTCCGGTAAGCCCCGTTCTCCCTCTCTTTCACCATCGCATCAAGCAAAGCTTCCCCTTTTTCATCGAATCACCCTCGAATCAGGTCTGGAAAGCGATTGGCGCCTCCGACGAGCCTCGAAGAGCTCCGATGAATCTCCGACGTCCTCGCACCTCCTCTCGGTAAGCACCTCATTTTCCTTCCCCTTTCTCGTTGATTCATGGTCCTTAGTGTCGGTAGGTTGGTCAGACTACGGTTGTCGCCGGCGAGCCCTTCCCTCCCTTTCCTTCCCGTCATTTTCGAACATGGGTGCGGGTAGGATGATGGTGAACAGTGACTTGGGGAAAACCGGTTATTTTGCTTGATTTATAAGGGTTCGGTTCAGCTCTTTTTTTTTTTATGAAAACTAGTGAACCGGTTCGGTTTTAAAGGAAATGGGCCTTGGGCCTCTTGGATCCGGAAATTAACAAAAAGGGTTTGGGCCTTTTAGGCCTAGAATGTGTTAAATAGAATTTAAGACCTGGGAAAACGTTTTTTATGAAAAATGTTTAATAAATGGAATATTATATATTATACAATATTATTGATAAGAAAAAAAAATATATTATTTTAGAATTTAAAGATATAATATTATTATGGTGATTTATAATATAATATTAAGAGACTTGGATTTTAGAAAAAGGAAATTGATGAACATTTTCCAAGGGTTTTATTACTAACTAGTCAACTCGGTTTTCGGAACGGTTTCGGCACTAACTCGGGAATTTTGTGCTCGTTGACTAACTAGCATGATTGGTGTGAATGATTGTCTAATATCATGATTTGTGTGGACTAATGACATATATGAGTGACTAACGACATGATGAGATGTTAGAGTTATGTATCGTTCGATTTATGCCTTATGAACTATGATCAATATGATGAACTTTGAGATATATGACTATACGGATTTATTATTGTGGATATATGAATGTGCCTAAATGGAATGACGAGTATGATGTGGTCTTATGGAATGTGGCAACATGATGAGGGGTTGAACTTGACGGAACGATGATTGCGATATGGTTGCTATTCTCTTTGAATGATATGTTTTGTGCTTGGATGATTAGACGTAGACTTATATATGTATTCTGATATGTATCTAGGTTATCTTTAATCTATCATAATGCTTGTCTTGCTGTTCTGCACCGCCAGGTAAGTTTCTTCGGAGCTTACTCAGATTGAATAGAGCTATTCCCTGCTTTAGGTGCATGATATACTAGGTGCTTGCATTCATGATCAGCATGCCATGTAGTACCATGCTAGGTTGCATCGAACATTGAGCATTCTATTTCTTCATGTGTATGTAAACAGAACGGCCGTTATTTGTGAAGTAACTAGAGTCATTGCTAGGGTTATAGGACGACCTAGTCTCATCGGGTCCCGTCCTGAGTCAATCGAGTCATGAACTTCCTTATATTATGAGATGCCTGCGGGCTTTATTGTGGAGCGGGTTAGGCATGCGTGCCGCCCGATTATGATGGAATGCATTCACGAGCTGGCCAGTCTCCGCCCTATCGGAAGGGGGTGGAGGTAGGAGAGGGATATACCACTTGGTATTCTGTGCTAAGGCCTTATTATTATTATGTACTTGATCTTAGGAGCATGTTAGTGTGTTAATATCCCGTCATGCATCTAGAAGCATCTTTATTAGGCATAGCGTATATGTGTGCTTAGGGTTGGGATGCAGAGCTAAAGTGGGCATCAATCTGATCCCGCCCCCTATCAATTTTTTTAGGTATCCGTTATGCTTACTACTGTTGATGCTGATTTGAGTCCATGACCGCTGGGTCTAACATGGCGGAAAGAGAGAGTTGAGATTCCAACTTTACCAATCTAATTACGGCTCGAATTTGAATGGTTGATCATATTTTGACCCGGCTCTGCCGTGGCACCCCTTTGTATTATGCTTTACTTCCGCTATTTGTGTGACCTTTGGTTTTCCACGCTTAGACTTATGATAGGTACAGGGGACTTCCCCGGGGATTCCAACGATCCCTTCGGATTTTGGGTATGAAATCCCACTTGAAAACGTTAGAGTAGAATTTCAAACCTTCAACCTGTACTCGGGGCGCAAGATCTTAACGAGGGGTTTCATCCCTCGAAACGTAACCCGGGAATCATAATCCCGGGCCGTTACAAAGATGGTATCAGAGCTGAGGTTGTGCAAACCGAGTATGATAGGTTGAAGTGGTTTTGAAAATGGCCCAAGGTTTTCAAATGGTTTTCCAAAATGTTTTAGAAAGGGCAAAATGAATTTAATATGGCTAACTCAAATGGACTAAATACGAGCTTGACTCTATAAATCCGGTAATCAAACAAAGGGAAACGAAGGGGTAGTAAAGGCGTTAGACCATCCCTATTGGATGTAGTTGGGAACGGGTAGGCAAAAATACTAGCTTTTCTTTTACAGACGGGGTTTGAAGACTCCAAGGAGCCCGAGGATTGGAGTAGCTTGAGATAGGGGGTTGTGAGGTATTTGCCCCTCCTGTTAGCCGTCCCTCGGAGGGCGATATAGATTGTCTTAGTGCTTGTGCGTTTTATATCTAACTGCGCCCGAGGGCGATTCTCCTCGAAGAGGATCATATTAATTTCGTTGATTGCTTCCGTGCTGAGTGCTATTGTGCTTAGGCTAAAGAACTAATTAGTATGTCTTAATTTGAATATGTAAATAACTGAGTGTGTGAACGGGATAGCGGGAGGAAAACTTGTCCTTATGTAGCCAGAGTTACTGTCTTGTCAGAATAACCCTTCCCTAATTCAAACCCCTTAATGATTCTGACTCCGGCATCCATCCCACCAAAACATTTAGGCATGTTAGCGAGGGTCGAAGAGCATCCGCTCTCCCCGTTTCGAGTCCTGTTTTGTATCCCATCACCAATGCTTCTATCGAGTCTCGTACCTTAGGTTGGTGTCTTCCACGGGAAAATTTGGGTTGGTCAACTAGCTACTTCTGGGGTTGTGTCGGATATGGGGAATTAATGAGCATTTTAGGGAGGGTGGTCAATGAAAAAATTCCGAGTTAGAAGTGATTTGTCTTATGGAGTTATCCTTCTCGATTCTTATACTGGTCAACTATGTCTTCTTACCACGAGAGTCTAAACATAAATTATACCCTCTCATCTCGAAAATAGTGTGAAAATCCTTGTGTCATGCCGAGCGAGTCATACTAGCGTCCCACGGGGAAACAGGGTGATGAGTCGGTGATTGCCCTTAGAGAATTATGTATGGTTATAATAGTGGGCCCCTCCTCTTGTGATTGTTTGACATGGTGTGTTGGTATATTTCAGCATGACTTGTCTCATAACTTGCATGGTTGCACTCATGAACAAATATATATGTGTCGAATCTATGAATTCTCATCATTGTTACTCTCCCTTGAATTAGGTCCATAATGGTGTGGTCAACCCTCTTTGTATGAGTGCCATGAGAAATGAATTTCTGAGCATGTTAAGTTAATCAAATTGAACCTCATTGACTATGTATTTTCTTAATGAGTGTTGGTAGTATCATGTAGGATATACATCTCCTAATTATGGATCATCATGTATCTATGTGCCATACTTGTCATACTACACGTACATTGTTGTATTGGATGTGATAGTTGTTATGCCCAAATGACTTAACCATACCCCTTGAGACGATTATTAGAGTGCATCTTAACATGCTTACTTGGAACTCACATTGTTTTGACCTACTTATGTGTACACTAAGTGAGTAATGAATCACACATGTGATATCCTATAATGCTCGCTATGTCATATATAACTTATGCTACATATGTCTATTGTCGGTTTGTGCATACATGATATTAATATGTCAAGCATGATTAGTGCATGAGATGATAAGTTTTAGCCTGTCCCGTGTGCATGTAAAGTTGGTTATGTGAAATGTTATGGATGCATAGGACGCTATTCCTTTAATAGGTACATGATAGTGTGGAATGATATGATTGAAATATTTTGTGATTTCCATGTGCACATGTAACCTTATTTTGTGATTGCCATGTACACCTGTAACCTTATAGAATACCCTAAGGGGATTGTTATAACTCTTGGGTCTGTGTCTTGTCTTGAGTCTCGTCATCTCTAGTCCTGGGTTGTGTCTGAGTTCTTAAGAAAGTCGTTTTGTCCTCCTTTGCCCTCCCCTATCTCCATGACTTCTAACCCCTCGCGATCCCCTTGATGGACGTCGACATAGAAGAGAAAACGAGCGATCGAATGACACCAGAGTGGCGCAACGGAAGCGCGGTGGGTCCATGACCCATAGACTCCAAGGACGACGTCACCGATGGCAAAAAGAACGGATATGCTTCAAGAATGGCAGTCGGGAGGAGGATCCTCCCAGCTGACTCGAGGAAGAGCATTCTTAATTCAAACTGCGGATTCTTCTATTAATCGGAATTGATTTTGTGCGATAAGCCTAGAACTCACATGAGGGGATTGGTGGTGACGAATATACTGAACTAATAGTGAATAATTGCTTGACTAACTTGTGCTTGCGATGATGTGCCTTGATGCTTGAGTGTATTGACCCGCTAGTAAATCGGTTATGAGTTATATATGTAGCGGTGTTTTCTTCTTGGGCATGAGTCGAGTGCTTTCCTCGGTGAGATGAGTCGGGAAGGTGGCATGTAGATTGAGATCTTCGGATTGGGTCAGTGGTTGTGTGAATGGGGTGCAGGAAAGATGTGTTAGCTTAGGTAGAGCCGAGTGAGTTGGAACTTGTCAGAGATAGTGGTCAGTGAATAGAGTTAAGCTTCCAAGTAAGTCTTAAGTGGATGACTGAGTCAAGAGTGGATCAGAGAGATTTTTGAGGAGATGTGTTGATAGACGAGTTAGTGTGCCAAGAGAGAGTATCTAGGTAGTCTAGGAGCGGATCATGGACGACGCTAAGGATGAGCAGTTAAGGAATGCCTAAGGAGTCGTAGAATTTGGGACTAGGTTGTATGTGCGATGATTGGGAGCGGTTTTGGTAAAGGATGAGATTGATGAAGTGCTAAGGATGAGTAGTATAGGGTTGCTTGAACTGGGAAATCATCGATCATGGGGATTAGGTTGTTCATGTCAGGACTGTATGTGTGATGAGTATTTGGGGTTGTTAGATAGAGTTGGTAATGCTTGGTGAAGCCATGAGTGAAGGATTTCTAGATGCGTTGTTGGAAGACTTTAGCATAGGGAAGAAATCGAACTGATGCATGAAAATTGTTATCAAGGAATTTGAGGATGTAGAGGGAATCTTCTAGGAAAGGCCGGTAGCTAGGCAGAAGTATTGTTTAGATTCTAGTAAAACTGTGGCCTTAAGGTTTGAATAGAGAGATTCTGAGCCTGGAACTTGGGAACTAGGCAAAGAGGAAGATATTGGGAGCGTTGGAAGATAAGGGATTTTAGAAGGTCTGGCAAGGTTGAGACACTTGGACCATTCAGATGAGGAGGTCATAGGAATTCTGTGGAACTGATGATCGGTATATAAGGGTTTAAGCGGTGGAGATTTCGAGGTTCGAGGAAGCATGATCTAAGGCAATTTGGGAATGTGCGGAAATGTGGAAATTCGGGAATATGCTGAGATAAGGATCTAGAATAGGTCGGCTGAGGGATCGTGGATGTCAAGGTTTCGTGAAATTCAGAATGGGACAAGTAGGCAGAATCTGTTATTGGTCATTGAGGATAGACGCGGGTGATGAGGAACTCGGTGATTCATGGTTATGATTTAGCACTAGACGGTTTTGGTGTTAGAGTTAGTCGGGAGTGACAGGTGTGAGATGGTCAGTATGAGTTTGGTTCTTAGAGGTGGATGGTTAGTGAGAGCGGCTAGTGGTGCAGGGAGTATAACCTGGTTAGCAAGGTGATTCGAGGTGTCTCTTTGGGAGATGATAGTCAGGCGGAGTCTTGGGAGCCTAGGAAGAGTAAGCGAAATTGTTAAGAAGCGTCTAGATCGATCGTAGAGCGGTTTTGTAGAGGACTTGGGATTTCTCTTAGAAGGTAGAGATGGGACGGTAGAGGACCCCTAGGACGAGGGTGTGCTTCATAGGGAATCTTGATAGTCGGACGATTTGTTAAGCCTATCGGAATAAGGGAATTGGGAGATTTAGAACTCTAAGACATGGATTTTGGTGGTTAAGTGGAAGGTAGGCCTTGAGATTGAGATATTGAAGTGGATTGATCCTTAGATGGCTTGACAGCGTAAGAGTTGGGATACCTAGTAATTGGTTTGGGACGTAGGCCTTGAATTGCGGAGAGTTAAGAGGCTAGAGAGGTTGTGTACTAAGCAGAATGCAATGGTATTTTAGAAATAGTGTCGGGTTTGAGTTGGTGGATCTAGGTGAGGTTGATCTTGATGCGAGAGATAAGAAGTAGTGGTCGTGTTTTGTTATGGTTGGTAGTGATAGGCAAATTCTTTTGAGGATGTGACTTAGTGTTGAGCGTTACTTGGGGCCGAGTGTTGTACGAGTTCTATGCTATATGCGATGTTGATCCCCTGATGAATTACCATAGACAATAATGAATTGTTAGTACTAACATAGTTACCCCCTGAATGTGATGAAATGCTAGTGTACGGAAGTACTTGTTTGCCTCTAATGCGATGGCGCTTGGTGGTTAGCATGAGTATGATGTACTTATCTGATTGATATGGCGTGATTATCTTAATGATATGATGTGATGTGATGGAAGTACGGAAGTACTATGAATGATACTATGCTAAACATGTTGTATTATGTGACTATCCTTGACATGAGTATGATATGTTCATAAACGTATGATATGATTTCTATATTGAACGATTGCTATGATATACAATGCCTTCAATTGGAACTGCTAGGATGCTACAACCAAATTGATGAACTTTGATTCTGACTTGGAACCTAGGAAGAAAATTGGGATTAGCCTTAGAGGTGGATGATTCCACCTCTTGAAATTGAAGCTAGCTTGATTAACGTCGGGTTTAAGGGATCTTGAATGGTGTTTAAAAAGGACTAACTTGGATTTTGAGAAATTGAACGCGATCAAGAACTTCAATGATTTTGAGACTAACCCCTTTCAAACCAATGAACCCCCCCTTTTTTTTGAAAATTTCTGGCTGAGCTTGCATTATGACGCACCACGAAGTGGATACAGGCATTTTATAGGGGCCCTTATGGACTGCTTGCTAAGACCTAATGGAGATGCTATAATGCTTTTCGAGTTATAATATAACTGAGGAGTCGGGGTAAGAATGTGGTAAGGGCCCATATCACACTCTCGCTACGACCTATCGGGGTATTATGATCATGACAACGATACTGTTAGAACCTCATAGGGGCACTTATGAGGCACATACGGAATCAATGGAATGGTCCTTGGACTCACCTATTCCAGCTTCATCCCCTACATTGTTTTGGTTTTAGTCTCGGGGACGAGACTTGTTTTTAGAGGTGGATGATGTAAAGGCTCGGATTTTTAAATCCTAATTTCTCGGTAAAAGAAAATCAAAATGAGTTGAGAAGCGGAATTTAACGGAAAACTCGTTAACACGGAATTCGAAAGACAAATCGTCGAAAATTTAAATTTCCGAATCGAAACCACAATTACGTCATCTTTCTACTCTTCTTATCCATTTCCATGTCATCACCTCTTATTTGGGTAAATTCTATCCTATTATTTCCATCCCTCCTCTCTTCCCCCCTTCTCTTTAGAAACAAACAACAAACCTTATGAAGTTTTGACCAAAGACCATCGATTTTCTCACCTTCTCTCTCTGAACAGCTTGCACCTTGCCCTATCTTCATCAAATCAGAAACTTAATCCCCCATCCCCCCCATTTCATTTCTAAAATTTCAAGACCCCCCTCCCTCAATCTTCCTTTTCCTCCTTCCTGTTGACCGAGGAAACCCAACACCTACACCCTCCACTTTCACTTCATTCCACGTCGGCCCATCTCCAACACCACTGCCACCACCATTCCGCCACCACCAGACCACCCTCCACCACCAAAACGCCGCCGCACCTCCATTCTCCTGAAAAACGCAGCCCCGTTCCTCTGTTTACCGAGAGCCCAGCAGCAACTCTGTTTCCTTTCCTCCGCCTCCTCCGACATCCGAGCCAGGAACCACCAGGTCACCGTCGCCGGCCACCACCGCAACGCCGCTCTCCATCTCCCCTGTTTTGCCTTGGAGGAAACACCAAGCCCACACCCACCTCTTCCTCCTTCAACCTTCTTCTGCCTCGACCCAGCAGCAGGAGCAACTTCGACAACCTCCCCGACGCCCCGAGAAACGCCAGCAGCCCCGCACCGATGCTGACGCCATCCGCAAGCACCTCCTCCCCCTGTTTTTCCCGATCTGAGCTCCGGTAAGCCCCATTCTCCCTCTCTTTCACCATCGCATCAAGCAAAGCTTCCCCTTTTTCATCGAATCGCCCTTGAATCAGGTCTGGGAAGCGATTGGCGCCTCCGACGAGCCTCGAAGAGCTCCGATGAATCTCCGACGTCCTCGCACCTCCTCTCGGTAAGCACCTCCTTTTCCTTCCCCTTTCTCGTTGATTCATGGTCCTTAGTGTCGGTAGGTTGGTCAGACTACAGTTGTCGCCGGCGAGCCCTTCCCTCCCTTTCCTTCCCGTCATTTTCGAACTTGGGTGCGGGTAGGATGATGGTGAACAGTGACTTGGGGAAAACCGGTTATTTTGCTTGATTTATAAGGGTTCGGTTCAGCTCTTTTTTTTTTATGAAAACTAGTGAACCGGTTCGGTTTTAAAGGAAATGGGTCTTGGGCCTCTTGGATCCGGAAATTAACAAAAAGGGTTTGGGCCTTTTAGGCCTAGAATGTGTTAAATGGAATTTAAGACCTGGGAAAACGTTTTTTATGAAAAATGTTTAAATGGAATATTATATATTATACAATATTATTGATAAGAAAAAAAAATATATTATTTTAGAATTTAAAGATATAATATTATTATGGTGATTTATAATATAATATTAAGAGACTTGGATTTTAGAAAAAGGAAATTGATGAACATTTTCCAAGGGTTTTATTACTAACTAGTCAACTCGGTTTTCGGAACGGTTTCGGCACTAACTCGGGAATTTTGTGCTCGTTGACTAACTAGCATGATTGGTGTGAATGATTGTCTAATATCATGATTTGTGTGGACTAATGACATATATGAGTGACTAACGACATGATGAGATGTTAGAGTTATGTATCGTTCGATTTATGCCTTATGAACTATGATCAATATGATGAACTTTGAGATATATGACTATACGGATTTATTATTGTGGATATATATGAATGTGGCTGAATGGAATGACGAGTATGATGTGGTCTTATGGAATGTGGCAACATGATGAGGGGTTGAACTTGACGGAACGATGATTGCGATATCGTTGCTATTCTCTTTGAATGATATGTTTTGTGCTTGGATGATTAGACGAAGACTTATATATGTGTTCTGATATGTATCTAGGTTATCTTTAATCTATCATAATGCTTGCCTTGCTGTTCTGCACCGCCAGGTAAGTTTCTTCGGAGCTTACTCAGATTGAATAGAGCTATTCCCTGCTTTAGGTGCATGATATACTAGGTGCTTGCATTCATGATCAGCATGCCATGTAGTACCATGCTAGGTTGCATTGAACGTTGATCATTCTATTTCTTCATGTGTATGTAAACAGAACGGCCGTTATCTGTGAAGTAACTAGAGTCATTGCTAGGGTTATAGGACGACCTAGTCTCATCGGGTCCCGTCCTGAGTCAATCGAGTCATGAACTTCCTTATATTATGAGATGCCTGCGGGCTTTATTGTGGAGCGGGTTAGGCATGCGTGCCGCCCGATTATGATGGAATGCATTCACGAGCTGGCCAGTCTCCGCCCTATCGGAAGGGGGTGGAGGTAGGAGAGGGATATACCACTTGGTATTCTGTGCTAAGGCCTTATTATTATTATTATGTACTTGATCTTAGGAGCATGTTAGTGTGTTAATATCCCGTCATGCATCTAGAAGCATCTTTATTAGGCATAGCGTATATGTGTGCTTAGGGTTGGGATGCAGAGCTAAAGTGGGCATCGATCTGATCCCGCCCCCTATCAATTTTTTTAGGTATCCGTTATGCTTACTACTGTTGATGCTGATTTGAGTCCATGACCGATGGGTCTAACATGGCGGAAAGAGAGAGTTGAGATTCCAACTTCACCAATCTAATTACGGCTCGAATTTGAATGGTTGATCATATTTTGACCCGGCTCTGCCGTGGCACCCCTTTGTATTATGCTTTACTTCCGCTATTTGTGTGACCTTTGGTTTTCCACGCTTAGACTTATGATAGGTACAGGGGACTTCCCCGGGGATTCCAACGATCCCTTCGGATTTTGGGTATGAAATCCCACTTGAAAACGTTAGAGTAGAATTTCAAACCTTCAACCTGTACTCGGGGCGCAAGATCTTAACGAGGGGTTTCATCCCTCGAAACGTAACCCGGGAATCATAATCCCGGGCCGTTACAGCCGTAGTGATCAATTTTCATGCATATGTCGAGCCAAAGTATATGTCAAACACTAGAAATTAAATTTAGAAGTTCATTGCCCATGTTGAATTGGAGGAAGCCCGACGTGTTCGAGACGAAGGTGCGCTTCGAAAACAAAGTGATTAACAAACGGGGATATCCAGCATTATAGTCGACCATTTTTCAGGCGCTTAAGTTAGATTTGTTTTTGGGCGATGACAACAAGTTATCCATCGATGAAATCTTGCTTCTTGATGCACATCAATTGCCGCAGTGACTACTCTTCTTGATGCATATAACGATCCAACATTGTAGTCGATCATTGCCCAGGTTGAAATGGAGCTCTATCTTCTTGATGCATCTGCAGGAACGTTGAATTGGCGTTCTTCACTTCACTACTAATCTCCCAAACATCAATGATTGTTGAATTAGATGGGCTTTATTATTTGATTCAAACGTATTAGTAGATATTTGTTAAAATCCATTTTTTTAATATTTACAAACCCTTTTTTGTAGGATTTCTACTTATCTTGAAAATTTGGTGTGATTTTTACCGTTAAATTATTTATAAAATGATTTGTAAAAATGAAAATTCAAAAAAAAAAATCTATTTACAAATAAAAAATATTGCAATTTCATTTTACCCGTATTTGGTAGGATTTCTAACACTTCTTGAAAATTTGGTGGGGTTTTTACTACTGGATTATTTAATACAATGATTTTTTAAAATCCAATGTTTATCTAATTACAAAAAAAAAGATTGCAATCTAATTTTACCCGTATTTGGTAGGATTTCTAATGTTATCTCGAAAATTTGGTGGGTTTTTTTATTGCTGAATTATTTATACAATGATTTTAAAATACAATGTTTATCTAATTACAAACAAAAATGATTGCAATCTCATTTTAAGTTTTAACCGTATTTGGTAGGATTTCTAATCCTATCTAGAAAATTTAGTGGGATTTTTATTGCTGAATTATTTAATACAATATTTGTTAAAATCCAATGTTTATCTAATTACAAACAAAAATATGTTATAATCTTATTTTACCCGTATTAGGTTTTCACCGGAATCAATCCATATATGTATACACACTGAAATAATACAGGCATTATTGTCTTTATAAATCAATATTATTTGGCTTTATCATTTTCATATCATTATAAGATTATAATATATCTAAAATATAATGTAAATAAATTATGACAATATAATATATTTTATAAATCCTGTGCGTTACGCACGGGTACTGTGCTAGTATAATACTAAAACAGAGACGTGGAAATCCTATGTGGCGGGTTTTGGTGCGATTCGGTTACGTGTCATTCTCTGGTGCAATTTGATCTTTACACGTCAATTAATGAATGTCCAATAAATTTAAGTCATGTCAATTAATGATTCCACATCCTTTAACTTATTATTATTAATCACCATTGATTTAAATAACAAAATCTTATCCTATCTTGATTAGTTACATTTTGATAATTTTTTTGACTTATTTTAATAAATCTAATGAATTTTGATAAATTAAACAATCTTATAAATATATAATAGAAAAGCACTAAATTTTTTTAAAACTTGAATTATTTCAATTTTTAATAGTCATACCGAACTTCCCTCATATACAAATTTATCTTTAAGATATGACTAATCATTCTGAACATCATTTTTTTTATTAGTTATAGGCATCATCAGGCATGGGTTCCGGCTTCGTTTGATAGAACTTTCAAATAAGACTAGTCTAATTCCCGCGCCATGGTGCGATTTGCGATTTTTAATAAATAAATTTTTAACAACATAATAAATTAATATTATAAAATATTGATAAAAGTTTGGATAAAATAGTGAAGGTATGCTTGAAATCTTTAAGAAAATGGTAAAAATATTTACCATAAAGTTAGGCTTCATAAAAAAAGTCTTTAAATATAAATATTATATTGATATAGGTTATTATTATTATAATATATAAGTATATATATATATATGAATAGTAGACATTGGATTTAATTCAATATTTAGAATTAAACCCAATGGTTAGTAAATGGGTAAAAAATAAAAATGAGAAAACGTAAATGTGTGAAGAGATGAAGAGAAAAAGAAAAAGAAATAATAAGAGAAATTAATAGTAGACATTATATTTAATTCAATGTTTTAAATTAAACCCAATTGTTAGTAAATAAGTAAAAATCTTAAATATAAAAATTGATTTAAAAGTTACTTAATTATAATTGGAAAAAAATGCTACAATTAATGGGAGGACGACACATCAGCAATGTCTTCTATTTTAAAGTATTATATAGATAGATTATATCAACTCAAACAAAATCAAAACTTTCAAATAATAAGATAAATGAAATAAGATTATATTACTTGGTATTTAAAAAATAAAATAAAAGAATAAAACGGCAATTAGGATAGGGAGATTTGAAATCAATATGGGTATAACTAAAAAATTTCAGAATAAATATAATAGGGAGATTTAAAATCAATATGGGTATAATATATACGAAACACTTTGTTGGTAGAAAAGATTGTTTTTTAAGTTAATTAAATAGTTTATAAAGAATTATTACTCATATATGAGTTTACAAAAATCTTTTCAGTAAGATAAAACTTGCACTAAAAAAATAAAATTTACACTTAGCTAGGCCATCCAACATGTGATTAATTACGCAGGATCAAAGTTATAAATGTTGCATCGATCAAAAATTATATGAAGTAATTTAGTCCAAAGGTCGAAGGCTTTTGGACCAATTATTAAATATCCTAAAGACTTTTCCTTTCTAGTAAATGTCCATTATTTTTTCATAATACCAACATTACCCTTACTTTATTTTACCCCTCCCTTCCCCGCTCCCCTTCTTCTTGAGGCTCTTACATCTCTTACATCTGCTTCCCATTCCAGTCCTCGTCTGCATCTCGGAACTCCCTCCCGGACCTCCACGGCGCCGGTTCCCCTCCTCGGCCTCCACTGCCTTGTCACTCCGGCCAACTTCCGCGGCCGATTCCGATCCCTGCGGCTTAGGATGCCTGCATAGTGGAGGCGACATGGAGATTTAGAGATTGGCTTTTCATCCTGCAAATCACATCGGAGATTGGCGAGTCTTCTCCAAATCTGGCTTCGAGTGGGGTTTTCCGGCCGTCGATCTGGTTCCCTGCGACCTAGCCTTGCCGGAGCCACCTTGATCGTGTCCCTCCCGGATCGGCGAGAGCACATGAGGAGCCTGTAACTCCCCGATCTGGCTCCGAGAAGCTCGGGAATGGCGATGTCCAACGGCGGAGGATATCGAACATTTGAGACCACCTTTTGCAGGCCCGGATTTCACCGACGAGAGTCCCCGGTGTACTTCCTCGAGCGAAAGAGATTTGCTTGGCTTAGTGCCTTGATTCAATGGTTCCTGATAACGATGAAGGATTTTTTTTTTTTAATTTTCGAAGGGCTAAAAAAAATGTACACAGCTACAAATTGTAGGCCTAATTAATACACCCATCATACATCATAGGTATTAGGTGTACGTGGAAAAACAAACCAAAGTGTGTCTAAATGGTGTAAATTTGTGCATGGAGAGGGTTTTTTTTTATTTTAATACGGAGTATATACAGTGGTGACACTGTTTATAACCTCGTTTTTATTTTGGTTACAGTGTCTATAATCATGTTTTTATTTTGGTTACAACGTCTATGATTTTATTTTTATTTTGGTTACAGTGTCTATAATCATGTTTTTATTTTGGTTACAACGTCTATGATTTTATTTTTATTTTGGTTACAGTGTCTATGACCCTATTTTTATTTTGCTTACAGTGTCTATGACCATGTCTTTTTGTTTTGATTACAGTGTTTATAACCCTGTTTTTATAGCGGTGACAGTGTCTATGACCCTATTTTTATAGTGGTGGCGGTGTCTATGACTTTTTTTTTATTTTGGTTACAGCATCTATGACTACATGTATTTTGGCTTCTCATTAGCCTCTATAGGGTTTGTGCTTTCCTTCTCCTAGAGTTTTCCTTTGATGACAGTGTCTTTGACCCTTTTTCCATTGTGGTGATAGTGTCTATGACCCTTTTTTTATTTTGGTTACAACGTCTATAAGGTTTTCCTTTGATTACAGTGTCTATGACCTTTTTTTCATAGTGGTGACAGTGTCTATGACCCGGTTTTTATAGTGGTGACAGTGTCTATTATCCTGTTTTCATATTGGTGACAGTGTCTATAACTCTCTTACCCATTTATATATTGAAGGAGAACTGTCCACCTAATGTCTTTTGGCTTCTCACTAGCCCCTTTAGGGTTTGTGCTTACCTTGTCCTAGGGTTTTCCATTTAGTGACATCAATCATCTCTTAACGACGTACTGTACTTAACATTTTAGGGTTTAGAGTTTAGGATTTAGGGTTTAGGGCCTTGGCCCTAAAGACTTAACCTTAAACCCTAAATCATACTGTACATCACATGTTCTTTTGGCATCTAATTAGCCCCTTTATGGTTTATGCTTCCCTTTTCCTAGGGTTTTCCTTTGATTACAGTGTCTATGAACCTTTTTTCATAGTGATGACAGTGTCTATAAAGCTGTTTTTATTTTTGTTACAACGTCTATAAGGTTTTCCTTCTGATTACAGTGTCTATGGCTTTGTTTTTATAGTGGCGACAGTGGCTATGACACTGTTTTTATTTTGATTACAGTGTCTATGACCCTCTTACCCATTCATGTATTATAGGAGAATTGTCATCACATTTATTTTGGCTTCTCATTAGTCCCTATAGGGTTTGTACTTCCCTTTTCCTACGGTTTTCCTTTGATTACAGTGTCTATGACTCTTTTTTCATAGTGGTGACAATGTCTATAAAGCTGTTTTTATTTTGGTCAACGTCTATAGGGTTTTCCTTTTGATTACACTATCTATGACTTTGTTTTTATAGTGGTGACAGTGGCTATGATACTGTTTTTATTTTGATTACAGTGTTTATGACCCTCTTACCCATTCATGTATTAGAGGAGATTTGTCATCACATTTATTTTGGCTTCTCATTAGTCCCTATAGGGCTTGTTCTTCCTTTATGATATGATTTTCCTTTGATTACAGTGTCTATGACCATGTTTTTATAGTGGTGACAATATCTATGACTTTAATTTTTTTATAGTGGTTACAATAGTAGTTACATTTTTAATTTTTTTTTATTGTGGTGACACTACTTTCAAAAAAATCTAAAAACTACAAATTAGAAATTAGAGAAGAACTGTCACCACATGTATTTTGGCTTCTCATTAACCCCTATAGGGTTTGTGCTTCCCTTTTTCTAGGGTTTTCCTTTGATTATAGTGTCTATGAACCTTTTTAATAGTGGAGACAATGTCTATAAAGCTGTTTTTTATTTTGGTTACAGCGTCTATAGGGTTTTCCTTTTGATTACAGTGTCTATGATCATGTTTTTATAGTGGTTACAGTGTCTATGATCCTATTTTTATTTTGCTTACAACATCTATGACCCTCTTAACCATTCATATGTTATAGGAGAACTGTCACCACATGTATTTTGGTTTCTCATTAGCCCCTATAGGGTTTGTGCTTCCGTTGTCCTATGGTTTTTCTTTTGATTACAGTGTCTATGACTTAGTTTTTATAGTGGTGACAATGGCTATGCCACTGTTTTTTTTATAGTGGTTACAATAGTAGTTACATTTTTATTTATTTTTATTTTGGTGACACTAATTTAAAAAAATCTAAAAAACTAGAAATTAGAGAACAACTGTCACCACATGTATTTTGGCTTCTCATTAGCCCTTATAGGGTTTTTGCTTCCCTTTTCCTATGATTTCCTTTTGATTACAGTGTTTATGAACCTTTTTTCATAGGGGAGACAATGTCTATAAAGCTGTTTTTATTTTGGTTACATCGTCTACTGAGTTTTCCTTTTGATTACAGTGTATTTGACCGTGTTTTTATAGTAGTTACAGTGTCTATGATCCTATTTTTTTTTTTGCTTACAGCATCTATAACCCTCTTAACCATTCATATGTTATAGCAGAACTGTCACCACATGCATTTTGGTTTCTCATTAGCCCCTATAAGATTTCCTTTTGATTACAGTGTCTACGACCACGTTTTTATAGTGGTGACAGTATCTATGACTTTGTTTTTATCATGGTGACAATAATAGTTACATTTTTAATTTTTTAACGGAGATTATGCGAGTTAGAACAACTTCTATAATTGCGGGATAATTTCTGAAATTTTAGAAATTAACACAGGGGCATATTTTATAAAAACAGAAATTCTGGGAGGTTTGGCGTAATTACTCTTCTTCTTCCCCCATTTCGAGCAGCTTCAACATTGATTTTCGCCGATCTTCCGACGGCTCGTTCTCCTTACACAGAGCTCCGTTTGACGCGTATGACCTATCAAACTGACGAGTGCAATCTCTACTTCAGCATCGTTGTGTTTATTTTGTCGAAGAATGATCTGACACATCGAGACGAGTGCTTGAACAGGGGCTGCTAAGCGGTTGTTTCACGAAGCTCCAAGGTGTCCGACAATGGCGGTTATCGATTTTGTATAAATTTGAGAGGGGTTTTTGCACGAAAACCATCCTTGAGAGATGTAGAACGTGATTGAGCGGGTAGAAGGCTTGGATTTAGGGTCGAACGTGATTTAGGGTGCACGAGGAGCTTCGATTCGGCCTTCAATGGAGGAGGGCTCGGTTGTGAGGCTTGGGAGAGTGCAACAACAGCAGGGGCGGATGGCGCTGGCGACGGTGCGGTGGCGGCGGCGCCGACGATCGGTGGTGGTGCGGTGGTGGCTCGAGATCTCCGCGCTCCCTCTGCCTCCATATTTGAGTTCTCGCTTGTTTTAATTTGGGGAGAAAGGGGAGAAATAAAGGCAGGGGTATAATTGGAAATTGTGGACATTTACCTAATATTGTAACCCTTGTGTCCTATAACTTAAAATTTGGTCCCCAAATGGCCACTTAGCAAAAAACCCCAAATTATATTCACATAAAACAAGAAAATAAAATGACCACTGGATGAAATTGTGTTAATTTATCTTTATTAAAAATATTATATTAATTTTTAATATATTTAACTTCGTATATTAAATCGTTACAACCCTAACATAAATAGAATCTTTTACTTGAGTTATTTTACATAAATTTTATTATACTTGATATCTAACTTAAGAACCTTACTAGAATGTAGATAATAGTATATATGTATATATCATACTTATTAATATTATAAATAGATGATAATTTCAATGCATTTATCAAAAATTTTGAAAAATCATAAAGAAATAAATTTTACAAAATAATACAAATCAAAGGATTCAAGTTAACGTCTACCTAGCTTTTAAGTCAAAATTATTTTAAAAATTTATATTTTTTAAAAAATTAAATGCATATGAATTTTCATTTATAAAATAAATATAGTTTTTACATTATTTAAAAAAAATAAATATATTTGTAAATTAAATATATCATGAGGTTATATTTGAATGACCTAATACTCTCTCCTTTAATAAAAATACGTCATTTTTATTTTTAACCCGTTTTTTTTTAAAGGTTAGAAATTGTATAATATATTAAATTTTTATAGTTTCATATTTATCAATAATAAGAGTGCGTGTATATATACACATACATACACACACTTTATTAACAAACCGCGAAGCCGCGGGTGAAGCGAAGGACGGGAACGAGCGGAATCAATGTGTTCCAATTTCTGGCCTTGCACCGACCATCCAATGGACCGTGGACTAAACGGCAAGACTAGTATAATACTAAAACAGAGACGTGGAAATCCAATGTAACGGGTTCTGGTAGACCTCTTGTGCGATTTCGCATACCTGAAATTTTCTGGATTAAAACAGGATTGTTTTTGCTTACGTGTCATATTTTGATCTAAAAAGATATAAGTTTTTTTTACCTAACTATATTGGCTTATTAATTGATGTGACTAAAAAGATAACATCATTTTAATCCAGAATATGATAACGTATAAAAAATAACACCATTTTAATCCAGAAAATGTCACGTATATATAATTAATGTAGATTCAAAAATGTTTACATTCTCAAAAACTTTGCACAACTGAAAACTATATATTTACTTTATATGAAGTAGGAATTTATATTAATTCAAAGATGTTTTATAAAATAAAATTTATTAAAAAACTGCACAACGGGCGGGTACCGAATACTAGTATATACATAATTTATTAACCAACCGCGTAGGACGCGGGTAATAAGACTAGTCTTTTCAAAAGCCCGGCCCAGTAATTGCAAAAGCCTTGCCCAATACAAAGAAGGGGCCAAGCCCTTGGCTTCATAACTGAAAGATAAATCGCCCCACAGATAATACTTTACCTTCCCCACCTGGTTGTACGGTTCCCTGTCGTCCGCTCCTCCGAAGTTTCATACCCCTTAAACCGCAATGGCGACGAGGTGCGAGCTCTTCTGCGAAGTTCTCCTCGCCATCATACTCCCTCCTCTCGGCGTCTTCTTCCGCCATGGATGCTGCAGTGTACGATTTCTCTCTCAATTTTGGTGAATTTCATCTTCCGCTGTCTGAATCGGTTCGGTCTGATTAATTTGATCTGGTTTGCGTTTTCGTGCAGTGTGAGTTCTGGATATCCGTCTTGTTGACGATGCTCGGTTACATCCCTGGCATCATCTACGCTCTCTACGCAATCGTCGTCGTCGATGGCGATCACGCCAACGAAGTGATCCATTACCACCCCATAGCGTGACCTCCTTAACTCCCAACCATCCCTGAATTGAAGGCTTTCATCCTAAATTGCATCGTATTAGATGTCGCAATTCACCGTAAGTCGGAAAACTCTGTGTGGCTAGCGTTTTTCAATCACTCTTGATCATGAATTCCTGGTTGGCTCATTGTACGTTAATGAATTCTGATACTTTAGGATGGGGGATTTGCTTTGTTAATGTTTAATTTGAACTATTCGCTTTGTTAATGTTTAAATTGAACTACAGCAATTGCCATGAAATTGTTGAAGGAGGTGGTTTAGTAATTGCTCCATTGAATCAGCATATCTATTAATATTACTAATTCTGCTAGCATTTTGCTGACGTGTCACGCTCACAATTAAAGTTGAATTTTTTATTCAAATGAGCTTTTCTTATTGGTCAATATTATTATGGAAACTTTAAAATATTTGTTTCCTATTTTATAAAATGATTTGAATCCGTTCCTTTTTTTTATTTTCGGTTATATTGTCATAAATATTGAGACATGTTTCCATTTTTTTTTCCGATTACAATATCTATTAATATTACTAATTCTGCTACCATTTTGGTGACGTGTCGCTCTGTAAATTAAAGTTGAATTTTTTAATCAAAAGTTTCATTTCTTATTAATCGATGTTATTAAGGAAAGTTTAAATATTTGTTTCCTATATTATATTCATCACAATCGTATTAAAAATATCTAGACAATTAATTCAAATGTCAAAATAAAAATCTATTAATTAATAATAATAATAATCTATTAATATTACTAATTCTGCTAGCATTTTGGTGACGTGTCACTCTATAAATTAAAGTTGAATTTTTTAATCAAAAGTTTCATTTCTTATTAATCGATGTTATTAAGGGAAGTTTAAATATTTGTTTCCTATATTATATTCATCACAATCGTATTAAAAATATCTAGACAATTAATTCAAATGTCAAAATAAAAATCTATTAATTAATAATAATATCTATCTATCTATTAATATTACTAATTCTGCTAGCATCTTGGTGACGTGTCGCTCTGTAAATTAAAGTTGAATTTTTTAATCAAAAGTTTCATTTCTTATTAATCGATGTTATTAAGGGAAGTTTAAATATTTGTTTCCTATATTATATTCATCACAATCGTATTAAAAATATCTAGACAATTAATTCAAATGTCAAAATAAAAATCTATTAATTAATAATAATCTATCTATCTATTAATATTACTAATTCTGCTAGCATTTTGCTGACGTGTCACGCCCACAATTAAAGTTGAATTTTTTATTCAAATGAGATTTTCTTATTGGTCAATATTATTATGGAAACTTTAAAATATTTGTTTCCTAATTTAAATATGATTTGAATCAATTCCTTTTTTTATTTTCGATTATATTGCCGTAAATATTGAGACATGTTTCCATTTTTTTTTCCAACTAATTTATAAATTATAAAAAATACTTTATACATATTTTTGTTGTAAACACGTATATATATTAATATAGTATTATATTGATATATAAAATGATGTTCAAATTAAAATAGATCAAGCTCCCGTGCCTTCAAGGCACGGGTATTACACTAGTCAAGGTATAAATCTGATATCGATATCCTGGCATACCAAAATATCAAAGTTTAGCAATTGTTCTACCTGGCTCACTCGGGTTCAGCTCGTGCTGATAACATGTTATACGATTGGTCGTATTTTTGTTGTTGTTGATATAGTGTATAATTAATGGATGCAGTATTGCAACTTTGCAAGAGCAGTCTAATATAATGAAAACTAATTGAAGGTCGTAAGGACCATATTACAAAGAACAGCTGAAGTGCATATACATTGAGAAGCCGAATAATCCACCAAATATCACAACAATTTTAAGGTTATAAATTATTTGAGGGGAAACCATTTTTGAGCCTTTGAGGTGGCCCTTTCCTCTTCCTCGTTGTTGATTATCTCTCCCTATACAAAACTAAAGATCTTATGTAAAATAAGGAATCACCAATTCCCAACTACCTCACCCACTTCGTACTCTCTACCAAACTCTTACACTTCTCAACTAAGCTTTCACCCCAAATTTTTCACAAGTGAGTTGCACTGCCCTAAACTTTTCACAAGTGAGTTGCATTTCCACTCTACGGGAGCGACAACTTGCAACAATGTGCATCACACAAGTTTTTGGATTGAAACGCTTCATTACAAAAAACTAACTTGTTTATATACATCCATGTAAAATAAATGGTCGCTTCGAACACTAAAAGCTTGGCTTGGTCTAGTTGCGTTTTTTGGACCTTCAAAGGTTCGTTAGCGAACCACTCAAGCCAATCTCCAATTGTAGCATGCCGAGTTGAGATTCCAATCCACTCGAATACACGGGTCTGAACCTCTTGAAATGCCAGACATCCAAACCACACGTGGTCGTCACTTTCCTCCTCTATCTTACACAGCATACAGTCGGCAACCTCCACCCCTTTCCAACTTGGTACATGACACCCCACCACTCAGAGCTAGTATCGAATCCAACAAGACCGAATGGGCATCAGACGAAGACAACACTTCCTTCATTTCATCTCGAGTTGCAAACAAGCTTTTCCATAGCCAACAATCATCCACTTTTTTCTGCACATCCAATATTTCATCACCCCGCAGGTGATTCTGATTGCACCCTCTGATCCAAATGCTTGGCTTCACCAGCACAAGATCGCCAATCAACTTTTCTTGTATACTTTTGTTCCATGAAAGTAATTGATTCTCGGATGTCAAGACCACCTTCCTTGAATGGCCTCGTAACATCCGTCCATGGTCCATCTCACTAACATCCTCCTTCAGTATTGCCATTCCATAGGAATTTCTTGCACATACCCTCTATACCCTCCATTACTCCCTTAGGAAGCACAATTACTTGAACGATTGCATCGGTGCAGTGATCCAAACTCCAAAGCATTCGATGCGATTTTGCTCTCTGCGAGGGATATTTTTGTGATCCAAACTGAATGCTGAATTCAAATGCCGACGTGTTCAATCAAAGCATCTCTTCCAGATAGTTAAATGGGTGTGATTTGTGACATCTGGTTAGATTTTTTTTTTTGCCCTGTGGTGCGAATTTTTTTTTTTTGATTAGGAAAGAATTTGGGAAGAAACCTACCCAAGTGCATCCAATCGGATGAGATCCATAAGATCTGGGTTAGAATTAAGATTACTCCCCATGGCAGAGTGGCCAAGGTGTGCAACCTTGTCAGCCACTCTGTTGCCAGCTTGGGGAACATGAGAAAAGACCATCTTCCTCATGCATTTTATCAGGGACTGTATATCTGACATGATTAATTCGATTTCCCATGGGCATTTTGTTTTGTTTTGTAGATAATCAATAATAATTTTTGAGTCACCTTCAATCGTTATATCCTGAATCCTGAGTTTGTTGATTTCACTAATACCTAACCTAAGAGCTAGAGCCTCAGCCATTAGGGGGGATGTGTTCCCGAGTTTCATAGAAGCTATCTGGAGAGGAGTTCCTCGCCAGTCTCGTATAATGACACCGACACTACTGTCGCCCGACAGTAATGAAGAGCCATCAAAGTTCAATTTCAATTCCTTATAAGATGGTTTTTTCCATTTTTTCCTATTGGATTTCCAGTTTGATTTTTTGGATGAGTTTGTATTGTTTTGGCGTTCTTGGCAAACTGTATCAATCGTGCACACAAAGGAACACGCCTTCCGCCAAGATTCAATTTGTTGGTCGCAAAAACACTCAATGGTTGTTGATGCCGCTGGCACCTGGTTTCGAAAGGTGGCACCATTCCTAAAATACCAAATGGCCCACCAACTTGTGACAATGTTTTGAATTTTATCTTTTGCCAGTTTCTTGATCCAAGCCAGAATCAAAGTCATGTCCCGACTCCTCTGGATATGTTGTTGTAATTCCATACGTTCAGCGCTAGATAGGAATCTGTTAGTGAGATTTGGATAGCATTCCAGCAGGATATGTATATCATCTTTGTTGTGGTCATTGCAGATTTGGCAAGTCGTAGGCACAGGGACACCCTTATTTGCCAACCTGACCTTTGTAAGCAGGCCCGAGAGGGTTATTTTCCAAAGGAAATTCTTAATTTTAGGAGGTACATTCAGCTTCCAAATCCAAGAAAACCCATCATTGTTATTTCTTGTCTCGTTTGTCAACATCTTATATGCTGACGAGGTAGTAAACCAACCTTTCTTATCTGGCCACCAGTATAGCCCTGTGGTGCGATTGAATGCACTAAAGAGGCAAGAAGCTAAATATCTTTTTCTTTTTTAGCTATCCACAATAGTTTTCCAATAATATATATATTTGCACAAAATAGGTTAAAATATACCTTACTTTTTGGTATTTTATTACAATGGTCAAATGTGTATTTTTTACACACCATTCAAATACAATTAGTTTAAAATGAAAATGAAAATAAAAATCATAAAAAATACACCAATAAAATTGTCTTGCTTTTTGAAAAAGTTTTTGTACATTAGGATATGATATGCTCAAAGCTCAAATGTGCACATTTGCACACAGGGACTCCTGATGTACCACTGGTCAGCGGTGTCACTGTTTGGGGGCGCTTGGCTCCGATTCTTAGTCTATGTTGTCCCCGACGTATTTTTAGAATAATAAAAACTATATAGCATATCATTTTTTAAAAATGTATTTTCTTTGAGTAACCCTTTAGTAATATACACTTTTAAAAATATATAAAACATCAATCATATCTATTTTTTTATAGAGTGTACTTTTTATTGATAAGTGTGAAATTATATTTAAAAAACGATATTTTATTAAAAAAATTACTTTTGAAAAACATGTTAAAAGGTAAAAATTAATTAATACCGATTGGGTAAAGTAAAATAATAATAAAAATAAGGGATATAATTGATTTTCATGCACTTTACCATTTAATTAACAAAAATTGTGTGATGGGTGTGACTTTGCAAAGAAAACAATTTTAAAGGGTGGTTTTCTGCAATTTTCGTTTTAAGGGGTGGTTTCACGCAAAACAACCTATTTAAAGGGCGGTTTTCTACAATTTGGCCTTCAATATATATATATATATATATATATATATATATATATATATATATATATATATATACCTATTTTTTTCTAGTTTGGGGTGGGCTTGGGCCATACAAGCCCACCCCTGTATTCGCCAGTGGCTTCAGCTCAAAACTAAAAACTGGATCCAAAAGAAAAAGCTTTGGTATATTTTTCACTAGTCAGCAATTTAGTTTGAAAAACCGAACATTTTGAAAACTTTCTTTGGAAAGTGTGTCTTGACGGACTACCAACAGCGGCTCGTTTGTCAAAAAAAGGGTGTAGCGGTCCCTCCCTACTGTGCAATATGCAACCACCATGAAGAGGATGCTACTCACCTATTCTTTGAGTGTCAATACTCACTTTTCTACTCCAGTTTATCGGTTAATGTTAAAAACATGATTACAGACTGTATTAAAAAATCTAGGAAAATTGGTCCAATATTAGCAACCATCGCAGGACATTTAACCCCTAAAGAAAAGCAAACAATGGCTTTCCATTGGTGGACCATCTGGCTAATTCGAAACCATTGGATCTTCCAACAACAGAAACCACCCAATATTGATGGGTTCTTAAGAAAGGTCGAATCAGATAGAAATGTATGGAGCAAAGTGGAAAAATTCAATGTGAAGGATGACATTAAACTCTACAATCACAAAAAATCACAAAATAAGACAGAAAGACAGACAAATGGAAAAAACCGCCTACCGGGAAGATGAAATTAAATTTCGATGGATCTGCCCCTACTCATCGACAAGGTTCTATAGGGTATGTTATATGAAACGATAGAGGAAAACCAGAAGCAATGGGATGTAACCTAATTGGGAACCAAACACCGTTGATGGCCGAGGCCCTCGCTTTAAGAGCAGGAGTATTAAAAGCAATAGAACTGAATATTAAAAATATTATTATCGTAGGTGACTCCCTCATAATCATCAATTATCTAAAGAAGAGTGTCAAATGTTCATGGGAAATCGAACTTATCATGTCAGACATTGCTTTTTATAGGGTTTAACGAAGTCTCGTTCTCTCACATTTTTCGTGATGGTAACTGCGTGGCAGATAAGGTAGCACACCTTGCCCATGTTACCGCTAACCCTACCTTATATACTGATCCAGGTCTTACCGGCCTCATCCGTAAGGATGTTATCGGATAACGATATTTCGCATCCGAATTCTTACCCAATCAAAAAAAAAAACCAACATTTTGTGCAAACTTTCCGCTAAGAGGTCACCTGTTGAATGGGACCAATACCGAGGTTCTTGTGGTTAATTAGGCAATACATGGATTGAGATTCGATATATATTCACATGGGTTATATCTTTGTCTGTCAAATTATACTTCACCAATGTTAGATTCAATCACTTGTGCTCACAATAAAGCACATATTTGGGTTTCATGTTGATCGTATATAATTTGGTACCTCCTTAACTTGTAATATGAGCATAAAAGCGAATTCGATTGTGTGAAGAGGGCCAAGAGGCGGACCCTGATGGTTCGGATTTTTTTTTTTGTGATACAGGCGAGAATTTGAGGTGTCAACCACGGTTGTACCATCATCTAAGAGCGTCCTTGCGAACGAGAGTTTGAAACTCTAAATCAGTACTGTAAGGCGACGAGCCGGACCCTAAGGCCATATGAGTGAGTCGATCAGCCGCTCTGTTAGCCTCCCTAAAAATGTGGGATACAGAAGACGTCTCGAACAAGCGAAGTAGACGGAGAGCATCTGATATGAGGATTTCGATCTCCCAGGGAGTCGACCACACACCGTTAATCGCATTCACGATCGCAAGGCCGTCTCCCTCCACCGCAATTCTTCGAATCCCCAGCCTTCGCGCTTCCAGCAACCCAAGCTGCAGCCCAACTGCCTCAGCCTGGACCGCATACACCATCCCACATCTACTAGCATTGCATGCAATCACCCTACCATCCTCATCTCGGATTGATTTCAGCGCTTGGAATCTGGATTCATAAATATTTTTTCGGTTCGGCTATATACACCCCAAATCATGCACGTCCAGGACGTGCATGATTAAAAGGGGTTAATTTTTTTTTAAATGTTAATTACTCACAAGGCTTGCACGTCCTTAAGGACGTGCATTTTTTACTTTGTGATTTGTGGTGTATATAACGACACCCTATTTTTTAAAGAAAAAATTTGCAAAACGGGCACTTTTTTTGGATTAATGTGCAAAATGCCACGTTTTTGGACGAATTTGCAAAATAGCCGCTATTTATACTTTTTTCCAAATTGTAAAATTGTGCCCCAGCTCTCTCTCGTCCTCACCCTCTCGCTCATCGCCGGATCTGGAGGCGGAGCTTCGACGTCGCCGGCAATGGTAACTCATTCCCAGTCGTCTTCGCCGATGAGGAGCAACACTTCGCAGCGTGGCGATCCAGGGCCGAGCTCCTCGCTCCTCGCTCCATCATCATCTCCTCGTGCTCGGGAAGAGTCCGCAATTGGACCACGACGACGACGTTGCTCGGTATCCTCTCTCCATGGTCAGATAGGTTCCACCTTGGTCCGATGATAGCGTTCTGCACAATTTCCAGGCTAATTGACCTTCAATTTCATCATTCTCGTGTTGATTTTGGTTTAGTCGAGCCATGAAATCCGAATTCAACGTGTGTGGTTGATTTTAGGGTTTCTACTGAACCGAATCTTCGAATCCATTACTGTCGCCTCTCCTTCCTCTTCCTCTCTCTCTTCGCTGACCTCTTTCTCTCTGCCGTTCGCGCCCTTCTTCTTCCTGCGACTCCTCGGGGACCTTGATCTTTAGGTCCCGATCCTGGAAGATGAAATTTCTGCAATTGGAGTTGTCCTTGGTATGATTTGCCCATCCACAACCAATATAATCAAATTTCTTGAAGGATTGAAGTTGTGAAAGAGTAACGAAGGATTGAATTTGCTTTTGAAGGACCTATCCATCCAGCCATGTCTGCTGCATTTAGTTAACAAATTTGATTCGGTTTCTGTTGCCTGAAAACGTGAATTTTATGCGTCTTAATGCCATTGATTGCATTTTTGTTGAAGTTGTTGAGCAATCATTGAATTCCTCATCTGACTGATCTTGATAGTTTGCTGAATTGCTCATTTATTCATCAAGTTTGTATCATATGGTTCGGTTTCTGTTTCTCGAAACACAATTCATGTGCATCTCAATGCTGATTGCATTTTTTTTGAAATTGCTGAACAATTAACACATCTGGCTGATCATTTGACTTTGTTCTTTTGGATATGAGCATTACTTTTCTGTTTTCACATTGAATGGTTGGGAATTTGAAAATCTAGGACTTCAATGATGAAAATTTTGGGTATTTGCAGGCACATGCTGCTTCCGCTGTCCTCAATTTCAGTGAAAACTGTACTCCGGAGATCTTAACACCATACATGGATGGAATTGTTAGCAAGTTGCTTGTAATTCTGCAGGTGCATTTTTTATGACTATTTCATGAACGTGGGAGTCATTTTATTATGCGGTTTCTTTATCTTCCTTTATTTTTTTCAGTAAGGAATGACTCATTGGTTATTATTCTCTGTTATCTTATGCAGAATGGAAAGCAAATGGTACAAGAGGGAGCACTGACTGCATTGGCCTCAGTAGCTGACTCATCTCAAGTATATTTCCTTCCAAGTGATTAGATCTACTGTTTTATTTTGATTAGGTTTCACTAATGCCTTTTTTTAATTAACAGGAGCATTTCCAGAAGTATTATGACTCTGTCATGCCTTACTTGAAGACTATTTTGATTAATGCAACCGACAAGTCTAACCGAATGTTGCGTGCAAAAGCAATGGAATGCATTAGTTTAGTTGGAATGGCCGTGGGCAAGGAAAAGTTCAGGAATGATGCTAAGCAGGTTGTTTATGATTGCTTGTGTGTGTGTTATCCTTTCTTGTAGTTTAAATGATCTAACCGAATGTTTCGGGCTGTCAGCATTCATGGTAATCTCTCCAATTTCCAATTCGTTTGATTGTACATTATCCCTTTTTCATTGGTTTCTTCAAACCTGTTGTCTTTATTATGTTTAGCTTCTTCTTGGAGTTTATTGTTCTGTTCTTTTGCTATATATTGCAGCTTGAGGTATGGAAGTTGATTGTTGTGCAACCTCTAAGGGAGAGTTGTGCAACCTCTAAGGGAGAGTTGTGCAACCTCTAAGGGAGAGTTGTGAAACCTCTAAGGGAGAGTTGTGCAACCTCTAAGAGAGAGTTGTGCAACCAGGTACCACTTTGAAATGAAAGATCATATTTGCCAGTGTAGTTTCATTTCTTCTCTAATTGACATGAGCTGCATATTTGTACCAACTTTAAGTTTTATATTCCTTTTTCTTCAAAATGTAGTGATCGGTGCTTTCTTGTTTGTTGTGCTTTAGAATGATGTTTAAATTTTGAAGATTTTTGAAGGTAGTTGGTGATTATCATCTTCTTAATTCACCACTACTTCAAAAAATGTGTTTTTTTTTAATTGTGTAGAATTCCATGTCAAATTGATCATGTATGAGTGTTTTCAGTGCTCATCGATGTTTGGTTCACTCTATGCTCTTTGATTATTTTATGTCGAAATCCATAACTATATATACTCATGGTGTTTTTTTTTAACACTGTGTGTAGCTTGAACCTCTTTTTTACTTGGTTGAGCAAGATAGCTGATATGGTGATATCTTCTTCATACTGCTGTTAGCCCAAATACTCCTTATATAGTTAGTAGCTTGTCTCTCTTTGAATTTGTGATAGGTTGAAGAAAAATATTTAGCATTTCTGTTAAGTAGTAGAGTGATTACATACAGTTTATGATTTTGCTTGTTCTTATAGTGATCAACGTGGGGTTCTGATTGTCTTTCTGTTTTATCTATAATAGAGGGTGATGTTGGACCTAATAAAAAGGCAAGAGTAACGTTTTCATCTCTCATTATAGTGAATTGTTCATGTTCTGATGAAGCTCCAAAAGGCATGCTATTTGCAACTTTTTCTGTCTGCACATCCAATGTTGATGGTCATATATTGTTCTGCCTTGTTGTTTCTGTTTCCTTTTGTGCATATCAGGTTGAACCCGCAACTGAAGACAAGCTTATGGATGTGTGAGCCTGTGAGTTCAGAATACTATTGCAGTTGGCAGCTTTGTTGAGTACCAAACAGCAAAAGATCACTTGGTAGCTTTAATGTAGCTTGTCATCACTCATTTTAGTTGTTCTATGCGTATGAACACCATACATTTTAGTTTACGTAGTTTGTTATCTTCAGACCTGTAAAAAGGATTTGTTATCCCCCCTTTTAGAGGGTCTGTGCTTCTGCTGACTTTGTTTCTTTGCTTGCAGGATCGCCATCGATCAAAGGTTTCAGTTCAGCAGTTTGTGGCTTGAACTTGTGGAATGTAGGATGTGCATTAGAAGACATTGCAGTTAGAAGACATTGCACTAAACTTGTGGTTTAATGGGAATGCTACTGCTTCTTTTATTCTGATTTTAGTATCAAGGAAACTACATTTTATTGGATGAGTACTAAAAGCTGGACTCAAGTAAGATAAATACAGTGCCTGCAGGCAAGCCCTTTCATTCCTAGAGGTATAGAATAGATCTGCTATCCTAGAGGTATAGATATTGTATTGAACTACATTTTAGATTGTCTTGATACTGCATAATCATATATGTTTGATGTTTATGGTTGGGTTTATGATAGAATTTGAATGTGAGAAGATGCATTTGTGTACTACATAGCGATGGAAGTGCATTCCTCAGAGAAAGAAAGGTTCTTTTTCATTGATTGATCATAGCATGTGTAGATAAAAGTAGGTGCATCAGGTTCTTTTTTGAAACTCAATTCTAAAATTCCAAGAGATTGTTTATGACATTTCTTCATATCATATGATGCATGCCCAAGTCAATTGGGATGCTCAAGTTCCTGTTGGATGTAAATTCAAGCTTCACCTTTTTAAAATAGGAGTGTTGGATCTGCTCCTAAAATTTCCTTGTGAAATGAAATCCGCTGATCTTACTCTGGAGTTTGATAAGGTATTATTGAGAAATGTTATGAGCTATGTGTTGTTTCATTGTTGTGATTTATTATTTATGCCAATAGTGCAATAATTTTTTGGATGAATAGAAATGTGAATTAGTGGAAAACGAGTCACTGTCTTTCTTAGCTGAGAGCTATAATAGCACAGTACATAATTTCTTATATTTTGGTTCTGTATTATTCTTTTTTGGTACTTGAGATTCTGTATTGACAATTTGAGATGCCCTTTTGTAGGGATTTCTGCATATCGATGAGTACCCCCAGATGCTAATCAAGGATTTGACATTCCTTCAGCTGTAATAACTTTTCCGGACTTCCAGTCCAATTTAGGTTTTCTGGAAGGTTCAAACCTTTCACCGTTGATATCAAGACTGCAGGTAAGTGGATATTCTTTTTCTTACCTCCTTTTCCCTGTCCCTCTTGTGGATTTATCCTTTAATGTATAGGATCTTATTATAGTTGTTATTGAGCAGGGAAAGAGTCCTTCCTTGGCTTACACAGAAGTGCTTCTTGTGCCGCTGACTACTCCCGACTTCAGCATGCCGTACAATGTTATAACAATTACATGCATTGTGTTTGCTTTATACTTTGGGTCTCTGCTCAATGTTCTAAGGAGACGTGCTGGTGAGGAGGAAAGACTATTGAAAGATGGAGGTAAAGTCTGTTGTGTGTTTATAGCATTTCTACATCTGATTTTTGTCCACTCAACATCTTTCATGCTTGGTTTAGCTCATTGCTGCACCATATAGGAACATTCATTTCAACTTCTTATGTTAGATAAAAAGATTGATTTCTTGATTGAGAAGTTGAAGTCAGTTTATACACTCCTATTCCTGTTGGATGCTCAAGTCCCTACGCAAGCTATGGAAGTAGAAGAACTGGAGAAGTTACTCGACTTGAAAACTTAAGCTCTACTTTCATTTTTATGTAAGAATTTTCCAGATTTTTGTTTGGCTGGAATTCACTTGTGACTGAACAAATGTATCTATTTACTAGCTCAAGTTAAGTTTATCTGAATCTCCATTGGAGAAACTATAACACTTGGTTGAATGTTTAAAGAGTAATTTGTAAGTTGTAACCACGGTGATGTTAAATTCCACTTCATAACAAGGACCAAATGGGATCCTGGTTGGACCAAATGTTGTCAATCATATTTGCACAACCTACAGTTAAATTTGCACAACGTACTATTATATTTGCACGACAAAATGTTAAATAAAAGAAAATTAAATTAAATTAAATTAAAAATTAAAAAAAAAACTCATGTATCGCTCACGATCTGTTTTCCGGACTGCGATCTGAATGGGAGAGAGACTGCGATCTGAATGTGAATCTCGTCGCTTGTCGATTGCGACTCGATCAGTCCATATATGTGCACAACGTAAAGTTATTTTTGCAAAACAAAAAGTTCTGAAACGAAAAAAAAAAGCGAAAAAAAATTATATTCTGCACAACATACGATGTAAGAGTTGCACGACTCTGTTTTACGAGTTGCACGACTCTGTTTTAAGAGTTGCACGACTCTGTTTTAAGAGTTGCACGACTCTGTTTTAATAGTTCATGTGTCTCTCTACCTTTATAGGTTAATTTGCATGAACCAAAGTGAATAGAGGATACAATTCATGAACCAAAGTGAATAGAGCATCTTTTTAGAAATTAAAGGTGCGGTGTTTGCAATTTTAGTGCTGACATAGTTATAAAGAAATAAGATTGATCAATACATTTTCATCACTAAAATTGCAAACATCGTTGACACTAGTTGTTTTCTCTGATTAACAAAATAGAAAAAGATGCTGACACTACAGTTGTGCAACTCTAAACTACGGTTGTGCAACTTTAAAATACAGTTTAAGAACCAAATTAGATTAAAAAGTGCAAGAATAATATTATAATGTGCCCAAATTAGATTTTTAGTTTAAGAAGAATCAAATTAGATTTTAGTTTGTATGAATAAAACTATAAATTTCATGAATAAAACTATGAAATTTTAGAGTTGCACGACGCTGTTGTACGAGTTGCACGACTCTGTTTTAAGAGTTGCACGGCTCTGTTTTACGAGTTGCACGACTCTTGTGTTAAGAGTTGCACGACTCTCTTGCAAGAGTTGCACGACTCTGTTTTAAGAGTTGCACGACTATGTTGTAAGAGTTGCACGACTCTGTTTTATGATTTGCACGACAATCGAGACTTGTGAATTTATTCTCAATATGATCTTATTTTAAAAAAGTGCTGACGTGAAAAAAAAATTATTTGAAAAAAGTGCTGACACAAATAGAATAAAAAGTGCACAAATTAGAATAAAATGCGCACGAATAATATTATAATGTAAAAAAAAAATTGTTATCCATGTAGAAAAAAAAAACTAGATTTGGATCATATTTGTGAAATTGTTATCCAGGCTTGATGGAATTGTTCGACATCATTTGATCGGCTTATGATTCATTTGTCATGTGCTTCTTCGATTCTTTGTGAAATTGTTATCCATGCTTGTGCAACTCTAAAAAAAGTGCTGACATGGGAAAAAAAGTGCTGACACGGAAAAAAGTGCAACTCTAAACTAAACTTGGATCATATTTACACAATTTATGGTTATATTTACACAAAGTACTCTTATATTTGCACGATAAAAAGTTAACAAAATAAAATAAATAAAAACTAGACTAGGGTCATATTTGCACAACTTATGATTAAATTTGCCCAACATCCTCTTATAATTGCACAATTTACTCTTATTTTTGCTCAACAATAGGTTATTTTTTGCAAAACAATCGAGATTTCTGAAATTGTTCTCAACATGATTTTATGTTCTCTCAATATTATTTTAAGAATTGCACGATGCTGTTGTAAGAGTTGCACGAATCTGTTTTAAGAGTTGTACGACTCTGTTGTAAGAGTTGCACGACTCTTGTTTTAAGAGTTACACGACTCTTGTTATCTCAATATTATTTTAAGAATTGCACGACTCTTGTTTTAAGAGTTGCACGACTCTCTTGTAAAATTTGCACAACTCTGTTGTAAGAGTTGCACGACTCTGTTGTAAGAGTTGCACGACTCTGTTGTAAGAGTTGCATGACTCTGTTGTAAGAGTTGCACGACTCTGTTGTAAGAATTGCACGACTTTGTTTTAAGAGTTGCACGACAATCGGGACTTGTGAATTTATTCTCAACATGATCTTATTTTATCTCAATATAATTTCATACTTTCTCAATAAATTGTAAACGATTCAGAATTAATTGAAGCAAGTCTAGTTTTATTTTTTTATTTTTTTTAACATTTTGTCGTGCAAATATAAACCGTAAACTGTGCAAATATAATCGTATGTTGTGCAAATATAACATTTTGTTGTGCAAAAATAAAAATAAAAATATAGATTATGGATCACATAATAAAATATAGATAATTTTTTTAATTTCTCATATTTGTAGGGTGATTTTTGTAATTTAGTCAAAAGTCTTTCTTCTTCCTCAGATTTCTGCGAAGAGGAACCCCGCCCCGCGCTCGACGCCACCGCCGCCGGCCTCCGGCTCGCTCGACCTCGCTCGGCCGTTGCTCGACTCTCCTCCCGTCGCTCCGGCATTCTCGCTCTCAGAATCAATTAATCGAATTCCAGATTTGGAATTCAGATCTGGAATCAGCCTTCCTCCCGTCGATCCGGCATTCTCCTCCCGTCGCTCCGGCATTCCCGCTCGCTCAGCCTTCCTTGCTCTGCCTCGTCGCTCCGCTCGCTCAGCCTTCCTCGCTCCGCTCGGCCTGCTCGCTCCGGATTCTCAAATCGAGGCCGTCGAATCCTCGCTCCCTCGCTCCGCCGCAACCGGATCTGAAACCTCCAGGCCTCGTTCGACCTCGCTTCGGCGTCGAAGCCATAGATCTCGGCCTCCTCTTCAGATCTTGCTCCGCTCTATCGATCGGTCGCTCTCGGATCTCCGAGGAAGGTGCGGATCTGAGGAACGGGAAGTGGAAGATGGAGATCGGAGAAGGAGAAGCGCAGAGGAGAGGAGAAGGCTGAGGAGAGAGAAAGGCGCGTGAAATAAAGAGTGGGGGTTTATATTGCGTCTACTTCGCTAAATTATCCCAAATCGTAACTATTTCACAAATTATGTCCAATTTCGTGGCTATTTTGCAAAGCGCCCCTTTTTTTTATACATAGGTAATTTGTGTAATAAGTAAATCAACCCGCTTAAGCTCACTTTGTAATTCGGAAGGGAATAAAAACAAGCAAAGCCGACAGGGGCCACAGTTCACAGGCCACAAGGGCCATTGGCGAAGCCGAAGAGAAGGCCTCGCACCGCACCCTGCTCCGACGCTGTTTTCTCCTCTCCGGCGACCCCGCTCGGCTCCTCCTCCACGGCTGGTGGCTGCTGCTGGCTCCTCAGTCCTCCTGGCTCCTCCCCGCTGCCCGCTGCAGCCTTGAGGTGGATTCTCATTTATTCTTCCCAAATCCTTATTCCTATTTGAATTGAAAAGGTTAGTTTCTTTTTGTACTAGCTTATACTTCGTCAATTTGTGCTCTAAATTTGGATTTGAGATTCAATTTATAAGTAGGGTATGAGAATTCATTTAGGTTTTGATTTCGGAATCCAATTTTGTGAAATTAGGGTTTGTGATTTTGAGAATCAATTTTGTAATCAATTTTGTAAAATTTTGATCAGGGTTTGTGATTTTGAGATTTGAGAATTAATTTTATGAATTGAATTTCGGGTTTGTGAATTGAAGAAAGCATCCATCCTTGCAGCAATGTATTTGTTATGTTGTGTTTGTAGTTGTAGTGTTGTTTTTGTATATTAAGACTAGGAGGTAATAATTTCACAGGATTGCTATAAAAACAAATATGCTTCTATGAATTTCTGATTTGCACTTGGTTTCATTGTCATACTCTTCCTTATGTCCACTGCTAGGACGAAAGTCGTAGCTTAGGTAAAGGACTTTGTTCAAGGCCTATCTCAATACACACTTGGAATACATGACTCACCCTAAGGCTGTCCATAGACAATCCACTTTTCCGGAGATTATATGGGATAACTTAGGCAAAGGTTCACCTGTGGGAGACAATGCTTAGAACCTTTAACAGTGGGAGACAAAAATCCAATGTAGTTTTCATCCCCCTCCCAAAAATCCGGGGTCCGCCACATTGTTCCATTTTTTTTATCCCCTTCACCTTCAGTTTGAACATGTTCCTAGTCATGACAGTGCTATTAGTATCCCCTTTAGTTTTATGTTGAGATTGATACCTGGAAAGAAAGGTAGATGACACCTAGGGTAACCAAATGTATTTTGGATGGCAGCTACAGGTGGGAAAAGAGCAGTGATAGTGATGGCGGATGGAGATGAAGATTTACCAAGAGATGCAAAAATTGTGAAATCATTATTGAAGTCGATGGGTGTGGAGGATTACGAGCCTCGTGTCATCCACCAATTTTTGGAGTTGTGGTATCGTTATGCTGTTGATGTGTTGACTGATGCGCACGTCTACTCAGAGCATGCCGGCAAGAGTTCAATTGACACCGATGATGTTCAGCTTGCAGTCCAATCTAAAGTCAATTTCAGCTTCTCACAACCCCCTCCTAGAGAGGTAGTCTCACCCTCTCACTATATCTTCTTTGCTGCGAACATTATGCATGTGTTTTGTTTACTACATAATCTTGGTGGGGTGAAACTTTAGAGGAAACAAGTATAAATGCCACCCTGTGCATTTTTTGTTAGGGTCTTTGATTGAATTTTAGACGTTGTTTCACCCCTTTTAGTTTCTGTTATGGATATGATCATGTTTGAACATAGTAATTTCCTTATTGGGCACAATCGCACGGTTTGTTTGTCATGATGGATAGAAGAAACAGTACACTGCCCAATAAGCTTACATTACAGGTGGTTTTGTGTAGTTTCCGTTTTGTGTACTTTGTTCTAGCAGCTTGCGCTGTTTTCTATTTAGACATGAAGGCATAGTAATACCGTTATGACATGAGGTAAAGAGTCTGAATCCTCCTTTCCCTTGTAGTGATCTATGAGCTTGTTTTTCTTTTCCAATCGTCTCTTTCCATTTGTATGAAATTATTGAGTTTTTGTTCTATAAATTGCAAGCTTCTAACTCGTTAACTCAACTAGGTTCTACTAGAACTGGCAAGAAACAGAAACAAGGTACCGTTACCTAAGAGCTTAGGAGGCCCTGGCTTGTCGCTCCCACCAGAAGAGGATACACTTATCAGCCCTAATTACCAACTAGTGATACCGACAAAGCAAACAGCAGAGGCACAAGAAGAAACTGAAGAAGAGGAAGAGGCTGCTGCTCCGAGTTCTTCCCAAGAGCCAAAGGCTACTGATCAAGGTCCAATGCAGACCACACAACGAGTCTCTTTCCCCCTTGGAGCCAAGCGGCCCAATTAAATGGTCTCCATCGCTTGGATTACCATCTTAAATCTTTCCATCTTCATGTCTAATACCATCAGAACAGTTGACTCCGAGCAGCAATTATCTTCAGGAGATTTTGTTCCCCTCAGTTTGGTAATGTATTTACAACTTACAACTAGGAGCACATTGGGAAAGAAAATGACCGGTATGGCTTCCGAGCTTTCTTCTGTAATCTTTTTCAGACCTTTTATGTAGTTCAGAAGTTGATCCTAGACTTAATGAAGATATGCTTATTCTAGTAAATGTGTATGTGTTGGTTTTGATGAGGATTTGGATCAAACCACTTCATGATTAATTTTAAATTACACCCACAACACAATCTACTGAGAGGGTTGTACTCCTTGCAATCTATTGTTGGCTACTGCTATTTTTTCTCCCTGTCTATCTGTCCATTTATGACCACTGCCCTCTGAATGTTAATTTACTTGTAGCCTGAAGCTCATCATGTAAAACTACTTGATCAACAGAGTTTATCCAATTATCCAGTAAAAAATAAGTAAAGTTTCATGCTGATAATTATAGAATTATAAAATTTTATATGAAAGTTCCACCTATCCATTCAAATATGAATCCTAATTTGATACAGGTACTGTACAATTTACACAATTACACAAGTAAATGGGAAATATTCGCTGACCAATCTCCTATCTGACCTATCATCCCATATGCAGATAAAAATGGAATATTTTATGGAGCATTACTTAGCTTTCAATTTTGCCATGTCATTGTTTTGGTATATTTTAGTGTCACTACTTTATGGCAAATATCATGCCAAATTTGGGTCCATATCGCATAGACATTTTCTACATTTTTTTAGCTTCTCGTCTTCTAAGCAATCAGTACATTGCGTCAAACAAACGCTGAGAGAAGTGGTGAACTAAAAAACTTGAAAGCTTCACCAAAAAAAGACATCTTATATTAACTGCCATGGTCAATGTTACATTCAAAAAAGAACAATGATTTATCTATAATGTAAAACTTCTGGCTGTGTCCTCTCATCACAGGCACTGGAATAAAGGGCAACATAACACAGCGCCTGAAGATGCCACAACTTGGCAACTTGAGAAAACAGGGAGAATTTATTGCAGGAAAACTTGGACTATAACAACACAGGAACTGTGGAAGCATGTTTCAGACAGAAATGTAGCGTTCCGAATATGGAGATCGACGATGACAGACACGGCATTACGAAGGTAAACTACACAAACCCACCCTATAGTTTTGTGTAAAGTAACTTAGATTATGAGTGGTTTTGGGTAATTTACCAAATTATGACTCTTAAGCAGTTAATTAACACTGCTCCTCATTAATGATAGCCAATTCTTCAATTCTGTTTCCATGGTTAAGGGGATTGAAGACCTGGTAATCTGAGCACTTGCAGCTTGGAAGAATCATCGGGGCGAGGTGATCGTGGTGGACCGAGCAGATTGAATCGGCCTCATAAGGAAGCCGTCGAGCAACGACAACGGAATTGATAACCTCATCCATCGGATGGAAGACGGAGAGGGTCTCGAATCCGTTGAGATCGCGAGGGTCGATGACCGGGTAGAGAAAGGCCCTGGCGCCGTGAGCACTCCTGAGCATCAGGATCGCTCCGGGAGCCATGTTCTTGGACAAGTGGTGGATGACTCGAGTCTTATCGGCCTTGTTCATCCCCACGAGGGCCGCTAGGAACACGACATCGTATGCCTCGAGCTCGTCCTTTTCGACGTTCATGATGTCTACCGTGTTGAAGAACATCCTCTCGGACAAGTCAGGGTCGGACTTGAGCAGCGCGGAGGCCATGGAGTTGGCTGGCGCGTCAATGTCATAGTTGTGGAAGGAGGTTTCGGTGAGGTGCAACGAAGCGAGGCAAATGGAGGTGAGAGGGAGGGGGCCGGAGCCCACGAAGGCGATACGGCTAGGGGCATGGGTGAGGTGTTGGCTAAGGAGGGTGAACTCGAGCTGGCTCAGCTTGATGTAGTTGTTCAAGTAAGGGAAGATGGTGAGGTGGTCGAGTGGGCTATCGTACGAGCCTAAGATGGTCGAGTAGTGGCTCTCGAGATGGCCTTCAGCTTGGCCGCAAAGCTCGATAAGCCTGGCCCTCTTTTGTTGGACCTTGTCACATAGGTTGGTGACATCGAGGTCGGGTTGTGGAGGGATGCACGCGGTGACGAGCTGCGTGAAGAGCGTGTCGACGTCGTCCGATGGCTTGAGGCTCTCTAGGGTTGAGATTTTGTGATAGAGATCAAGGATCTTGGCTACCAAAGGCTCTTCTTGGCAAGCCATGTTGGTACTATACGAGTGTTTTCGATGGTAGAAAGAAAGAGGTTGTAATGTAATGTTTGTGTGGGGTTTGGGTGTGAGGTTTTTGAGAGAGGAGAGGCCGTTATTTATTGGCCGTTGTGGGGCCCATGACAAGGATTTTTTAATTTGGGAAAAAGTTTATAGTTTTTTTATTAGATGGCGAAGGTCATGCGGTGGCCATTGCGATTGAACCACCACTCAAGTGTGCTCTTACTCTTAGTCCTTACGGACGAGCTCGTCGACTACAATATAATATTAGATCCCCACTCAGAAGGAGTCGACAGCAGACCGAGGTGTGCGAGCCGATCGGTAACGCAGTTGGCCTCTCTAACTAAGTGCATGAGAGTACGACACGCTAACAAAGGATCGACCGAATGGAAGCGTGTCCGACATCGCCATTTCAATCTTTCAAAGGACTGCTCCACACCTCCTTGACGACCAGTCGCCTCCACCTCAAGATGAGAGATCCCCTGCGGAAGTTTTGGGTGATTTGTGATTTGGAAGGTTTCATTTAACAAATGCTAAATTCATTAAAACCTCGTTTTGTTAAAGGTAGGTAACTCCAAAAAATTTATGTGTAGATGTCACATCTGTATGATGCGAAACGATATGAAGCTGAGACAGTTGGAAATGTTGATGGAGTTTCTCCCTCACTTTTAAGTAGTAAGCAAAACGGGCAAATTGAAAAAGTTAAATACTCCGTAACTAACATAAATATCACCAGTGAGATTTGAATTTTTGACCAAATATATGATTGTGAGACACTCGGAGTGCCTCACTTTTACCATTAGGGTGAGAGAATTGGTTTTATGTATTTGTGGGGATTTAAATCAAGGCATTAGAGTTCCTAATTTTTCTACTTTAAAGTTCATCCTCTTTTCTCCAATTGGATAATATATACAATAATAGTTTTTCCTTCGTTAAAATATACTCCCTCCGTTAAGAAAAAACATGTCGTTTTAGGAGTAAAATCTTGTTAAGAAAAACATGTCGTTTTAGATATTTTGGTATTCACTTTTAAAAATTACCCTTGGATTAGAGATTTGTTAGTTGTAGTTTTCAATAAAGTGAAAAAGTAAAGTAATAATTAAGGGTATAAGTGTATTTTTGTTTGCTTTTACTTGCTTTATTAAAAAATGTTAAAATGTCTAAAACGACATGTTTTAATTAACAGATGGAGTATCATTTATTATTCACATACGGTTTTCAAAATAATAAAAACTATATAAAATATTTTGTATAGTTTTTATATATTTTCCTAAAAAAGTGTATATAAATAATATACGATATATTTTGCCAAACGGATAAAGCATATGTTATCGAAAATAGTGGTTACATTCAAGCCAAACGAAACTTAGACCCCTCATCATCTCATGTGGGAGATACTGTACACAAATGGCAAATGATGTTGTAAGATGCACTTGTTGGTGTCTAGTGTCGACATTGTAGCTTCACTCTTCACTTCTAGTGTAGTGTAGTATCTTATCGATCAGCAGAACCTAATTCAAAGGCTAAACTACTTGTTAATGGTATGATTATTCTCTATTATTCCTTGTCTGTGTTTTCTCATCTCATTTGTCAATGCATCATATCAATTAAGACCTTCCACTTTTATATAATACCTTTTTTTTTTTTTATACCAGGCGAAGATTTCAAGGCTCAAGAGCATCCTAGCGGACGTCATCAACGATTTCCCCCTTAATTTTTCAAACAAATTGAGAGTAATGAATGAGCAAAAACTCTCCTCCTAGTAGGTATGAGACTACCCACAATGGTTTTGCCTATAATGTATACATTTGTACATGATGTGTAAAAATACACCTTACTTTTTAATATTTTGCTCAAATGGTTAAATGTGTATTTTTTACACACCATTCAAATACAATTTATTTAAAACAAAAAAAAAAACAAAAATCATAAAAAATACACCAATAAAATTGTCTTGCTTTTTGAAAAAAAAAATTTGCACATAGGGGAGGTGATGTACTCAAATTTGCACATTACATGCTCAAATGTGTACATTTGCACACCTCAAAAGTAACCAATGGAGCTAAAAAATATCTATAAAATACACATTTACGCACAACCATTGGAGTTAGTCTGATGATTTGGGGTAAATAAACACAATAAACCTAGTAAATTTCGTTCAAAACATGGTTTAATTAAGTATGCACAACTTTTTCTGTTCACTTCGAAAGGGTGGGTATGAGTCCAGATCTCCTGCATCCCACGGTGTGACACACCGTGCAACACTAAATTATTTCGGGTATAATTTTACTTTGAAAAAAAATTAAAAAAATATATTTACATTTCAAATACTTGTATATACATATTTATAATCTTTTATTCGAAAAAATATCATTTAAAAAAATTTAGAAAATTAAAAGATCAATTATATTAGAAAATAAATTTTATATTTTTTTAAAGCATGATTTTTTTGAATAAAAGTTTATAAATATGTAAATACAAGTATTTGAAATGTAAATATATTTTTTTAATTTTTTTTCAAAGTAACATTATACCCGAAATAATTTAGTGTTGCACGGTGTGTCACACCGTGGGATGCAGGAGATCTGGACTCGGGTATAATGAAATCTATCTATTCATTCTCTTATAACTTCTAAGATCCATTCAACCAGGGACAGATCCAGGGGCATGTCGGGGCACGTGCTCTAATCTTCGTCCGACGAACCCCATATATATTGATCTACTCGTCGATAGTTTCGTTTTGATATATAATACGCCTTAATCAGATATTTGAGTAAAAAGTTATTAATGTTTGAAAATTGAAGGTATATTAATCACTTTAATCTTATTTTAATAATCTACAATAATTTCATATTTTATGTAGATTGATATTCACATATTACAATTTTATCTCAAGAGTTTTAAAACGAGAGATTATATTACTTAATTATTTCGACAGTTATGTAAGAAGTTACAAAAGTTCAAATGACGGAAAATGTCAGATTTTCTACTTTGGTATATGATCTTATTGACTTGTTTTTAGTGTTAACTGTTGTAACAACCACATACAGTGGAAATAGCTTTCTCGACTATGGGTTTAATAAGACATATTTACGCAACAAGATGAGGGAAGACATTTTCTCTTAGAGTTTGATCTACTTTGTCGAAAATATGTTTTCAAGCATATTAATAATGAAATTATATATCCTTCAACATTTTCAGGGTATTAAAACCTGTAAAATGGATTTACTCCCCTTGTCGTGGTCAACTCTGTCAGTATATAACTCTAATTAGCCATGAACAACTCTTTGTATTATTGAACTCTTTAATATTTTTTTATCGCTATTTAATTTGTAGTATTGAAAACATATGTTTGTATTATTCATTGTCGTTGTTTTTCACCGGTGTGCCTTCACCCTCATCGGGTTCTTGCTCCTCCACTGCATTCAACCATCCTAAAGGATGAGAATAGGCTTGAAGCAAGGAGATTTCGCTAGAAACGGCGGATTAGATTTGATAATCTAGACTTCTTTGACATGTCTTAATAATCCTTTATCTTTGGCTCCGAGGGATGGAACTCGACCTATAGCATATGCCGAAAAAATGTATATACATACCTATCCAACCAGGCCGATCGGACTAATTTTAAGGAATGAACTAGATGTATATATAACAAAGAATTTGTCTCGCGACTATATGTCATCCTTATCAATCCGTCGCTATATATGCTCTCGAGTGGTGCATTGCATGTTGAAATGTAATTCACATTTGAACTTTGTTTTAAGTTGTAAATGTTAGTTTCTGTTTTCGGTTAGTAAACTCGATCTCGAGTAGTCAGAACTGTAGTCGATATCGAGTGAAGTTTAGTTGGTTTTGTGTCAGTTTCTTATAATGGTTGGTTAGTCGAGTTAGTGGTGGAGTATAGTTGTCAAGACAGTTATCAAGCTTGTAAGTAATTTTGCAGGAGGTTTTCGAAATGAATGAATGTGTGGAGTTATTGGCAGTTAATTGTGATTCCTCTCTCTTTATTTGTGAGTTTTCACAGTCTGGTGTCTTTGAGTGTGCACCAACAAGAGATTGATCCTCAATTGTTGCTTCAACATTGCAATTGCAAAATCTCCTTAAGTTGATTCCATCGATCACCATTTGCGTGTTTCGGTGTTATAACTTGAGGGATTTTCATATTTGGTATAGTAATATGTATACGCATGCAGCATGCCATTTTGCAAGTCAATGACAAAACATCATGCATTTTTAATTTGAATACTCTTAGGTACAAACTAAAATCTTTGTTGATTAATGATATATTAAATTTAGGGATGATTAGGAAATTAAATTTAAGTCATTTCTATAAGTAATTTTTATTAATTAGCCCGTATATATTTTCTATTTCACTTTGATAAATTAGACCTTAAAGAAGATTAGATAAAATGGTTGGTTTACAAACCAGTGTTTAAATGTGCTGTTTTTGTGGTCCAGTGTTAAATTTCATAAAATATCTCTCAAACACCGATATGTGGATCCTCTGGTCCACTTCGATGGTTCATTTAGTGCTCCATAAAATTATTTTGAGAGTATAAATAAGCATTGAAAAAAATTTAAAAAATATTTTTAGATTCTATACCCTTATATTGATATGTTTATAAAATTTTATTATGAAAATTCATGATTTAAAAATATAGATAATTAAAATATCGATTATTTTAGAAACTAATTTTTATTATTTTTTAAAACATGAATTTTCATAATAAAATTTTATAAACATATCAATATAAGGGTAAAGAATCTAAAAATATATTTTAAATTTTTTTTCAATATTTATTTATAGCCGAAATAATTTTGTAGACCACCAAAGGGACCACGAAGTGAACAAGAGGATCCTGCTCCCCCAAACCTGTGTATTAAAGTTTAAGATTAATCCTTGCAGTGTTCCCATAGCTCTTGTATAATAGAGAAAAGGGAAAATATAATTTTACAAAAAATAAAAAATGGGGTTTTAACCCCAACAACAATACATGTAAAAGATTTTGCAAAATATAGATATAGGCGGAGAGAGGATGGGTTGGTAGTGGGAAAAAGGGGGAGGTACAACTATTAGGTTTTGCAGAGGGGGTGAATAGTGGATTGAGGGTTAAAGTAATGATTACTATGTAGTATTAATATATAAAACATTTAATGCTATTATTGGGGCTAAGTGACACATAAAAAATTAGTGATGGATGTCTCAGGGCTCATTTCTTGTGCTTTAAAGAGATAGACATAATAGGAGAGGAGTGGAAAGCTGGGGAGGGGAAACGTCACTGATTCATTTATGGAAACTGTACAATATCTATCCTACCGATAGTGTAAATCTGTCCTGCCATCAGTTGGAAATTGTCCTTCCATTTCTGTAAAGTATTACTCTTATGCGTTTGTCTTTGAATTTGAACGTGTTTTGCTCCAATTCTGACTAAGGTACTAGAATTGTCGATTTTATAGATAAATTATTTAAATGAAATTGCTTTGATGTTAAGAGAAATTGAAAGAAAATAAGTGGGATTGAATTGCTTTTGATTGCCAATTTTGTAGTTGGTTCCCTAGTTCGAGAGATCATGAGGTTGAGGTATTGAATTTTGTAGTTGCTTTTGATTGTCAATTTTATAGATACACTATTTTTTCTTTCATTTGGTCTAACATCAACAAATTTATGAACCTATGCATACTCCGTATTACCCTATGTGAGAGTCGAACTCACAATATTTTGTCTCAAGTGTCTTGAAGTGTCGGAGATATTATGCATTTCCAGATGCATCCTACCAATACTGTATGTTTATCGTACCATTAGTTTCAACATATTCTACCAATATCATCCTTTCATTCTACCAATATCATGCAACCATTAGGCCTGTACGTGAATTTCGGTGATTAAATAATCATTCTACCAATAGGTTTTTTTTTCTGACCAATAGTTTCAAAACACTTTACCATTATCATCCTATGATCCTACCATTCTCATCCAACCATTAGGGCTACACTTAGGAATTTCAATGATTACATCAACATCCTACCAATAGAGAATTTTTATCTTACCAATAGTTTAAAAGTATTTTACCATTATCATCCTACCATTATCATCTAACCATTAGGGATACACTTGGGAATTTTGTTGATTACATCAGCATCCTACCAATAGGGTATTTTTATCTTACTATGAGTGTCAACTTACCTTACCATTATCGTCATGTGATCCTACCATTACCATCATACCAGTAGAGCTATAATTGGTGATTAGATTACCATCTTACCAATAAGGTATTTAAATCCTACCCATAGTTAGAAAATATTTTCTCAATAGTGTGTATATCTACCAATACCACGAGATAACAAGAATTTGGCATCAAAACAGTTGCATGATCCATCTTGAAACAAAACCAAAAGAAGCAATTTGTAGAAAAGTATACATCGGAAAGTGTAAAGGCTCGGATTTTCAAATCTTAAATTTCGGAAAAAGAAAATTAAAAATGAAACTAAATCGGATTTAATTCGGATATTCTAAGAAAAACTCGTCTTAAATTTAATGAATTCAACTCGAAACTCTTAAAGCAAATTCCGGCCCAATTTTGATCTTTTAAAGATCGATTCCGTCTTTCACACCGAGAATTGAAAATATCTTTCGATGTCGATATCCTTTTGATTTGAGAACGTTATTTCAATATGGTCGAGATAAGGTCGATAGAGCAGGTTGTAGGATTTGCGCACTTTCAGATAAATTGAAACAGATTCTATATGGGACAACTTTTGTCTTCTTTCTTCCCTCCCATTGCCAAGCCAACAACTCCCTCCCTTGCGCCTGGTCCGATTGCAGTACTAGCAGTCTAGCAGCATCTTCTAGCTCTCATTTTCCTTAGTTTGGCTAAAGCTTGTTCACCCACACCCAATTGTTTTCCCTCAGGCTTGTTCACCCATTTTTGGCTAAGGGCCAAACACACCCCACTGCCTTTGACCAATTCACAGCATCTTCTACCTCTCCTCCTTTTCTGATCTTCACCCCTTTTCATTTCATTGGAACCATAAAATCCCCTGTCTCATTTCCTTTTTCCTGTTCTCCAACCCAATTCAAAGACAAATCCCCTCTTCCATTTTAATTAAATCACCCAACTCCTCCTGGGGTTTCATTTTTCCACACCCATTTCTCCCTTACCTTTCTTCCTCTGGGTGCAGCAGCACTACCGCCACCACCACGCCGGCGCCGATGACAGCCACCACGAGCCACCACCCCTGACCACCACATCGCCTCCCTTAGTCCTCTATTTAACAATCGAACCGAGCACCACCGTCCCTGTTTCTCCTCCCGAAGAGCCGAGCTAGGCAGCAGCACCGGCCACCACTTCCTCGACGCCAGCAAGCCCACGGAGAGCCGGAGAGCCGAGACCCATGTTTTCTGTATTCGAGCGAGGTAAGGTCCCCTTCGTCCTCCTTCCGCTTCGAAATCGTGTAAAGGCACGCCTTTAACCCCTTGCTCTCCTCCTAGGCCGACTCCGATGTGGAACCATCTCCGACGAGGCTCAAATGACTCCGACGGGCACACCGATGAGCCTTCCTCCTCCCCCCCCTCTTTCCATTCCTTACCTGTCTTGTATGTGTGAATCGGGTAGTCGGGATAAGTCGTCGCCGACGAGCTTCCAAGCTCCCTCATCTTCCTCCATCGTTTTCTTCCGAGCGCATATGTCAGGCTCCTCTGTTCTGTTTTTTCTTTCTTTCGAATAGGAGAGGAAGAAGATGGGTTGTGGGTCCCCTTTTTTTTTCCACCTCACCTCCACGTCACCCTCTTGGGCCCCATCCTTTTTCTAACTCCGAATTAAAGAAATAAAGGGGATGTGTTGGCTTCTTGGGCCTGTTTTGTGGGGTGAGTTTTGTAAAAATAAGAGGACAAAGCCTTGGACCATTTTATTCATTTCATTCAAATTTTGGGCCTTAAGAAAATGAGATTGGTTTGTTTTAATAACGAGGCTCGGTTTTGGTGGATTTAGAAATAAGGGGGTCGGTTTTGGTATTTTATAAAATAAAAGGGTTGGTTTATAATTCTTATAAAATAAGGAGTTGATTTTGTTAAATGAAAATGATTGGGATTTTAAAGGATTTAGAAATATTTTATGAAAATATTTAAAAGAAAATGGTATTTGAAATATCATATATCATTATATTAATTAAGATTTAAAATATAAAATATTAATTTGAGATTAAAGATATAATATTGGGGTGATTTAAAACAAATATAATATTATAAGACTTGGAGATTTAAAAAGGTATTATCGGATCTAACTCGAAAAAGGAATTTGATGTACATTTTCAAGGATCGGAATCCTAACTATTTGACTTGGATTTTAAATTGTTTTGGAAGTAACTTGGGAATCTTATTTGTTCGATGACTAACTAGCATGTTGATATGATTGATTGACTAATATCATGACTTGTGTGGACTAATGACATGATTGGTTGACTAATAGCATGATGAGATGTTAAGTTACGTATCATTTGTCTTATCGCTTATGAGCTATGATGAATATGGTCAACTTGGGATAAATGGCTATGCGAATTATTATTGCGGAAATATGAATGTGGTTGAATGAAATGATGAGAATGATGTGGTCTTACGAAAAGAGATCCTATATGAGCTCACTCAGATTCGAAAAGAGATCTCCCTGCTTGTAGCCATGTGCATACTAGGTGCTTGCATTCATAATAAAGCATGCCATGTAGTATCCTCCTAGGATTGCACTCATGATTGAGCATTGGTTTACTCATTGCTTTTGTAAACAGAACGGCCGTTATATGTGAAGTAACTAGAGTCATTGCTAGGGTTATAGGACGACCTAGTCCCATCGGGTCCCGTCCTGAGTCCATCGAGTCATGAAACTTCCTTATATTATGAGATGCCTGCGGGCTTTATTGTGGAGCGGGTTGGGCATGCGTGCCGCCCGATTATAATGGAATGCATTCACGAGCTGGCCAGTCTCCGCCCTATCGGAAGGGGGTGGAGGTAGGAGAGGGATATACCACTTGGTATTTGGTGCTAAGGCCTTATTATATTTATGCACTTGATCTTAGGACCATGCTAGTGTGTTAATATTCCGCCTTGCATCTAGAAGCATCTTTATTAGGACTAGCGTGTGTATGTGTCTGCTTGTTTGGGATTACATTGCGTAGGGCTTTGATCTGACACCGCCCCGCATACATTTTTTTTAGGTTTGTTTTACAACGTGATTGTTCCTTGCTTCTATAATGTGGGAACTCTCTTGGGCGACTACAAAGAAATGATCTAACATTAGATTTCGATAAATACGCTTATTGATTTGGTTTTGACCCGACACTGCCGTGGCATCCTCTTGTATTTCACCTTGATTCTACTATTTGCATGACTGTTGGTTTTCCACGCTTAGACTTATGACAGGTACAGGGGACTTTCCCGGGGATTCCAACGATCCCTTTGAATTTTGGGTATGAAATCCCACTTGAAAACGTTATAGTAGAATTTCAAACCTTCAACCTGTACTCGGGGCGCAAGATCCTAACGAGGGGTTTCATCCCTCGAAACGTAACCCGAGAATCATAATCCCGGTTTTCAAATGAATTTAATATGGCTAACTCAAATGGACTAAATATGGCCCAAGGTTTTCAAATGAATTTAATATGGCTAACTCAAATGGACTAAATATGAACTTGACTGAATAAATCTGGTAATCAAACAAAGGGAAATGAATGGGTAGTAAAGGCGCTAGACCATCCCTATTGGATGTAGTTGGGAACGGGTAGGCAAAATACTAGCTTTCTTTTATAGACGAGGTTTGAAGACTCTAAGGAGCCCGAGGGTTGGTGTAGCCTGGGTTAGGGGGCCGTGAGGTATTTGCCCCTCCGGTCAGCTGTCCCTCGAAGGACGGCATAGATCGTCTCTGTGATTTTATGCATTATATCCAACTGGGCCCGAGGGCGATCCTCCTCGAAGAGGATCATATCAATTCCGTTGATTGCTTCCGTGCAGAGTGTTACTGTGCTTAGGGTAGAAACTAGTTGGTATGCCTTAACTTGATCATGTAAAAATGTGAACGAGATAGCGGGAGGAATAGCCCTTCCCTAATTCAAACTCTTTGATGATTCTGACTCCGTCATCCGTCCCACCAAAACATATAGGCATGTTAGCGAGGGTCGAGGAACGTCCGTTCTCTCCGTTTCGAGTCCTTCTTGATATCCCACCATCTATGCCTTATCGAGCCTCATACTTGATGTTGGTGTCTTCCACGGGAAAATTTAGGTCAGTCAACTAGCTACTTCCGGGGGTGTGTCGGATATGGGAAATTCATGAGTATTTTAGGGAGGGTGGTCAATGAAACAATTCCGAGTTAGAAGTGATTTGTCTTATGGAGTTATTCTTCTCGATTCTTACACTGGTCAACCGTGTCTTCTTACCACGAGAGTCTAAACGTTAATTCTACCCTCTCCTCTCGAAAATAATGTGAACGTCCTTGTGTCATACCGAGCGAGTCATACTAGCGTCCCACGGGGAAACGAGATGATGAGTCGGTGATTGCCTTTAGAGAATTCTGTCCGGTTATAATAGGAACCTCATTGACTATGTACTTTCTTAATGAGTGTTGGTAGTATCATGTAGGATATACATCTCCTAATTATGGACCATCATGCAATTATGTGCCATGCATACTTGTCATACTACACGTACACGTTTGTATTGGATATGATAATTGTTATGCCCAAATGACTTAACCATATCCCTTGACACGATTATTAGAGTGCATCTTAACATGCTTACCTAGAACCCACATTGTTTTAACATGCTTATGTGTACACTAAGTGAGCAATGAATCATACATGTGATATCCTATAATGCTCGCTATGGCATATATAACTTATGATGCATATGTTTATTGTCGGTTTGTGCATACATGATCGTAATATGTCAAGCATGATTAGTGCATGAGATGATAAGTTTTAGCCTATTTCGTGTGCATGTAAAGTGGATTATGTGAACATGTTATGAATGCATAGAATGCTATTCCTGTTACTAGGTACGTGCTAGTGTGGAATAATATGATTGAGATGTTTCGTGATTGCTATGCGTTTGCTTGCTGCACTTGTAACCTCATAGAATACCCTAAGGACATTGTTGTAACTCCCGGGTTCGCGTCTTGTCTTTAGTCTCGTCGTCTTTAGTCTTGGTCTATGTTGAATTCTTAAGGAAGTCGTGTTGTCTTCCCTTGCCCTCCCCTATCTCTGTGACTTCTAACCCCTCGTGATCCCCTTGATTGACGTCGACATAGAAGAGAAAACGAGCGATCAAATGGCATCAGTATGGCACAACGGAAGCGTGGTGGGCCCATGGCCCATGGACCCTAGAATCGGCGTCACCAAAGGACGGACGCCTTTCGAAGATGGCAGTTGCAGACGTAATCCTCCTAGATGACTCAAGAAATGACGTTTTCGCTTATGCGAATTGGAATCGGTGTCGTGCGATAGGCTTGGAACTGACTAAATTGACGTGTGATGACTGATATGCTGAGCTGATAGTGAATGATTGCCTGACTAACTTGTGTCTGTGATGATGTGCCTTTATGCTTAAGTGTACTCACCTGCTAGTAAATTGGTTATGAGTTATATAGGTGGTGGTGTTTCCTTCTTGGGCATGAGTTGAGTGTTTCCTTGGTGAGACGGATCGGGAAATGGTAGGTAGATTGAGGTCTTCGAGTGGGTCATTGGTTGTGCGAGATGGAGTGCAGGAAGGACGTGTTAGCTTGGGTAGAGTCGAGTGAGTTATGACTTGTCAGAGATAGTGGTCGGTGAATAGAGTTGAGTTTCCAGGCAGGTCTTAGGTGAGTGGTGGAGTTAGTGTCGTAAGATTTTGAGGGAGAGACCTTCGTTATAGGTAGTGTGGGGCAATAGCGTTGCGAGTAGTGTAGTTCTAGGGGTGGATGAGTGAGTCAAGAGTGGATCGGGAGATTCTTGAGGGGATGTGTTGATAGACGAGTTAGTGTGCCAAGAGAGAGTGTCTAGATAGTCTAGAAGCGGATCATGGGCGGCGTTAGGGATGATCGGTTAAGGAATGTCTAAGGGATCGTAGAGTTGGGACTAGGTTGTATGTGCTATGATTATGAGCGGTTTTGTTAAAGGATGAAGTTAAGGAATTGCTAAAGATGAGCAGTATAGGGTTGCTTGGGAAATCATCGATCTTGAATATTAGGTTGTTCATATCAGAACCGTACGTGTAATGAGTATTTGGGAATTTTTTGGATAGAATTGGTAGTGCTTTGAGAATTCATGAGTGAAGGATTTCTAGATACGTTGGAGGATTTTCGCATAGGGAATGAATCGGAATTTATGAGTGGAAGTTATTGTGGCTATTGAGGTATTTGAGGATGTGGGACGAGTCTTTGAGGAAGGGTTGGTAACTGGCTAAGGATTTCGTTGAGAATTCTGGTAAGACTGTTTACTTCAGGTTGAGACGGGGAGATTCTGAGCATGGATTTGGGAACTAGGCAAAGTGGAAGGTATGGGAAACGCTAGAGCAAGAAGGATTTTAAAAGGTTTGGCGAAGATGTGGTAATTGAGAAACTCAGATGAGGACGATTTAGGGATTCTGCGGAAATGATGATCGGTAAAAGAGGGCCTTGGACGGTAAGGTGTCATGGTTAAGAAGTAGGAGCTTGAGGCCATTTAGGAATATGAAGAGATGAGGAACTGGAGTAGGACGACTTGAGGATTTCAAATGATTAAGGTACAGTAAGATTTGGAACGAGGAAATTTGGGAATATGCTGGGACGAGGATCTAGAATAGGTCGGTCGAGGAATCGTGGATGTTCAGGTTTCGTGAGAATCGAAATGGGACAAGTAGGTAGAATTTGTGGTTAGTCTTTGAGGATAGGCACTGGTGATGAGGGTCTTGGTGATTCGTGGTTGGGAGTAGCACTAGATATGTTTCGGGGTTAGAGTTGATCGGGAGCGACAAGTGTGAGATGGTCAGTATGAGTTGGGTTCTTAGAGGTGGATAGTTAGTGAGAGTGATTAGTTGTGTGGGGAGTATGATCAGGTTAGCAAGGTGATCTGAGATGTCTCTTTGGGAGTTGATGGCCAGGCGGAGTCTTGAGAGCCTAGGAAGAGTTAGTGAGATTGTTGGGGAGCGTATATCGATCGTGAGAGCAGTTCGGTTGAGGACTTGGGACTTCTCTTAGAAGCTAAAGATGGGACTGATAGAGGACCCCTAGGACGAGGGTGTGCTTTATAGAGAATCTTGGTAGCTAGTCGAGTTGTTAAGCTTGTCGGAATAAGGGAATCGTGCGATTGGGAACTCTGAGATATGGTTTTAGGTGGGCGAGTAGGATTTGAGGTCGGGATGACGAAGTAGGTTGGTTCTTAGATGGCTTGATGGCATAAGAGTTGGGATGCTTAGTAGTCTCCTTGGGAATTTGGCTTGATTGCCGAGAGATGCAAGGCTAGAGAGTTGTATGTGGACAAGATGCAATGGTGTATAGAATTATTATTGGATCGGGCTGGTAGACCTAAGTGAAGTTGATCTTGATGCGAGAGATGATGAATAGTGGCCGTGACTTGTCATGATTGGTAGTTATAGGCAAGTTCTTTGAGGATGTGATCTAGTGTATGCTTTGCTTAGGGCCGAATAATGTGCGAATTCTATGTTATAGGCAATGTTGATTCTCTGATGTATGGCCTTAGACAATAGTGAGATATTAGTACTAACATAGTTAGTCCTTGAGCTAATGAAATGTTGGTGTGCAGTGATACTTGTATGACTCTGACGTGATAATTGTTGGTAGTTAGCGCTAGTGTGATGTAATTTATCTAGTTGTTATAACGTACAACTTCTATAGTGAGGTGTGATGAATCCTACAACATAAGATGCTATGCTCGATATGTTACGGTATATGACTGTCCTTGACGTGAGTATGACTTGCTATTGAATGTGCTACCTGATTGTGGTGTTATATGATGTCTTGAATTGGAATGACTAGAACGATAAAAGCCAAATTATTGGAATTTGATTCTGACATGGAACCTAGGCAGAAAATATGGGATTAGCCCTTAGAGGTGGATGATTCCACCTCTTGAGTTCTGAAATTGCTTGACTAATGTCGGATTTAAGAGATTTTGAACGGTGTTTTAAAAGGATCGACAAACTTGGATTTTTTTAAAAATTGAATGCGATTGAGAACCTCAATGATTTTGAGAGTAATCCTTTTCAACTAAGGAACCCTTTTTGAAATTTTCTGACCGAGCTTGCATTACAACGCCCCACAAACTGGATACATGCATTTTATAGGGGCCCTTATGGAGTGCTAGCTAAGACCTAGTTGAGATGTTATAATGTTTTTTGAGTATGATATAACTGAGAAGTCGGGGTAAGAATGTGGTAAGTGCCCATATCACATTCTCGCTACGACCTATCGGGGATATTGTGATCATGACGACGATACTGTGAGAATCTCATAGGGGCACTTATGAGGCACTTACGAGATCGATGAAATGGTCTTTGGACTCATCTATTTCAAACTTCATCCCCTAACTAGCTTTGGTTTTAGTCTCGGGGACGAGACTTGTTTTTCGAGGTGGATGATGTAAAGGCTCGGATTTTCAAATCTTAAATTTCGGAAAAAGAAAATTAAAAATGAAACTAAATCGGATTTAATTCGGATATTCTAAGAAAAACTCGTCTTAAATTTAATAAATTTAACTCGAAACTCTTAAAGCAAATTCCGGCCCAATTTTGATCTTTTAAAGATCGATTCCGTCTTTCACATCGGGAATTGAAAATATCTTTCGATGTCGATATCCTTTTGATTTGAGAACGTTATTTCAATTGGGTCGAGATAAGGTCGATAGAGCAGGTTATAGGATTTGCGCACTTTCAGATAAATTGAAACTGATTCTATATGGGACCACTTTTGTCTTCTTTCTTCCCTCCCATTGCCAAGCCAACAACTCCCTCCCTTGCGCCTGGTCCGATTGCAGTACTAGCAGTCTAGCAGCATCTTCTAGCTCTCCTTTTCCTTATTTTGGCTAAAGCTTGTTCACCCACACCCAATTGTTTTCCCTCAGGCTTGTTCACCCATTTTTGGCTAAGGGCCAAACACTAGGGCTGATCAACCGGTCTGGACCGGACCGGACCGGACCGGACATTCCGGTCCCGGTCCGATCCGATGGACCGTAATTTTTTGAAACTTGGACCGCGGATCGGACCGGGACCGATAAATATGGTCCCGGTCTTTCCGGTCCGCGGACCGTAAAGACCGTTTGGACCGTTTGTACGACAACTTTTTACAGTAGCTGTTTTTACGGTAGCCGTTAGGACCGATAAATATGACAGTAGAGGGCCAAAGGCTGCTGTATTTTACAATTTACAGTAGCTGTTTACAGCAGCCCCCTTAACCTATTTACAGCAGCCCCTTCATCAACAGTTCAACCTGTTTACAGCAGCCCTTGAACCTGTTTACAGCAGCCCTTGAACCTGTTTACACTTTACAGCAGCCCTTGAACTTTCGTTCAATTTTATAGCAGCTGTTTAGAGCTACAGCAGCCCCAACCTGTTCATATTTATGTAATCTGTAAAGCTCTATAAATTGAAAATAAATTCATTCATGATTGAAGTCATGCATGATCAAATCCACAACTACTGAAAGTTGTAATCAAAACTCAAAATGCAAAGTTTACACTTAAAACAAACACATCCATAAAATAAAAGTTTAGACTTAAAAGCAAATGCTGAAAGTTGTAATCAACTACTCGTCCATTATCTTGCCAGCTTGCCTTGAGTTCTTGTGTGAGAACACCTAGAAGGTAAAGCAAGCAAACATTAAATAAATTATGATAACAAATGGGCACAAATGTAAAGTATTTAAAGTTTTGTTACCTTCTCGTCAAGACCATTACTCCTTAGTCCTTACAAATGTAAAAAGTTCCTTCGGTGAGATCTATATCTTTATCCGCCGAATCTAAACAACATGAAAATAATGCTTAATCGTTCAAATTTAACATTTTTATTAATGTAAGTACAAGTATACAAAATGAAGTAATGAATATAAGATTACCTTCTTCGTTGGTATCTTCTTCATATATGCTTTCTTCATGAGGTTTAGCATTTTTGAGGTTTGTCCCACGTAACCAATCTTGAGTACAAACAAGTGCTTGCACCGTCTAATTAATAGATGAGATTATTAGTATATAACTATTTAGATGCATAGCTAGTTATAAATTTGAAACACTATATACAATAATAGACACAAATATATTGAAGAGGAATGATTGCATAAATATGCAAGAAATAAATACTTACATCAGCAGCTAAGCTGTTTCTGAAGTTTGTAATAGTCCGTCCACCAGTGCTAAAAGCAGATTCAGACGGAACGGTAGATATAGGAATGGCCAATAAAGCTCGTGCCATGCGTGCAAGTACAGGATATCTATTCTTATTAGCATTCCACCACTCAAGGACACTCTTTTTTCCAACTTCTGGCCTTTCAATTTCAACAAGATACTGATCGAACTCGGACCTCAAGTTCGTATCAATGCAATCATTTCCTTCCTCGTTGAACTCATCTATCCAGCTTGATTCATCTACATCCACCATTACAGATTGACGTGATTGTGACCCTCCTTCATCGAGTGGATATTGGAGACTTCTAAACTCATCAAACAGCTCATAAGCAATATCCTTCACTTTCTTCACCATATCATCCACATTTTCTTTCGGAAACAAGCGAGTCAAAACACTAGTCACACCACGAATCTTGCGTTGAGGGTCAAGAAGGGCGGGCACAAACATCATCAGATTCATCTTCTTAAAAGTACCAAAGTACTTATCAAACTTCTCCTTCATGTAAGTAGCCATTAGCTTCAAATCTTCATCACCACTAACAACTAGCTCATTCAATAACTTAGCAATAACCGCAACATGGAATGCCCATCAATTGCTAGTGACATACAAAGATCCTGAAACCCGGTTTGTCAAATCATAAAACCCCTTCAAGAAATGACAAAGTTTTTCTATTCTGCTCCAATCAGAAGCGGTCAAAGGTCCTACTTCATCATCCACTGGAATATGCATTCGAGAATAGATCGGTTTATATGTCAACACCTTACTCAACATAAGATATGTGGAATTCCATCGAGTAGGCACATCATTAACCAACATTCCCTTGTACTCAATGTTAAGTCTTTCTGCATGTAGCCGAAAAGCTTCCTTCCTAGCAGGAGAACCCCTACACCACCTCACAAGAGCTCGAACCTTCTTCAGATGATCACCACCAAACTTGAGACCATCCTGCACAACCAGATTTATGATGTGTGCAGTGCATCTCACTTTCACATACTCACCCTTCCCAATGCAATTATTATCCTTAGCCACTTCACTCATATAGTTGCAAGCAACATCATTAGCCGATGCATTGTCAACTGTAACAGTCAAGAACTTACTAGACAAATCCCAATACCTCAAGCAATCTTCGAGTGTTCTCCCAATTGATTCCCCCTTATGGCAAGTGGTAAACATGAAATTCAAAATTCTCTTCTGTAACTTCCAATCATTATCAATCCAATGAGCAGTTACACATGTATAATTATCAGTTGCCACCGATGTCCAAGTGTCCGTAGTTAAACACACACTTTGACAAGATTCCTTCAAGAATTTCTTCAATTTCTCTCGTTCTCTCACATAAAGAGATTTAGAATCACGTTTAACAGAATGACGCGATGGCATGTTAAATAAAGGTTGTGCAGCATAAAATGCATCGACCATACCATCCTTCTCAACACATGCAAAAGGCAATTCATCTCTAATAACCATTCGAGACACATACTCCCTAATAAACTTCTCATCAAATGTCCAATTTTTCATCTTCGACCCCCCATCTCCAACATTCTGAAAAGTAAGTTTAGATTGAGTACCTTTGCCTTGATTTTTCGGGTTGTTTGGACATGCCTCAAAATGTCTCCCTATATTTTTGTTGCCATTTGTGTTTGAATCACAAGCATAGGATATCTTCGGACAATAGTTGCACTTCGCTCTCTTCTTTCCCGCCTCATCAAAGTACACCGTGAAATGATCCCAATACTCTCTCCGCTTCTTTCTTGATGTTAGAGTTGGTTGCCTACTACTTTTTGATGATGATGCCCCTTCCGCTTGTGGTTGCACCTCGGAAGGCGCCCCGGTATCATCAGATAACTCCGTAGTCTCCGTTTGGTCCATACGTATCTATTTAAACAAATAAGAGATTACCATGAAATCATTCTATGCTACAAATTTAATACATTCAAAACAAAAATAATCCCTCTCACTTACGTTGCATGAATGTTTTGAAGAAATTTCCATGGATATCGAATTACTCATAATTCTGTTAAAAACAAAAAAACAAAAAACAAGTTCTTTAATCTCATTCATAGTTACATGATTATTACCCAAATTGAATAATTGATTGATTCAAAAATGAAAACAAGTGCTTCAATCTCATACATTCAAAACAAGTGCTTTAATCTCATTTCTCTAAACCCCACCTTTAAAATCGCATCTAGATCTAAATATTACAAAATACAAATTGAAATTTCTTAACCCTAGATTTAAAATTGGGGGAAGATTCTTCAATGTTAGGCTAGAATATGTATAATTTATCAAAATCTATACTAAAATCAACATTAATAGGTCAAAATATACAAAAAAATCCTAGATCTACAATTGAAATAAGTAAATAACGGGGTCGGGAAGACTTACTGTCAGGAGAGAGTGAGGCCTGTCGCCGAGCGCCAAGGTCTGAGGTCCGAGAGCCGAGCCGCCGAGAGCCGAGGTCTGAGAGGCGAGAAGTCGAGAACCTGGGAGGATGGAGAATCGGAGATACTTCTGATTTCTGAACTGGAGGCTGAACAAGAAAGCGCGGCGTACTGTTTTGAAGAAATAGGGTTTATTTCTTCAACTTTTAGTCTTTTACGTCTTTGGTTTTTTTTTTTTTTTTTTTTTTTTTTTTTAAAAAAATAAAACAGGTTTCCGGTCCAATTCCGGTCCGGACCGGAAATTCCGGTCTGGTCCCGGGTTTGGACCGGAAACCGGATTTGCCAATATGTTGGACCGCGGACCAGACCGTAATGTTCCGGTCCGATCCAAAGACCGTAAATTCCGGTCTGGTCCCGGTCCGGTCTATATTTTGCCCAGCCCTACCAAACACACCCCACTGCCTTTGACCAATTCACAACATCTTCTACCTCTCCTCCTTTTCTGATCTTCACCCCTTTTCATTTCATTGGAACCATAAAATCCCCTGTCTCATTTCCTTTTTCCTGTTCTCCAACCCAATTCAAAGAAAAATCAACTCTTCCATTTTAATTAAATCACCCAACTCCTCCTGGGGTTTCCTTTTTCCACACCCATTTCTCCCTTACCTTTCTTCCTCTGGGTGCAGCAGCACTACCGCCACCATCACGCCGGCACTGATGACAGACAGCCACCACGAGCCACCACCCCTGACCACCACATCGCCTCCCTTGGTCCTCTGTTTCACAATCGAACCGAGCACCACCGTCCCTGTTTCTCCTCCCAAAGAGTCGAGCCAGGCAGCAGCACCGGCCACCACTTCCTCGACGCCAGCAAGCCCATGGAGAGCCGGAGAGCCGAGACCCCTTTTTTTTTGTATTCGAGCGAGGTAAGGTCCCCTTCGTCCTCCTTCCGCTTCGAAATCGTGTAAAGGCACGCCTTTAACCCCTTGCTCTCCTCCTAGGCCGACTCCGGTGTGGAATCATCTCCGACGAGGCTCAAATGACTCTGACGGGCACCCCGGTGAGCCTTCCTCCTCCCCCCATCTTTCCATTCTTTACCTGTCTTGTATGTGTGAATCGGGTAGTCGGGATGAGTCGTCGCCGGCGAGCTTCCAAGCTCCCTCATCTTCCTCCATCGTTTTCTTCCGAGCGCATATGACAGGCTCCTCTGTTCTGCTTTTTCTTTCTTTCGAATAGGAGAGGAAGAAGATGGGTTGTGGGTCCTCTTTTTTTCCACCTCACCTCCACGTCACCCTCTTGGGGCCCATCCTTTTTCTAACTCCGAATTAAAGAAATAAAGGGGATGTGTTGGCTTCTTGGGCCTGTTTTATGGGCTGAGTTTTCTAAAAATAAGAGGACAAAGCCTTGGACCATTTTATTAATTTCATTCAAATTTTGGGCCTTAAAACAAATATAATATTATAAGACTTGGAGATTTAAAAAGGTATTATCGGATCTAACTCGAAAAAGGAATTTGATGTACATTTTCAAGGATCGGAACCCTAACTATTTGACTCGGATTTTAAATGGTTTTGGAAGTAACTTGGGAATCTTATTTGTTCGATGACTAACTAGCATGTTGATATGATTGATTGACTAATATCATGACTTGTGTGGACTAATGGCATGATTGGTTGACTAATAGCATGATGAGATGTTAAGTTATGTATCATTTGTCTTATCGCTTATGAGCTATGATGAATATGGTCAACTTGGGATAAATGGCTATGCGGATTATTATTGCGGAAATATGAATGTGGTTGAATGAAATGATGAGAATGATGTTGTCTTACGGAATGTGGCAATGAGATGCATGGTTAAACTTGATGGAATGATGATTGTGATATGGTTGTTATTCTCGTTTAATGATGTATGCTTTCAGTGCTTGAATGGTTAGACGTAGACTTATATATGTGTTCTGATATGTATCTAGGTGATCTTTAATCTATCGTAATGCTTACCTTGCTGTTCAGCACCTTCAGGTGAGTTCCTATATGAGCTCACTCAGATTCGAAAAGAGATCTCCCTGCTTGTAGCCATGTGCATACTAGGTGCTTGCATTCATAATAAAGCATGCCATGTAGTATCCTGCTAGGATTGACCTCATGATTGAGCATTTGTTTACTCATTGCTTTTGTAAACAGAACGACCGTTATCTGTGAAGTAATTAGAGTCATTGCTAGGGTTATAGGACGACCTAGTACCATCAGGTTCCGTCCTGAGTCGATCGAGTCATGAAACTTTCCTATATTATGAGATGCCTGCGGGCTTTATTGTGGAGCAGGTTGGGCATGCATGCCGCCCGATTATAATGGAATGCATTCACGAGCTGGCCAGTCTCCGCCCTATCGGAATGGGGTGGAGGTAGGAGAGGGATATACCACTTTGTATTCGGTGCTAAGGCCTTATTATATTTATGCACTTGATCGTAGGACCATGCTAGTGTGTTAATATTCCACCTTGCATCTAGAAGCATCTTTATTAGGACTAGCGTGTGTATGTGTCTGCTTGTTTGGGATTACATTGCGTAGGGCTTCGATCTGACACCGCCCCGCATAAATTTTTTTTAGGTTTGTTTTACAGCGTGATTGTTCCTTGCTTCTGTAAAGTGGGAACTCTCTTGGGCGACTACAAAGAAATGGTCTAACATTAGATTTCGATAAATACGCTTATTGATTTGGTTTTGACCCGGCACTGCCGTGGCATCCTCTTGTATTACACCTTGATTCTACTATTTGCATGACTGTTGGTTTTCCACGCTTAGAATTATGACAAGTACAGGGGACTTTCCCGGGGATTCCAACGATCCCTTTGAATTTTGGGTATGAAATCCCACTTGAAAACGTTAGAGTAGAATTTCAAACCTTCAACCTGTACTCGGGGCGCAAGATCCTAACGAGGGGTTTCATACCTCGAAACGTAACCCGGGAATCATAATCCCGGGCCGTTACAGAAAGATTCACCATCTTTAACAGAGAGGAAGTGCATTGATTATTTCCTGCAAATAATTAGACAAATTAGCAAATACATAGTTTAAGACTGGATTCAAGCAAGAATAATCAACGGAAAGCATATATCTAATTACAACACCACATAACACGAGAAGGAAGTAGAAATGTGTTCATTGTGTTGTACCATGGGGTAAGCAACAAAACACTGCATCCAACCCCTTGCACTCTTCGAAAATCGAGCCCACGGAGCAACGTCGTAGGAATTGCAGGGTCGTTGGAGACGAGCCCATGGAGCAGCGAAAACCGAGCCTCCAACCCCTTGCACTCTTCGATTCATCCTGCAAAATCAAATCTAAGTAAGAAAATGACATTTGGTAGTGGCAAGGAGCGAGGAGGAATCCCAGATCTGATTTTTTGGGTTGGTGTTCTTCGTGAGCTCAAACCTTAGATCTGAAGGAAAAAAATTGGAGCTTTTCTGGCTAGGTTTTGGGGATGGAGATGGATGGATTTGAGGATTCTAGCCTAGAATCGACAAAATCCATATACAATTTGAGCAGATTTGTTCGGAATTTCGAGGTTGCAATGAAAAAAGGGCTTCATGCTCCTCAACGAGGGACTACTTGTCGGCGATCTAAGGCATGGCTGCGCCTGCTCGTCACTTGCTATTCAACGGAGCTTTAGGAGGCGATGGTGCCACCGCTTGTGTGTCCCTGTCGAAGAAGGAAGCGAACGAAGCTCCGAGCTCACAGTCATGGATAGTGGGAGACGAAGAAGATGACCGGAGACAACGACCGTGAGTAAGGCAGAGTGAAAGTGAAGCTTTTCCTGGTGACCTGTTGTAGCCCTTCCCATCCCCCCTTGTAACTTGTTTCAACTTGTCTAGTTTTGCAATATTTTGGATCCATTGTCTAGTTTTGCAAAATTTTGGGCCCATTGTCTAGTTTTGCAAAAAAACCAAAAAATTGGTCTATTTACTACACTTTCCTCTTACTATTGTTTGTTGTTGTTGTGCATTGCTGTTATTCATTGCTGCTATTCATTATTGATGTTGATTATTGCTTTTTCGTTGTTGTTATACATTGTTGCTATTCGTTACTGTCACTCGACTAATTGATGCCTTGCTAGTGTGCTGCTATACATTTGTTCATTGGTTTTTGCCTATTGATTTAATCGTTCCTTCTTGCTGCATATTGATTTATTTGTTCATTAGAATTGACATTAGACGTCAGTTAATCTCATTAATTTACTGGGAAGGTTAGAATTGTTAACAAATGTATTTATTATATTATGAATTTCTATATTTTTTATAATATATAATAAATGTAAAAATCTATATAATAGAGAAGCTGATGGAGTTGGAGTATAGATTTTTTAAAGAATTTTTGTTATTTTGTTCTCTATTTTAGAGATTTTTTAGAGAGGATGTTGGAGATGCTTTTAATCCGAGAGAATTTAAACATGAGATATCAAACACATACTCTTTGTAAATGCAATGGGACCTTACCTTCACTGATCAGTTGCGGATCCAGAAGTTTATTTAGGAGGGTTAAAAAAATTGAGAATTTTTTAATCTTTATATATGAAAAATATTTTTTTTATCAAACCTGCAACCTCTGTAATTTACTTAGTCATTTAATTTCTAGTAAAAGGAAGCTAACAGAAACAAAAATTATAAAAAATAAAACTAAATAGATTTTCACTCTTGACCTCAAAGTAACAGGCATGGATCACCTGTTACACTTTTTATGTTACACTCACTATTACACTTCTTAAATTTGATCTAAATTATGAATGAAATTATGAGTGGTTAAAACATAAAAAAATATTTTGCATATATATTTTAATATTTTAGCTTCTTAGGGTTTATGCACCTAATCATAGGGTATCCTTTATATGAGGCTAAAAATTTATAAAAAATACACATTAAACATCAATTTTTTTAATGCTTTAGCTTATTGGGTTTATAGATTTAAACCTAAACTATCTTTTTCTCAATTTTATTAAATTCTATCAATTTAAGAGATGTAACACGGAGGGTAACACGAAAAGTGTAACAAGGGATCTAGACCGGTAAGTAACAAATACCCCTCCTTAGTCCTTACTAACTAAGCTACTCTATTTTTGCGATTCTTTATTTTTTAAAAACCATTTTATTGAGCATCGGTTGCGAAGCTTTGGGGGGAATATGTAAAATTAGTAAAAACTGAAAAAAAAAGTATATAATTTTTTTTCAGATTTGCTATTCACACGGTCATTTTATCGCCGGTTGTACGAAAAGGTTTCGCAGATGCGGAGAGCGGATGCGCGGATTGGAGAATCCATACGCAATTGCGCACTTAGCGTCCGCGAATTACTTCGGCAATTGCGTACTCAGTGTCCGCAATAAAACTTGGGGGCAATTTGCAAAATGACCACGAAATGGGACCTAATTTGCGAAATGACCACGTTTTGGGACAATTTTGTGAAATGGCCTAAATATAAACCCTTTCTCTCTCCTCCACGCTCTCCCTCTCCGCGCTCTCTCTCGCACTGCTCAACGGCGATCTCCTTGCTCCGATTTGGTATCCCGTCGTGGCTTCTCGTGCACCATCCGATCTGGTCTCCCGAAGCTTCTCAGATCTACTCGTCGCAGCTCCTCGTTCTCGTTCGTCTCGATCAGATCTGTCCACCGGCTCGTAGCCCTCACCTCCTCAGATCTGCCTCGCCCTCGGCATCCTTCCGTCGCCCCTTTTGTCGTCCTAATTTTGGTAATCTTCTCCATGCTCCCTTCTTATTGATTGAATCCACCTGCTTCCCTCCGGCTTCCTTATCAATCGATTGAAGATCGAAGATTTATTGATTTCCTTATCAATCGATCGAAGATCGATTGATAAGGAAATCTCGACTGTTTTCCCCGGCGTCGCCGACCATTGGGGAGCTTACTAGGGTTTAGAAATCTCACTGCATATCCATAGTTTCCCCTCTTTTTTCACCGCATCCGATCTATTGCTAGAATTCTTCATTGCTAGGTTCCTTATCAATCGATCTTCGATCGATTGATAAGGAAAATTTCAGTTTAGCAGTTTGTGGCTTGAACTTGTGGAATGTAGGATGTGCATTAGAAGACATTGCAGTTGGTATTTTAAAGCAAGAGGATTTCATGATGCAAGCATCAGAGTGTAAGCCATGATTTGCTCAGACTATAGTTTGAATTAGCTGACCCAAGGCTATTGTAATCTGATCAATTTGTTAATCATCTAGATTTTGGATTGTAAGACAAAATGAATACTTTGGTGTATTGAAGGGTTTTTTCTCTCATATTTTGGTGTTAATTGCATCAGAGTGTAGTTCTATTCTTGCAATTTTCCTTGCCATGATAAGTTTGCTATTGTGTGTGTAGGAGTACCAGCAGATGTTGATATTTGGTATTCTCAGTTGATGTTGAAATTTTCCTAGAGTTGCACCTGTGAAACTCTAGGCTGGAAATTCTTCCTATAGCCTAAAGTTGAGTTTTTGTTTTGCGTTTCCTGTGTGAGAGTGCTACTGATTCATGACAGATAGTACGTGTTTCATGTGTGAGTTCAAATATGTTGAGAATTTTCTTTATTATCTTCTCTGACACTCCATACATGAATCATTCTGAGCTAAGATGACTAAGTCAATGTTCTCTTCTGCCTGTTGTGTAAAATTTCCTTGGAGAAATAAGTGAACATTTCATCCATCAGCAAAGTTAGCTTAGGTGGTACCTGATGGCTCAATGTAGATTTTCATAGCTTCTAAATCCTTCAAAAGTCAGAGAATAAAATACAAGTAAAAAATTCCTTCAAGAAGCCAATTACCTTCAAGAAGCCTTGAAAAATGTCTTGGATAATCTCAAAGGAAACTCAGGGAAATCAAGTTCAAAGAAGCCAGTGACAAACCAGAAGGGGGATATGATATATCTTATTTTTGATAATTTAGAGCTTACTCGAGAGTGGGACAAGTGTTCGAACATATTGCCTTTTCTATATGGTCTCCATGGTACACTTAAATTATCTGAAGTAGGTATCATCTTTATCAGCAAGGCCTCCCCGGATTCATACTATTCAAACTCGGATTTCATAGAGCCTGTTCCTATTCATTTTCCGGGGTATACTGAGAAGTATCTTCACCAGATTTTTATGCAAAAGCAGGAAAATCCTGATCTTTATTCTTCATTTTTGGAGTAAGAAAATGTTTTATTTTTTTTCTGGATCAACCTTCAACGTCTATATATTGCTTTAGTTTTAGTTTCTAAACTAACCATTGTTTTCCCATATTCTTTTGTGGCAGCATTGTCTTGAAGCCTTTCTGCAGAGTTACTAAACGAATTGATGAACTAAGGCTTGTTCTTCATTATTCAAGATATATTGTGAACCATTAGGTGATGTGGCTGTTGGCTTCACTGGAGAGAACAAGCAAAGAAGAGAAGATACAAAAAGAAGATTGTATAGTCATCTTCAACCACATATTGCTCCTTCTCTAAATGAAATATTTAGAGTTTTATCACCTGAAGTTGAACCAAACAGTAACAAGTCCAAGGCAAAGGAAAATATGAAAAGACTGGGACGCCTTGAGGAGAGTAAAGAGCTAGAATTCCATATGTCAACTTCTTCCAAGTATCTCCTTCTTTCAGCATTTCTAGCTTCAAGAAACCCTGCTACTCTTGATGCATCACTACTTGATTCAACTGGAGCTCTTGATAACCGCAAAAGGAAGCGAAAGGTATGTGTTCCCCTCCATGTTATATGAATCTGACTAATGGCCTTTGGAACCTCTTTTATTTACAATATAGGTTGAGATCATTCCTCTGTTTCATGCTGTTCCTCACTGCTTACTGCTGCAATAGAAGTTCACTTATGTTTCTACATAAAACCTATTTTACTTGCTCAAAAAAGAAGAAAAGAAACCGATATTTGGTCAATGAAACCTAAAGACAAACACAAGTGAATTAAAAGCAGTTGTTGTTCCGGCAACTCTTTAGAAGTATCCATCTAGTTTGGAGGGGATTGTAAGCTGTCTCACTAAAAAGTGTACACGTCCTTTGATTAGTTTAGAATATGGTTTTTGCTAAGATGTACTCAAGTATCCATTTATCCCGATCAGGTGTTCAGAGAAACAAATAGAGAAGAAAGAAACCGCAGAGCTGGAATTGCTCATGGAAGGACCTGGAACTTTTCCTTTAGAGAGGTTGTTAGCCATTTTTGAGTGCATCGCATCAGTGGCTGAAATTTCTACAGAAGAAGATAACAGCTCATTAGCAAGTGAAAGCAAGGATAGCGTCATAGCAGACTCATGTCTGATGCTCTTTGCCAGCTATCTAGTCTTTGCAATGCTAATTTTATCATCAAAGGTGGTAGTTGTCCACTAGAGGGTTCAACTCGCTACAAGTGTACTGTCTCTGAAGATTTGGATTTGAAAGTACCTCTCAAAAAAAATTCCCATTTGGTGCCATACGTGCTGGTTTAAGCCCTGCTATGCCGATAATCTGTATGTTGTTTTCTTGATTTATTGTAGAATTAATGACTAATTTCCATACTATTCTTGAAATCGCTGATAGGTTGCAAGGAGCTTGAAGTTTCCACTATCAAAATACTTGTATAGAAGACAGTTCATATGATTAAAAGCATCTTCAAAGCAGATGGCCATCCAACATGTTATGCACAAGCAATGTTGTATAGATTTGATCAAGAAGGTGCAATTTTGTTATTTTGGCTTTGCAAAATGATGAAGGCTTCCAGTATTATACCCATATTTTAAATGGCGTATGTGATAGATAGCTCATAGCAGTTGGACAAAAAACTGACAATTTTAGTGGCCTGCTTTTGCCAATCAGGTAATCTCTCTTGTAAGTTGTAACAACATGAAAAGACTTGTCAAGGGACAAATATGCAATTTCATCCAATATTAGTGGAAATGTTAACAATGATTAATCCGTATGTGTTTTTGGATCGTTAAATCTGCCAGCAAACAGCTGGAGTTGAACAAACGGTAGTGCCATGACATCCAACGAAGTGTTTGCAGGGGTTTGGTAACCTCGGTGTGCAGGTTTGCTTATACAAGTTGTTTAATTCAGTCATTGGATTTTCCAGCAAACTATTGTGTGGATCTGTATAACAAGTGATATCTTCCAAAGATGAACATCACATTCAATAATCTCATGAAACTGCATTTATAAGTTGTAACTTTCTGCAACTTACCCCAAAATTCCTTTTAGGTGCTCATCTGTGCTGTCCAAGGGAATTCCTTTCCAAAGTCATTTGTTTGTCTTCTTCTAGTCTGACTTCAGAGGAAAATTCCTATAGGATTCCGATTAATATGTTGAAATACAATAAGGAAGACAAGCTATAAGCTATCTCTTGCTGAGCCAGTGTATTTTGTAAGTATTTCTGGTACTTGTTTTAGTTCTGATGAAACACAAGCTCAATTCACTCACCTGTGCAAGGTTTCAATTACCTTCAGAATCTCTATTCTGAAGGTTTGTCCAACCACCAGATTTTGGTATTTAATTTTAATTTGGCTTGCTTGAAAGAGTGCTATTTGGCTTTTTTTTTTTTCATGGCGATTTGATTTGAAATTGCTTTAAACAACGATTTGAGTGCAGATGCTGCTAGAAGTGCACATTTAAAACAAGAGGATGAAGGCTCGAGTGCACATTTAAAGCAAAAGGATTTGCTTCAAGAAAAGTGCTGACATAGTTCATCTTGATTCTACTGCACCTTCCAAAGACGCTTTGCTTCAAGAAGCTTGCTTCAAGTGATTGCAAAAGATATGAAGAAGCTTCAACATGATGCTTGCTTAATGTGCTGATATGAAGAAGCTTCAAAAGATATGAAGAAGCTTCAAGTGATTGCAAATCTTGAAGCAACTCTTTACAATATTTTTTGGTGCACTTGATAATATTATTTTTGCAATTTATAAACATATCCTAGCATTAAGATCTGTAAGCTCAAATAGGAAAGAGCGTCTGGATAAATAGTTCAGGAGGTTGGTGGTTCGACTCCACCTAGATCTATTTATTCAATTTCAGAGTGTTATTCAAGAGGTTGGTGGTTCGACCACCCTCCGGGTTGTGCAAAAATAATCTATTGTTGAACAAAAATAAGATTATGTTGAGCAAAAATAAGATCTATTTATTCAATTTCAGAGTGTTATCAAGGTAGAGAGGCACATGAACTCATACAACAGAGTCGTGCAACTCTTACAATAGAGTCGTGCAACTCTTAAAACAGAGTCGTGCAACTCTTACAAGAGAGTCGTGCAACTCTTAAAACAGAGTCGTGCAACTCTTACAACAGAGTCGTGCAACTCTTAAAACATAGTCGTGCAACTCTTAAAACATAGTCGTGCAACTCTTAAAACAGAGTCGTGCAACTCTTACAAGAGAGTCGTGTAACTCTTAAAGTTGTGCAAATCTAAAATACAGTTGTGCAAATCTAAACTAAAGTTGTGCAACTCTAAACTAAAGTTGCGCAACTCTAAACTAAAGTTGTGCAACTCTAAACTAAAGTTGCGCAACTCTAAACTAAAGTTGTGCAACTCTAAAATACGGTTGTGCAACTCTAAAAAATGTGCTGACATGAAGAGAAAAAAAAGTGCTGACACGGAAAAAATATATACCGAACTACAAAGTTATTACTTGGGAAGATGACTCGATTGTAACTAATATCAGTGTCAGCACTAATTGTAACTAATATCAGTGTCAACACTAATTGTAACTAATATCAGTGTCAGCACTAATTGTAACTAATATCAGTGTCAGCACTAATTTTCACCACTAGTTGTGCAAAAATAAAGTATTCATGAGCAAAAATAAGAGCATGTTGTGCAATAATTTATTGAGAAAGTATGAAATTATATTGGGAGAAAATAAGATCATGTTGAGAACAAATTCACAAGTCTCGATTGTTCTGCAAAAATAACCTATAGTTGAGCAAAAAATAAGATGACGTTGATCAAAATTTCACCAATCCCCCATGTTGTGCAATTATTGTCTATTGATGAGCAAAAATAAGATCATGTTGTGCAATAATCTATTAAAAAGGTATAAAATTATATTTACAAAAAGTAAGATCATGTTGAGACACAATTTCACAAGTCTCAAATGTTGTGCAAAAATAAAATATTGATGAGCAAAAATAAGAGCATTGTTGAACAAAAATGCGCGAATAATTGTAAAACATATTTTATTTAATTTTTTAGAATTTGAGTTCAACCCCTTTTGGTTATCCTCTTGATTCAAAGTCGTATCGACACCAAGACTTGAGTGGGTTTTGGTGATCTGGGCTGCACCCGGAATTTTAACGGGTTGCCTACGTATCTCTTGGAAGAGAATCAAGCCTTACGCAGTTCAGAGTGTTTGAGATGATTTAATTTTTGGGTTTGGTGATTGAACCCGACGAACTTAAGCTTTATGTCGGATGTCCTACGTACCCGTTTGAAACGGGATCAAATCACCCGTAGTTCTTTTGAGGACAAATGTAATTTGATTTGAGATGGGCGACTGAATCCAATATATATTGAATTTTAATATCGGACTTCCTACGTAACTCAGAAAAGAGTATCAAGTCTTCACGTAGTTCTTTTTAAGAACCGTTTGAATTTGAGGGATATTTAATTTAGAGTTTTGACTCCGTTTTCTTTTCCCTCGTTTAGAAGCCGATTTGAGACCGACCCACTATAATAAATTGACAATGAAATTTTACGAGTTTAACTTTATATATATTTTTATCAAACTCAATTTCAATATGTGTCAATTATAATTTGTATATTTTAGCGGGTAAGTTTTGTAATTAAATACATTATTTATCCTTAATATGCCGAGAGTTTTGTGTCTCAAACTCAAGAAATACTAAGGCCTTTGTTTTATGATTTTAATTGATCAACCCAATTCAATTGGAGCACAATCTCATTTTTTAGTGTGACAGCCCACGTTCTTTTTTTTTTTTTTTTTATGTTTTGTCTTAGAAACCCAAATACAGGAGGTAGGAGGTAGGCGCGTCTTTGCCCCTGTTCATCATCTTCATCCTTTCGCCTTTGCCCCTTTCCACACCGGCGATCCCCATAACTCAGTCCACCCGGCTCCTGGTGGTGAGCGGAGAAAGTCAGGCGCTCCGTTACCAACGGATTTGAGGGCGCAAGCAAGGCCCCGAGTTGTTTTGAAAGAAACCCCAAATTCGGGTACATTCTAGGGCTTATTTTTATTTTATCTTATTTTACTTTCTTTTCTTTTCTTCATGAATTTCAGCCCTCAAGTCCTACATTCGAATGATATTAGGAACTTACTTCGCCTCCTCTTTGATGCGGGACCATCTTCTACAACTCCAGACACACCCATCATACTTGGAGAAGGACCAATGACTCGAGCTAGAGCTAAGAAGCTTCAGAGAGACTCATTCAACTTTGTGGGTCATGCTTTGTTCTCGAGCAAGGTTCAACTCCCCGAGCCTACATTGAAGACATACATGTGCATTGGAGCACAAATGGAGGCCGAGCCACCTTAGATTAGCTTAGGCCGAAATTATCTAAGTGTTAAAGCTTATTTTCAGCTTAAGTGTTCTATTGGGCTGAATTGGGCTTTTCTAGTCATTCTTTTTAGAGACCTTATTTATTTATGTTCTTAGGTTTATTTATTAAGTCCATTAAACATTAAATCTATCCTATTCTATCTAGGAGAATCGGCCATCAGGCCTTAGGAGGTTATATATTTCACTTTCAGCATTGTAATTCAATTAGAACATTGATAATAGAAAGTTATTCTCCTAAAACGTGTGAAACACTTTAGAGAGAGAGATCAGGCCGGATTGAGCTGTGCTCTTCGTGATCTCGAATTGATTGATAATCTCAGCTTGGTTTGCTTTGCCGTTCATCAACTTCGCAAGACTTGGTGATCCGAGTATCCACAAGCCCCCTCCTTGTGCTTCAAGTTGTCCGCTTGATTGTGTAGGGTTGTAGAGGCGGGTTGTGTAGTCATTGGTATTGGTTCCTACCCTCTGAGGAGGCCTGGGGTCTTTATCTTGTTCTGCATAGATCGACTCAGTCCTTATCAGGCCGTGTCTTTCCATTCTTGCAATTCAATTTCGAGTCTTTATTCATCTTTATTCGAGTCTTGTTATTTCTTTAGAGTCGACATCGAGTTCAGTTCTGATCTTGGTGTTCTTGCGTCGTTCTTGGTTGATCTTGAGCATTCTTGATCGATTCTTGAATATTGCTTGCTGCGTTCTTTGAGTCTTGTTGAGTTCTTGATCATTCTTGATTGTTTCTTGCAGATCTTGAATCATCTTGTTGAGTCTTGTTTTAGTTCTTGCTTGTTGTCGAAGATCGGACCAACCTACGGCTAACCCCGTATCAAATTGGCATCAGAGCTTTGGTTTCCGACATCAAGATTGAGTCTTTTCTTTTTCATAAACACAAAAACCACAAAAAAGAGTCCTTTTCTTGTTTTGGTTATTTACTTCTTGCATTCTTTTTGATTATATTACTAATCTTGAGTTTGTGATTGTTTGTGGTTGCATAGCCTAAACACAAAGCCTAGCCGAGACCGTGGAGTCGACCAAAGGTGCACACAATCCCATTGTGAACACCCATAGCCGACGGCAGAATCTGTCCCCATAGCCTTGCTTTGGCCGAATCCATCAAACCACAAAGAACCCTAGTTTGTTGCTCTTTTCTATCTTTGGAACTTTTGATCTATCTATATCTAATTCCATATTATCTATTGCCTATTTAAATTCTGATTTTTGGTGGATTTAATTCATTACATCTATCAAATATCTATTAAGGCATAAGATAGATCTTGTTACCATATTTATCCAAAGGTTGTCTATTTATTGATCTTAGGGCTGAAATTTTATCCTTTTATCACCTTACTACCAGATTTTCGAGTCCTCTAGTTTTATTTGAGTCTTTCTTGCATTAGTTTCATAAGTTAAAAAAAAAAAAAAAAAAAAAAATCAGTTTCGAAATTTATTTTAAAGCTTGGACCTAGGAGGATAAAATTCACTAGGGGTAAAAGTAAGTCAAAAAAAAAATAAAGGAGAAAGGAAAGTGTTTGTTTGATCTAGTGCAAGAAAGCTTCCAAGGACAATTGGTGAACCCTTTTTCTCAGCCCTAGTCGACATACCCTATCCCAAACACATACACCTCCAAAAATTGAAACCCTACCCTGCAACTACAACGTCCTAACTTAAAGGTTTTCAATCAAAAGAGGTAAATTTCCAAGTTTTCTTTTGTTTCTCTATTTCTCTTGTGTCGAACACTGTTTTGTGTGTTCAAGAGCTGTTGTGTCGAGTTGATTGTGTGTGTGTCGAGTACTCCTTCACTTTGATCGAGTGCTGTTTGTTTCTGTCGAGTGCTTGCTTTGATAGAGTCGAGTGATCTCAGCCCTTGCCGAGTTGTCTCTTGTGTGTGTCGAGTGATCTCAGCCCTGCCGAGTGATCTCTTTGAGTGTCGAACTGATTTCTTGCAATTACCCATCTGTTTTGCTTGAATCAAGTGTTATAGCTGCTGTTGAGTACTCTTTCTCTCTTAACGAGTACTTATTGATTGTTGTTTCCTTCATTCTCTTATTTGCATACTTCGATTGCTTAGTTTTTGCTTGGTAGTTGATTTGCCCAAAGCGGATTGCCCTAGCAAGCGTGATATATCAATCAGAGAGGGAGTGTGAGCGAAACACAATTGTGAGCTGTTTATAAGTTTCCTAACCTTAACATAGTTCTGTGTTTCTTTTATCTTTGTTATCATGTCTAACAATCAGGGAAACAATGGTGGTAACAATGCCACTAACTCAAGTGCAACTGTGACGCCAGAACAGTTTGCCACCATGATGGCTAACATCACTACCATCATGAACACCATGGCTAACAAGGAGTCCGTAGCTGAACTAGCCGCCAAGGTGACAGCTTTGGAGAACTCTAGGCCGAGTGGTTCAAACACCATAGGAGGTCAGCAAGACCGAGTGGAGATACATCAAGACGAAAGAGAGGTCGTAAATCCTAACCCTATTCCTAATCCTAATCCTCATGTCAATATTAATTTAGATAATCCTTTATTCAATGAAAACAACTCTCCACGAGGTGGGAGAAATGATCGGAATAATGGGTTTGTTAATGTGCAAGGTCAAGGACAGGGAAGGGGAAGAGGTCGTGGCTATCAAGAGCAATTCTATTACTCGGAGCAAGATGACGACTTCCAAGAAGAGGAGTATTGGGAGCGACGCCCGAGACGGAATCAAAGGGGAAATCAGAACCGACCACCTAGGTTCAATGACGAAGACGGTATAGGTAAGGTTAAGGTAAAGATTCCTCCTTTTGATGGTAAGACTGATCCAGATGCTTATATTGATTGGGAGATTAAAATGGAGCAAATTTGGAATTGTCATAATTTCTCAGAACCTAAGAAAGTACAACTAGCTTCCCTAGAGTTTCAAGGTTTTGCATTAATCTGGTGGGATAATCTTGTTAAGGAAAGAAGAAGATCCCTTGATGCACCCATTGCTTCTTGGGAACAATTAAAAGTGGTAATGAGAAATAGGTTTGTACCTCAACATTATGATAGAGAGCTATTAAACAGATTAGAAAACCTTAAACAAGGTAGTAAAACTGTTGAGGAAACATTTAATGTTATGCAAGAAGCTATGGCTCGAGCTAATGTGGTAGAAACTCACGATAAAACTAATGTTAGATACCTTAGGATCTTGCATCCCGCTTTAGCTCATGAAATTGATTATTTTCCCTACACTACTCCTACTGAATTATTACATCTAGCTATGAAAGTAGAAAAGGGACAACGTTACAAGAGCCAAGCTAATAGAGTGTCGAGTGGCCAGCAACAAGGGTGGCGTTCCAACAGGCCCCAACAGCCCCAAGGGCGCTCGGAGATGGGCTCTAGGGAGCGAGCTCAGCAGCCCCAATGGAGGAGTGAGGGCCGACAGCCCCAACAGCCCCTCGACAAGGGTAAAGGTCCATGGAATGGACGAGAATCGTCTGGGACATCTACTGGTCCCAAAGGGAGTAATCCTAACTCTTCTACCATTCGTTCTAGAGATATTGTATGCTTTAAATGCCAAGGTAGAGGACATTATATGAAGGATTGCCCTAATAAGAAAACTCTCATGGTTAATCAATTTGGAGAATATGAATCTGAAAACTCTTGTGATGAACATGATGAGAATGCTAATAATGACAATGATCAGAACTTAAACCTTGTTTGTTATGAAAATGATGATAATGAGGTTGAATATGAACATGGAGAATCTTTGATTGTTAGGAGAGTGTTAAGTGTTGTTCCTACACCATGTGAAGATAATCAAAGAGAAAACTTATTTCATACTCGTTGTCTAGTTAAAGGAAAGGTTGTAAATGTGATCATTGATGGAGGTAGTTGCTGTAATTTAGCTAGTCAAGAAATGGTTGACAAATTGCATTTACCTACTGTCCAACACCCTCGACCTTACAAATTGCATTGGATGAATGATTGTGGCTTATTAAAAGTTCATAGACAAGTTAAAGTGCATATTAAACTAGGACATTATGAAGATGATGTTTTATGTGATATTGTGCCTATGCAAGCTTGTCATATTCTATTAGGCCGTCCTTGGCAATCTGATCGTAAGGTTATTCATGATGGGTTTACTAATCGATATACCTTTACTTTTCAGGGAAAGAATGTCATTCTCAAACCCATGACACCTACACAAGTAGCTGATGAGATTGAGAAGCGGAAGGTAAGTAAAGGTGAGTTAGATCAGGAGGCTCAATCGAGCCAAGTGGATCCTCAAACTCGAGCTAAGAGTGTGTTCTTGGTTTCCAAAAGCACATTCCTGGACGAATTTGCGGATGGTGGAACTATGCTTATACGCCTTTGCAAGAGCTTGAGCATGTTAAGTGAAGAGCTTAAAGCTTCTCTTCCATCATACATTCTCGCTCTTCTTGAAGAGTTTAAGGATGTGTTCCCCGATGACATACCACCAGGTCTACCCCCTATTCGTGGAATTGAGCATCAAATTGATCTTATTCCAGGGGCTGCATTACCTAATAGGACTGCGTATCGTATGAATCCCACTGAGACCCAAGAGGTCCAAACCCAAGTCCAGGAACTGTTGGATAAGGGTTATATTAGAGAAAGCTTAAGTCCTAGTGCTGTACCTGTGTTATTAGTCCCTAAGAAAGATGGATCATGGAGAATGTGTGTAGATTGTAGGGCTATTAACAACACTACTATTAAATACCGTCACCCTATTCCTAGATTAGATGATATGCTAGATGAGTTACATGGAGCTTCTATATTTTCTAAAATTGATCTTAGAAGTGGCTATCATCAAATTAGAATGAAAAAGGGAGATGAATGGAAAACAGCCTTTAAGACTAAGCTAGGTTTATATGAGTGGTTGGTTATGCCTTTTGGTTTAACTAATGCTCCTAGTACTTTTATGCGCTTAATGAATCATGTGCTTCGAGATTTCATTGGAAAGTTTGTTGTTGTTTACTTTGATGATATTCTGATTTATAGCAAGTCTTCTAATGAACATGAATCACATCTCAGAGAAGTGCTTAAAACGCTGAGAATTGAACGCTTGTATGCTAATTTAAAGAAGTGTGAATTATGTCATGAACAAGTGTCTTTTCTTGGATTTGCAGTGAGCTCTAATGGACTGCGTGTTGATGAATCAAAGATTAAAGCCATACAAGAGTGGCCGACCCCCACCAACATAGGCCACGTACGCAGCTTCCAAGGCCTTGCGAGCTTCTACCGACGCTTTGTGCGAGATTTCAGCACCATCTCAGCCCCACTGACCGAGCTTACTAAGAAGAGAAGTGAGTTCACATGGGGAGCAGCTCAGGAGGAAGCATTCAACACACTTAAGGACAAGCTGACTAACGCATCTCTATTAGCTTTGCCGGACTTTACTCAGCCTTTTGAGGTCGAGTGTGATGCTAGCGGAGTCGGAATTGGTGGAGTCCTTATGCAGGGAGGTAAGCCTATTGCTTTCTTTTCTGAGAAGTTGAAAGGTGCTTGTCTTAATTACTCTACCTATGATAAGGAATTGTATGCATTATTTAGAGTACTTAAGACATGGTCTCACTATCTATGGCCTAGCGAGTTTATTCTTAGGACTGATCATGAGTCTTTAAAACACTTTAAAAGCCAAGATAAACTTGATAGGAGACATGGTAGATGGATGGAGTTTATTGAAACATTTCCTTATGTAATTAAGTATAAGAAGGGCAAAGACAATGTGGTTGCTGATGCATTATCTAGAAGACATGTTCTTTTAACCACTTTGGATTCTAGAGTCTTAGGCTTTGTTTACATAAAGGAATTGTATGAATCTGATTTGGATTTTGGTGAACATTTTCGAAAATGCTTAGAAAAGGGTCCTAATGACAGCTTTTATATACATGAAGGATTCTTATTTCGAAAAGATCAAGTGTGCATTCCTAGATGTTCTCTACGATTATTACTTGTTAGTGAAGCCCATAGTGGTGGATTAATGGGACATTTTGGTAGGGATAAAACATATAACACACTGAAATCACATTTTTATTGGCCACATATGCTTAGGGATGTAGAACATTGCCTTAAGAGATGCATAGATTGCATTAAAGCCAAAGCTAAGCTTATGCCCCATGGCCTTTATACACCACTGCCGACCCCCTCAGCCCCTTGGGAAGACATTTCTATGGATTTTATAGTTGGGTTGCCTAGAACTAAGAAGGGGAGAGATTCTATATTTGTAGTGGTTGATAGATTCTCTAAAATGGCTCATTTCATTGCATGCCACAAAACTGATGATGCTACCAATGTTGCTAATATATTCTTTAGAGAAGTAGTTAGGTTGCATGGCGTGCCTAAAACCATTGTAAGTGATAGGGATGTGAAATTCTTAAGTCATTTTTGGCGTACTTTATGGAATAAATTGGGAACTAGATTGCTATTCTCTACGTCTAGCCACCCCCAAACTGATGGCCAAACTGAGGTGACTAATAGAACCCTTGCTACTGTCCTAAGAGCCATTATTAGGAAAAATTTGAAACTTTGGGAAGAAGCCTTACCTCATGTGGAATTTGCTTATAATAGAACCATGCATTCGGCTACTAAAATCAGTCCATTTGAATGTGTGTATGGTGTTAATCCACTAACCCCTTTTGATCTTACTCCATATCCTATGAGAGACAAAGAATCATTTGAGGCAGGTAAGCATGTCGAGTTCATTAAGGAGCTGCATGAACGAACTCGAGAGAAGCTGAAGCTAAAGGCTGAATACAATGCTAACAAGGCCAATAAAGGACGTCGCTTGGTCACATTTCAGCCTGGAGATCTTGTATGGGTGCACTTGAGGAAGGAGCGGTTTCCAGAAGCTCAGAAGAACAAGCTGTCGCCGCGTGGTGATGGACCATTTCAGATCAAGAAGAGAGTGGGCGACAATGCCTACCAATTGGAGCTTCCTGGAGACATGGGCGTGAGCGCTACATTCAACGTCGCGGATCTAATCCCTTACTTCGCTGTGGATGAAGACTTGGATTCGTGGTCGAATCCTTTTCAAGAAGGGGAGGTTGATGCGGGACCATCTTCTACAACTCCAGACACACCCATCATACTTGGAGAAGGACCAATGACTCGAGCTAGAGCTAAGAAGCTTCAGAGAGACTCATTCAACTTTGTGGGTCATGCTTTGTTCTCGAGCAAGGTTCAACTCCCCGAGCCTACATTGAAGACATACATGTGCATTGGAGCACAAATGGAGGCTGAGCCACCTTAGATTAGCTTAGGCCGAAATTATCTAAGTGTTAAAGCTTATTTTCAGCTTAAGTGTTCTATTGGGCTGAATTGGGCTTTTCTAGTCATTCTTTTTAGAGACCTTATTTATTTATGTTCTTAGGTTTATTTATTAAGTCCATTAAACATTAAATCTATCCTATTCTATCTAGGAGAATCGGCCATCAGGCCTTAGGAGGTTATATATTTCAGTTTCAGCATTGTAATTCAATTAGAACATTGATAATAGAAAGTTATTCTCCTAAAACGTGTGAAACACTTTAGAGAGAGAGATCAGGCCGGATTGAGCTGTGCTCTTCGTGATCTCGAATTGATTGATAATCTCAGCTTGGTTTGCTTTGCCGTTCATCAACTTCGCAAGACTTGGTGATCCGAGTATCCACAAGCCCCCTCCTTGTGCTTCAAGTTGTCCGCTTGATTGTGTAGGGTTGTAGAGGCGGGTTGTGTAGTCATTGGTATTGGTTCCTACCCTCTGAGGAGGCCTGGGGTCTTTATCTTGTTCTGCATAGATCGACTCAGTCCTTATCAGGTCGTGTCTTTCCATTCTTGCAATTCAATTTCGGGTCTTTATTCATCTTTATTCGAGTCTTGTTATTTCTTTAGAGTCGACAACGAGTTCAGTTCTGATCTTGGTGTTCTTGCGTCGTTCTTGGTTGATCTTGAGCATTCTTGATCGATTCTTGAATATTGCTTGCTGCGTTCTTTGAGTCTTGTTGAGTTCTTGATCATTCTTGATTGTTTCTTGCAGATCTTGAATCATCTTGTTGAGTCTTGTTTTAGTTCTTGCTTGTTGTCGAAGATCGGACCAACCTACGGCTAACCCCGTATCACTCTTTTTTTAATTACATCCCCAATTTCTGAGTTTGATAAATTTTCGTTTGCGCCAGTTTTAGGGCTGCGATTTGGGACGACTTGGGGCTTTTCGGTTTGAGAAATCCGGATTCCGGGCTGGTGGAACCTAATACGGCCACAGGACGTTTGTTCTTGGGCATTTGGCAGACGTGCGGCAATTTAGGTGCGACAGTCTCCCAAGTAAGTTAATTTCTTCCTTGTTTATTTGTGCTCAGCAGAAGCTAATTTAAGGCATAATTTGTGATCTCTAGTTTGGTGCCAAGACCTCTAGGATTTCATTATCTTCCTTTTTTTTTTGTATGAGCGCCCATGTCTGTTGCAGCTTTCTTTGTGTGTGTATACTGCTGACAGTACTCAATTTGATAGAAGTTTCACCAATTTATTTGGTTTGTTTAGGATGGAAATTGATTCCAAATTGATGAGATTGCTTTGGCTTTGACGCTGGTTTTGATTTCGATTTCAGCTTAGACTCCTTTAGGTGCAAGCTTAGACTTGCCACAAGAGCCTTGTTTGCTTGTAATTGGTGAATATTTTACACAATATGTGCTTGATTTTAGTTTCTTGGAACGAATCGAATCTGTCCAGCAAATCTGTTCCCCTTTTTTTTTCCTTGCTTGTGAATTTTGGGTTGAGAGGAAGAATGTCTTGTTTGGTTGTTATCCCTTCCTTTTCCTTGCAAGCTGTTTTTTTTTTATTTGGTTTTGATAATTTAGACCATCAACTTCAACAGCCGAGGATTTTCAATTTGAGGCTCGATCGGTAGAGAGCGTAAAAGTCCGACTTCAAGCTATTGGAAGGAAGGGGAACTTAGCCGATGAACTAGGTAATTTGTGCTCCGAATTTCAAATTCCCAAATTGTCTTTTTTTCTTTAATGCAGATCTGAGCTTTGTTTCTTTTTTTTTTGAGTTCTGCTATTTGCTTTCTTTTGTTTGGAATTTGTAATTTTAGGGGGCCTTGGTTTAGAACAATCGAAGGAAACACGTCATGCCTGATTTTTTTTCTGTACAGAACTTTGGTCTGTCCAGGAAGTCAGTTTTCTTTTTTAATGGTGATTTCATCATTCCCCTATCTTGGCTGCAATGGATTTGTTTGCTTTGTTTTGCATTGTTTGAAGCTGCTAGTTAGCCTGTTTGGTAAAATTTAGCAGCGTTTGGAATAGGCTTTCGCAGAAATTTCGCCCTTATTGTCTTAGGCAGAAACTGGTGAAAATTGTCGAGCCTTTCATTCTCTTGTTGCCATGATTTGATTAGCAAAGTTACTGAGTGAATTTAGGCAGAGTTTCGCCCTCCTTTAGGCCAATTTCTGTCCAGACTTGAGAATTTGTTTTGATCGGAAATTTGTTTGCTTTTTTTTTTCAACTTCATGGCTGCAGTGATTTTTCTGCCTTGTTTGAAACTGCATTGCTTGCGGTTTGTATGTATGAATTAGTCGACTTGGCCAGTCAAAATCCAGCAGCGTTTCGCCCTTTTTTAGGGTGATTTGCTGATTCCGAAACCCAGGCCGCAAGCGAAAGCCAGTGACTTTGCAAGGGCGGGGTTTCGTGAATCGATTTTGATTTGATGAGTTCTCCTTGTGTGCAATTGAACTGACTCGATCTGCTGCGTTGAATTTGTCTCCTTTTGTTTGCTTGAGACTTGTTTGCCATTTGTGTGAACTTGTTGGCATGTTTAGAAGAATTGGGCAGCATTTTGCCCTCTTTTAGAGTTGCTTGCTGATCCCGAAACCCAGGCCGCAAGCGAAAGCCAGTGACTTTGCAAGGGCGGGGTTCCGAGAGTCGGTAGGAACCAATGTAGAGGGCTACCTAGTTGCTTTTCTCTTCTTCTTTCTTCCTTGCTTTCTGAGTGTTTATATGCTTTGTGTTTTGTTTTCTTTTTCTGCAGCCTTTGTTTTTGCCGTGTGTTTCTTTTTTTTTAAACCCTAGACTTAGCCATCTTTTATAGGGTGAAGGGGGAATAGGAATAGAGATCAGAGATCTTTATTAGTTATCTTAGAAGATCCCAGTTACCTTTAACAAATTATTCTATCCTTTTTTTTTTCTGAAGCAAAATACCCGTATACACCTTTTTTTCCTTTAATTGCTGATCTTTTTTTTTAAGATATGGATAGGATAGCCTTTGTTTAGCAATTTATTTATTTAGCCGCCGCCACCCATGAACCACCCTCCCTTGGCCCTTGCCTTCACCAGCATCCCGTCACAACCCTCCCGGGCCTCTTCTTGCTCTCGACGGCAAGCCACCACCATCATGGTTCGTCCTCACCCTCCTTCCCGCCACCACCGCTATTAACCTAGCTTTCCGGCTTCTCCGAATCCGACCTCCTCTGTCCAAGCCTTTACCAGGCTCACCGGAGCCATCCTCCGCCACTACCCGCTAGCTCCTCCGGAGCCAGCTTCACCACTGCCGCTCGGTGGGGAACGCAGTCTACACCGGCCGTTTCGCCTATAACCTTCGCCTTAGCCACTAACCGGTTTGTCCGGCCACCTCCGCCGCCCGCTTGGCCCACCGCCTTGGCCTGTTCCTCCGGCATCCGTCTCTCAATCGTGTTTTGAAGGCTTGCATCGGTTTTGCCATGGTCGTTTGTCCTCGGTTCCAACCGGTCTTGACGTCTTCGGCGCTTGGTTTCTTGCTTAGTGTTGGTACAACGCTTCCTCTTTGTTTGGTAAAATCAAATAATGGGAGGAAAAAAAATATCAACAATTGGTCCATGAGCTTTATTGGTTCGTTTGCTAACTGTTTTCGGTCTTCTAGTCTGTTTATTGTTGTTGTTTATTTATTCCTTGTTCTGTCTTGTACGGCTCTATTTTGGCTCACCTTTTGGTGGCCTATACGATCTTGTTATCGTCCTTGAGGGTGTGAGATGGGTTTTGGGGATTTGTTTCGACAATGGTATGACTGGAGTTTTGGTTTGCGGGTTAGTGTACTTTGCCTTTTATGTTGTGGTACAGGTTTCATGTGAACGGTGACTGATTTGTCAAGCTAAGAGATGCCGTGGAAATGCGATCGACACCTATTGATTCCGTTCGGAGTCCAAGTTGAGGTGTCCGCTAGTGATCCCCAGAGTTCTCTGTGAGCGTCTTCCTTTTGACTGGTTGGTTCTTTAGTTCTGCTTGCCTGTAGTCTACAGTGGTCAATGGCATGTACTTTATTTCTGCATCTTTCTTTCTGTCATTTGCTTCTTGTTATTTCAATTCAGTCATTTGTTTATGTTATTTGTTTCTGGTTGTACATGATGGTTTGTCCATCTCCCGACTTGTTCGGGCTCTCGGTTTCTCTAGGCTTGTCTGGAGAATCGAATTCCTTTCCTTATATCAAAAAAAAAGCAATTTATTTATTTGTTTTGATGATTTTCCTTTTCTCTTTGTTCTACCAAAGATCTGGAGGCTCTAAGGATTTTGGGCCTTTCTTGTGGGATCATATTTGGGCCTGCCACTTTAATTTAACAAGATTAACCTTGTGAATCTTTTCATTTTAAAAGCCCACTAATTCAATCTTGATTTTTTTAATTTTGCAGATTGAACGGAGTTGAGCTAGAGCAATTAGCCACCTAATTGACGGGATTCATGCCCTCAGCTCCTTAACTATTTTTTTTTTGTATGCTCGGCTGTCGTATTAAATTTATATACTTTAGCTTATGAGCTTGTAGTTCGTTAAAATGGTGTATTTGATATGTAACGTATTTTATGCACTCTTTTCTCGTTTGTAATCATTGTTAGCCAATTTGTATTCGTGTTTAATATCATCTGAGAGCCTTCACGAAAATAATTTCATGAGCTTACACGATATCTTTTAGTTAAACACGAATTTTTACTCCCAAACAGATGCCCCCGAACTTTGAATTTGTGAGAAACTCGACGAAAAGATTCAAAGTTCGTCCTTGATCTTTTGACCTCACTTGTTTTGTCATTTGAGAAGGAATAATGTAGAGCTTACATATAGGGCACTTTATCCTGAATAGGTGTAACCTTCACATGATGACCAGTGTAAATTCGATCATCATTGGCCAACCTTGAGAAGTACACATGTATCCCCATTGAAAGGGGGAGACTGGTGTTGTTTATGTTTTTGGGGCTGCATCTAGCGTTCTTGACTAGCTTCGATCATCATTGGCCAACCTTGAGAAGTACACATGTATCCCCATTGAAAGGGGGAGACTGGTGTTGTTTATGTTTTTGGGGCTGCATCTAGCGTTCTTGACTAGCTAGACTGCCTACGTACCCTCTTCTTGAGGGATCAAGCCGTTCGTAGTTCATTTGGGCACCCTTTTCTTCACATATTCAACAGGGTGCTTCGGTTTCGGACTAATTTCAAGTCCATCCTTCTTCTTTCATTGAGCGGGGATCTTTTTTTTTTTTACCACATCACTCAAATCATCTGGGCCCACCTTCTAGGAAGGGTTTCCCAAATGCTTTCACTATCATTTGTGAACCCAGAGATTTTTTTTTTTTTTGCGACTGAATTTGACATATTTTGGTTGTCAAACGTCCTACGTACTCCTTGCTGGAGATCAAGTCATGACGTAGTTCTGGGCACTTTCACTCTCAAGGCTTCACGTGAAATATTTCTTCACGAATTTTCCATTCACGCAGGAGTATACCACTTCACCTTCGGCATTTGAGAGTTCATATGCCCCTTTAGGGAAAACTTTGGTCACCACATAAGGACCTTCCCATTTTGCTTGAAACCTTCCTTGAGATTTTTGGTTGACCACAATTGGTCGCCTGATGGTAAGGACCAAGTCACCAACAGTAAATGAGCGAAACTTGACCCGTTTATTGAATGCCCCAGCCACTTGGGCTTGGTAGATTTCCAGTTTTTGTTGTGTTGCTAGCCGATGCTCATCCAATGCTTCGAGCTCGGCCAGACGGATCTTGACATTCTCTTCCGGGTCGGTGAGCTGAACTGCAACTCTGAGAGATGGCAACTGAATTTCTAAGGGTAAAACAGCTTCAGACCCAAAGACCAGGTTGTAAGGCGTACAACCAGTCGATGTGCGTGTTGTTGTCCGATAAGCCCATAGTGCCTCCGGTAGCCGTTCATGCCAATCTCTTTTGGATTTTTACACCATCTTCTTTAGGATCTTGCATAGCACTTTATTAAATGCCTCAGCTTGACCATTTGATGACGGGTTATAGCTTGATGAGAAGCTATGCTTAAACCCAAACTTCTCGCTCAACTTCACCAGCATCTGATTTTTGAAGTAGAGAGCATTGTCTGGGATGATTTTTGAAGGAACTCCATATCAATAGATCAAATGAGTCCTTATGAAGTTAGCGACTTCTTTAGCTCCCACTTCCTTCAATGGTATGGCTTCTGCCCATTTTGAGAAGTAATCTGTAGCAGCCAGAATATACTGGTGTCCTCGAGAGGACGATGGCTTTATACACCCTATAACGTCGAGACCCCATGCATTAAATGGCCATGACAAAGTAGTCGGGTGCAACAATTGAGGAGGCTGGTGTATGAAGTCGCTGTGAATTTGACAAGCGTGACAGGATTTAGAAAAACTCATGGCATCCTTCACCATTGTTGTCCAATAATAGCCCAGTCGTTTGATTTGTCTAGCTAATTTTGGACCGGCTTGATGCGCTCCGCATATCCCAGCGTGGGTTTCTGCAAGGATATATTTTGCTTCTTCATTTGACAAGCATCTTAATAACATTCCATCGAATGTTCTTCGATACAAAGTGTCATTCTTAAGTAGGAACCTTGACACTCGCCCTTTAACATCCACTCTCTTTTTAGCATCATCAGGAAGGACTCCATGACGAAGATACTCAATGAGCGGTTGTCGCCAGTCTGTTTCTTCCTCGACTTCATATACGGAAACAACATCCACCTCTTCGTTGGACTCGGCTCGCTCCAGAGCTGACATAAGGAAATGTCGCTCCCCGATTGTAATCTCGATTTCTCTTTCACTTGGCAATGTCAGTGACGCGGCCAATTTAGCCAATGCATCTGCTTGGTCATTTTCGGACCTTAATATATGCACGACTTCTATCTGACGGAACTGGTGCATGAGATGCCTAGCTCTTTGATGCAAAAGAAACAGATTTGCGTTTTTGACTTCATACTGGCCATTCAGCTGCCTGATTACTAACTGAGAGTCACCAAACACCTTTAATGGGTCAGCGTTCATCTCAAGAGCTATCTCTAGGCCAATGATGAGTGCCTCATACTCTGCCACGTTGTTTGTACAGTTTTCTAAGAGAGAAAATGAATAAGGCACTATTCCCTCGGTTGGGGTGATGAATACTATGCCTACTCCAGCCCCTCTTCTCTGTGCAGGACCATCAAAGTATAACTGCCAAGATTTTTCTTCCGTCATGAAGACTTCTTCATTTGGGAAATCATCCACTAACTCCTCGTTATCGGGAGTAGGATGGGCGGCTAAGAAATCAGCTATTACTTGACCCTTGACCGCCTTTTGAGGCACAAACTTGATGTCAAAGGGAGCCAGAAGCATAGCCCATTTAGCTAGTCTTCCTGACAACACCGTCTTGGACAAAATGTATCGCAAAGGATCAGCTTTGGAGATTAATGTGATTTGATGAGACAAGAGATAATGTCGTAGCTTTTGGATAGCGAAGATCAACGCCAGACATATCCTCTCCATAGCAGGATAATTTAGTTCTACCCCAACCATCGTTCGGCTGATGTAGTACAAGGCATTTTCCTTTCCTTCATCATTATTTTGGGCTAACATTGCCCCTAACGACCGCTCAAGACTTGCGGTGTACAAGATTAAGGGTTTTCCGTGAACCGGTGCCATGAGGACTGGCGGGTCAATCAAGTATTTCTTAATGCTGTCGAGAGCATTTTGACAAGCTTGGTCCCATATGAATGGAACATCTTTCTTCATCAACCTCAGAAAGGGCTGACACCTCCCCGTCAAATTTGAAATGAAACGCCGGATGTAGGCAAGTTTGCCCTGTAGACCTCGCAACTCACGGCGATTCCTCGGGGCTGGCATTTGCACGATTGCCTTGACTTTATCGGGGTCGATTTCTATGCCCCGTCCTCGAACAATGAAGCCAAGAAACTTCCCAGATGTCACACCAAAGGCACATTTTAGGGGATTCATCTTCAATTGGTGTTTTCGCAACCTCTCGATGATTCTCTTGAGATCATCCAAATGATTCTCTCTTTTCATTGTTTTCACCACTAGGTCATCCACATAACACTCAATGGTGTTGTGAAGCAGATCATGAAAGATCACCGTCATGGCTCTTTGATAGGTCGCCCCCGCATTTTTCAGACCAAAAGGCATTACTGCATAGCAATATGTGCCTAGAGGTGTTCGGAAAGCTGTTAGCTCTTCATCCTCGGGATGCATTTTAATTTGATTATACCCCGAAAAGCCATCCATGAAGGATAGAGCTTGAAAACCTATGGTGGAATCAACCAACAACTCGGTTATTGGAAGAGGAAATTCATCCTTGGGACATGCTTCATTTAGATCCCGAAAATCCACACATATACGTAGCTGACCGTTCTTCTTTTTGACGGGAACAATGTTTGCCAACCAGATTGGGTATTGGACCTCACGAATGAATCCAACCTTAATGAGCTTGTTGACTTCAGCTTTAATCTGCACTGTCAGCTCGGGCCAAAAACGACGTTGAGCTTGCTTTACTGGCTTTTCCTCTTCGGAGACAGATAGCTTGTGCATAGCCACCTTAGGATCCAAACCAGGCATGTCTTGATATCCCCAAGCAAACACATCTCTATATTCGTTGAGAAGATGCTCATATGATCCTCTTTCTTCTTCCGTTAGCAAAGCACTAACGAATACGGGCTTAGGGTCTTCTATAGTCCCCAAATTGATTTCTTGTAGTTTATCAACTGTGGCTTGACCACCATCTTCCATTTTGGCGGAGCAGGTTGGACCACATTAAGAAAATACTGAGGATCTTCACTTGGCTCACTCCTTGTATAGGTCAACACCATATTTACTTCTTTTGTTTGAGCATCCATGGGATCCTCATCTTCGTAAGTGGAGGTTTCTGGCTTCCTATTCTTCAGCTTCCACTTTCTGGTTTTCTTGGTGTTAGCTCCTTTGTTTTTAGGCACGTTAACTCTTCCAAGCCTCTCAAACACAGAGACTCTTGGAGCACCTGCCCCAAGTCTTTTGAAAACCGTGACTCGAGGTGCATTTGTCGCGTCTTGTGAGAACATATTTTGCTCTTGGCTTGTTAGAGTCATAGGCTCCAAGACTTTGGCAGACAATAACTCCCCCTCTTGAGAGATTTGTAGATCATCCATCGAGATCTTATTGAGGGGTTTCCGCGAAGCTTTGCTTTTCAACAGAGGTCTTGTCGCCTTAACTTTGATGGCCTTATGATGCTTTAAAGAGGCTTGATCGACTGGTGCCTTAGAAGACTCACCCTTGAACACCATCCTCACGTTTTTGTTTCTTTTATCTCCGAAATGTGTTTGAATGACCAACTTCTTCTTTGGAACGGATTGGTCGATTTTGCGGAGGGGACAGGTGTAGCTTGTCATTAGGGAGTGCATAGCCTTCTCTGCTGCACTTAATGGCTTTTGGCCGGGTTGTCTCTTATTCTTGGGTGTGTATTTGAATAACACCTTCGGACGTGTCTCTGGTTCTTCCTTTCTACAGACAAGAGAGACCTTGGGTGACGGGGACTCTTCTTGGGCCATTGCTCCCTTTCGAGGACTGTCACTTTTACCCTCCTCTTTCATTTCTGTATGCGGATTGGATTTAGAGTGAACAGTCTTGTAGAATTTGGCGTCCGCGTAATTAACACTTTCACCTTGAAAAGGATCGCTATCTCCACGGATAGTCCTTTCATTTCCATTTTCATCGGTGTACTTCAAGCACTGATGAAGTGTAGAAGCAATCGACTTGCTGGCATGGAGCCATGGCCTCCCTAGCAAAGCGTTATAGGAGGTTCGAGCATCGATGACATGGAAAAGAGCATCCTTGTAGAGATCGTCTAGAACAACTTTCAAAGCAATGGCACCCAAAGCTTTTTGTCCCACCTGATTGAATCCTTGAATGGTGAGCAATGTGGGCGACAGGTGATCGACGGTCAATCCCAATGCTTCTAAGACCCGTAAAGGTAATAGATTCACCACAGACCCACAATCCAATAGGATTCTGTTGATTTTTGCATCTCCAATCGTACCCGTGACATATAAGGGTCTATTGTGATCGGTGCTTCCTAATTGGAGGTCTCCGTCGGAGAACATTACGGATGCCATGCATGAAGCACATTGAGATGGAGTGGGCAAAGCCATCTCATCAACCTCAACTCGATCCACTTGGTCTTTGTAATCTTCCGGATCCATGAGGGCCTGAATCAAGGCCTTCCTTAAATTGGTCGACATTTGTAATGCGTCATATACACTTAAGCGTGCAGGAATGCGCTTTAAATGCTCGATCACGTCGTACTTCACTTGCTCTTTAAAAGAAGCTTTACGAAGCAACACATGCCTCCGTGACACGACATCTTTTTGGGCGGATTTCCCAGCTTCCTGGTCTTTCTGACCCAATGTGGGAGTTTCCTTTGCAACCGCCTCTTCAAAATTTACAGCATTTGGAGTCTCATTGACAAGTGGCCCCCTCCCTTTCCCTTTTTCCTTCGGCTTAGGAGGTGGCAAATTTTTTCCCGAACGAAGAGTAACTTCATCAGCCTCTAACTCTTCTTCCTCAACTTTCTCGGCCCATGTGGCCATGCAACATTGAACAATTTCTTCTTCCCAAAATAACTTATCTTCAGAAAAATCATTTTCTAAGAGTTCTTTTGGAATGAAGTCCGTCAGAGTAATCATCTGGCGTATAGGCTGAATATACTCTTCATCAGAATCATCTTCTGATTTCTTGTTCTTCTTGTTTTTGCTCTTGTTTTTCTTTTTCTTATTTTTCTTCTCGGGCTTTCTACCGATCATTCTAAAGCCCGTAGGTCTGGTATGCTGGGTACTCTTTGGATGAGACTTCTTTCGAATTCGGCTTAGACAAACCTGTCACTTAGAACCATCCCCAGCGTCTTCGTCTTGTGAAAATGATTCTTCAATGTTTGACTGCATTAGGACCTCATACAGAGTCGGGCAGTCTGGTTCTACCCTTGGCATGACAGGATATGCCCAAACAGTGTGTACTTTGTCACGCACCTGAAATTGTACTGGGACTGCCTTCGAGGGTAATGACACTGTAGGGATGCCATCTGGTGAAGGAACAACCTCAACCTCTTCTACTACAGAGATGGGGTTTGACGAGGTTGCTTGGCCTTTCGAGCTTGATCCCTCCATTTCAATCTCTCCCTTGTTAATCATCCTCTCGACGATATCCTTGAATACGTAGCAGTCTTCAATTGGGTGACTAACAATGTGGTGGTAAGGGCAATATTTCGGATCGCCCGTTTTATTAGCCTCATTCGGCCTCTTCGGTTCTGGGAGTGACAACATTTTTGCAGCCATCAATTCGTTGAATATCCCTCTTACATCCTCATCGTCAAAGGGATATTTTTTCAGCTTCCTCTCCTCGAGAGATAGTCTTTTAGTCGGCTCTCTAGTTTGGGTCTTCTCTTGTGACTTGGAGTTGCTCCCTGAGGATTTTCCTTGAGGCTTAATTAAAGTAGCCATGGACTCTCCTTTCTTTGCGGGCTTTTTATTGTCATCCCTCCTTCCTTCATTAATTTGAGGTCGGTTCGTTGTAAGCTTGTGTCGAGCCAATTGTCGCTCAACATTGCAAGCCTTTGAAACCAAGGTATCGAAAGAACGAGGCTCCGCACTACCAACATGAATTGCAAGCTCGGGAAGTAGATTGTTGACGCACATCTGCACACACGCTTCTTCGCTCAATTTCTCTGAGCATTGCAGTCTCAAACTTCTCCATCTTGTGATGAAGTCATTAGTTGACTCATTTGACCTCTGTTGGGTGTTTGCCAAGTCCATGATGGAGACTCTGGCTTTCGAGCTCACAAATTGAGCCAAGAATTCTTTTTGTAAGTCATCCCATGTATGGATAGACTCTGGCTGAAGCTGTGTGTACCAAGTGAAGGCTGACCCTCGTAATGACTGGACAAACTGCCTGATCAATAGAGGATCACTTAAGGCGGTTTCTCCACACGCTGAGTAAAAGTGGGCCAAGTGCTCACGAGGTGACCCGTTAATCCCATCAAATTTGTCAAAGTTTGGCCTTTGATAATTCGGAGGAAATGGGATGGCGTCAAACTCTGCAGGATAAGGCTTCCTGTAGCCAATCACAGGCGGACTTTGAGAAATCTTGAATTCCCGGATCCCTTGTGCGATCCATTCTTTTATTTCCTGAGGAGAGATAGAGGTACTGCTTTCTCCCGTGTTGGGAATCTCTTGCCTGTTGTCCGAATTTCGCTCTTGCCTGTTCTCTGAATTTTGCTGTTGGAGCTGGTCCATGAGCAATTTAATTTGAGCGTCTCTCTCCTCTAGCTTCTTTTGTAGTTCCTGGAGCTGCTCTTCGGTACTTGTTGCCCCAGTCACTAAAACTGGCATGCTTTCAACTTCTTCTTCAGAGTCATTAGATGATCCACCCTCGCTTACAACAAGCGGAAAATCCTCCTCTTGAAATAGAGAAGTAGAGTCCCCATATAATGGGGAATTTTGCTTTTCTTCTTGAACCGTTTCTGGATTCGAAGATTGGGTGGTCACTCTAGCATATGACTCGGCCTTAGACATAGACCTTGTCACTCGCCGCTCACATTTTTCGAACTGGGTAGAAAGCGTAGTTGATTTCTCGGCTACAGCTAGACCCTTTCCTTTCTTCTGGTCTTGAGAAGCCTTAGATGTCTCTTTTTGAGGCTTGGCCGGATTTGGTACCCCAACCTCTGGAACCTTGGCCCTTTGAGCCTTCACAGTTGAGGATATTGCCTCCGACTCCTCATCAGAATAGGAGGTAACCAAAACCTGGACTACATTGTCCATATCGACAAGGATAGACCCAAAGAAAATTTTTCTTGGGCTATCGATAAGATCCTTGGCAGCTCTCCACAGTGTTGCATTGGCCTGTTCCAAAGCAGGGGAACGAGCCAATTTGCGAAGCGCTCCTGTCTTTCCGCGTTGGGAACCACATTTGCGCCCCCTCTATCTGCGAGGCTTGTTTTCCTTCTTCGCCTCATTCACAGCTGGCTTTGAGACCTTGGCCGAGTTACCGTTTCTCTTGATAACTCGAAATATTGGCCCACGAGCAGGCCTAGGAGTGAGCTCTTCTCCACCGGTTACTTCTTCCCTGATAGCTTCGAAGCTGTTGTTAGTTGGGATCTCAGCGATGATCGACTCCCTAGTCACATCGAACTGGACCTTAAACGATCTCTTCTTCAACCAGCGGCCACCCTCCACGAGAAAGGTAGCAGGTAATTCGTTGAAGTTGACAATAGCTCTTGGTGCCATTTTTCTCCTGCAAATAAGAAATAGGCAAATATTAGTTTCAACACAACTAAGAGATGAAAAGGCAAAAAGGGTCCCACTGGGCGTGCCAAAAAATATGTTGAACAAAAATGCGCGAATAATTGTAAAACATATTTTATTTAATTTTTTAGAGTTTGAGTTCGGCCCCTTTTGGTTATCCTCTTGATTCAAAGTCATATCGACACCAAGACTTGAGTGGGTTTTGGTGATCTAGGCTGCACCCGGAATTTTAACGGGTTGCCTACGTATCTCTTGGAAGAGAATCAAGCCTTACGTAGTTCAGAGTGTTTGAGATGATTTAATTTTTGGGTTTGGTGATTGAACCCGACGAACTTAAGCTTTATGTCGGATGTCCTACGTACCCGTTTGGAACGGGATCAAATCACCCGTAGTTCTTTTGAGGACAAATGTAATTTGATTTGAGATGGGCGACTGAATCCAATATATATTGAATTTTAATATCGGACTTCCTACGTAACTCAGAAAAGAGTATCAAGTCTTCACGTAGTTCTTTTTAAGAACCGTTTGAATTTGAGGGATATTTAATTTAGAGTTTTGACTCCGTTTTCTTTTCCCTCGTTTAGAAGCCGATTTGAGACCGACCCACTAGAATAAATTGACAATGAAATTTTACGAGTTTAACTTTATATATATTTTTATCAAACTCAATTTCAATATGTGCTAATTATAATTTGTATATTTTAGCGGGTAAGTTTTGTAATTAAATACATTATTTATCCTTAATATGCCGAGAGTTTTGTGTCTCAAACTCAAGAAATACTAAGGCCTTTGTTTTATGATTTTAATTGATCAACCTAATTCAATTGGAGCCCAATCTCATTTTTTAGTGTGACAGCCCACGTTCTTTTTTTTTTTTTATGTTTTGTCTTAGAAACCCAAATACAGGAGGTAGGAGGTAGGTAGGCGCGTCTTTGCCCTTGTTCATCATCTTCATCCTTTCGCCTTTGCCCCTTTCCACACCGGCGATCCCCATAACTCAGTCCACCCGGCTCCTGGTGGTGAGCGGAGAAAGTCAGGCGCTCCGTTACCAACGGATTTGAGGGCGCAAGCAAGGCCCCGAGTTGTTTTGAAAGAAACCCCCAATTCGGGTACATTCTAGGGCTTATTTTTATTTTGGCAAAATTACAGAAAACCACTCGTTAAATATACGAGTTTGCAATTAACCACCCGTTAAAATTGAATTTACAGAAAACCACCCATTAAAAGGATCCCGTCAACAAGTTACCACCCATATCCAACCTGGCGTTAAGTTCCCGTTTAATAAATGTATAAAGACAGAAATGCCCTTAGAAATTAAAGAACTCTAAAGGAGAAGTAGACCAAAAGGATTCGGAGACAAGAGGAGACAACAGGAGACGACGATCGATCACGTACAATCTCTCCTCTAAATCCCTCTGAATCGTGCGATCGAGTGAAGAATTCGGAGACAAGAGGAGACAACTGGAGATTTTCGTCACAGAATCAAAGTCCTGCTTGTGTATTGCACCTGAGAAGGTTGGTATTTAATTTAGGGTTTCGCTTCTACAAATTTGGGGGTTTTCTCGATTGTACATAACAATGGTGCAGAAAGATGCTTTCTTTTGGTGTTTTAATATCTTGGTGCTTGTTTTAATAACCTAAAACCTGAATTCATATATCTCAAATGAAGTAAAATACACCAATTGCATATTTGAGTTATCGATTGTACATATTTGAGTTTGTACGTGATCGATCCGGTAGAAGGTTAGTATCTATTTTGGGTATTGCTTGATCTATGATAATCCGGTTGAAGGTTAGTATCTATTTTGAGTTTTGATTTTGGGTTTTGATCTGAGTCCCTGAATAGAAGGTTAGTATCTATGTTTGGAAGTTAGGAAATGCAACAGACAACTTCATCTCACGGTGGGAGTGCAAGTGGCAAACGAGGCTTTCAATTGTGCACTTTCACTAAAAGATGGAACACTGCAGCAAAGGATAAGAAGCTGGTAAGATGTCAGTGTGGAGTTACATGTCGTTACTACACATCTATGACTGATGACAATCCTAGTAGAAGATTCATACGATGTGGTAACCATAGGGTGAGTATGACAATAATTTTCACAATATATTTTTCTTGTTGATACAATTTTGTGAACTAATTGGTCTAATATGATTTCAGGTTGGAGGATGTGGTTATTGGGAATGGTTTGATCCTCCCTTGTGTAATACGGCAAAAGAATTTATTCCATTGATAAGAGACGAGATGTTGCAATTGATGGACACATTACAAGTTAAAGAGACAATGGTTTCAACTTATGAGAATGAAATTCGAAGGCTTCGAGAGGAGGTGAGACAACTTAGAAATGATGTTGATGTTAGGTATGAGACTTCAGTTGAAACATGTAATGCCAGGAGCTCAATCCGTCCACCAAGATCTTGCAAAGCTCTTGTGCGAATTATTTGTGCTATTGGACTTGTTTTGGTCATTGCAAAGCTCTTGTACTAGGTGCTCAACCATGTGTAAAGTGCTAATGTTAAATGTTAAAAGCACTTAGTGTCTTTCTGTTTTTTTGTTGTCATAATAGCTACAATATATGACGTTGTTGTTGTCATCCATGGGTGGTTTAATGTTAAAAGCACTTATAATCATTTGTGCTATTGGACTTGTTTTTGTCGTTGCTATCATAGAAGCACTCATATTTTGTCTATGTTGTTGCTGTCATAATGCAATCAGATTTGCAAAGCTCATAATGCACTCTCGTTGTTGTTGTCTATGTTGTTGTTGTCATACATGGGTGGCCTGCAGTGTAAATGAATGAAGTGGCCTGCACTCAGATTTCACACAAAATGAATGTAGTGGCCTACAGATGCTACAATACAATTTTTCGTTAAGCAGGCACTCAGATTTCACACAAAATGAATGCAGTGGCCTGCATTAGAATTTAGAATGGTCCTGCAGTTTAAACCAAAAAAAAAAAAAGAATGGTCCTGCAGTACAGTTATCAGTTAATTTGTCCACCTTACTCTTGAGATCAAAATCCAACAACATGGATGAAATTAAGGAGTGGAAAAAAAACATATACGCAGAAAAAGGGAGAGCAAATTAACAAAGAAAAGGCACAAGAAAAGAAGTTTTAAGTCATTTAGATGGTGCAAACTACATAGAGTAACTGCAAAATATACCCATCTGTTTATAGGGATTACACATCATGGTTATCAAAGTGCTAACAAAATATATACTTGGGGCTTAGAGTAAGTGCAAACTACATAGAGTCGCTGCCACTGCCACTAGTTCTACCAAGCTACAAGGCTGTCCAAAATACAAATTATAGAAGCTTAGAGTCGCTGCCACTGCCAACGGTTTATCTCAGGGATGCTACAGATTTTTTCGCGCTTTCAATGACGCCTTCCAGCTGCATTATAGATGAGATAACTTGTTTCTTAGGTGGATCAGTTGGAAAATATTTTTGTGCGGAGCTTGTTCCTGCAGATTCAATCCTTTGAGAAGTGCTAGATGATGTTCCCTGCATGTAATTGCACAAATAAATATTCAATCACTTGCTGAAATAAATAAATAACTGATGGTAATATGGTTTTGGTACTAACCTGGCTACATGGTTGAGGAGTGCTAGAAATTTGTGATGTCAAACATGTGTCATGGTTTGTAGTACCCTATTGAGACCAAAATAGTTATAACCTTATAAAACCACTACCAAGGAACCATTATAAAGTAGATGACACACTAAAAGCAATGGAATATACCTTATTATTTGGTCTTCCTTTTGAGCTGCCTCCAAACTGTACAGTTTTAGGATTTTTTGGTCTGCCACCTTTGTTCCGAGGCTTAGGCTGATTAGGGGGTTCAGGTGCCTTAGCTGGATTAGTGCACTTGCTCTTGTAGTGTCCTTCAATGCCACAATGAGAACATTTATTTCCTCCTACCCTATGCCTTTGTTGCTTTGCTGGTTGTCCTTCCCCTTGTTCTCTGATTCTGACCTTCTTGGGCCTACCTGGTTGAGTTATTAGCGTTGGTGGATCAGGTTGTGGCATGTGACTGATCTCCCATTGCTTATCCCCTGGCAAAGGTTCTATATTGTGTTGATATGCCTTCAAGTACATCTCTCTAGTGTAGTAGATATGCACAAAGTCAGCTGGCTTCAACCTCCTCATCATTATACAAGCAATGGCATGGGAGCAAGGTATTCCAGTAATCTCCCATTTGTTGCAACCACAACTTCTTTGTTCTAAGTCAACCACATAAGTTCTCTCAACTTGTCTAACCTCAAACCTATCACCTCCTCCCCATATAGCTTTGCATGTGGACAAGCTTTCAAGCTTCGCCTTCTCCATTTTTTTTGCAGCCTTTGGAGTCAAATTGCATCCTGTAACCTTACTCATTTTCTCTCTGTTTGCGACAATCCTCTTCATGAGATGCCTTCTGATCCATTCACACAAGCTGAGAATTGGCTTGTCCCTAGCTCTCAAAATATTGCTATTGAAGGTTTCACATACATTGTTCAGTTGCATATCTGACTTGGTGGTGTGCTTGAAACCGTGTCGGGACCAAGTTTCTGGCCTCGCCTCCACAAGGTACTTGTGTGCCCCTTCATCGAACGATTTCATGTAATCCATTGCGTCATCAAAATCAGGCTTGTTAGAAGCTCTTGCGGCAGTCCATAATGCATCCTTGAAAGCTTTTCCTGGCCACTTCGCTTTGAAATTGTTATACAAGTGTCTCACACACACTCTTGTCTCCGCCATTGGAACAATTAGATTCAAAGCTTGTTGTAGACCCTACAAAGAAAATAAATTTTCTCAACACCATGTAACATCAATAAAAAAGATAAACAACCAATAAAAATTATCATATACAAGCACCTATCAGAAGAACTCACCTTCTGCCTATCGGACATAAATGTGAATGATCCCCCTCCAAGGTCTTGCATTAGAATCTCTAAAAACCAACACCATGTTTCCTTTCTTTCAGCCTCTACAATTGCATAAGCAATTGGGAATATATGCTCATTCCCATCCTTCCCAACTGCAACCAGAATCTGTCCAGTGTACGCACCTTTTAGGTGACATCCATCCAACCCAATCAGAGGCATGCATCCCATTAAAAAACCCTTCTTACAAGCATCTAAGCAAATGTAAATCCTCTGGAATAATGGTTTTTCTGGTTGACCATAGCATACTTTAACAAATACTGAACTTCCAGGGTTGCATTTCTTCACAGTCAAGGCATAATCCCAAACCCTTGCATATTGATTCTTTGCATCCCCTTGAGTAATCAAATAAGCTCTATACCTTGCTCTCCAAGCTTGCATATAACTCACTTCAACATTGTGATCCCTCCTAACCGAATTCATAAATGCCCTCAAATCCCAGCGCGGGTCTTCTCTGTAATGTTCGAGATACTTCTCAGCCAACCACACTGATGTAACCTTGCTATTCTCATGCCTCCATCCACAATCATGATTAGGATGCCATGTCTTCAGTTGAAATGCTCCGTCATTACTCATTTTTCTAGCACATGCCTTAAACCCACACAACGTTTTATTGCAGACACACTTCTTCCTAGAATGCTTCATGACGCAATCACACTTGTATTTGCAATACGCTGACACTTTACTGCCATCATTGTGCAGAAAGTAATAATCTCCGCCATTTTGAATAGAATATAGCCTCAATGCTCTTCTAAACACATCATTAGAAGCAAATCTCATACCAACTTTGAAGCAAATTGGTTTTTTCATATCGACTAGTGTATTGAACTCAGGATACCTTGCATGTGCTTCACCTTCAGATTCACTTAAGCTTCTTAAGTCATCAGAATCATCGCTTTTCTCAACCTCCTCGGTAAGATCTACGTCTTCATCCCACAATACCAGCGCACTCACATCATCATGCACTTCTCGATCAACACATTCATCAAAAATATCATCATCTTCGGCAAGACCATCATCACTTAAACTTGAAGAATCTGACCCTAAGTCAAAATCATCTGCACAATCATCATCTTCCTGATCTACTGCAAGCTTGTTGGTCTTTTTTGAGCTTAAAGGTGGTATTGATTTCTTATAATTTTTTTGTGGGGCTGGAGGTGGCACTATTGGTATGAGTGGCCCATGGCTTGATGAATCTTGGATAGTTTTGGTTTGGGTGACATGTCCAATGCTAGACTGTTGGGTACTCTTGGGGCTTTCTAAGGTAGATGGGCTCACTTCTCCCTCTTGGATAGCATACACATGTGCTACTTTGTCTCTTCCCAAGGACTCTAACATATTTAGTATATCCTTATCAAATTCTATGGGCTTTAAACCTTTGTCAATAGTTTGTCCAGCAACTAAGTACCACAATTCAGCAACCTTTTCCAGCCCAACATCACTCTTCAAAATTTCTATCAACTCTATCTTTGATAAAAGGTCAGAATCCAAATCATTTTTCATGAATACTTTCCCTTTCTTGTATAACACCTTTTCATCTTGCAAGTAAAAACACCCTTCAAACATAAATCTTATTGCAATATTCATTTCTGAGGGAAACAAAAAAAAGAAAAATAATTGTATCAATTTTACAAGAAGACAAGATACCTAGGATACTACAATCATGCCATTGAAATAGTGTAAATAAATATCAATACAAATATCCAGGAGCATGTATAATAGTATAAGCAAACAAAAAAGAAAAAAATATTATAAAAAGCAAAAAGCCATAAATGTACCATCACCTACCTTCTGCACCTGCAAGTGGAACTTTCAAAGAAGAAATGGGTTTTCATTTATCAACTTTCAAAAAGCACCGCCATTGTTTGTTTACAGCTAACCTCCATCCCAACTAGTTTCTTGATCGAAAAAAACCCCCCAAATTATAAAAGTGAAACCCTAAACAGTTTTTTGATCGAAAAAATCCCCAAATTGTAGAAGTGAAACCCTAAATTAGATACTAACCTTCTCTCATGGGAATATACAAGCAGGACTTCGATTTGGTGACTCAAATCGTCCACCGTCTTCGATTCGGTCACTCAATTGCAGGATTCATTGGGTTTTAGAGACTAATATTCATCATCTTCTTCTCTCATGGGAATACGCGAATGGGGTTGATCTGGCTAATCTTCATCTTCTTCTCCTTTAGTTTTCTTTAATTTCTAAGGGCATTTCTGTCTTTTTACCTTTATTAAACGGGAAATAGACACCAAGTTGGATATGGGTGGTGACTTGTTGACGGGATCCTTTTCATGGGTGGTTTTCTGTAAATTCGATTTTAACGGGTGGTTAATTGCAAACTCATATATTTAACGGGTGGTTTTCTGTAATTTTGCCTTTTATTTTATCTTATTTTACATTCTTTTCTTTTCTTCATGAATTTCAGCCCTCAAGTCCTACATTCGAATGATATTAGGAACTTACTTCGCCTCCTCTTTTTTTAATTACATCCCCAATTTCTGAGTTTGGTAAATTTTCGTTTGCGCCAGTTTTAGGGCTGCAATTTGGGACGACTTGGGGCTTTTCGGTTTGAGAAATCCGGATTCCGGGCTGGTGGAACCTAATACGGCCACAGGACGTTTGTTCTTGGGCATTTGGCAGAGGTGCGGCAATTTAGGTGCGACAGTCTCCCAAGTAAGTTAATTTCTTCCTTGTTTATTTGTGCTCAGCAGAAGCTAATTTAAGGCATAATTTGTGATCTCTAGTTTGGTGCCAAGACCTCTAGGATTTCATTATCTTCCTTTTTTTTTTGTATGAGCGCCCATGTCTGTTGCAGCTTTCTTTGTGTGTGTATACTGCTGACAGTACTCAATTTGATAGAAGTTTCACCAATTTATTTGGTTTGTTTAGGATGGAAATTGATTCCAAATTGATGAGATTGCTTTGGCTTTGACGCTGGTTTTGATTTCGATTTCAGCTTAGACTCCTTTAGGTGCAAGCTTAGACTTGCCACAAGAGCCTTGTTTGCTTGTAATTGGTGAATATTTTACACAATATGTGCTTGATTTTAGTTTCTTGAAACGAATCGAATCTGTCCAGCAAATCTGTTCCCCTTTTTTTTTCCTTGCTTGTGAATTTTGGGTTGAGAGGAAGAATGTCTTGTTTGGTTGTTATCCCTTCCTTTTCCTTGCAAGCTGTTTTTTTTTATTTGGTTTTGATAATTTAGACCATCAACTTCAACAGCCGAGGATTTTCAATTTGAGGCTCGATCGGTAGAGAGCGTAAAAGTCCGACTTCAAGCTATTGGAAGGAAGGGGAACTTAGCCGATGAACTAGGTAATTTGTGCTCCGAATTTCAAATTCCCAAATTGTCTTTTTTTCATTAATGCAGATCTGAGCTTTGTTTCTTTTTTTTTTTTGAGTTCTGCTATTTGCTTTCTTTTGTTTGGAATTTGTAATTTTAGGGGGCCTTGGTTTAGAACAATCGAAGGAAACACGTCATGCCTGATTTTTTTTCTGTACAGAACTTTGGTCTGTCCAGGAAGTCAGTTTTCTTTTTTTAATGGTGATTTCATCATTCCCCTATCTTGGCTGCAATGGATTTGTTTGCTTTGTTTTGCATTGTTTGAAGCTGCTAGTTAGCCTGTTTGGTAAAATTTAGCAGCGTTTGGAATAGGCTTTCGCAGAAATTTCGCCCTTATTGTCTTAGGCAGAAACTGGTGAAAATTGTCGAGCCTTTCATTCTCTTGTTGCCATGATTTGATTAGCAAAGTTACTGAGTGAATTTAGGCAGAGTTTCGCCCTCCTTTAGGCCAATTTCTGTCCAGACTTGAGAATTTGTTTTGATCGGAAATTTGTTTGCTTTTTTTTTTCAACTTCATGGCTGCAGTGATTTTTCTGCCTTGTTTGAAACTGCATTGCTTGCGGTTGGTATGTATGAATTAGTCGACTTGGCCAGTCAAAATCCAGCAGTGTTTCGCCCTTTTTTAGGGCGATTTGTTGATTCCGAAACCCAGGCCGCAAGCGAAAGCCAATGACTTTGCAAGGGCGGGGTTTCGTGAATCGATTTTGATTTGATGAGTTCTCCTTGTGTGCAATTGAACTGACTCGATCTGCTGCGTTGAATTTGTCTCCTTTTGTTTGCTTGAGACTTGTTTGCCATTTGTGTGAACTTGTTGGCATGTTTAGAAGAATTGGGCAGCATTTTGCCCTCTTTTAGAGTTGCTTGCTGATCCCGAAACCCAGGCCGCAAGAGAAAGCTAGTGACTTTGCAAGGGCGGGGCTTCGTGGATCGATTTCGGGCACTCCGACTTTGTTTAAGGCAATTTGCTGACTCCGGAACCCAGGCCGCAAGCGAAAGCCAGTGACATTGCAAGGGCGGGGTTCCGAGAGTCGGTAGGAACCAATGTAGAGGGCTACCTTGTTGCTTTTCTCTTCTTCTTTCTTCCTTGCTTTCTGAGTGTTTATATGCTTTGTGTTTTGTTTTCTTTTTCTGCAGCCTTTGTTTTTGCCGTGTGTTTCTTTTTTTTTTAAACCCTAGACTTAGCCATCTTTTATAGGGTGAAGGGGGAATAGGAATAGAGATCAGAGATCTTTATTAGTTATCTTAGAAGATCCCAGTTACCTTTAACAAATTATTCTATCCTTTTTTTTTCTGAAGCAAAATACCCGTACACACCTTTTTTCCTTTAATTGCTGATCTTCTTTTTTTTTAAGATATGGATAGGATAGCCTTTGTTTAGCTATTTATTTATTTGTTTTGATGATTTTCCTTTTCTCTTTGTTCTACCAAAGATCTGGAAGCTCTAAGGATTTTGGGCCTTTATTGTGGGATCATATTTGGGCCTGCCACTTTAATTTAACAAGATTAACCTTGTGAATCTTTTCCTTTTAAAAGCCCACTAATTCAATCTTGATTTTTTTAATTTTGCAGATTGAACGGAGTTGAGCTAGAGCAATTAGCCACCTAATTGACGGGATTCATGCCCTTAGCTCCTTAACTATTTTTTTTTTGTATGCTCGACTGTCGTATTAAATTTATATACTTTAGCTTATGAGCTTGTAGTACGTTAAAATGGTGTATTTGATATGTAACGTATTTTATGCACTCTTTGCTCGTTTGTAATCATTGTTAGCCAATTTGTATTCGTGTTTAATATCATCTGAGAGCCTTCACGAAAATAATTTCATGAGCTTACACGATATCTTTTAGTTAAACACGAATTTTTACTCCCAAACAAGCATGTTGTGCAATAATTTATTGAGAAAGTATGAAATTATATTGAGAGAAAATAAAATCATGTTGAGAACAAATTCACAAGTCTCGATTGTTGTGCAAAAATAACCTATTGTTGAGCAAAAATAAGATGATGTTGTGCAATAATTTATGGAGAAAGTATGAAATTATTTTGAGATAAAATAAAATCATGTTGAGAACAATTTCAAAAATCTCGATTGTTGTGCAAAAATAACCTATAGTTGAGAAAAAATAAGATGATGTTGAGCAAAATTTCACCAATCCCCCATGTTGTGCAATTTTACTCTATTGATGAGCAAAAATAAGACCGTGTTGTGCAATAATCTATTAAAAAAGTATAAAATTATATTAAAAAAAATTAAGATTATGTGGAGACACAATTTCACAAGTCTCGATTGTTGTGCAAAAATAAAGAATTGTTGAGCAAAAATAAGAGCATGTTGTGCAAATATAACTGTTGGTAGGAGGAAATCGAGTATGCAAATAAAATATAAATAAATCACAGCAAACCAGATTCCGTCCCTTGCAAATAATTACAAGACCTCCTCCTGATGCAGTAGTGGGAAGTCAGGATCGATCCACGAGGAAGCGTGTCAGCGGATCCTAGGCAGCGGTGGAATCTCACGGTCAGAAGTCGACAACAGGGTCCTCGATCTCGACTAGGGTAGTCGACAGAAGATCGGACAGTCGAACACAGCGCAGCAGCAATAGGCACAGGTGGTCGATATCGACAAGGCCCTACTCGATATCGAGTAGCCTTCGTCTGGGTCGAGTGGGTCTGGTCGAGTTCATGCACACAGTAAGCTACGGCGACTCTGGGTCGAGTATCAGTAACTCGAGATCGACCAGGCTTGGTCGAGATCGAGTAGACAGAGAATAAAAACGAACGAAAATAAAGAACAAATGCTTTGGGGTTTCTACTAAACTTTAATGTAAAAGACTTCCAAGATTGGGGTTTGCAACGACGATAACCAAGCATGCATAAGGTAGAACTAAACAGATAATCATGTGAATCGCATTAAAGGATTAAGCTTTCGCCTTTTCCAACAATTAGACAACTCTCTCAAGAAACCCTAATTGTCTCTACCGATTTTATGTTTATAATCCAAGTTGTTAGCATGGATCTCCATTAGATGGGCAATAAACACATCAACAAGTAGGAAAATGCTCAAAACATGATAAAGGTCGGATCTTTACCTCAATTATGCACGGCTATCGTCGGGCTCGCCCCAACCCTAGAAGTGGGTTGACTACTCGCGCTTCATCGCAAACTCAGACATCATTGATTGAAAGGAAATAACTTGCATAAATATAAACCAAAGTTTACAACCGCTTGAAGCCAACTCCGCTCTCGCTTCACAACTCCAATCGGCCGCTCACCCTCTCTTTCTCTCTCTACTACTACTTCTCCTACTTCTGAAATTGAATGAATCAAACTGAGCCCCTAGGGCTTTATTTATAGTGATCAAACCTCGCTAATCAAGGAAATAATCATCTATCTATATCTACTTAAAGCTTAAAGATAAATAAATTGCATAAGGAAATAAATCTTTAAAGAGAAAGATAAATCTAAACTAGGTAAGTCTTCATGTGTTGATAGATTTCCTTCCATGGATAGACCTTGATCAAATTTGGATAGATCTCGGCCATTCTCGAATTTCTTCGTGCCCAAGGATTCCAAGTCTACTCGGACTGCTCAAGTCGACTCGTCTGCGGAAACTGGGCTACTCGATATCGACAAAGGCTAGTCGATATCGACTAGGACTCATCGACGACTGGACTTCTCGGGTGGCTCTGCTCGACGTGGCTCGGACATGGGTTCCTGGCGCTCATCGACCTCGAGTAGACTGGTCTTGCTGACTAGGTTTCCTCGGCGGCTCTACTCGACAGGCATGGATCTGGGCTCTGGCTCGTCGATCTTGACTAACCCTAGTCGACATCGAGTAGAGGTGTGGACTCCTGGTCGAGCAGCTTCTCCTCGGCATGGACTCGGACTGGCACTGGGTGGCTCGTCGATCTCGACTAGGGCTTTGTCGAGATCGAGTAGGATTGTGCTCGGCGTCTTCGTCCTCGGCTTTCTCGATCAGCTCTTCTCCTCGTCGAATCCGGGTGTGGCACTAGGCTTCGTCAATCTCGACCAGGTCTTGTCGAGATCGAGTTGGGTTCCGGAGCTTGGTTGGTCTGGCTCTCGACGTTGCTCCTGGTCGACAAGGCTATGCTCGGACGTACTCGTCGAGATCGAGTAAGGGCTACTCGAGATCGAGTAGCTTGGGTTCTTAGCTCGATTCGACCAGTTCCGCTGCTGCTTTGACCTTGGACTTCTGTAGTGGATTTTCGAGCTTTTTCGACCTTCCTTAGAATTGCTGTGAAACGCCTCGAATTCTGCGATTTAAACAGAAAATGGTGTAGATTCCATAATTTGACAAATAAACATAAATTACACAGCTTCTGTATTATCTTAACCCAAATGAATGCAATATATGCAGAAATCGATATAAACTTAAATGTAAAACATGGCGAATTAGGCTTACAACAAACACCCCATACTTAAGCTTGCTTGTCCTCAAGCAATACTTTTAATTGTCATTCAGGGGAAGAAATCAAAACTCTCAACATATTAGATTCATTGCCATATAACCCTGCAATCAATTACCATCCTCGAAAAGGTACTTATGTCACAGATCCATGCATGTGCAATTATACAAAAGCAACATCTACTCACAAAAGGAGGGTTATGCAAAAACATTTTTTATGTGACAAAGCATTAATAATCAAGAGGACTTTAATTTAAGCTCAAAATAAGGAGCAGATTTGGTAAAAGGCTAAAGGTGGGCAATTTTTGGCAATGTGGTGCTTTTGATCCGGGGAAATGGAGTATTTCCAAACTTTCTTAACCACATCCCTTCTTCCTTTGATTTATCACCTTTCATAATGCTTTTTCTCAATAATAATGCTTTTACCTCTCTAACCTCAGCACTGCCTTCTCGCGAGTCGCAAACATGGGTGTCATGAATGGCCCCGGATACTTAGTGCTTTGGACTCCTCACAATGTGTCCCATCTCTCCAAACTATTATCTCAGAGAGCAGGGTCAATCTACCTTTATCTCCTGAGGTGATTGGATTTTCTTTCACTCATTAAATTTTCCATATATTTCAAACACTTTCCTGCCAAACTCCGATAATGATAATAACACAAATACCATATAACATCTCCATAATGTAACATCATTCTCAACATAATCCCCGGATAAGGTAAAGAATGGCAATATTTAGATCATGTGGAGCAATATTTGAAATAAGGCATATTATGGCTTTTGTGATGCATAAGCATAGGTATGGCTAGGATTATAAACATATGAGCATTATATGGAAATATAAAGTCCTCCATCATTTTATCATGCAACATGTCAAAAGCAATTTCAAATTTTACCTCCTTTCATGGTTTTCAAGAAAAATATGTACTTCATTGTGACTTCCCTTTACTAGGCAATTTCATGCTATATCTCTAATGAATCCAATTTTGCATCGTCGAGCTCAATATAAGCTTCCATGACATTTATCAAAAATTTCAAATGGGGGTCATTTTTTCAAACTTTGGAAAACATGCATATAAGCACATAAATCAATAATGCATTCCAAAATAGCCATGTAGCAATTCAAAGAAATAAATTCAGATATATGTCAAATATGATTAAATAAATCCAATATGCACAAAGTAAGCCCTTCCCCCACCCCATACTTAAACATTACAGTGTCCCCACTGTATAAAATCAAATAAAAACAAGAGTAAAGGAAGGAACTCACAGGATAATGCATCGAGGAGGCTGAATCAGTGTATGTCGAGTAGGTAGCTAGTCGATATCGAGTACGGTCTACTCGATCTCGAGTAGGCTCATCTGCGTCTAGTGGTTTCTGAAGTCGAGGAGCTTCTGGTGGCATGGTCGACATCGAGTTGGCCTACTCGAGATCGAGTAGTGTCTGGGCTGCTCCTCCTTGTCGTCGTCGACTTGGCCTTCGTCGATTCTGACTGTTTTTCAGGGACTTCTTCTTTCCACCTTTCGCGATCCTTATATTCTTGCCGACCTAAAAGTGTTAGATTGCCCAAAAGAACAAGACTATCCACATAAAGTATTCTAAAAGACCTAAAACCAAAACCAAAAACCAAAAACCAAAAAGTTCAAAAGGTCCCAAAAATTCATAAAGTCTATATACATGCTCTAGATTTTAGAGTCGCTAGGCCAACTTTCTCCATTTAGCATTAGCCTGGCTCATCTTTGTTCGGAGGTATAGGTGGATCTGGTGGTTCTTCCGGTGGTGGGAAGCGTGGGATGTCATCCGGGGGCATCATGTGAAGAAACTTAAACCTCCCCTAGTGGACGCTCCATGGCTCCACCCATTTATCTTCCTGGGCTCCAGCTGGCATGCATAAAGGAAGATATAAAGAAAATATACATACCTCATCATCATACCTCTTCCGCTTCATAGGTTGACTTGGTTCCGCGTCTCCACCACAGCAAAACGATGGAGTGGGAAGAGATATTTCCACCTCATCATGCGGAGCTTCATGCCACTTTGCTAGGACCCCATACTTGAATATGAACATCGGTTGCTCAAAATCATCGGGGATAGCCTTCACCTTGTAAGGTAAAAGCGATCTTGTAATACTCTGGGCACCAATGTCCACTTTCTGTGTTTCTGTGGTACAGACGATTTCGGCTGGTGTTTCTGGATCAGTTCCTCCAGAATGTGTATATGTCGAGTTCAGGTAGTCGATGTCGACTGGCTCATAGAAGGGAACATTGTCGAACCAACTTGTCATTGTTGGTTTGGGCGATTCAGTGTGATGCTCCCATCTACGCCAGGCATCCAATTGTTCCTCGAGCCGGCGGGTTTTGGCGGCATCGGCAACCCGCTGACGGGTTAATTCTGCTATCTCATGTTCTTTCTCCGCTATCTGTTGGCGAAGCTCCGCTATCTTAGCCTCCATATCATATTCGCCTTGCATTCCAGAACATCGCATATACCTGCAAGGTAACTTAAAAGAAACGTGAGATCTAACTACCTAAGGCGCGAATGATTGCTTCCCCGGCAACGGCGCCAATTTGTTGGTAGGAGGAAATCGAGTATGCAAATAAAATATAAATAAATCACAGCAAACCAGATTCCGTCCCTTGCAAATAATTACAAGACCTCCTCCTGATGCAGTAGTGGAAAGTCAGGATCGATCCACGAGGAAGCGTGTCAGCGGATCCTAGGCAGCGGTGGAATCTCACGGTCAGAAGTCGACAACAGGGTCCTCGATCTCGACTAGGGTAGTCGACAGAAGATCGGACAGTCGAACACAGCGCAGCAGCAATAGGCACAGGTGGTCGATATCGACAAGGCCCTACTCGATATCGAGTAGCCTTCGTCTGGGTCGAGTGGGTCTGGTCGAGTTCCTGCACATAGTAAGCTACGGCGACTCTGGGTCGAGTATCAGTAACTCGAGATCGACCAGGCTTGGTCGAGATCGAGTAGACAGAGAATAAAAACGAACGAAAATAAAGAACAAATGCTTTGGGGTTTCTACTAAACTTTAATGTAAAAGACTTCCAAGATTGGGGTTTGCAACGACGATAACCAAGCATGCATAAGACATCATTGATTGAAGTTGTTAGCATGGATCTCCATTAGACAACTCTCTCAAGAAACCCTAATTGTCTCTACCGATTTTATGTTTATAATCCAAGTTGTTAGCATGGATCTCCATTAGATGGGCAATAAACACATCAACAAGTAGGAAAATGCTCAAAACATGATAAAGGTCGGATCTTTACCTCAATTATGCACGGCTATCGTCGGGCTCGCCCCAACCCTAGAAGTGGGTTGACTACTCGCGCTTCATCGCAAACTCAGACATCATTGATTGAAAGGAAATAACTTGCATAAATATAAACCAAAGTTTACAACCGCTTGAAGCCAACTCCGCTCTCGCTTCACAACTCCAATCGGCCGCTCACCCTCTCTTTCTCTCTCTACTACTACTTCTCCTACTTCTGAAATTGAATGAATCAAACTGAGCCCCTAGGGCTTTATTTATAGTGATCAAACCTCGCTAATCAAGGAAATAATCATCTATCTATATCTACTTAAAGCTTAAAGATAAATAAATTGCATAAGGAAATAAATCTTTAAAGAGAAAGATAAATCTAAACTAGGTAAGTCTTCATGTGTTGATAGATTTCCTTCCATGGATAGACCTTGATCAAATTTGGATAGATCTCGGCCATTCTCGAATTTCTTCGTGCCCAAGGATTCCAAGTCTACTCGGACTGCTCAAGTCGACTCGTCTGCGGAAACTGGGCTACTCGATATCGACAAAGGCTAGTCGATATCGACTAGGACTCATCGACGACTGGACTTCTCGGAAGGCTCTGCTCGACGTGGCTCGGACATGGGTTCCTGGCGCTCATCGACCTCGAGTAGACTGGTCTTGCTGACTAGGTTTCCTCGGCGGCTCTACTCGACAGGCATGGATCTGGGCTCTGGCTCGTCGATCTTGACTAACCCTAGTCGACATCGAGTAGAGGTGTGGACTCCTGGTCGAGCAGCTTCTCCTCGGCATGGACTCGGACTGGCACTGGGTGGCTCGTCGATCTCGACTAGGGCTTTGTCGAGATCGAGTAGGATTGTGCTCGGTGTCTTCGTCCTCGGCTTTCTCGATCAGCTCTTCTCCTCGTCGAATCCGGGTGTGGCACTAGGCTTCGTCAATCTCGACCAGGTCTTGTCGAGATCGAGTTGGGTTCCGGAGCTTGGTTGGTCTGGCTCTCGACGTTGCTCCTGGTCGACAAGGCTATGCTCGGACATACTCGTCGAGATCGAGTAAGGGCTACTCGAGATCGAGTAGCTTGGGTTCTTAGCTCGATTCGACCGGTTCCGCTGCTGCTTTGACCTTGGACTTCTGTAGTGGATTTTTGAGCTTTTCCGACCTTCCTTAGAATTGCTGTGAAACGCCTCGAATTCTGCGATTTAAACAGAAAATGGTGTAGATTCCATAATTTGACAAATAAACATAAATTACACAGCTTCTGTATTATCTTAACCCAAATGAATGCAATATATGCAGAAATCGATATAAACTTAAATGTAAAACATGGCGAATTAGGCTTACAACAATAACCGTAAGTTGTGCAAATATGAATCAAATCTAATTTTTTTTAACATTTTGTCGTGCAAATATGAGTACGATGTGCAAATATAACCGTAAATTGTGCAAATATGATCCAAGTCTAGTTTAGAGTTGCACTTTTTTCCGTTTTAACACTTTTTTTCCCATGTCAGCACTTCTTTTAGAGTTGCACAAGCGTGGATAACAATTTCACAAAGAATCGAAGAAGCATAGGACAAATGAATCATAAGCCGATCAGATGATGTCGAACAATTCCATAAAGCCTAGATAACAATTTCACAAATATGATCCAAATCTAGTTTTTTTTATTTTTTTTACATGGATAACAATTTTTTTTTACTTTATCATATTATTCTTGCGCTTTTTATTCTAATTTGTGCACTTTTTATTGGCCTCTTGCTTTTGCCTGCTTTAGAGAAGAACACTTACATCTCGGAGAATGCACTTATGCCTGGTCAGTCAATCCCCTCTTACCCTGAAAGCAGTATGCTGATGTTAATTCTGAGTTATTCATAGGCTCAAGCATCATTTTGGTGTTTGGGCCGTGCAAGCAATTAAGTGTTTGGTGCATGTTTTATCTGTTAAGAATGGGGCATAGGAGCATGGGATATAAGTTTAGTTCATTCTTAGATATTTATGTATTATTATACATAGGAGCATGGGATAAAAGCTTTCTATCAATAGGCTATTATACATATTTCAATGATGTCTGCGGTAAGAAGGTAACAACTGCTAACATTGCAGATATTCAAACTTTTTTTGTTAAATTGCTTATTTTATATCCTATGATACATCTTTTCTTCCTATATCTGATTAGGAAATTCTGATTTAGTCATTTGCTGGCATCATCCAAACTGCAGATTTTCTTCATTGCATTTTTCATGATATGACTGTAGGAAAGAAAATGCAAGAGGAAGGGTACCTGTATTTCAACGAAAATTAAATGGATGGTAAAGTTAACACCCTTGACCGTTACTAACTAAACAACAATCTCAAACTCATTGGTACATTTGACAACATCTCAAACGTCGAAATAAAAATTGATGGTTAAGATCTTGCCCTCGCCTTTTAGCCATATGTCACTCCAGAACAAGCAGCATTGCTAATTCAGACAGTAACAGATAAAGATAGGCTGCATTAGGAGGAATACGATAGACCAAAACTACGAAGGTGTTGATCCTCTTGTAAGTCATGATGAACTCAGAAACAAATGCCATTCAACCATCAATATGCATCTCTAGCCATCAACTGCAAGAAAAAAGCCAAAAGGGAAAGTGTTCAAATAAATGCTATTTACATTGACTGGATTAAAAAAAAAACTCAAGACAGGAAAGATCTTAAAATCTTAAACTAACATATCATATGAAATAAATATATGAAAACTGAATTTTATAGATGATAAGAGCTGAGATGAAAATTAAAAGCAACAAAAATAGCATCTGCTGAACTTACAGAACGGGGGAAAATGGCAGACACGGTGGAGAAAAGGAAGGTAGCATAGAAAATTCATACTCCGTATTACAAAGGCGTGCTCATCAGAACGCGGAACTCACAGGCCTTGGCATTCCTGACATCATGAACGGATATGCAGTCAACTCCTCAACAATATTTGCAGCTTGCTTTGCGCTCTCCAGCTCAACCAGGGCAGAACATGCTGTGTAGTTGGGATATGTGTAGTTTGGGATAAACTGGACCTTAGTTACAAAACCATACTGATCCTGTGCAGATCTAATGACTGCATCGGTCACCTGCATAATCATACTAAATTGATCATCCATTTGATCAAATTCGCTAATCAATTAAGCAAGATTGAGAAAACCATAAATTCTCACCTGAGCAGAGATCTCCTCGTTAGAAGCCATCTGTGCTATCGCTTTGCAGATTGAGAAAACCATAAATTCTCACCTGTGCACATCCAAGGACTCAATTTCAGGCCAAAATCTATCATATGTATGCTGAATTTCAAGCCTTTTTCCCTATGTTCTTGAATCTTAATCACATGTGGCTAAGTATTAACTCTCAATGTGTTTTCATATGAGATCTTAATCGCTTTTATGTCATATTCCAATCCCAAAGAAAACCAACAAAATCTTAAACAAAAAGAACTCAGAGACCAGTTCAGAAATTAGGCAAAACAACCAGTTGAGAAATCAATCAAGCACAGTGATACTTTGAATGATAAAAACGCTAATTGAACATTATTCATCCAAACCACTTCGAATTTCACAAAAGCTCGAAAACAGATTTCACCTTATCAATAAAGCAACAGTTGAACACACGGCGAAAGAGCGCAGGGGCGATCCTCTGAAGATTCGATGTGGCATTCATCCCGGAATCCAGGAACAATTTGCGATCGTAATCAAACTCGATGATGCCGAAGTAGTTGGGGCAGAGGAGGTGGAAGGCGCCGGAGAAGGTGAAGAACGCGACGAGCGGATTCTGGTGAGAGCCGGAGGGGATCTCGAAGCGTCTGGCTTCCCGGAGGCGACGAAGGGGATCTTCACCGAGGCGGCGAAGGCGCGCGACCGGAGGAAGGTGCGACGATGGATAGCGATGGAGGAAGGAGCGACGATGGAGAGCGAGAGAGAGATGGAGCGATGGGAAGAGAGTGAAGCCGGATAGAAAGGGGAACGCGATGAGAAAGAGAGCGCGTGGGGGTACGGGGTATTTATTATGGCCATCTTGCTAAATTGTCCAAAACCGTGGCCATTTTGCATTTCGTCCAAATAAAGTGCATGTTTTGCAAATTTTTTCTAAAACTTGTTGCTTAATTTGTTGAATTCCCAACCCAGTAGAATAGTAGATATATGAGTGTCAAGTTCAACTGGCATGCCAGGAAACCACAATTGCCAGTTAAAAAAGCATAAACCGCGTTTATTTTAAATTATTAAATTTGTCAAATAATTTAATAATTGTTGGGATTTTTTTTACATATAAGATGTTGTTTAAGATAGCATCCACCCCTTATACTTATAATTTCAGAAGCAATGTTAGTGTAAAATATTGAGCCACGTGGCTCTTTTTTAACCAACCATTGGCACAAAAGAAAAAGAAAAAAAAAAGGTTGTTTATCCTGAAGACCTATGTTCTCCATCCACCTTCTCCGTTTTCAAGTGAACGCAGACGAGCGTTTCCATGAACACCATTAGTGAAAAGGGAAAAGGAGATGGTGAAGACTTGACGATGACAACGATGTGGCGAGAAGATACCGTTCGCTGAGACGTATGATGAGGGCGAGCATAGGCGGTGTGAGGTTAGCGGCACCAGCGACGGGTTGCATGTGCTAGCAGGTATGTGTTCGATTTTTTGTTTTGAAATTCTGAAATTTGGGGTTTAGGGAGTTGTATTCATGGATTTTGTGATTGAATTTGAAGAGGTTCATGGGTGTGTGAATCAATTTGGGATTTTTTTTTTAAATTCCAAAATCTAGGGTTTTCATAATTTTCATAAATTGATCGCAAAAGCTCAAATTGTTTTGTTCTTTGCTTGATTGTATGTGGATAGCTTAGTTATTAGATTTGTTGATGGGAATTGGGGTTATGTTTTTCAGCATCAACAAAACAATCATATTAATGATTCAAATCATGCAAAACAATATTCAAAACCTCATTCGATAGAGCCTCCCCTGTATGCACACAAGGTGTTTGATGAAATGCTTATAGGTATATTTAGTGTTGATTCATCTAAGTTTATAGATAATTATTGGATTACCTTCAAATTTTATTTTGTGTTCATTTATCTAAGTTTTTAGAGAAAATGAAATTGATTCATACTATGAATCTTACTCTTTCCAGCAACCTTTAAGATGACTCTTTAAATGCTCACCCTTCAAAATTTATTTGATGTGCTCTCCATATTCTTGAAGACGTGCCTATTTTTAGTGCTCTATTCAGTTAGTTTGTTCCATTTAAGAGAAGAACCACTTAGGTTAAACGCTAAGCTATCTCAGGCTTGTGTGAGAGGGCTCTCAAACATCCTCCAATTTGATTACCTTTAAAATTTGTTTTGTGTTGATTCATCTAATAATTTTTTGTTTCATAAGTGAAGTTGTTCTAAAAATTCAACTTTGATTTCCTCTTTTATGAATGAAAGTTGTGCATTTAGCAAATGAGAGGTGTTCTCAAATCACAACTTTGATTATGAAATTAGAACAAAAGGTTATTGGGATGTCTTTGTTCTAATTTTTGATGTAAGTTGAACTAATTTATTATGAGTTGGTTGAGCTTTCTTCGTGGTTCAGAGTTGCTGTTGTTTTCTTCTTCAATCAATGTGGTGTTTGGTTCATTTCCTTTCCAAATTTTACTTCTGCTTTGTTTTAGTTTTGGATTCATTTATTGTTGCACCCATTCTGTCCATTGGGAGGTGCTTCGCTTTTATTTGTTGATATGAGTACATATTTCAATCAAAATTGAATTTGATTGTTCCATGTAAAATGCTACTTGATAGGTTCCAATCATGCCTTCTCCTATACAATTATGTGGATATCATATATGTTGATGATTCGAGGCTATTTTGGGTTGATTTCTTTGTGTTTGTGTTGTTTGCTGAATGTTTGGAAGATAGCAATTCCCGGCTGATGTTGTTGAATTTTTTGATGCAGATTGTTGTTGGTTCTGCTGGGATGTGAATGGAGAACATGTTGTTGAAATTTTCAGCATTTTCACCTCACGGAAAAGGCTATTTTAAGGATGTGCTAGAGCTGTTCTGGTATTGGAATTGTCTATATTTTGGGTGATGTTTCTACATAAAGTGTTGTTGAATTTTCTGTAATATGATGCAACCTCCTATAGGGCGATTTAGCTGATTTCTTAGACGAGACTTGCAGGATGAGATGTACAGTTATTTTGGAGTTGTTTGAGTTCATGTCTCAATGGTTGTGTTGGTTGTTTGAAGTATGTACTTCAACTACACTTGTGATCTATGAACCGATTATGTTTAGTAAGGATAATCACTTTGTATCTAATGCCTACATTCTCCTATGACTACAAGTTCAACCTAGAACAGGAATACATGGTAATTGTCTACTCATGGAATTTTGTTTGTGGTTCAAGTTGTGAACAACTTTTGTTTGATGTTTGCTAAGAATATAAAAAAGCTTTCTACTATGGAATTGATTTTAGGATATTTCTATTGATAGTCTTAGGCTCTAAAGTGAGACAGGATGGGGTGTTATATATTATGCTTGCTATTGTGTTGTATGGCTTGATTGGACATACATTTTATTCAGCCTGATTCACAGGCATGGTGTGAAATATATTATGGCGATAAAAATTAGGTTTCAATATTAAAGACAATAGGAATTGAGCTCCAATTAAAATGGAGTAATTGAGCTCCAATTAAAATACACACGACCTTAAAATGAGTAAAAACATAAATCATTCATTTTATGCAGCCCATTTCACAAGTATGGTGTGAAATATATTATGGTTATGAAAATTAATTTTCAATATTAAATACAGTGGGAAAAAAACCAAAAATATTCGATGCTCAACCTATCATATATTTAAGCTTGGAGCTTTGACAAGGGTTCCAATATATTTTCGTTGGAATTTTTTAGGGCCAAATATTTAGATAGCAATGCATAAATTGTTTACTGCATTGATGAAATTTGTGAAATTGAAGATTATAGAAGATTATAAATTGTGATTTGATGAGTTTAATCATTGCAATTAAGTATTTAATCATTGTGATTTGATAAGTTTAATGTTATGACCTCTTAAGGTTCATACTTAAATATAGAATACCTTTTTCTAATTAAGGGTCCATGACATTACAAAAAACAGACACTAGATATCATTATTTTATCCTTTAGCTATATAGGGTTTATATATTGAAACTTAAGGTATCTTTATCAAATCGGTTTATAATTTAGACTAATTTAAAAGGTGTAACATGATGTGTAATAGATAAAGTATCATAGAGGATCCAAACTCAATTTTCTTAAGCCAAAAACTATAAGGTTTCTTTTCTATGCCTTCAATTAGGACGGATGTTAGGAGAAATGTGGAAGTGACCGCTTTGTCAAATTTAAAGTATCGATCATCTCAAGAAAAGAAAATTTCAAAGAATAACATGACAAGAAACATAGACAATATGTTAGTAGAAAATTGATGTGTTGAATATTTTGTTTAATACGTCAAACTTGATTGAAAAGATTATGAAAAACCCGAACAAGGTTCGGGAAAAGAACTAGTTTCTTTTATTTATCATCCGCTTTTCCTTCAAACTGAAATTTTATTTTTTCATCCGCTTTTCCTTCAAACTGAAATTTTATTTTATACATAAAACGCGGTTTCATCCCGCGTTTTTCTAATTGTCCTGATAAAAATGAATATTTTTTTTTGTGAATATTTCGAAAAAAAATCTTAAATAATCACCATGAAAAAGGGTTATACTATTTTATCGCCATTTACATTGCCCGTAACCGCGGATTGCGATCCAAAATTGATACTAACGGGATATCGCCAAATATCGTTAATATTTATCGTTAATATTATACGTAATCTGTTTTTATTTTTTAAAAAAGAGCAATCGCGCATTGCGAGTTTGCGGATTCGGCAAACTCGCAATGCGCGGTTGTGGAAATTTTTTTAAAAAAAAATTTGCAACCGCGGATAGTGTAAATGGCGATAAAATGACCGTGTAAATAGTACAACCTTTATTTTTTCTCGATTTCTTTTTCCGACTAATGGGACTTTAGCCACTCCTACCAACTTATTAAATGAAATGTGCTTATTTATAGGGTTCAGTGTATGTGGGTATGTGTGTGTTTCTAACTCTCTAGTTACTTCACCTACTAGGCCAAAACGAAATGATGGATTAGGACTTAGGAAAACAAGTCACATGAACGAAGCACTCCAAATAAAATTAATATGGAAAATATTAGTTGAACCAGATAACTCGTGAGTTAAGATAATTCGATGCAAATACCTAAAACATCTCACATACTAGACTATAATTTTATTTTATTTTTTTGATAAGGTAAAAATTCGAGGGCCAGACAAACCTGACTCATCGAGTGACCGACAAACTCCCTGCACACATACTAGACTATAAATGAAAAGGAGGCGCTATGGCAACGGTACCAGATTACACGTACGTCTAATTGAAAAGTTTAAAACTAGCCTAATTTGGTCCATTGGTGATGGTAAATTTATAAAATTTTGGACTGACAATTGGTTAACAACTGAACCTCTTTTGAAAAGAGAAGATTGTCAACCTATGAATAACATTAATAGGTAAGTTAGGGAATACCTTTTAGGAGGGAAATGGTGGGAGGAAAAACTATATGCAAATTTACCACAACATAATTGTTAAAGAGATTACGGACATCCTGCTCCCCAGCAATCAATTTGAAGATAGACTTTATCGGTGGCCAGACAAAAAAGGATGGTTTACAACTGCGAGCGCTTTCAACTTGTTCTCCGATCAGAATTGAATGGAAAAACGATGTCAACTCATGGATCTGGAAGATTGATGCTCTCCCAAAAGTTAAAAAATTTCTTTGAAAAATTAGGCAGAATGATATGTCTTCCAACTAAATCTGGCCTAGGGCAAAAGGGTGTCCCAGTACCCTCTGAATGTGTGATCGATGTGTAACCATGTGGAGGAGGATGAAACACATCTGTTCATTGAATGCTAGTATATATAGCAATATCCACTCACCTCTGAACCCAGTATCCGTCAAGTTATAAATATAGTAATAACAAGTTCGAGAGTGATACGTTTGGGATACCCGATCCTTCGCCTGTGGGCTTCAGATCAAGAACCACGCCGTATATTTGCTCCGATCTTGCAATGCTCTTTGATATCTCCTGATTTGGAACAATTCAAACAAGTGATTAAGATTCTGAATTAGCGACAGAATTAAACTTAGAAAAATTCAGCAACTTGAACAAAGTTATAGCGACAGAAAAAGGGACGAAGAACAGCGAGGGAGAAGCGGATGGATGCGCGGACGCTGGCGTCTCAGGAGCCTCACTCGCTGGGAGCGAAGGCCAGACGCGGACGAGATGCGCTTCGCTGAGCGTGCGAGAGCAGGCCGAGGTGTGCGGCCGCAAGTGCTGGGACGACGCGGTAACGAGGGCGCCTGGAGGCGTCCGCGCTCGCTGGAGCGGGTCTGCTCGCGGGTAGCGCCAGGGACTGAAGCTTCTCGGCTGCGCTGCTGGTCTAGATCGAGCACGCCTGGGCTTGTGTTCCTCGATCTCGACGAGAACAGGCTAGGGTTTGGTTTTAGGGTGTGCCGAATATGATCAAGGTGAAGGTGGTGTTTTGTGATTGCCGAAAGTCTTAGAACACAAGAGCTTTGGGATTGATAATCGAAGAACCCTAGATCCGTTAAGGGTTTCTTCAATTCTAATTCAATCTGATTTAATTCCATAGAACTACAATGTTTAAATAGAAAACCTAAGAACCAATTCTACCGTGCAAGATAGAATTTAGGTTGATAAAGATAGAATTTTAATCCTAAAGATAAATAAACCTAGAAGATAAAACTTAATCAAAAATCCTAACCATCTAACTAAGAAATACTAAAAATAAGCAATTCTATAATTAGACTCCAACTAACATAGAAGTTACTAAAAATAGAATATATATAAAAAATAAGAAATATAAATAATAAAATAATTAGCGTCGTTTCTTTAACGACTCCCAAGGTGGAGCCTTCTTCTTCCGCTTGAGGATGACATCATTCTCCTCCATTTGAAATCGACTCGTCCTCGAGTCGTCGCCTGGATCAAGATCGTTGTTTGACCCACAGAAGGCCAGCTTGACCCGCATCATTCTCCCCCTCTTATCTTCGATTCGTCCTCGAATCGAGTCAGCGATGATCAGCGAGGAAGGAGCAGCAACCTTCAAAGAAGATGACGGAGAAATGGGTGGAATAGGTGCCAGGAGAATTCGAGGTATAGGAACCCCAAAAACAACACCTTCATGCGCGATCGTTGAACGGACTTGATCTTCAATAAGAATAGGATCAATGACCACACAAATCTCAGCAACTGGAACTTTATGAACATGCCCAAGAGGTACAATCGCTAACTCTTGAGACACGTCATCAAGTACCTCATCCTCGTGAACGGAATCAACATGATCCACCTCCTGCACAACACTGCAGTCGCCTTTAAGTACAGATTTGGGGGTCTTCCCGGAGGAGTCTGACAGCGTGTGACCCACCGTTGGAAAGCTCGTCGAGTCAGTTTCGCAACAAGACTGAGTTGACTCAATTCCGAGGTCGGAGTCAACGGGAATCGGCGAAACAAAATTGGCGCGCTGTGCTGTTTTCTGGGCAACGAAATCAACAGAAGGCTCCTTAGGCTCAATTACCTCGTCGTCGGTTGAGGCAACTTTAACCATTGGAGTAGTGGGAAAGTGTAACTCCAATGCTTGACGAAAAGCATCTGAGAATGTCGTCTTGAAGCCTTCCATCAATTTGGCCTCTAGGTCGGCTTGACGTTGTGCCTCTCTCGCCTGTAATCTGGCATCATAGGCATCATAGGCGGCTTGAAGTTTGGCTGTAAGTTCGGCTTGAAGTTGTTGTTGACGCCTCTCCTTTTCGATTTCCGCTTTCTGTTGAAGCCAAAGGCGGCGCCTTTGAGCCTCTCGTTGTCGCTCTAAAGCTTGTTGTTGATGCAAAGCTCGTCTCTGCAACTCTCGTTGGTGTCGTTGTTGGACACCCCATGGATCGGGATCATCATCCCAGTCTCCTCCCCAGATTTCCCAAGCCATCAAATCAAAACATCAGTATCATCAAAGAAACAAAGAGCGTAGCATAACCCGTCTCTGAATACCAATTGATACGTTTGGGATACCCGATCCTTCGCCTGTGGGCTTCAGATCAAGAACCACGCCGTATATTTGCTCCGATCTTGCAATGCTCTTTGATATCTCCTGATTTGGAACAATTCAAACAAGTGATTAAGATTCTGAATTAGCGACAGAATTAAACTTAGAAAAATTCAGCAACTTGAACAAAGTTATAGCGACAGAAAAAGGGACGAAGAACAGCGAGGGAGAAGCGGATGGATGCGCGGACGCTGGCGTCTCAGGAGCCTCACTCGCTGGGAGCGAAGGCCAGACGCGGACGAGATGCGCTTCGCTGGGAAAGAGGGCGCCTGGAGGCGTCCGCGCTCGCTGGAGCAGGTCTGCTCGCGGGTAGCGCCAGGGACTGAAGCTTCTCGGCTGCGCTGCTGGTCTAGATCGAGCACGCCTGGGCTTGTGTTCCTCGATCTCGACGAGAACAGGCTAGGGTTTGGTTTTAGGGTGTGCCGAATATGATCAAGGTGAAGGTGGTGTTTTGTGATTGCCGAAAGTCTTAGAACACAAGAGCTTTGGGATTGATAATCGAAGAACCCTAGATCCGTTAAGGGTTTCTTCAATTCTAATTCAATCTGATTTAATTCCATAGAACTACAATGTTTAAATAGAAAACCTAAGAACCAATTCTACCGTGCAAGATAGAATTTAGGTTGATAAAGATAGAATTTTAATCCTAAAGATAAATAAACCTAGAAGATAAAACTTAATCAAAAATCCTAACCATCTAACTAAGAAATACTAAAAATAAGCAATTCTATAATTAGACTCCAACTAACATAGGAGTTACTAAAAATAGAATATATATAAAAAATAAGAAATATAAATAATAAAATAATTAGCGTCGTTTCTTTAACGACTCCCAAGGTGGAGCCTTCTTCTTCCGCTTGAGGATGACATCATTCTCCTCCATTTGAAATCGACTCGTCCTCGAGTCGTCGCCTGGATCAAGATCGTTGTTTGACCCACAGAAGGCCAGCTTGACCCGCATCAGAGAGATATAAAACAAATTCTAAACTTAATTGGTAATAGACTAAATAAATTCAAAAAACAACAACTTGCTTTCAAATGGTGGACAATCTGGCTCACTAGAAACAAGGTCACTTTCCAAAATGAAGCTCCCCATCTGCAACGACTTTTAAACACTTTGTATCTTCACACATGAATAATTGATATAATGCTTGCAAAGTAGACGACGACTACAAAGATGAAGAGCACCACGTCTATGAAGTAGAAAAACAAAAGAGAGTATAGGAAAATAAAGGGAAAAATTGGTAAATAGACAAAACCGCCTCATGGCATATTTAAATTGAATTTTGACGGATTTTCTCTATCAAACAATGATAGTTCTTTTAGATACATTATCCGTGGCGGATAATTGGGATGGTCGATCAACCCATCAATCTTGGGTACGACCTCATTGGCAAACAATCCCTGATTAGAGTGGAGAAATTAGCTCTAAAACATGGTGCTAAAAAAAACTATACAAATGGGAATACAAAAAATACTGATAGAAGGGGATTTTTTGAACATCTTTAACTATCAAAAATAAAATAAATCATGCTCATGGGAGATCGAACCAATTATATATGTCATGTGTTAAAACGATTCTGCCCAACGTGGGAGATTGTTCCTTCTCTCACGTGCTCCGTGATGGCAACAGAATGACTGATAGGGTTGTACACATTTGCCGCTATGCCGAAGGGATGGGCATTTATTATTATGATTTTGGTTTTCAATGCCTCATCCACAAGGATGCTATAAGGTAAGGATCTCAACTTTCCCGAATTTTTTCCTAATAAAAAAATATGGTTTTTTTAACCAATTTAAGATATAGATCAAAGTTTAACAATTTTGAAAAAAAAATTCACTAGTTTAATTGATTAAGTCAATTTTAAATATTTTTTTGGGTTGATCTATTTTAAATTAGATTTTTTAATTAATGATGTTTAATCACAAATTCCTAAGATTATCGTTTGAAAATTTGACACGTTATTTAAAAAATAAAAAAAATACATAAAAATTAATTTTTTTTAAATTAATATTTTATTTATATAATATAAGATGTCCTATCACGAGCCGGCCAACGAAAAGGCATGTTTTAAGACGTAGAAACTGGACCGTACACCTATACATGCATATATGTAAAGTTGACCAAACCCAATTTCAGATCTCCTGCAATCTTTTTTTTTGAGGCAATCCTGCAATCTGCATACATAAAAGAGCATCACATATTCATATATCCTTTTTTTTTTTTTTTTTTTTTTTTTTGATTAGGAAAGAATTCGGACGAGCGAGCTCTACCCGATGGCATCCTTACGGATGAGGTCTAGAAGACCAGAATCGTTGTTAATATCGACACCCCAGGCAGAGTGGCAAAGGTGTGCAACCTTATCACCCACTCTATTGCCTAATCGGGGAACATGAAAGAAGGAAACTTCTTTCAAAGTCGATAGTAGAAATTTAACATCTGATAAAATCAGTTCGATTTCCCAAGGACAGGTAGATGTTTTATTTAGGTGGTTTATGATTATCATGGAGTCACCTTCAATGTGAAGTTTATTGATACGAAGTTGTAGGGCCTTTTGGATTTCCAGTTTAAGAGCAAGCGTTTCTGCTTTCAAAGGACTTTGTTTGCCAAGTTTTTTATAACAGATGTGTATCGGATGTCCTTCCCAGTCCCGGATTACGGCTCCAGCCGTGCTATCATTGTTTGAAAGTGTGGATCCATCAAAATTTAACTTGAAAGTTCCCCTAGGGGGTTTTCGCCAAGTAATGTTACCATGCTGTCTTTTCGTCTTTGGATGCTTGGAGATTTGGGTGCGTAAGGGGAAGTCATCATCCAAGCTATACTCAAAGTAAGCTGTTTTACTCCAATTTTCCTTATGGGTTTTAATGATACGTAATGAACTTTCTCTATGAGGTATGGGGACCTGTCTGAAAACAAATTAGTTTCGAATATACCAAGCCGTCCACCAAGAAAAGGCAAGCTCCACCTTGGCAACGGATGTAAGCTTGTTTCCGATGAATGAAAAGATAGGTTTTATCTCCCGTGAGTGATTTATCATACTGGATATAGTTGAGTTTACCTGTGTAGGTAAGCGAAAGAGAGGGCGCACATATGGGCATTCTAGTAAGAAATGAACGTCATCTTCAACTGCACAGTTGCATAGTTGACAGGTGGAAGGTACAGAAGTCCCACGTTGAGCCAACCTAGAGGCAGTAGGGAGGCCATTCTGACAAACTTTCCATAGAAAATTTTTGATCTTAGGCGGAATATTCAAATTCCATATCCAGGCGTTATTGTCTATGCTCAGTGAGGATTGAGCTGTGATTAGCTTATATGCACTTGACGTGGTGAACCAACCAGCCCTATCAGGCCACCAGTATAATCGATCCTCAAAAGGGGAAACGGGAAGTGGAATGTCCAGGATTTCTTTGACTACGTCATTTGGTAATGTATTGCTAAGTTTTTCCGTCCACCATCTACCACCTAAAATATAGTCACTGACAGTTTCTTCTATGTTGTTAATTTGGGGGCAATCATCCCTAGATAGCAGAGAGCTTGTTGTAATCCAATTATCCGTCCAAAATTTGATAGATGAACCATTTCCTACTGACCAAATAAGGCCAGTCTTAAATTTATCTATAAGAGTTGTCAGTTTGGCCCATTGCCATGAAGAGTCTCCACTTTTTACGTATTCAAGGATGTTAGCTGAACGAAGATACTTGTGTTTAATGAGAGACACCCATACATTTTCTGGTTCAGCCAATATTTTCCAAAGTAATTTCATTTGAAGGGCTTCATTCATCTCTTTCGATTTCCTAAGCCCGATTCCTCCATATTTTTTCGGTCTGCAAATCTTATCCCAGCTAATAAGTGGGCGGTGTTGTAGATCTTTATTCCAAAAGAACATTCTGTTAATTTGGTCAAGCTCTTTATGTATTGATGAGGGTAACAAAAAGTTCTGCATTGTATACAACGGTTTGGCCGATAAGTTTTTATTAATGAGGATTGAACGTCCCTGTTGTGATAGAGCATTAGCTCTCCATTGACTTAGTTGCTCTTTAGATTTACATATGATGTCTTCAAAAATGTGTTTGTTTACTCTGCCGTTAATAATCGGACATCCAAGGTATTTTTCTAATGAGTTTCCATGTGTAATACTTAAGCAACTGCTAAGTTCTGAGATCCTAGAGTTTGAAATGCCTTTTGTGGCTTGGAAGCTAGATTTATGATAATTGACTTTTTGTCCAGAAACTTTACAGTATGAATCAATTATATCCCTAACTTTCTGTCCCGCGGCAGCACTACCTCTTGTAAAAATAATAATGTCGTCGGCAAACGATAGGAAGGGGACCCTAGGTCCACTCCTACCGAAAGAAAATCCAATTGGACTGTTTTCCACATTTGTTTCTGCTGAGAGTTTTCGAGCTAAAATTTCTGCCCCTAGGGTAAACAAGAAAGGAGATAGAGGATCCCCTTGACGCAGGCCACGAGAGGGGAAGAACATATCAGTAGGACCGTTGTTGACTAGTACAGAGAAGGACACAATCGTTACGCATTTCATAATCCACGTAATGAAAGTAGGGTGGAACCCAAATTTTTCTAAAACCTTTCTTATGAAGTTCCAATCAACTCTATCGTACGCTTTCTCCATGTCAAGTTTTATTGCCAACCATCCCTCCCGACCCTTGCGCGATCTGAAGGAGTGGAAGATTTCGTGTGCTATTAGGACATTGTCTTGGATGGCCCTGTCTGACACAAAGGCACCTTGTAGTGGGTGAATTAGTTTACCGATAATTTTTTTGATTCTTTCTGACAGAATTTTTGAAATGATTTTGTATAAAATAGAACATAAGCTGATTGGGCGGTAGTGACTGGTATTGGTAGGGTTATCCCGCTTTGGCAGTAGTGATATGAATGTATGGTTTATTTGTTTGAGAATTTTTCCAGCATGGAAAAAACTTTTTACAGCTCTAATGATAGATAATCCAACAATGTCCCAGTATTTCTTATAGAATTCAGCTGTAAAACCATCTGGGCCTGGCGATTTGTTGTTGCCAAGGCTGAAAACAGTTGTCTTAATTTCATTATTAGATGGGTGTCGAATAAGATAATTATTTTCGTCAGGGGTAATTGAAGGATGGATTAGATTTAACATTTCTTGTAGGAGTCTATCATCAATCGACTCCTTTTTGAATCTTTTTTCAAAATCACTCTTAATTTCATTTCTAATATTTTCTTCTCCTATTATCAAGGTTCCTTCCGCAGAAGTTATATTGCGGATTTGTTTCCTATGTCTCCGACCCGAAGCAACCCGATGAAAATAAGTTGTGTTGGAATCAGACAGTTTAAGATGCTTTGTCTTGGCTCTTTGGCTCCAAAACGTTTTTTGGTAAAGAAGTAGTTTTTCCTTCTTTGTAATGAGAAGCTTTTCTTTATTGTTAGTTAACCCGTTGTTACCTCCCGAAACTGAAGCTTGAATCTTGAGAAGTTCAGTTTCTACCTCATTTAATTGGCGGAAAATATTTCCGAAGGTTCGTTTATTCCATTCCTTAGCTTTTTTCTTTAGAATTCTATGTTTGAACATCAGCTGATACATAGTCGAGCCCGGACAATTTGCTCGCCAGGATTGTTTAACTATGTTTCTAAAATCCTTCCGCTGAAGCCAAGCATTCTCAAACTTGAACGGAGGCGCTTTGAAAACCGAGTCACACTCAAGAGATATTGAAATGGGGCAGTGGTCAGATGATGAGAAGGCTCCGTTATGAGTAATTAGGTTAGGGAATTTCTGAATGATCTGGTGATGAACAAGCACACGGTCAAGTTTTTCGCGAATGGTGTTTTCGTCATCTGGGTTCTTTCTCCAAGTGAATGGGTTCCCGAAAGTAGGTAAATCCAGCAGAGCGCAGTCATTTTTAAATTGTAAGAGTCTAGTGAATCGAGCGGAACAGAGGTTAGCACCACCCAACTTGTCTTCACTACATAAGATTTCATTCAAGTCACCCAGAACAATGCAAGGAATGGACGACTCCCTCACGATGGATGTTAAGGTTTCCCAAAACGAGACTTTCTCTTGAGGACCCGGCGGCGCGTATACAAACAACAGTAGAGTCATGAATCTATCATTAATATTCTCGTATCTAAGCCCTATAATTCGAGGTAGGTGAATTTCTACTGTTATTATATATCCTTTTCTTCTTCATGTGTTCACACCTTAATTATACGGAGTATTACTTATTTTTAATTTATGATTTATGAGTGTCACTCTTTATCTATCTATCTATCTATTAATATTACTAATTCTGCTAGCATTTTGCTGACGTGTCACGCTCACAATTAAAGTTGAATTTTTTATTCAAATGAGCTTTTCTTAATGGTCAATATTATTATGGAAACTTTAAAATATTTGTTTCCTATTTTAAATATGATTTGAATCCATTCCCTTTTTTTTTCCGGTTATATTGTCGTAAATATTGAGACATGTTTCCATTTTTTTTTCCGATTGCAATATATATCTATCTATCTATTAATATATTAATATTACTAATTATGCTAGCATTTTGCTGACGTGTTGCTCTGTAAATTATAGTTGAATTTTTTAATCAAAAGTTTCCTTTCTTGTTAATCGATGTTATTAAGGGAAGTTTAAATATTTGTTTCCTATATTATATTCATCACAATCGTATTAAAAATATCTAGACAATTAATTAAAATGTCAAAATAAAAATCTATTAATTAATAATATCTATCTATTAATCTATCTATTAATTAATATTACTAATTCTGCTAGCATTTTGCTGACGTGTCGCTCTGTAAATTATAGTTGAATTTTTAATCAAAAGTTTCCTTTCTTATTAATCGATGTTATTAAGGGAACTTTAAATATTTGTTTCCTATATTATATTCATCACAATCGTATTAAAAATATCTAGACAATTAATTCAAATGTCAAAATAAAAATCTATTAATTAATACAGTAATATCAATCTATTAATCTATCTATTAATATTACTAATTCTGCTAGCATTTTGCTGACGTGTGACGCTCACAATTAAAGTTGAATTTTTTATTCAAATGAGCTTTTATTATTGGTCAATATTATTATGGAAACTTTAAAATATTTGTTTCCTATTTTAAATATGATTTGAATCCATTCCCTTTTTTTTCGGTTATATTGTCGTAAATATTGAGACATGTTTCCATTTTTTTTTCCGATTGCAATATATCTATCTATCTATCTATCTATTAATATTACTAATTCTGGTAGCATTTTGCTGACGTGTCACGCTCACAATTAAAGTTGAATTTTTTTATTCAAATGAGCTTTTCTTATTGGTCAATATTATTATGGAAACTTTAAAATATGTGTTTCCTATTTTAAATATGATTCGAATCCATTCCCTTTTTTTTCGGTTATATTAATGTCGTAAATATTGAGACATGTTTCCCTTTTTTTTTCTGATTGCAATATATATATTAGTAATTCTGCTAGCATTTTGCTGACGTGTCACGCCCACAATTAAATTTGAATTTTTTATTCAAAGGAGATTTTCTTATTGGTCAATATTATTATGGAAACTTTAAAATATTTGTTTCCTATTTTAAATATGATTTGAATCCATTCCTTTTTTTAAAAAAATTTTCGGTTATATTGCCGTAAATATTGAGACATGTTTCTATTTTTTTTTCCGATTGCAATATTCTCATAATTCGTCTACATACATTACCTTATTAAATCATTTTCAAAATTTGTATCGTATCTCTTTCCAACTAATTTATAAATTATAAAAAAATACTTTATACATATTTTTGTTGTAAACACGTATATATATTAATATAGTATTATATAAATATATAAAATGATTTTCAAATTAAAATGGATCAAGCTCCCATGCCTTCAAGGCACGAGTATTACACTAGTACTAATACTAAAAACAAAAGCATCTCCCGCCTACGTGGCTTCACGAGGAGGCTCTATTCCACATGTCATCATTTGAAAGATTTCCACATTTCCCACTCCTTTTTCTATCTCCAAATGGACCACTATTTTTCATCCACTTGGTTAATTTTTGCCACATCTTCATGGTAACCGCCACACCTCTACGAACTACCCCACTAAGTTCACTAACCACCCCTTGAATTGGTAAATAAAGAGCGGCCATTCCGGGGTTCGAACCGGGGACCTATGACTATTATCCACAAGTTCACTAACCACCCCGCTAACCCCACTAAAACATTTTTATATATTCATGAAATTAAACTAATTTCACACTATAAAGCTATTTAGTTTATTAATAAAATCAGAGAAAATGATATAATTAAAGAAAAAATTATATGATATATTTTATTATAAAATAAATATTTTTTTAATATAACCACTATTATTAATCTTTTTTAAAAAAAATTAGCTATCTAATAAAGTTTATTATATATATAATCAATTGCCATCTTGATCTTACATTGTGATAATACTTCTCTCTATATTATTGTTTAAAAATTATTCGGTTAAGGATTTATAAATAAATTTCTAACGAATCATTATTTTCGGACACACGCCAAGCACGCAAATGACGCAAGGCATGAACCGGGTATATATCCATTAATTTTGTATGGATACGTACTTGTCTCCAAAATATATTTTATTTTATTAATTATTTTCTATATTTTATTATTATTATTATTATTATTATTATTATTATTATTATTATTATTATTATTATTATTATTATTATCGGTTAATGTTATCATTTTAGTGGCATTTATTTCTTCTAAACCGGAGCGAGATGAATTCATATAGTTGGGTGCTATTGGATTCCCACAAATTTTGAAATAAATAAAATAAAAGCCTTCTATTCTCTAGCTATGTCTCAAAATTAAAAAATTAGTTTTTAAGTATGCTTTTAAACAATGATATCAACATATAAAATATCTATTATTTTATTTTAAAAAAATTATAATTTTATACATGAAATGTATCAGCATGCGTGAAGTCAGGACTGATAATACACACACATATATATATCTACGTTATTCGATTGTCAGCATACTTATGAAATTATGCTTTTGCTGCTATAACACACAACAAAGCCGATGTAACACACTTCATTGGAAACTTCTACGCTATCTAAGCTTGGAAGCTAGCATATCATGAGACAATATATATACCTAGTGCTACCAGAGGATGGAATAAATATCCCTATACAAATTAAGCAGATTAGATATTTACCACCTCTGATAAGAAAAAGAAGTGGAAGACGAGCTACAAAAAGAAAAATATGCATTGGAGAATTCAAAAGAAGGACCACACATAGTACATAGTGGCTGAAAAGAGGAATTTTTTTTCTAAATATTCACTAAAAAATAAATAATTACAAAAATATTCACACTTTTAAACTATTTACGAAAATATTCACTTTTGTCAGATCACCCAGAAAAACGCGGTTTCATACCGCGTTTTATTAATGAAATAGAAAATTATAAATTAGATAAAAAAAAGAATAAAATTAATGAAAGAAACGCGGTTTGAAACCGCGTTTCTCTCATTAATTTTATTCCGGAATAATAATATTTAGGCGTAACTTCATAAAACCACCCTTTATTTCACCTTTTGTTCACAAAACCACCCCTTATTTTATAAATTACACTTAACCACCCGTTAATCATGAAAACCTATCAAGTCACCACCCATATTCGATTTTATCCATTAACAGCCCTAAAATGAGTGGTAAATGACTATATTACCCTTAACCCTATATAAACCTAGGGGTGGGCACAAATCTCGTACCGTCCCGCATCCCGTCCCGGTCCCGGTGGGATTTAAAAAAAAAATCAATCCCGTCCCGCTAAAACTACGCGGGACGGAGAGTTCGCAACTTCGCATCCCGCAAATCCCGTCCCGCATATATATATAAAAAATAATATATATATATAAAATTAAAATTAAAAGACTAGATTAAAAACATCCATCTCATTCCATTTTATTGGCACCTCTCGACAAACATATAACAAATAATGTAAGAATTTTAATACTGTAATGGGATTTGGTAAGGTTTGACATCTTTATTGTTTGGTATTTTTAGAGTTAATTGGATTAATTTTTTTTTTTTACGAGGGACAAATCCCGTCTCGTCCCGTTAGGGACAAGACCCGGTGGGATTTGAAAAAAAAATATATCAATCCCGTCCCACAAAAGATACGTGGGACAGAACGCATGATTACCGCAATCCCGTCCCGTCCCGTCCCGTCCCATGTCCACCCCTATATAAACCTATTTCAAGAAACCTAAATCGGTTGGAAACATTGAAACAAAAAAATCTATGAAATCTAAATTAAATAACCCTAAATTGAAATCTAAATTAAACCTAAACTCAATAAATTGGTACGATTTACCTGGAAAATTTGAAAACCAAATTAAAATCTCATAAAACTAACATCTATTCATCATCATCATCGGCTAGTCGGTCTTGATTCCCAATTTCGTCATCGTTGAACAAAGATTGCGTAGTAGCATTGAACAGCGAGGACAAAGTATGTCATCCTCGAACCAAAATCGTAGAACACGAAAGACGGAAGGAAGAGGCTTCGTCTCTCCTGGTGCTCTTCAAATAAACCGACGGTGGGAAATTGATAGGTTTCTTGAAATAGGTTAATATAGGGTTAAGGGTAATATAGTCATTTACCAATCATTTTAGAGCTGCTAACAAAGAGAATTGAAGATGGGTGGTGACTTGAAAGGTTTTCATGAATAACGGGTGGTTAAGTGTAATTTAGAAAATAAGGGGTGGTTTTGTGAACAAAAGGTGAAATAAAGGGTGGTTTTATGAAGTTACGCCTAATATTTATATATTTAATATTATTATAATTTTTTTAAGTAGAGACGCGGTACTATACCGCGTCTCTTTACTGTATCTTTTTTTTGAGTTTTTACAGGTTGAACAATGGAAGAGGAAGAGAGGAGGCCGGTTGGAGCAAGGCGGCCGAGCGCAGAGCTGTCGGAGGCAGCGACGGTGACGTCGAAGGCGAGGGCGACCATTGAGACGGCAAGAAAGGAGGGGAGCGGCGCGCCCTCACCGATTTCAGCAACTTTGACTTCGATTCGAGCCCCCGCTCTCGACTCCGATTCCTTCTCAAGCAAAGGTGCGGATTCGGACAATTGGGGGAGAAAGAAGGAGGATGGAGACGTCTCCGACACTGTTTGCCCATTGGAGGAGGAAGGAGGAGGCGGGAGGCCCGGATTCGGACAATTGGAGAGGAAGAAGAGGGGTAACAGTTGGGGGAGAAAGGAGGAGAAGGGGGTGGTGGTTGTGGGTGCCAGAGGAGGAGGAGAGAGACGAGGGCGGCGGCATCAGAAGCAGACTGAGCGACGTCGGGGACCAGGGCCGCAGCGCAGACCACGAAGGAGGAGGAGAGCAACGGCGGCGGCGCAACCTTCAGCGAACGGAAAGGGCTCACATCCTCCGTCAAAGGTCAATCTGCAGCCAAAAAAAAAAGTAAAATTAATGAAAGAAACGCGGTTTGAAACCGCGTTTCACCCATTAATTTTATTCTTTTTTTTTTCTAATTTCTAATTTTCTATTTCATTAATAAAAAGCGGTATGAAACCGCGTTTTTCTGTGTGATCTGACAAAAGTGAATATTTTCGTAAATAGTTTAAAAGTGTGAATATTTTTGTAATTATTTATTTTTTAGTGAATATTTAGAAAAAAAATTCTGAAAAGAGAGCAGAAACAAGAGGGAATTGAGCTGAAAAAGGATGACAAAGCATCACAGGTAGCTAACAAAGCATGACAGAGAGCTGACAAAAGGATAACAGATAGCTGACAAGAGAATGACAAATAGCAGATAAGAAAACATTTACTCGAGCATACTATATATTTTATATTTACTTTATTTTTATTACACAACTCTTATATAATTACTTTATAATCACCAATTTGTTATTATTAGTTTGTTAGCATATTAAATATTTACATATTACTGGCCAATTCGCAAAAGAAATTTCTCAGCTGCGTCAAACAATTTGTGAAGTATTCATTAAACTAAATGTCGACCAGTTATACAAAAACACGTTGTCAACTTCTTATATGATAAGTTACAAACACTTGCAGGTTCACAAAAGAGTTGTCAGCTTCCGTTGTGTCAAGTATCCAATTATCTAAATGTCAGCTATAGAATCTTACATTTTCTACGATAAGTTACAAATAGTGACACCAAATAATCGAGAGATAAAACAAATAGAAGTACGCTAACCATCACAAATGATTGCCTTAATTCAATAATTATTGATAAATGATGAACATAAGAAATATGAGAAATCGATAAACATCGAAATGACTAGTTGTTCAGTGAACAATTACCATATTATATCTGATCGGTGGACATATAATTTGGAAAAGTTGGCCTAATTTCCTCAATATTTAATGAAGCTAATGTTATTTACACCCAAAATTTTACTATATACACCATACATTTCATTTTTTTTTATATAAAATAGACTATGTCCCTCTTGAGTCACAGACGTGTGACAAGAGACGCAGGGTACTTTATATAAAGTATACTGCACCTCTTGAATCACCCTTTGATGATTAGAGGTCAAACTCGAAACCTCTCCATTCAGTACCGTACTATAATAGATCTCCAATATGATGACGTCGTGAAGATAAGTTGTGGGCCATGAGGATGGCACTTGATATGTTAAATTCCTTTCACACCCACCTTATGTTTTGATACCTTCTTTGATTTGGAGGGATGTGAAATTCCCGTTTTGACGTCTTTTATATTGTTTGGAGGGCCAAAAGAAGCATATTATGTGACTTTTGATTTCGCCCAAGTTTATTATATACACGACTTCTTCTATAGCGTGCACACTTACTATATAGTGTTTGCCATTTCTTTGTCCATCAATTTCAATAGCTCGCTTAATCATAACATCTATGTCTATATATTTTCCCCTCTCTATATGTGATTAAACTAGTTTTCTTTGTTTGAATATACTTCAGTGTATTTTGCATTTGACGATTTTATTGTGATTTTTTTATGAGTATGGCATCATTTTTTTTATTTGTTTTAATTTATGTTGTCTTTAATTTTGTATCATGACGATTAATTAGTTTGTCAATCCAAACCCGTCAACCTCTCGAGTTATCATACAATATATTGTCTAACAGGGGCGGAGCCAGGGGCATGGGTGGTCACGTGCCCTTTCTCATTTGACAAATTACCTAAAAGTGTTCTCCTCATCAATAACTTCATTTTGATATATAATATGCCCTAATCCGATATCTAAGTAAAAAGTTATGAATATTTAAAAATTGAAGGTACATTAATCACTTTAATTTTATTTTAATAGACTATAATGCTTTTATATTTTACTTAAATTAACATTCAAATACTATAATTCATCTAATCATCTCGAGAGCTTTGAAACGATAGGTTATACTAATCATTTCAACAATTAGATAAGAAATTATGCAAGTTAATTTTTTTTTTATATTTTGTTATACATTATTATATGTTAAGAGTCAACAAGTTACATATTAACTAGGGTTGTTATTCGAGTCAAATGAGTCTAGTAAGCTCATTTAGAAACGAGTTGAGCTCAAGTCGAACTTATATTTGTACTTGAGCTTATACTCGACTTCTTTAGTAAATAAACAAGATCAAGCTAAGTTTTTTTTCCAAGTATTATGCAGCCTTACTTACAAATTACATCATAACTTAAAGGAAATTTTGTAAATTTCACAAAATTCGCGTTTTTTGAGCTTAAATCGAGGCGGGCCAAACTGAGCTTTGAATCGAGCTTAAAAATGTGCTCATACTCAGCTCATTTAGTAAATGATGCCCGAGCCGAGCTTTTATTGAGCGAAACCCAAGCCAAGTTCACGCTACTTTGATTCTTAATCTATCGATTAGGTTTTCACAAAAAAACATCATTTACTAAAAAACATCATTTACTGAGTAAATGATGCTCGAGCCGAGCTTTTATCGAGTCGAGTTTTGATTCTTCTATCGATTAGGTTTTCACAAAAAACATCATTTACTCAAACCCGAGCCAAGTTCACATTAAATGATGCTCGAGTCGAGCTTTTATCAAGCTTAAGAATGTTGATATTGAGCTTTTATTGAGTAAATGATGCTCGAGCCGAGCTTTTATTGAGCAAAATGTGCTCGTACTCAGCTCATGCATGATATCGAGTACCCCACTCTAGCAGCATCCAGTGCACAAATCCCCCCCCCCCCCCCAAAATGAATTTCAGCAGCTCCCATTCACAGGGTCAGCATCCCCTGAAGCACCGTTAGCATCAAGTAGAGACTCCCCCTCATGAAAGTCGGCATCCACTACACCCCCTCATCAACAATATCTGTTTCCTCCTTGACATTAATTTCAGCCTCTTTCGCCCCATCATTTTTAACTCCTCTTTCATAGCAGGTATCGTCAGCAACTACACTAATTTTTTTTTTCTTAAGATCAATAATCTCTTCCTCTAAAATTACAGTCGTACTTGTAAGCACCTCAAACATGTTCTACCACCTTAAACACAACTCTTTTGCCCATTTAGGCATCTCTTCTTTGTCAACTCTGAAATTGTCTTGACCCCCCCCCCCCAATGTCAGCTCCCTTCTCCCCTTTGTCAGCTACATTCTCCATGTTGTCAGCCCCCTCATTTTTTTTTCTCAGCCATTTTATAACCATCCCTAATCTCCTTAATAACAACATATGTCCTTTTAGAGAGCCCCCTCCTTAAAATGGCATCTGAGAGTGGCTTACTCTTCTGGCTCTTTTTGTCCTCATTAGAAACACTCATATCAGAAGCCTTTTGCTTCAAACATGAGAGCACCAAAGAGCATGCAGAAGGAACTTCAAAATCAACAGAATCAGGGGGAGGCGAAGTGGCAGCACGTGCAGAATCCACACCAGCAAACACTCCTCCCCCCAGCCCCCAACATGTAAAAGTACTTCCTAACATGCTTCACATTATAATGAGAGCCTTCCCTGAAGTTGGTAAAAACAGGCTTTGCCTAACACATTCAACGACTTCATCAGCAACTTATTCTACAAAATCCATTCCAGCCTTCCTTGAAAATTCTCCATACTTTGGATGAACAGGGGCATGTTCACAAAATACAAAAAAACTTGCTACAAAATGAAGAAAATATAATTCTGCCAAATGATCATTATACAAACTAATGCTAACAAACAATGAAAGTTGCAAATACCAAGCTCACTACTTCCCTATTGAATAGTGAGACTGCTTGTTCGTGACTACATTTGTCATTACATACCCAGTGTAAAAAGTTTGGGTCATTGTGAATATATTTAAAAGTACACCCCAGTATTTTAGAAATAGAAGGAAAAGCTTCCAAAATCCAAATCTATTTAATATACATACAACACTAGCTGACAAATAAAATTAGTTACTAAAATCCCAAAAGGAAGTAAAAAAAATCACCTGGAATGCTAGAGGATATCCAAACAGCTCATACATCCCCCTAGCTTTGACACTTTTCTTAATAGAACAAACTCTTCTCAGACATTTAAACAAGACACGATAACTTTCGCAACCCCAATGAAATCGTTTGAATTTTTCAGCATCACATGTAAGTTCTATATGATCCAATCTCACAACCTCATACTGTTTAAATAACACATTTTCAATAATCAAAAGCTTAGCCATGACTAACTTTTTTGGAGATTCTTTAGGTTCAGCTTGAAAAATCTTAAGTATATCTGCATAAGAGACCCCGACCTTGCCAAAAAAAAAAAACTCTTTAAATGTCACAACCTTGAGAGGAGAAGGATCATATTCAATAACCGGAAGACCAGTTATGACATGAAACTCAAGTAAAGAAAAACGAGAACCCAACCCATCAACCTTAAACTACATTTCAAACTCTTTATTTGTTACAATTTCATGCAATAACATTTGATGCACTAATTGAAAATTAAAACACAATTTTGACCTTTAAGAAAGACTAACCATTAACTACTATTCTTAAGGTGTTGAATATCAGAATCAGCAAACCCTCGCTTAATGAGTTTGCATACTTCAGATAGGAGTAAAAATTACTCCATGAACAAAACCTCTCTTCAGCAGATAAACAATAGTTAATTCCCTACAAACCATAAACATGACACATGGACACACAAATAAACACCCAAAACAAAACAAAAAAACAGCGAACAAACAAAAAACGGGAAAAATTAAAGCAAAATACTCACATTGAACTGCATTTTATAGGATTCTAAATCAGATAAAGGCGATCATATAGATGAAGAAGATGATACAAATGACTACACATAGGTTAATGTACATTTTCATGAAAAACGAAGAAACACCAACAAGCTTGTTCATTAAAAACAAAGAAACCTTATCAACGAAACCACACCGCTAACCTTGGAAACAATGATTAGTCGTATTAGGAGAGCGATAATCAGTCTGAACTAGAAAAGAAATTGGGCCTCCAGGCCCAATCTATCTATATCTATACTATATATATATAAAGTTGGGTGAAGCTTAATTAATTGCAAATATTAAATGCTTAAAAATCTATCTAATATATATTTAAAATTATCATTAAATATCACAAAGTTGTTGTAGCTTAATGGTTTGTGGTGTAGTTTCTATCTTTTAGATCAAGGGTTCAAATCCCCCTAACTACACCATTTTTAAAAAAATTAATGTCTTTTATTTACTCCTTTTGTCCCATTTTCTTCTAACAATTTCTTATATAAGTGCAATAGATAAAAATAATAGAGAACATAAAAGCATGTATTTCTTATGTTTAATGTTATTTAATGGTTTCTTATATAAGTGCAATTAAATAAAAAAAGATTAGATGTAGTTTATTGCTTTTATGTATTAGCTCTAACCCTTTATGTCAAGTGATCAAATCTCCTTAACGAAATCATTTTAACTTTTGTTATTTTTCATACATTTCATCTACTCCCTTCATCACATTTTATTTATTGTTACATTAAAAAATTAATGGTGGTGCAATTAAAGAAAAATATTTTTGAAAAACACAAAACATATTTTTTATGTTTAATATTATTTTACGGTTTCTTATATAAGTGAAATTAAAAAAAAATAGATATAAGTTCAGTTAAATAAAAAGACTAGAGAGCACAAAAGCATGTATATTATTTATGTTTAATATTATTGGATGAATACAAATACTCAGTACCTAACTTTGTATTCGTCTAAAACATTCATCTAATGGGACATAAATTTTACTCTTCTTATATTTCTTTTCTCCTTTTTGTAGGCAAATTTTTTTTCAATTGATTTAAGCTTTAATATAAGGAATATGCTAATAGAATCTATACTTATATGTTACCTTTCTTTTTCATTATTTACAAAAAAATATTATTTACATATTTTTTATGTTTAATATTTTTAGTGGTTTCTTATATAAGTGAAATAAAAAAAATAGATATAAGTGCAATTAAATAAAAAGATTAGAGAGCATAAAAAATGTATTATTTTTGTTTATAATTATTGGATGATTTTAAATATTGAGTACCTAACTTTGTAGTCATCTAAAAACATTCATCTAATGGGACATAAATTTTACCTTTTTTATATTTCTTTTCTCCTTTTCATAGGTATGTTTTGTTTCAATTGATCAAAGCTTTAATATAAGGAACATGCTAATAGAATCTATAATTATATGTTACTTTTCCTTTTTCATAATTTAAAAAAAATACATGTCATTGTGATTAGATTAATGTTGTCAGAAGTTATATATATATATATATATATATATATATATATATATATATATATATATATATATATATATATATATATATTTATATATTTATATATATAGGGTAATTTGCTAAAATAACCCATTTGGGTGAAACCCTTGCACACATAACCCCATCCGAAAAAAATTTGCACACTTCCGGATATCCGGATTTTGGGTGAAATCGGTAGCCGGTCATGAGGGGAGCTAGGAAAGAGGGAAAAAAAGGGAAATACGGGAAAGAGGAAACAGAGGGGGAAGAAGACGATGATGGATTCACTAGCCCAGACCACCGAGCACCGTCGGCACTTCACCATCTGTCTCTGGCCCTCTATGGTATCGGTAGGGAATCCAATCCGATCTCAGGAGATCGACGACCAACTCGGTGTCAATAGTCTGTCGATAGCCCTCACATCGAACTCTCCAGATCTGCTCAAATCCGACAGGCTGAAGTCGACGGATGATGAAGAAGGCCTTCATACGCTTGAGGAATCGCCCAATCCAGTAGGTGATGATTCAACCGAGCCTGCGCTTGCAAAAGAAATCATCAATTCGACCGCTCACCAAGTGTTCGGCAAAATGGCTACATCAATGGGGAGCAGGGAGATCGAGGTTAGTATGGAAACTGGTGAGATCGTTCAACCAGGAAGCATCTCGACAGGTAACTCTTGTAATTATCGGGACCAAATTCTTTCACGTATTCGCGAATTAGGGAATGTTTATGTTAAGACAAATGATGGTGATGAGATGTTGTGTTTCAATCCGGGAGGACTATTTTTGATGACTGGTAGCTATGGTTTGTTGGAGGTGTTGCCTAAGTCTAGAGGCCAAGTTCCTATTGTTGCAAAGGAATCCATTAGTGAGGTCGCTCACAAAGTGTTCGACAAAATGTCTGCACAAATTGAGAGTGAAGAAATCAAAATTAAGAGTGATCTGTCTAAAGAAATTGATGGGAGCATCCAACTAATAGGGATAGTTGCAGGTAACTCTCTTATCGATCTAGTTACACCTATTCTGATAATTTTTGGGGATTTTGCTGGATTTGGATAGCAGTTGGGGATTTGTGTGGTTGTTTGATTGAGAAATTGGTATTTGGTAGTGTATCTTTTGTGGGTTTTTGCTGGATTTGGATAGCAGTTGAAGATTTTGTTAATTTGTGGTTTTCTTTGAATGAGAAGTATTGATGAGGATACTTTGTTATCATTTCAAGCTTTTTTTTTTCCTGTCTGTGAGAATTTGGTGTGTGGTTTTTAGGTGATTCAATTCATTTGATGGGTGTCAATTTAATGGTGTGAATGGATATGGTTGGAACTTGCACAGTAGCATAGAAATTTATGATTTAACTGGACATGGGGACTTGGAGATGTAAGCTTGTGGGTTCTTTTCCAAGTTACATCCAGGATTTGTTGACTTTGCATTTCTTTCTCCCTTTGCATAAATCCTTTTGCTCTCCAAGATCTTCTCTTCCTAGCTTGTTCCTTGCTTTTAGGAATGTGTTTGATTTCAACAGTTCATGTATATATGATCTTATTTTAAGGTTATTTTTCTCTTTGTTTGATATGCTTTAGTGCTTATGTGACCGCTTGAACACAAAAGCTGATCTGAATTCTGTGCAAGTTCAACTGTTAAGGAATTTTGTTCACCTTTTCCCTCTGAGCAGCTTGGAAGATGATGATCAATGGATGATGTTTTTGCTAGGATTTTGAACTTGACTTCTTATGTAAGCAGTCAGTTAGTTCACTTAATTGGTGAGTTCATACATGGTAATCTCTATATATCTCCATTTGTTATTGTTAGGTGTAGAATTTGGTTGGTTGAGGTCTTAAGTAAATTGATATGTGAATTGGTTTTCCTTGTAGAGGAAATTCTGTATGGATTTGTTATTGGATGCCCTGGACCTATTGGGTTTAACCCTTATAGAGATCCATCATCACCTGTGATCCCCCCAAATTGGAAGACCTCTTCAGAGTGTTCTTTGTCACCATCGAAGCTCACTGAAGCTGTCGAATCTCCGAGAACTCATCAAGTGGGATCCTCAGGTGTTAAATGCTCCCCAGGCCTAGCCTTTAAGCTAAATTATGGTTGCACACATATCAGTTTCCCAGGGTAAGTTGTTACTCTTCTTCTCTAGTTTGGGTTTAATTTGTACGATTTTGAGCTACCAACTTCATATAAATATGTATCAGTAAGTTGGTATTGTATTTTGCCTGAAACCGGAAGTTTTTGTGCTTGTCAAGATCTAGGGTTAGTTAACGAGATAAGTTCTACACTAGACATTTACCTAACAATGTCCATGAAGCTAAATCCAAAAGCACTTTTAAGCCAGAAAGTGAAATTGATGTAATGTAGAAACAAATTTCAGTTTGCTAAGTTTGAAAGGATAGTGACAACCTGGATAATATTCTTCGTTGGGTACAAGACTTGATGAAATGGGTTTAGACGGCATGTGTTTGGTAGTTCTGTGAAAGAAGAGGTCAAGTATTAGTAAATAGAAATATATAGCATCACAATGTTAGCCTATTAGCTCAAATGGAAGAGCGATGTGCTCATGCACAAAGATGCGGGTTCAAATCCCGCATAGGCTAATCTAAAATTATGTATAAAATTTTTCTTTATAAGCTAATTTTTAGGTGTCAAGTAAAAAGGAATATAATATGTCTGAAATTCATGTGTCAAGTAAAATACATTATGTGTCATGTAAATCCGGTATGGGTGACATGTAAATTCAGTATGGGTTATCGGTTAGATTTCTTAACCCATAAAAGACATCGGAAAGAGATCGTACTGTCTGAAATTTTGTTTTATGTTATTAGTATAAGATGAATGCCTAAAACAAGAACACTACCGTGTCTTACGACACTTTTTTTTCTGAAAGAAAATAACATGACACGTAATGCTATTAACATGTCATGTTATATTCTTTAACATGACAGGTAATGTGAATCGATCCTCTTCTCCTTACTGATAGAAAATAACATGACAAGTAATGATATTAACATGACAGGTTATACCCTTTAACATGACAGGTTAAATACAAAACCAAATTCTTTTATGGACCCTATCTAGGAACGATCCTATAGGCCTTCGTCTCATCTAACCAAATTGATTCCGTTGTTATTTAAAGAAGTATGAGTCTTTCTATCATCCTTCCTTGGTTACTTCTATTGTTGAAATTTAAACAATTCTGAAAGCTTCTTCTATTTCCATGGCACTATCAATTGTTATCTATCTGAACATCTTAGTATTCATTCCTTGAACATGGTATAGGAGTATGCTATGCTTCAACTCGTGACATATGTATTTCATATTTAGCCATGGCCATTTTTCACTATTGTTTCTTCTGTATGACAGAATCGACAAAGCTACTCTAAAATGATTGCAAAGATTAAAGCATCTCAATCGAAGGAGTCAGATAAGCGGACGGTTACTAAGGGAAGTGGGAACAAAGGACCTGTACTAGGCAATTTGATTTTGACAGTAAAGGAACATTCATAAAGAAAGACAATCTTTTTTCGATTTCCATTTCCGTCAATTGATTTCATAATCAACCGGTAGCAACTAGCGCGAAGAAATTAAAATTGTTCACATATTTGGTGCTTGTCCAGTAGGTTGTCCAGTAGGGTATTACAAGTGGGTGACCAACCTGACAACCTCATTGTTTGTACATGACACCAGTTAATATTAACATGACGTTGTGTTGTAAAGGGTGGCCATGTCAATAGTAAATATTAACTGTCCACCCTGTGATTTTCTACAGGACAGCATTCGGTTGTCTACTGGACACGTTTTAGGTTTTTCCTCTCTTCCGGGCTATCGTAATGAAAACTCAAAATCTTCTTTCTCCCTTCTAACTTGATCAAAATCTCCGAGTTCTTATTGGAAAAAGCTAAGATGTTCTTAAAAAGACAGGTTCTGGGAATGGGAGATGTAGTAAACACGAGGGTCATGAGTGTATCCATGCTTCCTTTTCCCTTTTTTTTATTTAATTTGAAGAAAAAATCATCCGGGGTTGCGATCACATTACAGTTGTCATGTACAATCGATTAGGCGTCATGTATATTCTAGTGGGTGACAAGTAAAACAATTCACATGTCATGTAAAACAATTCACGTGTCAAGTAAAACAATTCACGTGTCATGTAAAATAATTCACGTGTCAAGTAAAACAATTCACGCTATATTCATTTAACTTGCACGACCCTAGATGCAATGTGATCCCAAGGGGAAGGAGTAACAGCTTGTTAGCCAGTAAAGCTTCCTTCACAAAAAATTCTAAAACATAATAGTCACATAAGCCAGTAAAGCATTTGGTGCCCACCACCAACACTCTAATCCATTGAGTTGATTTAGCTTCATCATATCCTTCAAATTCACCTCTTGGCACAGCTGGAGGCACTGGAGACGCGACAGTGCTTCAGCTAACCGACTCAGTTGCACATGACAATACTTACAGCCAGATAATTCAAGGCTTCTAAGATTGAGCAGTTTCTCCATCCCTTCTAAGATTAAGCAGTTTCTAACATGACAGGTTATACCCTTTAACATGACAGGTTAAAACCTTTAACATGACAAGTTAAAACTTTAACATAACAGGTAATGCGAATCGATCCTCTTCTCCTTAATGAAATAAAATAACATGACATCTGATGCTATTAACATGACAGGTTATACCCTTTAACATGACATGTGATGTGAATCAATCAGATCGAGAAACGAAGCACTGAAATTAGTGTAGCCATGGAAGAAGCAGAGAAAGAGAGAGCAAGACGAAGTGATCAATAAAATATTTATATGAAATTGAAAAGTAAATTATCTCATCAGGTTGCTATGCCATGAAATCCACGCTTTTATCACCATGGTCTATCAATAACTTTTCACAAATTTGAACTATTCATCATTTGTCATTGAGTTTCAAGCAAGTGTACACCATCATCATAAAGACACAAACATGAAACCCATCAACCAAAAACACAAGAAAGAAACTTCTAAGAATTTTACTCATCAAGCATATCTGAATGATCAGCTCTGGCATTTAAATCTCCCCAGGCATTGAAACTGAAACCTTTGTTGCAGTCCAAGATCCACTTTATTTACCAACACGCACAATTAAGGTGACAAGCTTGATTAACATGACACTTAAAATATGTTACATGACGGACAAAACAAATTACATGACACTTATCCTTGTGACAAGTTTCCTTGTGAATAACAAAAGAAGATACACTTATCCTTGCTGCTTACTAACCAGCTCCTCCTGTGCTCACATAACCCTGTCCGAAAACACGCTCGTAGCGTAGAATACCACTGCATTTGTACTGGACATTATCCAGAAATTTTGGAATCCTTTGTCATCTTCAGACTGAACCTTCTGCCAGATCCAGCAAATCGGCAATCATATCAAAGGTCATCAGATGCTAAATACATAATCAAACAAGCAAAAGTAAGCACCTTTGTATAGAATCTAGGTTCACGGTAATGGGTGGGATTGTTCTTTCTCTTGTGATCTCCAGATTGATGGAAGCATGACTCTCTGAAAAAGATATGTCCTCCAACCTTCAACCATTTAATAACTTTCTCAACCACATAATCTACCTGCCACTCAGAAGAAATATCATGATTAATTTTCGGGTAACGCTCAAACTTACGCCAATTATAACCTTAAAAATTCATAAGAGAATTCGCAACAATATGTTAAACTAATTCTCGATCAAAGTCAGATAAGTAGGACTTTAACACATTCTCCTTTACACACCTCATTAAATAGACAATATAGTGTTTATGTTACCACTGTTATACTCGACCAAATAAGGATCAAGTATGAATACATGCTGAGTTACAAACTTAGATCAGTTTGAAATATAACAAGAGGCTTACCTCTGTGTCAGAGAGATACATCAGCAACCAGTTGGAGAATATCAAATCCACTGAATCTGGTGTTATGTTCAGCTCGGGAGATGTTACATCAGCACATATGAACTTCACATTCTCATAATGACCATTTATGCTTTCATTCTGCAAGAAAATAGACAGGACTGGGCTAATCAGTAATCCGATTACTATACAGAACATTGCCCTTATGAGTGGGAGCAAAAGGGTTTATATACCTTCCTTATCACACTCTCAATGAAATCCAAGGCCAGAACCTAGCCAGCCTTCTTCGCTAACTCACCGGTAAAGCGACCAATACCTGCTCCAAGCTCAAGAACAGATTTCCCCTCATATGGTGGGAGAAGAGATAGCACCTAAAGAAATAAGAAAATGCATCAGCTCTTTGTACTTCAATAAGCTATGAATATCATTACATGAAGAACTGACACAGTTTGCAAGACATTCGAAAATCTGAACAACTTGTTTGTACCAAACTAAATGATAAATATCCTTTGCTACATGACAATTTTATTGTTTAACCTGAATCTACAGATTTAAAAGAGACGCACCTCTAAAATACTGTACAATCTATACACAATGGAGAACAGAGCAATTAAACACCATATTACAAAACTCCAGGTTTTCTCTCTTGCATTTGAATATAGAAGGTTCTCGTGAAAGGGAAATTGATCATAGATTTTGAGAATGAAGATCGATATGAACAACAACAAACAACTCAACTTCGACATAGACTTGGCATAACAATTGGGAAGCTTCAATACGATTCAATTTTTTCTCCAGTCCTTCCATTTTCCATTAGCACATGCTTATGAGTTCTAGGTGCTATAACTCTCGAGACTTAGACCTCAGTAGGTCCCAGCAATTCCATATTGTTGTATGCTTAAGAATGACTTTGCAAGAACATCATCGAGGAATTCATCCAAGAAATTTTCAATAAGATTTAATTTCCTTTAAAAGTTAATCATTTCCATATAAGCTTCATTCTTTCTGGGCTAGGTTTCTTAAGTTTGAAATTTGGGATAACCTCTCCAAAATTTGTCTAATTTCACAATCTCTTATCTAGTGTGTGATCCAACATGGTAGACACCAATTTATTACTTTTTCGATCAACTGAAAATATGCCGCCCTTACTGCTATACATCATACATTAATGCATTCCACAAATTTGACCACAGAACTAAAAGGGGGAAACACAAAGGGAGGCTTACCTAATCAGATTTTTCGAAGTGATTCGAGGAGCCTTTATAGCTGCATCAATCAAACTACTTCCAGTAATGTATATCCCCCTGCAAAATACAAAATCCAATTTTCTGATTCCAAGCTCAGAAAAAATTGACAACCATCAAGTTCCGAATTCCGAAATCCCTAAGGCAGTTGAATCCGAGGATGAAATCGTTGTAATGAAAGAGAAGATGAAGAGAAAGAGAAGTGGAGTACCAGGCGGCGCCGAGGACGGAAGATAGAGTTGAGAGACGGAAGATAGAGTTGAGAGGAAGAAGATCGACGAGGATACCTGGATTCGAGTTGCTTGTTCGCCTGTGGCCTCCAATTTCCAAGAGAGCACAACGGAGAGGAAAGAAGATGAGGCGACTGCCTCCGATCCCCTTCCTTATCCGTTCTTGTGGTGGACTACGCTTGAGCCCTCTTGCCTAGAGACGAAGACTTTTCTCCCCGCCTCCGATTCCGTTCTTACGCTCGAGACTGAGAGAGAGATTTGGGGCAAGAGAGAGGCGAAGGAAAGGAGAGGCCACCGGTTGCTCCAGGTAAAGTTTACCGCTTGGGGTGCAATTTTTGTAAGGGGGAGGGTTAACCCTTGCAAATTGAATCGGGTAGTGGGTTAGGCTGGCAAACCAAACCGGGGCAAGGGTCATTTCTTTTAAAAAAATCTATAATTATATGTTACTTTTCCTTTTTCATTATTTAAAAAAAATACATGTCATTGTGATTAGATTAATGTTGTCAAAAGTAATATATATATATATATATATATATATATATATATATATATATATATATATATATATATATATATATATATATATACATAATTTTATGCATATTAATTTAGTGGTCATCAATTCAATTAATTTAAATTTTCATATAAGCAACACGCTAATAGAATCTATAATTATATCTTACTTTTCTTTTTCATTATTTAATTTTTATTTTTAAAATAAATCCATGTCATTGTGACTATATTAATATTGTTACAATTAAGAAAAATATATAATTCTATGCACATTAACTTAGTGATCATCAATTGCCAAAATAAAATTTATATTTTTCAGAAGATTACAAAATATTTGAAATTTTCATAAATTGATTAATTCTTTTAAATAAAGTATAAAAATAAATTTGGGTAATATTAAACATTATAAATCATTGATTAGTTAACTTACCTATTAAAACTAATATTAGTATATCAAATATTATAAAATAGGTCTAATAAAATGAATCAGTATAAAAAACAATGTTCTGCGCGTAGCGCGGGATTGTCCATCTAGTTTTCTCTTATAAAAAAGGGTGAAACTCTGTACAATAATATAAACTTTTGTGTTAGCTAGTGGATCTAGACCTTATAATTGTAAAAAAAAAAATCGATGTAACTTGACACATGTTTATCGACCTTACTCACATTAACGACTCATTAGATAGATATTTCACACATTACCCCTTAAATGGGTCAACCTCTTAAATGGATCATACAGTACCCGATTCAGTTGTAGAGCGACTGAGTCGATCGAACTGAACTAAGATAAAAAAAAATAGACATTTCACAATCTAGTTTGCTCCATGATCTCAATTCATTCACGACATCAATGTTCGAACCGAGCATTGCTTACGAGATCTAGCGCGCATCTCATGGCATGTTTAGACCAAATTATCTATTATGGTTGTTTATATATACTTTATCCGTTAATTCAAATATGTTATTTTAAAAATTCGCAATTTTTAAGAAATCAAACAAAAATACACCTATATCCTTAGTTATTATTGTATCTTTTTACTTCATCAAAAAAATATAAGTAACATCTCCCTAATCATTATAAGGACAATTTGAAAATTGAACACCAAATACCTAAAATGACTTTTTTTTATTAATAAGTTTTTCTTCCTAAAATGACAGTTTTTCTTAACGGATGGAGTAGTAATTAACTAGAGTAATTCCTAAAACAATATACACATTAATATATTTATATGAGTTAGGATTTATTTGGAGGGGCATACGTGTTGATTCCTAAAGCTAATTAAATTATTTTATATTAATTAATAAGTTATTCTAAATGGGAGAAAAAAATGTCTATATAATAAGACCTAATTAATTAAATGTTCACCATCCAAGATTTATTAGTTAAATGTCTATCGGTCACCTCCTAATTGTTGTCCGCTTCTAAATATGACAATAAGCTGACAAACAAAACTATGACAGACAGTTGACAAAGAATGATAGAAATCTGACAAAGCATGACATACAACTGCCAAATGATTGAACATAAGCCGACATTAATTCGTAATTTTGAGGTGAAGACAATCCTAATTATGAAGGGCTTGTGCAAACACTTGTTCAAATTCAGAAACCAAACAGAAACTCAAACCCTTGAATGGAAAACTAATCCTATGTTTAACTTTATTGATCCAACAAGGAGCAGACTGTAAAGACCGAAAAATTTAATTATTATTTAATTAATTTCTGAGGGATAATCCGAGTAATTATCCTCCTTTTACGATTTTGAAAACCCGGAAAAATTTAAAATTTTTGGATGGCATATTTTATATGGAAAGAGGATTACGATTCCGATCTAATGGAATTCATATGATAATTTTCCGAGAAATATTGGTGAGGCAAAGACCTTGTCATCCATTTATTTCGGTAACTTTCATAACTTGTCGCGACTTTTCGAGACGTCTTTTAACCTCAAAATGCCACCTCCCCTATGACCCATTTCAGCCCCATTTTGATGATCTTCATGAGCCATCATTTTGTTGATTAAAGAATAAAACCCCCCATGGATTGACCCTTTGAATGACCAAGTCCTATTCCATTCACTATGCTACCTAATACACACCAACTCCTTGACCACCCTTGCCCACCCTTTTGGCTCCATAAAGAACCCCAATTGGCTGCCCTTCTCAGCCATCCACACGCCAAAAATCAGAGAGAAAGAAAGAAAAAGAAAGAGAAAGAAAAGAGGGAAGCCATTGTTGGCCTAGCAACACCTCAACTTCAAACCACCATAACTCCCTCCTCACTCAAGCTTTTTGGCTGATTCTTGAAGCCAAATATCCACAAAAGAGAGGCCTTTCCAACCATAGTGAGTTCAAAAAAATCCAGTCCCAACAAGCTACCCGTTGAGGCCCATTTTCGAGCCAGCTGTGCCGAGTCCTTTGTGTTCTTGAGGTTTTCAAGTGTGTTTGGGTGAGTCTTGGTTTCCTCCCCTTCAAATATGATTTTATACTTGTTGTACAACTAATTTTGAAGGTTTTTTTCTAAGAATTCCTTTTATGTTTTGGTTTGGATTTGTCAAAAATGCTAGGTGTTTGGCGCAAGATCCCGGGAAGCTTGGAGGGGTAATTTGGTCCTTCTCGAGAGAGACTTCGAGGGTAATCTCTCATCCACCTTTCCCTCTATAGGTTAAAAGCCTTATGTGTAAATTAGGGCTTAGGAAGTGGAGCCTCTATGTGTTTTTTGGTTGCGTTTTGTAGCAAACGTCACAACAAACAAAATGGATATATGTGCCTCTGTAATTTGGACTTTATTTCCAATCCAACGGCCTGATTCGGCTGAAATCTTAATATGATGTTCATGAGAATGTTATCTAACTGTTGGATCAAGAGTTATTATAATTTTAGTGACCAGTGTTTATAATGACTCGGTTAGAAAACTTGGTTAAGGGAATGCTAAGAATATGGTTAAATATGTGATGGCATAACCGAAACTTAGAGCATATAAATTACAGAAATGAAGTATACCCACAACTTGGATTATGATCCGATAAGAAGAAAATCGATTATGTGATAATACGATATAGATTATAACTGGTTAAGTCCGGATCACTTAACCAAAGTGTGTAATCTATAGAATCGTGAACCTCATGTGGATGTATGTTGATTATTAGGTTGGGTACCATGCATTAGAATACCACCTAATGAAAGCTTAATGAAATTAATAGGCTCTTGTTGATTGGATCCTTGGTTGTGCACTTTATTGCTTCCTTATTCTCCGGACTCCAGGTAAGTCCCCTGGACTTACTCATGATGGATTGATGTGATACTCTTTGCCTTATCAAGAGTCTTCATGCATCACGCGACCTAGTAACATGTTTAGGAATATAAACCGGTAATATGACGTAGGATGAACTTAGTAAATCCAACAATTCATATGTATGCTATGTGTCTATGGTAGGACGGCCGTCAAAATCTGAATAAATGACTTATACTCGATGGAACACGAATGAAATGATGAAAGGCTTATGATGAGAAAGAATGAGTATGTTTAAGAAGGACGAGTATGTTTGAGAAGGATGAGTACGTTTGCGAAGATATTATGATATGATGATGATGATGATTATGATGATTATGATGATGATACGGGCCCTTGTGTGTTTATTTCGCATTTATATATATCTATACACTTGCTTATGTGTTACATTTTAACATTCATGTAGTTTAAGTATGTCTCTTTATATGGCATTGAGTGTGCATATTTCCGATGATTGACCCCGATTTATTTCTTGTTTTTAGATTCAGGTACCCCTTACCCGATATGACTTACTTATGTGGATGGTTGTCGGGACAGACCTTTTGAACGATTAGAGTGAGGGAGGCGCTTGACATTCGTACTCTTTTTCTCATACGTTTTATCGTTTTGACCCGGCGCGGTCGTGGCGTTTTGTTGAATTTATGATTTCCGCTTTTATTTCTGTTCGAAACGTTTTCGCGATAGTCTAGGATAGGTAAAGCCTCCAACGGGCTTACGATCTTTTCGGGGTTCGCAATCCCCATCTTTTGACAACTAAATCTTCCGCTTAAATGAACCTAATAATAACTCGTACTCGGTCGTAAGATCCAAAGCTCACGGGAGAAGATCAAACTTCTCCTATAACGTTCCCCGATAACCTAGTATTCTGAACCTTATTTACCTTCTAAGTAGGTTTATGGAGGTTAATTCGGGTACTTAAATTTCAGGTCGTTACACAGACAACTAGTATTCTAATTCAGAAAAACTCTAAAAGGATCATCTTCTATTATACACCAACAAAAATTGAAGGGATTTGCACCAAAATATAATGTGTATAGAAACTTTAAATTCTAGAAATTGCAAATAATATAGAGACAATTGCAAAACTTATGAAACAAAAATGAAAAACGAAAAGATCGATCGAATTTGGCACACCAACCCCCTAAAAACCCCCCAAAATCAGCATAGCTAACAAAGCATGACAACCAGCTAACTAGGCATGATAGACAGCTGATAAAGCATGACAGACAGCTGGCAAAGCTAATCCCATGTTTAAATATAGCAAACAGAAACGCCAACCTAAAAACCCCACAAAATCAGCACACCAAACCCCTAAAAAACCGCAAAATCAACACACCCAAACCCTACCCCCCCCCCCCCCAAAAAAAAAAGTTTGTTGCAAATTTACATCGTTCTTGATCTTCGTCTGTTGCAAATTCGGGGGTGGCGGCGGCGGTTAAAGATGAGGAGGGGCCGACGCTTGGGGCACCCAACCGACGGAGTGAAGGAAGAATGAGCGTAGGGTGTGGGGAGTAGTCGTACTTAGAAGCCAGAGGGTAGTAGCAAGGCGGCGGCGGTTGATGCGGTGATTGTGGGGGTACGTTGGTGGGAGGAGTTTTGCCCCGAATAACTCGATTAATTACACATACCTTACCTGAAGATAGTGAATGAGGGATTGACTAAAAATTGGGGTTGTCAGTAGACATAAGCACGGGTCAGACCCACCGAGTCAAAGGTCGGGATATCCCTGACCCTAATCCTGACCCTTCCAAGTCACGGGTTGAAGGGTTGTGGTGACGTGCCAGGTCAAGGGTCGACCCTTTGACCCGTCGGGTCATGACATGTCTTTTAATTTTTTCAAAAAAAGTTTTTTAAGTTTAAAAAAATAAAAAGAAAAAGGAAGAAGGACTTGGACCGGTTTTTTAGTTGTCTATGTATCCTCTCGGGGAAGAGGAATCAAAGCTCATGTAGTTCTTTACATTCGTGTTGATCCCCACTTACCTTATCCAATACTAGGACTTTTTGCCTTGCTCTGCATCTGAGCTCCCGATCATTGTGTCATCATATCGTTGATTTCCTCATCCGAGTATGACTCGATTAAGTGTTCATTCTTTTGAATCCTCATCTCCGCTCTCTTCTAATCGTGTACACAAACTTGACCTTTCAGGGTCTCGGACAAGAGTATTGATCTCTTCTCGCTTAATATTTGATCATGACTAAAACGTTACTCCACTGCTACAGTTGAGCAAGGAGCGACGAGTATTTGACGAGCGATTGCCTACAGATTGAGAAATTGGGATCTCTCAGTTAATGGCTCCACCATTCTATAATGTTCAATTCCTCTTCATCTAATTATCTTAATTTTTTGAAAAAAAAATAGGGTTTGACCCGCCGGGTCCGCGTGTCAAAATTAGCACAACCCTAACCCTTAACTCGCCTAGACCCTGACCCTTGTCGACCCTAACCCATCGGGTCCAGGTCAACCCTTGACCCTTGCTCATGTCTAGTTGTCACCACAAAGATTTGAAGGAGGCATCCTTTAGATCCAGGCCGTTTTCGGCGGTGGCTGGCAACTCCAACCTCTCATCGGTGCTCCCCCGTCCGTCCTCTACCAGATATGGGATAGGGGTTGTCAGGATAAAAATTTGAGGGAGACATCCTTCATATTCAGGTCGTTTTCGGCGGTGGTCAGTGACTCCAACCCCTTACCGGTGCTCCTTCGTCCGTCCTCGATCTACCAGATCTGACCTCGATCTAGTTGAGATTCCTCCTTAATCGACATAGATCTACATATTTGCTTACTCGCGAGCTTCGAAACCCACATGGCTTGATTCCACTTTTCGCCCAGATTCCGACCGTTTGGCGCTCCGTCGGAGCCTCCATCGAGTTGCCGCTCTTTCCAAATCCTAAAGCCACCAGATCGAGCATATATCATCGATTGAGCGGCCATGAAAATCGATTGAGGGAGGACGAGAGAGAAGAGGTGGCGTTGAATTCAGCGGCCATAGTTGTTGATCTATAAGAGGTCTAGGTTTACTTTAGACTGTTCGATGAACATTTTCTTAATTTAGACCGTTCGATGGATATTTGCTTATTTGAGTTAGGAAATTGGTCCCTCCACAAATTGATCAGGACTCAGGATTACCATATAAGTTGAGAGTGACCACATACATTTTTTTTTAAGAGATTTGATAGTACACATATTCATCAAAATTGCATTATCGGGTACCCAATTCGACACAACATGATAGGCTATATTCCCTTTCCTAGCTTTATTGTGAAGATGCAAATTATTGAGTGGGGGATTGTGTAGTTGTGTGGTTTAATTTGAGATCATAATTTGGCCAATTTGGTTTCCTCGATGGTGCGACTACTCGACTACGTGATTGCCACTCCTTCCTAATTCCTATTCTATTTCCCTTACCTTTTTCTTTTCATTTCTTTTTTTTTTTTCAAAATTAAAAAGTAAGCATTTATATATAGAGATAATAGGTCACATGTACACTGAGTGGCGGATCTAGGAATTTTCCTAGGGGGCGAAATTTTTTGTCACACATATGTGTATATGAAAAATAATTTTTTATAAATATATTAGAAAAAATCTTAAATTTGTGATTTAAATAGTCAATTTTTGTAGGAAAAACAAAGATTAAAAAAATCTAGGTTTTAAATATTTATATATAGGACAGAATGTTTTTATTTAAATATATTGGAGAAAAAATTTTAAATTTATGATTTAATTAGATATTTTTAGTAGAAGAAAACTAAGAGAAATAAAAATTATTTTAAAAAATGAGGCTAAAGGGGTTTGAACTCATGACTTTAAGGTAGCAAAAATATCTCCTTACCAACTAAGCTAAACTGTCTTTATAATTCTTTACTCTTTTTACACTCTTTTATCCATAAAATTAGTAAAAATTACCAAAAAAAAATAAAAAATAATTTTTTTAACGTTTTTCTTCCGGGCTAAGAGGGGCTTCAGCCACCCCAAGCCCCCTCACAGATCCGCCACTGGGGGTATACTACTCTTATGTTATATCATGTTAATAAATCTATGTTATTGAATTAATAAGATCAATGGATGAGATTAAAAATAACTTTCTAATTATTCAGTAGTAGTGAGTGATTATTCCATGATACTGAATGATTATTCGTTAAAATGAAATTTACATTTTCTGTACAGATATATATAATTATATGTGAAAACTAACGAAGAATAATGAAAAAAATAAACGAATGATTTATGCGCACAAAATAAGGTATGTGTGTGTGTATATATAAAGAAACTTATTTTAGGGTAACCTAGATTTTCCTAATATGAAAAAATTGAAAATGGATGTCAAGTCTTGCTAGCTTAACTGGTAAGGATGACATGTAATAACCAATAGGTCACGAGTTCGAATTCCCCTCCTCATATTATAATGGCGCCTACCTATGAACCAAAAAAATTGAAAATGGATCGACAAGAAGGCATGAGGATGTTATTCAATTCCGGCTGCCTTTGCCTAATTATTTACATCTCTTAGAAGCAAAAGTCCTAAGTCCCACAAGAACTCTACCTACCATAAAATCTATGAAAATAGACGTAATTTATACATGTAAGTTATTTGGTGCAGTTAATCAACATGCATTAACATTGTCCTAAATAACTCCTTTTAATAGAGATCTTTCATCCAAACATCCAAAGTGCATTGCATTTGTAGCAAAGCATTCCTACTGTTTTCCCACCGTAAAAAAAAAACATTGTTCTAAATGAAGCTTGGATATCGATTTCAATGGTATTGATTACCATTATTGATATCAATATCCATTAATTCATGTATTATAATCTCTCAAATTAACTATATATATTTGATATTTTAGAATTTTATATAAGTTTTATGAATTTTTTTCAACTATATAAATCAATACTCTATTCAAACTAAAATATATGTCATTTGATTTTTTTCAAAACGCATTTTAAAGAGTTAAAAACTATATAAAATATTACCTTCTTTATAATTTTGTTATAACTTCACACTTATTACTAATAAATTACAATAATAAAATATATATCAACTATATAATATAATACTTATTACCAACAAATATTAAATTGTAAAAAAATAATTTAAAAAAAGTTGATATTTTATATAGTTTTTAGCTCCTTAAAATACGTGTTAAAAAGTCAAACGATATTCTTTTTGGATCCGAGGGAGTATAAAAAAATAATTCAAAAAAGTCAAAATCACCCAATTATGCTAGTTGCTACAAATAGTTAATGCCTTTCAAGTATTGAAATGGAATAATGTGACCCTCATAATTAGTTCCATAACCCATTAAGAATTGAATGTGCAAACTTTTGACCATTTAAAGAAATAAAAGCCCTCCCTTTCCATATTCCATATTCAAGAGAGGGACAAAACGAAGAGGGTATTCCTATTCCAAAGGATTAGATAATGATATAGATCAAGTGTCGGGATATGAGTTGGACATTTCAATTATCATACCCCATTCATTTTTAATACAGATAAAATCTTTTTCAATTTAGAATCTTAGAAATTTGTATTTTTATTATGCGTGAGGTAAAAGACTCGTGCACAACCTTCTGTTAAAGATGTGAATGAGACCAAAGTGTCCCACATCGAAAAGTTGAACATATCAAGCCCTAGTATATGGGTCGGTGAGCTACTCCTTCTATTTGACACTTGGACCACGGGTCTAGCATCTCATTCTCTTTTTAGCTAGTCCAGTATTGAGAGTCGGGCCGTTTGACTTTTCCGCTCTGATACCATACTGAAGTCCGTTGGGACTCGGGATCGGGGGTCGTGTACATACATGCGCCCTTGCGCTAATAGCCTAGTATATAAGCCGAGCGGGGTTCTATCCTAAAACCAATTGGCGTGCGCCCTTGCGCTAATAGCCTAGTACATAAGCCGAGCGAAGTTTTAGAAGTTCTATTCTAAAACCAATTGGCGATAGAAGGAGTAGCTCACCGACTCATATACTAGAGTTTGATAAGTTCAACCTTCCAATGTAGGACACTTTGGTCTCATTCACATCTCTAACACCTCCAAACAATTATTTTTTGTTTCTAAAAATGAAAATCAAGACGTTAATCAGGATGAATATACAGCTACAGCAGAATCTAAAATTGTCGGAATGGAATGGAAGTGAATGGTGGGGTCCATATGAATATATGATACGGATGGAGAATGCGTTGAAATTGGAACAAGGATCGGAGCTCGTGGCAGCCACACGATCCAAGACAGCAACTTGCAAGTTGCAACCATTATCTTATTTTGTCATCCATCTAACTTCTGTCTCTCAGCCGGATCTTCTGGTCCCTTTGACTAGGGGTGGGCACAAATCCCAAAAATCCCGTCCCGTCCCGCATCTCGTTCCGATTCCGTTCCGATTCCGGTGGGATTTTGAAAAAAATATCACTCCCGTCCTGATCCCGTTCCACAAAAAATACGAGGGCCGGGACGCGGAACGGAAAGTTCACGTCCCGCAAATCCCATCCCGTCCCACATATATATAAAACTATATATATTTTATATAAAAGATACATAAGGTCGGTTTTAATAAGTTATATATATGATACTCAGTAGCATTCCCACCAAAAAAAACATAGTAGTATATACTCAGTAGCATATTTTCTTTGGTAAGGACTCATCAGTAGCATATATACCTACATACAGTGGGTATATTCACTTGGTAGTTGTAGTGTATAAAATACTCAGTAGCATATTTACATATTTAATAAATTTGATTTCTATCTTAGTAGTAGTAGTAGTGTATAAAATACGCAGTATAGCATATTTACGTATTTAATAAATTTGATTTCTATCTAAATTAAGATAAAAGCCTTTTTATTAGATTTTTTTTCACGAGGGACAAATCCCGTCCCGTCCCGATCTCATCCCGTCCTGCGAGGGATAAGACCCGGTGGGATTCAAAAAAAAATATTTCAATTCCGTCCCGATCCCGTCCCATAAAAAATACGCGGGACGGGACGCGGGATTACCCCAATCCCGTCCCGTCCCGTCCCATGCCCACCCCTACCTTTGACAATTTCTCCTTTTTTTTGAAGCAGATAAGGATTAGGAAACACGTCAACGATCCGGCCTCTTTCCTAACGCGTCCGAGCGGACGAGAACCCGAAGTTCTGGATAGTCAGTGAAGCTACCATCGGCAGGGACGTAGTAAGCCAGACGTGCAATCATGTCGGCCACCGTATTGGAATCCTTGAAAATATGACGAATAGCAACATGAGAAAAGGAATATAAATCGACAGTTACATCGGCCATCAGTAGCTCGATCTCCCAGGGGCTAGACCAGCCCTCTAACAGAGCCTTTATGACAACCAAGCAGTCCCCTTCGATCAAAAGGTTATTAAAACCCATTAATTTGGCCTTGGAGACCCCATTCAAAGGCCCATAGCCTCGGCGAAAACAGCGGAGCTATTATTACAATGCCCCGCTCCTAAGGACAATTTCTCCTTTATATTACTATAAAACTATTTTCGGTATAATTAAATATTAAAAAATTAAAATATTTTTAGATTCTATACCCTTATATTGATATGTTTATAAAATTTTATTATGAAAATTCATGTTTTAAAAAATAAATAAAAAAATTTAATATTATTCTATACCCGAAATAATTTTATGATACATTGGAAGAACGACCAAAGATGACCAGAGGATCCGAGCGGTTTGTTTGTTTTTTTTTTTGAACTGGTAAATATTTATAAGCGGGTGTAACCAAGTTACAAAAGCACGAGGACCAAACAAAGGGTCTCGTGGAAAAATACATACGGAGTATACCCCTTCAAAAAACTACCTCTAAATATCCACAAAAGAATTCCCTCTAAACTCCTATCCACATCAATCTCCTACGACGCAGCACACCTCTAACCCACGCCTTCGCTGCCTTTGACTTGGCCCTACACTTGATAGCAATCCGGTTGTGGCATGCCTTAATAATCTGTCGAGCACAAGCGTCCGGATTACACTGCTCACCCATGAATGCAACTCGATTGCGCATCCTCCATGTTAGATACACCAGCGCACAGAGCACAAGCAGCTTACTCTGAAACACTGCACCCTTCTGCACTCCCATCGGTTCTCCTTCGAACCATTGCATCCATTCACCGAGAGTATCGAATCTCACTCCCACTCCCAACCAATCAAACACCTTTGTTTGAATCTCTCTAACCACTCTACAACCGAACCATAGGTGGTCCTCCGATTCTTCCTCCTCCTCGCAGAGCTTACACCAAGCTGCGTCCGGACCCATCCAATGTTTGACAAGGCGCCCCGTTTGCAACCTCTTGCGCAATGCAAGCCAGGTGATAAACGACCACCGCTTACATTGCGCACGTTTCCAGAGGAAGCCTCCCCACGCGCACTATTCGCCATGATCACGAATAAGATCATAGACCTTCGAAGTGTCTAGCCTGCCAGCCGGGTGCATAAGGGACCTCCACTCAACATCCCCTCTTGGCTGGGTAAGCTCCCGAAGCTCATCACGAACCCCAAGCAGTTCTTTCCAAGCCCAGGAGTCATTGATCTTAGGACCAACATCCCATACGGAGTTCCCATGAAGCAAGTTACAGTTCACCCATCTTACCCAGATGCAATCCTTTTGGGACTCAATGTCCCTGAAGAGCTTTGCAAAAATACTCTTATTCCATTCAAGAATATCCTTCAAGTCCAATCCCCCTTCCTCAAATGGCCTCGTCACATCTGTCCAAGCCACAAGCGACTTGCTACCTTCACTTGAACCGTTCCAAAGGAACCTTCTTTGAATTGCACTCACCTTTTCAATCACACCTCTCGGCATCAATATAGATTGACTCCAGAAGTTTATCACACCACCAAAAACAGCTTTAAGCAGTTGCAGCCTGCCCGCATATGACAATTTCCTCGTAGACCAATTCTGCACATAACGACCACACTTATCAGTTAAATCACTGAACTCATGGATTGAGATTCTCTTCGAGTTTAGCGGCATTCCCAGGTAACGAACCAGCAGCTGTCCTCTACTGAACCCCAGGACACGAGTGATTTCTTCAGCAACCTCGCTCTCCTCACCAGCGAAATAAATCGTACTCTTTTCTACATTAGCTCGTAACCCTGAAGCTTCAAAGAACTTATCCAACACTACCTTTATGACTCGCACTGACTTCATATTAGCCTTACAGAAGATTAGCAGATCATCAGCGAAGGCTAGATGGACCAAGCGCATCCTTTTGCACTTCAGGTGGAATTGAAAATCAGGGGAAGTCGTTTCCATAACCAACATACGATTCAACATTTCCATACATAAGACGAGCAGGTAGGGCGAAAGAGGGTCGCCCTGCCGGAGACCTCTTCTCCCCTTGAAGTACCCCTCCGGAGCGCCATTGATGATAATCGAGAAGGCCATGGAAGTAACACATTCCATGACCAGCGCCATTATCATGTCAGGGAACTGCAGCTGCACTAGGGTGTGTCGGACGAACTCCCAGCTGATGAAGTCATATGCTTTCTGTAAATCAACCTTAATCGTACATCTCGGTGAGACTCTCTTAGTGCCATAACCTCTTACTATCTCTAGAGCAACGGCATTGTTATGGGCAAGTGACCTTCCGGGCACGAAGGCACCTTGACAGTCTGACACCGAGCGGTTTATTTGTTGTATGTTTTTTATTACTCCTTTTTTTATGAGGAAAATATTCCAGATCAGGAAAATCTGAAACTCGAGATGCCAATGAAAAAATTATATCTTTAAAAATAATTGATTATTGGTGAGTTAAGAGCTTGCTTTATAAAATAAACTAGTGTTAGACCCGCGCATTAGGCATGGGTATTTTATTTATTTTTCGCTTAATCGTTTTAATTTAAAAATATATAATTATATTATTATTTGTAAATCTGATAATACATTATATAATATTATTTATTCGTAAGAAAATTATATCGATATTATGTAAATTGATTATTCTTATTTTTGTAAAAAGTGAAAAATATATTTGTATGGAATTATTTGAAATAAAATTGATAATTTAAAGAGATGAAGTATTTTTACAAAAAATAATAATAATTTTATTGTCATGTAGATATCATGCATTTGCTATGATGTGAGACATCTTTTATTTATTAACAATTATTAAATAATGTGGATGTAATGGCACGAGAGATATCTTCCTGTATATTTTACCAAGATAATATTATTATGCTTAAAAAACATAGAATAACATTCATTATTTATATAAATAAAAGATACTTTGTAAGATAAAAGATAAGTGTATATAAAAGATAAAAGTAATTGTAAATAAATGAAGTTAACTAGTTCTTTTCCCGAACCTTGTTCGGGTTTTTTCATAATATTTTCGATCGAGTTTGACGTATTAAACAAAATATTTGACACGTCAATTTTCTACATGCTTCTTATCATGATGTTCTTCGAAATTTTATTTTCTTGAGATGATCAATATTTCAAATTTGACAAAGAATGGTAAATCACTAAATCAGCTGCTTTCACGCTTCTCCTAACATCCGTCCTAATTGAAGGCAAAGAAAAGAAACATTATAGTTTTTGGTTTAAGAAAAATGAGTTTGGATCCTCTAAGACATTTTCTCTATTACACACATCATGTCACACATTTTAAATTGGTCAAAATTATAAACCGAGATACCTTCTCATTTCTTCATCATGGCCTTGAAAGATGTGTTCACTGTGCATGGGTGCATTAAGAGGCAGGCGACTCTGTCATTCTTACGTCCAAATTCAACTGAGATTGTTTTAGTCACTACAAAGCAAAACAAACTTATTCATATATTCAAATGATTAAAAATGAACTGATTTTTAAATTTAGGCCCCATTGATTAAAGTCAGAGATAGCATTAACATTAACATATATTTTATATAAATACATAGGAAAACATCAGATACTTAAGCCTTTGAATCAGCTATCCTGGATTTATCCCCTCCCAGTGTCCTTTGATTTTGATTGGTCCAACGGGCTCTTTCAACTTCCTCTTCTAAACCGGTTTAGTATTAAATTTTAAATGAACCCATTTTCAAAATTTTAAGGGAAAATTACACAAAACCACCCATTAAATAGCCCGTTTTTCATATAACCACCCGTTATATTTAAAATTACACAAAACCACCCACTAAATGCAACTTGTTAACAGTTCACCACCCAAGCAAAAATATCTGCAAAAAACTCATCAAAATTACCCATTTACCCTTACTATTGAGTCAAATTTTCTTATTATTACCATTGAATCATATGTCGCCAAACAAACCCGAACTGTTAATTGATCATCTTTGAAATGTCTTGTATCTTTGATCTATTGTCCTCTTGCTTTTTTATCGCGATTGTTGCTTGAAGAGCATGACAATAAAAAATCAAATTCATAAGCACCCAAAAATGGGGAAAAACCTCACAAAATAAAGTGATGAACCCTCTCGTGTGAGTTGTTCTAGGGCTCCTTCCTCTTAATATCAAAATCAAAAGGGGAAACTAAAATCACAATCATTGATTTACAATATTATGATTTTTGAGGGTGATTGACTCAAAAATTAGCGAAGATGTATGGATGTCTCTCTTTCCCTATTTCAATAGAAATGTGTTAAAGGGGGGTTTGGTTTCCTGTGCTGATTTTGGAGATCAGGTGATGCAAAGAGGGTTGGGTTTCCTACATTGATTTTGGAAATCAAATGAAGATTTGCACAAAGGTGGGTTTGGTGTTCTGCTTCAATTTTGGAAATAAAAAAAGGATGGGTAGAGAAAATGGGTAGACGAAGACATGAAGGTATTTTGATTTTTTTTTTCATTTTTTTGCTAGGTCTGTAAAACTAATTATTTTTAATTTTTTATAAATAATGTAGTTAAAATGCATAAAATTTACTGTATAAGGTTGTATTGGTAATTTACTGTTATTTAAAAATAATATTTGATGGAATATTCTTACATTACATGGGTGGTGAATTGTTAACCTAGTGCCTTTAGTGAGTGGTTTTGTGTAATTTTAAATATAGTAGGTGGTTATATGAAAAGTAGGCTATATAATGGGTGGTTTAGTGTAATTTTTCCAAATTTTAATTAACTCCCGACTCTTCAAACCTATTCTTCTCATCACACAGGACAAAAGAGAGAGCCGCCTTGCCCCAGTTGGGGTGGCCTAGTGGTAATGAGTGAGGGGAGGGGTAAGGAGATCCCGAGTTCGATCCCTGCCTCCGCCTCTTTCCTTGGATTTTCAAAATCCAAGGTTTACCTTGCTCCCTACCACCAGGTCGAGCCGGTCGACGCAAGCGTGTTTACCTGGTACGTGGCTCTTGTCGGCTGGGTCACGTGCCCGGGGTTTGCCACCAAAGGTGGATTCCTCGTCATCAAAAAAAAAAAAAAGAGCCGCTAGAGAGTTGCCGACGGTGGTCAGGGAGTTCTATCCATCGGTTGAATGCACTGAGCCTCCATGGAGTTGTGTTGTTGTTATTCGCTGCCTCGACGATTGCCTTCTCTCTCGGCATCCACCCACAAAGAAAGAAAGAGCGCAGAGCCCCGGTCGGGGCGGTGGACCTCTTCGCCTTCTGCACCGAATCGAACCCCTCCATGCTCGGAGTTAGGGGTGTGGTGGTCGTCGTCGGTGAAGGGCTCAGAGTCGGCGCCAGATCTGGAGGCGGCAGATCCATGAGCGAACGGAGGAGGAAGGAAGAGGAAGCCATGGGAGAAAGCTCGGTGAGGAAGACCGAGATTGGGAGAGAGAAGCGGAAGATATAGAATGAAAGGGATGTGGCGGACACGAAGAATCCTCTCCAACGATGCCTTTGTCAGGTATGTTAACTTTAATTTAGCAGTCCCTAATTTCTCCAATTGATCTTCTTTCTCTGATGAAATTGAGTTGTTTGAAACCTCTAAATTGGTTGTTTGTGGGGGCTATTGGCTTTGATGGGCTAGCTTGGCAATTTTGGTTGCATTGATGGTTTCTCTACCGATTCGAACCCGAATGGGTTGGCTTTGTAAATTAGATAATAGTATGACAGATAGATAGTGAATTAGGGAATGGAGAATAGTATGACAGATTGACAGACACTGAATGGAACCTCTAAACTAAGCAATTTTGTCAATGGAGCATAGTAGTTTGAAACCTCTAAACTGCGCAATTTTTTTTTGTCAATGGAGAATAGTAGGACAGACAATGAATTAGGGAAAATTTTGTCAATGAATTAGGGAAAACTAAACTAAACTATGAAATTTTGTGAATGAATATACGAGGAGTGACACACAAACAATTTTGTCAATGAATTAGGAAAAGCTAAACTGTGCAATATGTATATGTTTTTGGAGAATAGTATCATCAGAAAAGAATATGATTATGTGATGGACAATCAATGCATTGCGACTTGTGATGTAGAGCTATTGTACCTGAAGGTTCGATAATATAAAACTAAGTAATATAAAGATACTCTAGAAGGGGGGTTGAATAGAGTATGCCGGATTTTCGCAGATAGTCTCAAGACTTTTGAAGCTTGTGCAAACCCCTTTGAGATTAGACTTAGTCTTTTCTCTGAAAACCTGAATCACAAAGTTAAACAGTTCGAACCAAGTGCGGAAATAAGGTAAAGCAATAAGTAAAGGACTCGATGAGTTGTTTACGAGGTTCGGCACAAACTTGGCCTACGTCCCCGCCTAGGGTTCTTCCACAACCCTAGGATTCAACTGGCTTTTATTGATTCACAAGACTTAGGATCCTAGTAGCTCCCCGAGAAGCCTCTCTCCTATACAATTGCAATCTAGTCAACTCACGTTCCCTTGGAGTCCTAGACCAATCTAGAAGAGCCCCACCTCTCTATGCTATCTAGTACAATCCTCTTACACTTAGTGAATCAATCGCCTAGTGTTCACTTCCCGAGTTACAAACTCTCGAGTATAACTGATAATGCATATATTAGATAGGCATTATAGGCATTTTTAGCTTAGATAGGTTGCATTTCTTTCGTTCTTTGTTATTAAATTGCATCTTATGATTATTCTAGAAGAGTTCGGATTCTGCGCAAATTTGTGGTTATCTTGCAGATCGAATCGGAACCTATGAAGAAGTTCGGAAGCAGCTGGAAGCTGATGACCTTGGCGTGCCCGCGCTGCACTTGGCGCGGCCGCGCTGCTACTGGCGCGCCCACGCTGCTAGGAGGAAGTGGCCGCGTTGATTCACCAGACAGGAGTGGCAAGACGAGGTATGGCGCGCCCGCGCTGCTATTTGGCGCGCCCGCGTCGGTCCCTGAAGACGGATTCTTATCCGATTTTCCCTATCTTATTAGTTTTAATATTATATTTTTACGGGATGTTAAACCCGACTTAATTAGTTTATATAGGCCGAGAAGGCAGCAGTAGAGAATTAGGTTATTTTCCAGAGACGTATTTTCCCTTTTGTTCATCTCACAAACCCTATGGAGAACTAACTCTCCTTTGTTACACTTGGTTCTTTGAAGCCTTCGATTGATTTGGTTGTGAGTGTTCTACTCTTGTTCGTCCTTTGTTAATTGTTTCGATCTCCTGAGCTTATTGCTTGATTGCTTATTATTGGTTAATCTGGATTGATCACCTAGGTTTATCGATACTAGTCATATTGCTAGGGTTTCCAATTCCAGGTTTGGGGTTGTAGATTCATTGTAGCAAACACAATCACCATACGCGGGTTGCTTGTGGTAGATTGTGAAGGAGATTCGATTGCAAGCTATTTTAACGGGTTGTTGGAATCGCTTGTATCTCATTATAATTCATGCTTGAATGCTATTGCTTTATTATTTGGTGAAGGTTTTCCCTTGTAATTTGGTGATAAGTGCTTTTAGGACTGGTAGGACTAAAAGCTATTACACGATCTGAATTGAGAACAATTACTGGACATTAGAACTGGAGATTCATAGAATGCGATGATGAACCATCTCAATTGTTGTGCGGATAATTACCTGGTGTGATACTTTTCCATCATATATTCGCAACCTCTTATTGCAACTTGTTCTGTCACCATTGCTTACACACAAAACTCCCCCTTGAATCGGTTACTTTTGGGTAATAATACTTGCTCTTACAATTGATTCTGTTTCCCTGTGGGTTCGACCCTAACTTACCTACTATACTTGTTATAGTTTGCATCTTAGGAATTTACTTTGATTTGGCATAACGACTTTAGGCCTGTCAAATTTGGCGCCGTTGCCGGGGAAACGGATTATCTTTGTTCTTGTTTGTCTTATTACCTGTTTGGGTGCGAACCGCTTGCATGGTTCGCACTCGTGCTACTGATCCCCATCTTTTTTATTTTGATTGGGAAATTGACAGAACATACCACCGCCGCCTTAGTGAACAACACCAACATTCCCAACAACCCGATCCAATGGCTGATAATGTAAATCAGACGCTGCGACAGCTGACAGCAGCAAACATCACACAGCAGGCACCTGCTGTGAGAATCCCTGCTCTGGGGGATGACAACCATTTTGAGCTAAAGTCTGGGCTGATTCATCAACTGCCCAAATTCCATGGATTGGCTGGAGAAGACCCCATCAAGCACATGGGGAAGTTTCATAATGTGTGCATGAGCATGAAACCAGCCAATATATCCGAAGCACAGATAAAGATGAGAGCTTTTGGGTTCACGCTGGTCGATGCTGCGGATGACTGGTACTACAGTCTTCCTACAGGGAGCATCGATACTTGGCCTAAGCTCCACAAGGCCTTCCTGGAGAAATTCTTCCCTGCTAAGAAGGAGAACACCTTGAAGAAGGCAATCAGCAATATAGAGCAGGAAGATGATGAAACCCTCTATGATTACAATGAAAGGTTCAAGAAGCTTTGCGCTAATTGCCCTTTCCATGGCTACAGCACGAAGGACCTAGTCCTATACATCTATGGGGGATTGCTGGAATCTGATAGAAGGATGATTGATGCCGCCTGCGGAGGAAATATTCTGAATGCCACGCCAGAGGGAGCCATGGAGAAGATTCAGGAAATGGCTGAGGGGACTAGAAATTTTGGGAAGTCCACCAGAAAGAAAGGGGTCAACTCGGTAGACTCTAACCAAGCCAAGGATATTGCTGAATTGAAGGATATGGTTAGGAGGCTCACTCTGCAAGGGACTCCTCAACAAATCAAGGCTTGTGGAATCTGCAATGATAACTTCCACCCAACTGATGCGTGTCCTACACTCCAGGAAGACACCGCTGAAGTAAGTGCTATAGGTGGAAATGGACCTCAGAGACCCAGACATGACCCCTACTCAAACTCCTACAACCCAGGTTGGCGGGATCACCCAAATTTCAGATGGAGGGATCCACCAAACCAATCACAACAGCAGCAGCCACCTCCCTACAATCAGAGGCAGCAGGGTAACGCGCCCTCTACTGAGTCCATGCTCAATACCCTGACACAGCACTTCACTGCGCATGTTCAGACAACTGAATCGAGCATAAAAGATATACAGAAACAAATGGGGCAAATGGCTGAAGCAATCACGAGAATAGAGGCGAAGACGTCAGTGGGTCTACCATCTCAAACGGTGGTCAATCCAAGGGAAAACGTCAGTGCTATAACTCTTCGGAATGGAAAAGAGCTGAAAAGTCAGGAAGAAGAGGAGAAAAGCACGCAGGTCTCCGACGTGGCCACGCCCAACACTGAAGTGGCCACGCCCAACACTGGCGCGCCCGCGCCACAGTCTGACGCGCCCGCGTCGAGTCCTGACGCGCCCGCGCTGAGTTCTGGCGCGCCCACGTCGAGTCCGATCTCGCCCGAATCTGAGCCCTACGTCGATACATACGTCCGACCGGATTTTCCCCCTCTCGGGTCGGAGAAACCAAAACCTCCGTTCCCTGAGGCACTCAAAGAGAGGAGGATAATCGATGATTCAGAACTTTTCGAGACATTTAGCAAGTGTCAGGTGAACATTCCTCTGCTGAAAATGTTAAAAACTGTGCCCAAGTACGCCAAGTTCTTGAAGGAGCTTTGCACGGTGAGGAGAAATCAGAAGCTGAAAGGAAAAAAGAAAGTGAAAGTAAGTGAGCAAGTCTCCGCTGTGTTTCAGAGGAGAATGCCGAAAAAGTGCGCTGATCCAGGTATGGTTACTATCCCTTGTGTCATTGGAGATGTAAAATTTGATAGAGCTATGCTTGATTTGGGTGCTTCCATAAATGTGCTTCCCTACTCACTTTACAAATCGCTAGATTTAGGACCTTTGCATGAAACTGGAGTAATTGTGCAACTAGCTGACAGGTCTAATAAATACCCTAAAGGAGTAGTAGAAGACGTTTTGGTTATGGTCGATAAACTGATTTTTCCTGCAGATTTCTTTGTCCTGGATATGGAACACGATAAGCATGATGCGCCTATTCTGTTAGGTAGACCTTTTATTAAAACAGCTAGGACAAAAATTGATTGTGTTTCTGAGACACTAACAATGGAATTTGATGGAGAAAAGGTTGAATTCGATTTATACAAGGCTATGAAACATCCTATTGATGACCATTCTCTGTGCTCTATTGATGTGATTGAACCATTAGCTCAAGATCTATTTGATATGTCTAGGGAAGATGAGTTGCAGTCAATTATTGAGAATGCTATTGACGAGTCCTATACAGATTTTTCAATTTCATCTAACATGCAGGAATTAGCAGCCCAGATGGATGTAGAAGGTAAGTCCCCTACTCTTTTGGGCATTGGCCCCAATCTACTGACTCCAAGCGAAGTGCTTGTTCCATCTGTTGTGCAGGCACCTGAAATTGAACTCAAACAACGCCCTAGTCCTCTTTGCACTCTTGATGTGGAGATTAAGGACAAGAAAGGAGCGGAGAATTTGGTGGCTGACCACTTAAGCAGATTGGTGAATGAGGAGGACAAGCCGGAGTCACAGAAACCCATCTTAGGCACGTTTCCGGATGACACATTATACAGAATCGAGCACAAAAGCACGCCGGAGTCTGGCGCGCCCGCGCTGACATCTGACGCGCCCGCGCTGCTCCATGGCGCGCCCGCGCTGACCTCTGACGCGCCCGCGTCGTTCCCTGACGCGCCCGCGTCGTTCCCTGACGCGCCCACGCCATTACTTCTCAGCCCATCTCAGTCCGTTCTAGGACTTCATTCTGTAAACCCTTGGTACCGGGACATTGTAAACTACTTAGTTTGTGGGGAATCTCCTCCGGATCATACCAATGCTCAAACGGAGAAGATTCGAAGAGAAGCGAACCACTATGTTTGGGATGACAGCTTGGACAGAAAGTTACACCTTTCAAGGGTTCCCGCATTTGTCAATGAGATGACTGGTGTTGGTGACCCTGGTGGAGGAACCTAGGCCAATCAAGGGCCAGTTAGTCGAGCCAGCGACTTGAAACAAAGGCGCTTCTCGGGAGGCAACCCGAGGTAAGTTTTTCTTTCTTTTCCCTTTTTCTTTTCCTTCACCCTGATTATAATTGATTTACTTTTGTTGTCTTTATTGTTTCATTGAGGACAATGAAAACTTTAAGTGTGGGGGAGAGGAATTCTATATATAGATGCATATAGGAGATCATATTTAAATTTTTGCATCATGTCTAATTTCTGTAATCATTTTTATTAATTTTTGAAAAAAAAATCAAAAAAATCCAAAAATAGAGCATGCATTTCATACATATGTGTTATTCGAATACCCATCTGGCTTAGTTTGTCCTCTATTTTAAATTTCAAGCATGATTCATAAAAATCCCATGGAGTTCTGGATGTTTTGATTATTGTCTTTATTTGATTTTTGTGGAACGTAAGCTAGCAAATATAATTGAGCATGTATGATTGAGCTAAAGTACGATTGAAGTCCTAAAAACATGATCCTGTGAGAATGTTTGGCCTTATTTGAATTCTTTTGCTCAATTGTGTGAATTACTCGCCTAGTGTGCTACCTCTTGACATTGACTGCAGTATCTATTTTTGAAGACCGATGCACATGTTTGTTGCTTGCGGAGTTTATGTTATATTTTGAGTCTTTTTGTTTAAATTTATGCATTCTTAGCGAATAAGGTGGCAATGGTTGATGTACTGAGTAACCGGGTCTACGCATGACACCCATGGGTATGATTCGCGCAAAAAGGTGTTGAAAACTATCCACTAGGAAAGAAAGCTTGATCATTGAGTAACCAGGTTCATTCATGACAACCATGTTTGCAACTTGCGTCAAAAGGTGCTCAAGTGGACTTCATATTAATAGGTTGAGGTGTTGATAGACCGGGGCCATTCATGACACCCATGTTTGCGCTTCGCGTAAGGAAAGCACCAAGATAAGAAAAAGAAAAAAAAAAGAGAAAAGAAAAGAAAGAAAAAAACAATTGTTGCATTTTATTTTCCTTATTGTGTCCCGCAAGTAATGACATTTCGGTAGAGAATTGGTGATATGGTGGTCAATGTCTATGAGTTTAGTGCATGAATGGTTTGAGTTGAGAGTTGTACTTAAAAGCCTAAACACATGAGTGAAACACATATCTCTGGTGAGGTTGGATGATGTCTACTTCTGAGCTTTGATCACTGGAATACATGCTATGACGTTTGTTTGCTTGGTTTGTGTGTTCACCTGCTATAATGTTGCTTTTTGATAAGGATTGAAATTTGAAGGGATTTCTTGTGGGATACATTGATTCATGTTCATTCTATCATTGCTTGAGGACAAGCAAAAGCTAAGTGTGGGGGAATTTGATAATGCATATATTAGATAGGCATTATAGGCATTTTTAGCTTAGATAGGTTGCATTTCTTTCGTTCTTTGTTATTAAATTGCATCTTATGATTATTCTAGAAGAGTTCGGATTCTGCGCAAATTTGTGGTTATCTTGCAGATCGAATCGGAACCTTTGAAGAAGTTCGGAAGCAGCTGGAAGCTGATGACCTTGGCGTGCCCGCGCTGCTACTGGCGCGCCCACGCTGCTAGGAGGAAGTGGCCGCGTTGATTCACCAGACAGGAGTGGCAAGACGAGGTATGGCGCGCCCGCGCTGCTATTTGGCGCGCCCGCGTCGGTCCCTGAAGACGGATTCTTATCCGATTTTCCCTATCTTATTAGTTTTAATATTATATTTTTACGGGATGTTAAACCCGACTTAATTAGTTTATATAGGCCGAGAAGGCAGCAGTAGAGAATTAGGTTATTTTCCAGAGACGTATTTTCCCTTTTGTTCATCTCACAAACCCTATGGAGAACTAACTCTCCTTTGTTACACTTGGTTCTTTGAAGCCTTCGATTGATTTGGTTGTGAGTGTTCTACTCTTGTTCGTCCTTTGTTAATTGTTTCGATCTCCTGAGCTTATTGCTTGATTGCTTATTATTGGTTAATCTGGATTGATCACCTAGGTTTATCGATACTAGTCATATTGCTAGGGTTTCCAATTCCAGGTTTGGGGTTGTAGATTCATTGTAGCAAACACAATCACCATACGCGGGTTGCTTGTGGTAGATTGTGAAGGAGATTCGATTGCAAGCTATTTTAACGGGTTGTTGGAATCGCTTGTATCTCATTATAATTCATGCTTGAATGCTATTGCTTTATTATTTGGTGAAGGTTTTCCCTTGTAATTTGGTGATAAGTGCTTTTAGGACTGGTAGGACTAAAAGCTATTACACGATCTGAATTGAGAACAATTACTGGACATTAGAACTGGAGATTCATAGAATGCGATGATGAACCATCTCAATTGTTGTGCGGATAATTACCTGGTGTGATACTTTTCCATCATATATTCGCAACCTCTTATTGCAACTTGTTCTGTCACCATTGCTTACACACAAAACTCCCCCTTGAATCGGTTACTTTTGGGTAATAATACTTGCTCTTACAATTGATTCTGTTTCCCTGTGGGTTCGACCCTAACTTACCTACTATACTTGTTATAGTTTGCATCTTAGGAATTTACTTTGATTTGGCATAACGACTTTAGGCCTGTCAATAACACTATAACAGAATATATCCTATAAGCTCACTGTGTAACTCTCAAATGCTTTGAAATGAAATAACAGACTCTTAGGACAAGCAGAGAGCACACAAAGACAGATTTCTCTTGAAGGCTTGGAGTGTATGAAAGGCTCGTGCTCAATGTATGTGTATCTGTCTTTATCTTCCTTCTTCTTTATATTGAGACAAATCGGCGCAATGATCTTCTCCAACGGCTAGACAAGATCATGGCAAAGGCTGGATCTTCTATCTTTGGAAACTTCAAGTCCACAATCTTTCCGATTTGAATCTTCTCAACACGCATCACAAGGAAAGAAAGAATTCGAAAATACTTCCTGAAAGGTTAGTTAAGTATATAATAATATAATGGAAGTATATAAAAATACTAAATAATTTTCGAACAATATAACATATAGAACAGGTTTTGGATTTCATCAATACTGTTAAAGCTCCAAGACCTTTGACACAGACATACTGTCAAGGCCTTTGAAACTTATTCCGATTTTCATCAAGGGAGGGAGTTATCAATCTCCCCCTTGATGAAAGACAAAACCTGTGCATCCCTGCAACTTAGTCAAGCATAAATAATGTAAGTAAAATCGGACTAAGTACCTGCAAGGGTTAGATAAATTTTGGATCGAAATTTTAAAGCATGAAAAGCCATCCAACCGAAAACCAGAAATCAAAAACCAAGGTCTTCTAAGACCTTCACAGCAAAAAGTTTTCAAGTCTAAACCACAGATCATCTCCCCCTTTTTATCTTTCAACAAAGGGAGGAGGTAAAACAGTCACCAAAAGTTTTGAAATTGTTTCCAAAAACCAACAATGTATCAATTTTTAGGGATGGGATAGGGTAGGGTAGGGTTAAGCTTCGTCGTCCGGAGCATCATCAGTGAGCCTTGTCCACAGACCTTGCAGCATCTTGGTTATCCCGCTCATCTCCCTCATAACTTCCTTGTGCAGCTCCTTGAGATCCAGGCGAACTTCCTCTAGGCCCAAATCCAGGTTGTCCATGCGTTCATCAACAGCTGAGGCAGTGGGAAGAGCTTTTGAAGGAGTGGCAAGACTCAAGGTCCCTTGGGGAGACCGAGTGATGTCAATCTTTTCAAGGCTCTTGGAGTCGAACTTACCCATATGACGCTGTTGTTCTTCATTTTTGAAATCAATTCCAGAAGCTTTGAAGAGTTGGGTCAAAAGGGTAGCAAAGGGGAGGGGAGTTCCTTTCCTGACTTTTCTTGTGTGAGCCATGGATCCTAAAAGGGTGTTGGCCAGATCAAGATCAAGGCCATTGAGGATTCGGTAAAGGAGGACCATGGCATTGTCAGTAAGGAGCGAGCCAGAGTTAAGACGGGGTAAGAGGCATCGAACAATGATGTTAAATATAATTTTTGCCTCTAGAGTAAGGGATGAGTGGGTGAGCTGCTTTGAGGTGTTGTTAGATGCTTCGGGTAGAAGGTATTTGGATCGGGCAAGGATGATACAGTTTTCTTTAGAGGGGTGTACTTCAGAGGGTGGACAAGGGCTAGGTAGGCCAAGGAAACCTGCAAAATCAGTGGAGTTGAAAGAGATTCTAACCCCCTTGACAACAGATTCGAAGGACCACCCATTGGCATCGTGTTTGGCTTTAAGGTTTATGTAGAACAAGCGGGTAAGCTGGGGATAGTAAACGGTTTCAAGATTGAGAAGGGTCCAGGCTGGGGATTTTTTTAGAAGAGCAATGCAGGGTAACTTCAAAGCTTCAAAGAACTCGATATCCAAAAAATCAGAACAGCATATCCTACGAGTTCGAAACTCATCTACCAACTTACCAGCTGTCTCAGCATTTTCAAACCATGAGGAGGGTAAGGATTGGTTTACCTGGATGTAGGCAGGTGGATCGGCATTCTTCCTGCGAGCAATCGTTGGAGCGGCTCTCTTGGCAGGCGCCTCATGATATCTGAGGGTGCCCTTCCTGGTGCGCTTGGGAGAAGGAGGCTTGACAGCAATTGGGGCTTTCTGCTTCTTTGGAGACGGGGGAGGAGGAGAAGGAGAAGGAGACTCTTCCTCCTCTTCCTCAGACCCCGAGTCCTCACCGGACCCCGCTTCATCTCCTTCAGCTTCCTCGTCTTCTCCAGATCCATCTTGCTCTTCGTCCTCTTCCTCAGGCTCCTCTTCAGATGGAACCTCTTCGGCCTCGACTTCCTTCTGAATCCTCTCAGCTTCCTCCTCGACAAGTTTCCTAGCAAGCTCGGCCTCCTCCTCGGCCTTATTCTTCAAGGCTTCCTCTTCGGCTTCCTTGGCAGCATCTCTTTCCAGAATGGCGTCGAGATCATCTTCCTCCTCTTCCTCGTCCACCTCCTCAGCTAAGATCTTCTTTTTTCCTTTCTGTTTCGCACTGAGGGGCTTCTTAGCAGAGCGTTTTTGAGAGCCCTTGGTAACAGTGGCCGTGCTCTCAGCGATGGTGCTCTGGACAACAGTTGGGACAATGGCTTGAGGAATGGGTTCAGGTGTGGGAGAGGTGGCAGTGACCTGACGTTCCTTGGGGGTGGCGCCAAGTCTTTTGGGTGTGGAAGCTTTCTTTGATTTGGGTGCCATGGAGGAAATCGGCTAGGGTTTTCTTAGAACAGGTTGAGAGGTTGAAGAAGGAGAAGTTGAAAGGGTTTAGATAAGTTCTGAGTATGTGATGGAATCGGGTACAGAATTGGGTTTAAGTGGAGATCCTTAGTGTATTTGCTTTGGTTGACAAAGATCCCTTTCTTGGATTGGTGAACTTGTAATCCCAAAAAGAAGTTGAGTTCACCCATCAAGCTCATCTCAAATTCACTGCACATGATGTCAGAAAATTCCTTGCACAAAGATGTGTTAGTAGCACCAAATAATATATCATCAACATAAATTTGAATAACCAAAATGTCATTTCCTTTGGTCTTGATAAAAAGAGTCTTGTCGATCAACCCCCTTTTAAAATCATTTTCTAAAAGATATTTTGACAAGCGCTCATACCAAGCTCTTGGGGCTTGTTTCAAACCATAAAGCGCTTTGTCATGTTTATAAACATGATTGGGAAATTCCCAACTTTCAAATCCTGGGGGTTGAGCCACATATACTTCTTCTTCTAAGAAACCATTAAGAAAAGCACATTTGACATCCATTTGATATAACTTTATACTCATAAAATATGCAAATGCCAATAGAATGCGAATAGCTTCAAGCCTAGCTACGGGAGCAAAGGTCTCCTCGTAGTCAATACCTTCCTCTTGATTGTAGCCTTGAGCAACAAGCCTTGCCTTGTTCCTCACAATCTTACCATTCTCATCTAGCTTGTTTCGAAATACCCATCGTGTTCCAATGACTGATTGATGCTTTGGCCTAGGCTTCAAGGTCCAGACTTTGTTCCTTTCAAATTCGTTAAGCTCACTTTGCATAGCAATGATCCAATCTGGCTCTTGAAGGGCCTCATCTACCTTCTTTGGTTCAATAAGAGAAACAAACACGTGAAAAGCACAAAGATCTTTTAGTTTAGAACGAGTTTGGACACTAGAAGTAGGATCAGAAATGATATCTTTTAATGAGTGTGATGAAGAGTATTTGAATTTCCTTTTGCTAGTCTCAGCTCCTTGATTCGTCACACCAGCAGGATTGATTTGTGATACATCTGACTCCATGGATCTGTTAGGTTCAGTTACAGCAGTTTTTGACGCTTCAACACTGTTGGATTAAACACCAAGGGCTTTGGACGAATCTTCAACACCTTGGGCCAATTCTTCAGTGTTGAGAATTTGTTCCTGCATGTTCCTCTTCTCTGTGTTCTTGGTGGCAGCATCATCACCTTCCTCATTCTCTGCATGGATGTTAAGATCTATATCTGCAACACTTCCACTCAAAGAACCGTCATTGCATTCATCAAATATAACATGTGTACTTTCTTCAACTAACTGGGTCCTTTTATTGAAGATTCTATAAGCTTTGCTACTTGAGGAGTAGCCAAGAGATATACCTTCATCACTACGCGTATTAAATTTCCCAAGGTTATCTTTTCCATTGTTATGAACAAAACAAGTACAGCCAAAGGGTTTAAAATAAGATATAAGTGGTTTGCGGCCTTTGAAAAGTTCATAAGGAGTTTTCTTTAAGATGGAACGAATAAGACAACGATTCAAAATATAGTTAGCTGTGTTAACAGCTTCAGCCCAATAGGTTTTAGGTAATGCATTTTCTAAAAGCATAGTCCTGGCCATATCCTCTAAGGTGCGGTTCTTTCGTTCCACAACCCCGTTTTGTTGAGGTGTCCTAGGAGCAGAAAAGTTATGGGAGATGCCATATTTAGCACAAAATAAATCGAACTGAAGTTGATCAAACTCCCTACCATGATCACTCCGAATTGACACTATGGGCTCGTTTCTTAAAGTTTGCAACTCCTTACAAAGTTTTGAAAACTCAAATAAGGCCTCTGATTTTTCTTTTAAAAATGCAACCCAAGTATATCTAGAAAAATCATCAACAACAACTAGCATGTACTTTTTACCATTGGGAGATTTGACTCGCATAGGACCAAATAAATCCATATGTAAAAGTTCAAGGGGTCTAGAAGAACTTACAACCTTTTGGGTTTGAAAGAGCTACGTGTTTGTTTACCTCGCGTGCATGCATTGCACATGTCAATACCTTTGAAGTCCATCTCAGGTAACCCTCTTACAAGCCCTTTGGACACAAGCTTTTGTAGTGTATGTGGGCTCACATGACCGAGTCTCCTGTGCCAGAACTTTGGATCGTCCGTCAAACCCTTTAGACGGGTTAAGCTTCCTTGTGCCACTTGATCAGCATTTACAGCGTATATATTGTTGTAACGATATGCAGTCAATATAACTTCACCTGTATCTTCTCTGCACACTAGACATCTTTTCTTGTTAAATCTGACATTGTTGCCACTATCACATAATTGAGAGACACTAAGCAAATTATACTTTAAACCATTAACAAGATAGACATTTTTAATACTATGGTTGGAATCACTTCCAACACTACCAATACCAACGATGTCACATTTTCCTTTGTCACCAAGAGTGATTGTTCCCGTGGATTGCTCCTTTAGATCATGGAAGAGAGAGCTCTTTCCACTCATATGCCTCGAGCATCCACTATCAATAATCCATTTGTGTTCCTTCACTTTGGTGATCTCCTGCAAGACAAACATCAACCTTTGTGGCTAGACCAATAAGCAAATTTGGATCCATTGTTGGGGTAAACCATATTTGGTAAAATAGTGCCTTTTGGAATCCAAACTTGTGTTATCCGTTCTTTTCTTAAATGAACAGGAAAAGTATTGCGAATGATATAAGGATCCTTTCTTCTATAGGGACAGGTCTCTTTTACATGTCCCTTTCTAGCACAGTGGTGACATATAGGAGAGGTTCTGCTTCCTTTTGCCTTTACAAAGGTGGTAATGTGTTGCTTCTTTAAAAATCTTGGATTGTAACCAATACCACTTTTGTATAGAGAACTTTGTTGCTCACCCAACATCCTATCAAGAGTGCCTTTGGATTTGATAAAACTTATGAGGGATGTCTGTTGGTCTTGAATCTTATTATTCAGGGACATCTTCTCGTTCTCTAAGTCATGATGCTCATTTCTTAGAGAGGAGAGATCTTGCTTGAGTTCAGATTTCTCTGAGTCAAGCGTCTTGACTTTAATGTCAAGACCTGAATAAGAAGCTTCAAGACTTTTAACCCTCATAGACAGATCCTCAATAGTTCTTTCCTGGTCCACAGTTCTCTTAATAAGAATGTTAGTCTGGGCAATAAGTTTCTCTTTATTGGCAATCATATTAGAAAGGAATTCCGATAATACCTCCTTTGGACTTGCCATAAGTTCTCTTACAGTAGCTTCAAGCTTCTCATCGTGGGATTCATCTTCTGAGGCCATAAGACAAATATTGGCCTTCTCATCATCGGAGTCTGAGTCAGAATCGCTCCAAGTTGCCACCATGGCTTTCTTCTTCCATTTGTCACCCTTCTTGGACTGGCTCTTTGTCTTTTGAGGGCAATCCTTCACAAGATGATCTGTTTCACCACATTCAAAATAAGACAAAGGTTTAGTCTTCTTATCATACTTGTTGTATTGAGGCTTACCTCGAAATGTAGAAGACTCTGATCCATCCTTGTTGTTGAATTGTTTCTTCATTTTGAGAATTCGAGCAAGGCCTCTTCTGATAAGAGCAAAAGGATCATCCTCATCGTCATCCTCATCTTCGGAATTAGATCCATCTTTAGGCTCATCCTTCTTAGACTTGAGTGCCAAGTTCTTAGTGCTAGCTGGAAGTTCTCCATCGTCTTCATTAAGGATCATCTCATGCGTGACCAGCTTCCCAAGCAGGTCATCAAGGGGTAGAGTGGTGAGGTCCTGTGCTTCTTCTATAGCTGTTACTTTTGGACCCCATTTTTCTTTTGGGAGGCACCTCAGTATCTTCCTCACTTTCTCAACGTTTGTAAAGCTCTTGCCAAGAGAGTCAAGGTTGTTGGTGATTTCTGTGAATCGTGTGAACATGGACTTGATTGACTCATCAGACTTCATTTTGAAAAGATCATACTTTCGAAGGAAGATGCTGATCTTGATGTCTTTCACTTGGCTCGTTCCTTCATAGGTGACGACCAGTTTGTCCCAAATCTCTTTAGCTGACCTACAAGATGAAATACGGTTAAACTCATCAGTGCTAAGACCACAATAAAGTAAGTTAATAGCCCTGTAGTTTTTGGAGACGAGTTCAAGATCTGCTTGGATGTATTCAGACTCCTTCTTTGCGACTTTGGTTCCATTTGGTCTATCTTTCTCTGGAATTTTCGGACCATTCTCTATAATGTTCCAAAGTTCCAAATCTTGATCTATAATGAACATCTTCATCAAGGATCTCCAGTGGACAAAGTTGTTTCCTACGAAGAGTGGTGGTCTGTTCGTGGACCTTCCCTGTGCAAATCCTCCGCTTGCTTCACCAGACATGATCGAAAACTCACAAGATTGTTAGATCAAAAGCAGTGAGTAACGCTCGGATACCAATTGAAGGTTCGATAATATAAAACTAAGTAATATAAAGATACTCTAGAAGGGGGGTTGAATAGAGTATGCCGGATTTTCGCAGATAGTCTCAAGACTTTTGAAGCTCGTGCAAAACCCTTTGAGATTAGACTTAGTCTTTTCTCTGAAAACCTGAATCACAAAGTTAAACAGTTCGAACCAAGTGCGGAAATAAGGTAAAGCAATAAGTAAAGGACTCGATGAGTTGTTTACGAGGTTCGGCACGAACTTGGCCTACGTCCCCGCCTAGGGTTCTTCCACAACCCTTGGATTCAACCGGTTTTTATTGATTCACAAGACTTAGGATCCTAGTAGCTCCCCGAGAAGCCTCTCTCCTATACAATTGCAATCTAGTCAACTCACGTTCCCTTGGAGTCCTAGACCAATCTAGAAGAGCCCCACCTCTCTATGCTATCTAGTACAATCCTCTTACACTTAGTGAATCAATCGCCTATTGTTCACTTCCCGAGTTACAAACTCTCGAGTATAACACTATAACTGAATATATCCTATAAGCTCACTGTGTAACTCATAAATGCTTTGAAATGAAATAACAGACTCTTAGGACAAGCAGAGAGCACACGAAGACAGATTTCTCTTGAAGGCTTGGAGTGTATGAAAGGCTCGTGTTCAATGTATGTGTATCTGTCTTCATCTTCCTTCTTCTTTATATTGAGACAAATCGGCGCCAAGGATCTTCTCCAACGGCTAGACAAGATCATGGCAAAGGCTGGATCTTCTATCTTTGGAAACTTCAAGTCCACAATCTTTCCGATTTGAATCTTCTCAACACGCATCACAAGGAAATAATTCGAAAATACTTCCTGAAAGGTTAGTTAAGTATATAATAATATAATGGAAGTATATAAAAATATTAAATAATTTTCGAACAATATAACATATAGAACAGGTTTTGGATTTCATCAATACTGTTAAAGCTCCAAGACCTTTGACACAGACATACTGTCAAGGCCTTTGAAACTTATTCCGATTTTCATCAAGGGAGGGAGTTATCAGTACCCTTGATCTGTTGCGACTTGTGATGGAAAATTTTGTCAATGAATTAGATAAACGAGCTATTGTATCCTTGATCTATTGTGACTTGTGATGTAATTTTTAGCCTATTAGCTCAAATGGTAGAGCTATGTGTTCTTACACATCGGTGTGAGTTCGAATCTCACATAGGCTTCAAAAACTTGTCATTAAAGCTTGAATAAGTAATCTGAAGCACCGGTTGAAATAGAACATTAATAAAAACTTTCTTCCAAATGTTGTGCAGAACTTACTTTAGCAAAAACCACTTTAAGAATACTAATCTAATACATGTAAATTACTTAACACCATGCTTTACTGGAAATCTTGGACACCAACATCTTCAAAATCAGCTGAAACAGTTTTCATGTAAATGATATTGTATTTGAGAATTAGTTATCAATGTGGGCAGATGAAATAGTTTTCATGTCCTTCTGATATTGAAATTTGGTTACAACTTGTAAATGCAGAAGCCATGGAGTAGGATTATAATTATTAAATCATTTTATGCCTTGTCCATGCACTTTTATTGATAGTCCTATTATTTTGCTGGATGTGCCCAAAGAGATATACACTACAAGTCACTCCTTTACCCGTTGTTCCCTATTATGTTACCAGGTTGTTGCCAATTGCTTAGCAGCCCTTCAGGAGACATGGAGTGCAGAAGCAAGCCCTTATGAAGAAGCAGCCCGCAAGAGAGATGCTTTGCTTGGGAAGCCCCGACGATGTCACCGACTTTGGCGCCCTATGTATGTCGAGGGAAGAAGATGAATTGATGGTCAGAGATTGAGACTTGAGAAAGGGTAACCACCGGGTTGATTTAATATTTACATGAACCGGATTCATAAGAGTAAAATGAAAGAGCCAATTTGGATTAATCAAAATCAAAGGATAGTGAGAGGGGATATATATGGGGACAGCTGATTCAAAGCCACTCTTGCACTCAAGCTTGCTGCAACTGCAACAGGTCTTTCAGATGCAACCCCTCCCCCAATCTTTAGAAGAGGCCACATATGCTGATAGCTGAAAAGCAAATAATGAGAAATTTTTTGAGAATGGAGGCTAGAATCACATGAGAAAATGAAGCAACTACTACAAATTTCTGAAAAATAAAAGATGCCATCTTATTAATGAACTTTATTGAAAAGAATCAATAGAGTGAAGAGACAGGTGTATTTTATAGAAAGAACAATGATTCATTATCAAACAGCAAGAAACTGGAACACTCAGAAGAAGGGATGCAGTCACTTCAAACGAAATTACATGTGTTGAGGAAGGAGGAACCCTCGAAGCTCTTGATATAGCATCAGATGATACAAGAAAGACCATCTCTACACCGACATTAACTTTTCCACAGGATTTCTACGCTGTAGCCAACAATGATTTAACGGCTGCAACAATTGAGGTTACCATTCCAAAAGCACAAACTATAAGCATCACAGATAATCGTTGCACCAGAACACGAGAAACAACTACAAGATCAACCAAAAAAAGGAACAAAAAAAGAGGGAAAAAAAACACAAACTATAAGCAAAATCCCTGAAATTAGATCAGAACCAATCGGAATTGACAATTGAGGTAATAACACAAGAAATTCACCTCCGGCGAGAATCGGCGGTGACATGGCGAAGGTCATCAATCGAAGAATGTGGCAAGTTACGGAGGTAGATTTGCCATCGAACGCCCTAAGATGAGATAGCCGAGAGAGCAACGACTCGGAATCCAAAGACTTGTCTGATCAGCAGCGGTCAGGATCATTCGATGTTCAGCTCAACCACTAAAAAAACATCAGAAATCCGAGTAAAAGTACGGAAAATAGAGATTTCGTGAAAGCAACAAACGCGAAAGTAAGAATTTTATGAGAAACCAGAAATCCTCTATCAAATTATGAGGTTCAAATTGAGAAAATAAGAATTTGAATCCCTCGAGCAATTTCAAATCCAATTGGCAAAATTCATCAAGTTCGAATCAAAACCCTAATTCCCAAATAGAACCACCCCTATACAAATTCAAGAAACATACCTAATTCACCATTGTTGAGATTATCGTCTCACCCGTGCTCAAATCGACGCCAATACCGCAGAAAATCAAAAAAGAATCGTTGGGTTTTGTTAGTGCATGTATCACCACAACCTTTGGCGGCGGCAGCCGTAACATTGTCATCCCTAATCCGTTCACCTGTCATCACCGGTTGTCTATCCCGTTCTCCATACCAGCGTCAATCTTCAGTGAGAGTCTTCTCCCAGTTGCTTCTCTTATTGCATCATATTACCGCTAATACAGAAGTGGAGAACAGGTTGAGTAGTTGAAGAAAACGTGGGTTGAGAAAGTGGTTTCTTAAGTTGCTCAAAGATGGACACGTGGCTCAATTTTTTCTGAAGACATTGCTTCTGAAATTATAAGTATAAGGGGTTGATATATATATTTTAAAAAAAGAATAATGATATAAATATTTTTAATCAAATTGAGAAATTGAAGAAGTGGGTTAGTAGGGTGGATATATATTGCTTCTGAAATTATAAGTATAAGGGGTGGATATATATATTTTAAAAAAAAAATAATGATATAAATATTTTTAATCAAATTGAGAAATTGAAGAAGTGGGTTAGTAGGGTGGATATATAATGGGGTGACTTTTTTTTAAAATTTTTTTTTTTAAAATGTCATTTAGATTACATGTAGATGTTGCATAAGAGCTGAGGTTGTATGGAAAAAGATGAAGAAATGGATTAGCTGAGATGCGGAATTGATATGTGTAATGAAGACTTTTGGTGAAGCCAAATAAATCTTTTTGTTTTGATATTAGTATAGATAATACAAACTATTCCTTGTATTAAAAAACAATAACAATATGAACTTTAGAATATTAAATTCATATACAAATCATACTCATATTAACAAAAAAAAAAATACGGTTTCAAAATCTAATCAAAATTTCAATTAAAACCATAATGTGTTAGCCAAAAATGGTGTAAATCCTCTGTCCCCGATCCCGTCGACCTTTCCTGTCTCCTCTCACCTGAATCCCCTTTTTTTAATTCTTTTAATTCTTTTATTAATTTAATTTATTTTTGTTTTTCTTTTAAATTGTGATTTGTGAGGGGGAGGGGGGTGGGGGATAGGAGGGGGGACAAGGGTGAGGATAGAAGATTTGACTCCGCCAAAAAAGTACTTGAAAATTTAAAATTTTGATTAGTTGCCAACTTACTCCCCCCGTTCTTAAGTATTTGACGTTTCACAAAAATTTGCCTTCCTCAAATTATTTGTCGTTTTGAAAATACCTAGGTGTAAATTAATTATGTTCACTCTTCCCACCGTCACTTTTTATTCTCCCGAGTGTGTAACAATTAAATTAACACTTTTCAAAGCATATTATCTCCTCAGAGCATTAATGATCAGCCATCTATGACCCCTAGACTTCCATATTTCTTCTTCTCTCACCTAATTATTGCAATGGTACTTTGAATATCAGATGCTCTATTAATTCTTGTGCAAAACGGTATAACGTCAATTAATCAAGAACGGAGGGAGTATGTTTTAGTCCATTTATACATATAATTTTTCGGTTGTCACGTCATTGTTTTGGTCAAAATTTTGATTGAATTATGAAACCATGTTATTTTTCTGTTAATAGCATTTTTGTCTATAAATTTCACATTTCTAAAATTTGTTTTTTTTTTAAGATAATCCATTTCTTTTTGTTTTAACTCATAATTTTAACTTTTTTAGGGTTATTTTGGATTCTCATACCCACTTTTTAACTGTTTAATTTTTTAATAACTAAAATGTACTAATTTTAACAGTTAAAAATCAGTAATCATACACACTCATACTCTTGTAACTCAACGTTTAGTCACTTTTTCTATTGAAAATTGTACGAATAAGATTACACTATGATAACGCCGCACTTGCCTAGCTTGGGAGCCCAACATTTAGAGGTACGTATTATGGAGGCCTTTTTACTACTCCGTATTTTTCTTTATTGGGTCACCATGAGATTTGGGCGCAATTAATGGATATCTTTCTAGATTTCATCACTTCATTTTAAGTGTATCCAAAACTAAGCAACAAATTTTCTTCAGAGGGTGTAAGGAATACAAACTAGTATAAGACGTGAACACACTATACAATCAAGCCAAGAAATCCCACTGCAAGAATGAATGGTACATCTAAGGATTGATAATAACAAGCACAAGATGCTATATGATTTGTCACATATTCTAATCTTCATTTATATAGCTGCAAAGCTTACAAACAAATCGAGAATATCGCAAAGGTTGGACTCGAGATCTACGTTGAGCGTTAATGGGTGCCTTCCTAGTGATGTCGTTCATCCTCATAATTCGCTGTGGTCTTCCCATTGCTCATAAGAATACGAATCTTCTGATGATTGTGACTCCTGTGACCGGTCATAAGAATATGAGTCTTCTGATGCTTTTGGCTCTTGTGACTCATTGTAACCATAAGAGTCTTCTGATGTTTTCGACTCTTGTGACTCATCATAGGAAGACGAGTCTTCTGATGCCTTCGGCTCTTCTGATTGATCGTAAGCATATGAATCTTCGGTTGGCTTTGAGCTTTCGAAAGATGCAGCTTCAACATCTTGAGCGACGTTGAGCAAGAAGTGGACACCATTGAACACATCATATACCATCAGTCCTATCCTTCCTCCTACCCAGCTGCCCAGATGGCTCCCGATAAGATAACCGAACCTACCAAGCCTCTGTTCACCGTGGAACCCAATAGTGTAGGTCCCCACCAGGGTCCCAGCTCCCCTCAGGAACCCTTCTGTCATTGTCCCACCATAATACATGGCCTCGAAGAAGTCCCAACCAGAAGATACGATTGGTCCTATAATGCGCTTGGCTTGCCGAGAAGCCAATTTGGCTGCCTTCTTACCTTCTATCTGAGCCTGCTTAGCTGCATCTTTAGCAGGCAGGCCCTGTGAAATTGCGTCGGCAATAGTAGCTTCAATTGCCTTGCTTCTGGCTAGTTCGACATGGGAGGCTCTGATGTTGTTTGCATAGAGCTTCACAGCTTCCTTCACCGTGCAGGCTAGAGTTCCAGTGCTCATATCAAAGCAGTTTAAGAATGTGAACTTTCCACTCTTGGAGGATGCTTCTTCCCCAACCATTTCCCTGCATTTCTGAGCTGCAATAAAACGAAAACTTGCTCAGTGAGGAATGATTCCGGGGTCGTAAATGAGTCTGCATCCTACAAGTGTTTTCTGACCAAGATATATTGGTTCTCAGAAACAAGTTACAGATCCAAACTCAAGAAACTTTGATTGACTCAAGAAACTTAAATAGTGCAGTTGAATCTCAAAAGGCTGTTAGAGCGTGTTGCAAGTTACGATTTTCTGGAGGAGGCAAGAAAAGATCCAATCAGAGTCCAGCTCATAAAAATTAACAGCAATATACTGAACATACGTATTTAGTGAGATAAAACCCATCCAAGACAACAATCTTAGAGATTCAGATAAAGAAATTCCTTTCAAGATAATTGTGGTCAAATACCATCATAGGTATATAAGTATATAACTACAAAAAGTTATGACCAGTTTCAAGAAATTCCACTGCAACAATGTACTTTACATCTCAAAATTGATGATGACAACTTTCTTAAACTTCTGAACTTTTGGTCATGTAACTGATGGCATATCATCTGAAAAAATATGGCAGCTATAAATGAACCAGAGGATCCTGGATTCCTGGTCCAAGAAACAGAGTTAGGAGTATAAAAACGAAGATAATACAAGCCCCTGTTTCAGAACACAGCAAGAGTACTGCCAATGGATTCTGCAATGAATTAACAAAAACAAGCAAGAAACGCTTGCTGCTGCTCGTAATTATTTTTGCTGCTCATTTTTCTCAATCTCATCCCTTCATTGCATTTGAGGCATATGCCCCAAAAGGTTCTGATGGTTGATGGAGCTTAATGGTGAGTCCAGTTGTAAAAGATGTCAAAGGAAGGCTTGCAGTTTATGATTTTAAACAATTGAGCCAAAATCCTAATCTAACACTACTAAAAGAAGCCAGCATAAAACCGGAGAAAAATACTGTCATTGTAGAACTAGTTCAGCCTAGTATAAATCCGAAAGTTTAATTGCTGCTTAAACACTGCAATCATAGATAGATTTATGAACTGTTTGCAAATCTTAACAATGTTTGATATTCTGACTGGATCATAAGCAACAGGAATTGCAATATACGTCCCTTTTAATTCTGAATGGATCATAAGCAACAGGAATTGCTATAGACATCCCTTATAAGTTATAATTCCAGAACAGCCCAAATTAAGGTCAACTGAACGAATTTCAAGCCAACGCCTTAGCAGATGTACTTCCGAACCCTAGGCTAATCTCAAACGAGTGCTAATAATAGAAGCCCTAAAATGGAAGATTTTGCTGAGCAATTAACCAATTAACTACAAACGAGGAAGCAAAAGCATCAGATTAGAAATACCAGTGATGCCGAGAACAATGATGCCAACAACGAGCAGCAGAACTTGAACTCTCTTCTTCTGCAAATCGAAATCCATGCCTTCCGATCCCTTCCTCTTCTTCTTCAAACTCTCATAAAAACGTGAAAAATGCGGCTCCCTCCGATCTCTTTGGCTGAGTTGAAATCAGCAGACCGGATGAAGATTTGAAAGAGAGGACAACCTTGAAATCAAGAAGGAAGAGTTTCAGTAGCAAACATGTGAAAAAGCTTCGGTTGATTGCACCTCACTCTTGCTTTGATTCCGGCTGCGTTTGAGATGGAGAGAAATGTCAAATGTCGACTGGTCGTTAGCGCTGACGCGTTCTTCTAATTTTCTGGGTTCTCTTGCTCCTCAGAGGAGAAACTTGTGGGTAGTACCCATAGTCATAGGTCATCGGTTCGAACTCCGGAATGACCGCTCTTTATTTACCAATTCAAGGGAGGAGAAACTTCGAATTTTTTATGTAAATAGCCAAAAACCGAGAAATAATTAGGAAAGTAGCGTCTTCTTGATCAAAACGTAAACAAATCGTATAAACAATCTTAACTATTCTAAACAATCTTATATATATATATATTTTTTAATTTTAAAAAGATAAAAATACTAATTTGATTATATCTACTTACTTTTTTTAATTTTAAAAAGATAAAAATACTACTTTGAGGGTATTTAGGTAAAATCAACCCTAAAAAGGTATAATTAGTAAAAAGAAAAACTAGAGAGTATACTTACCCAAAAAAAAGTGAAAAGGGTATATATTCTCTCAAATATTACTTTAAGGGTATTTAGGTAAAATCAACCCTAAAAAGGTATAATTAGTAAAAAGAAAAACTAGAGAGTATACTTACCCAAAAAAAAAGTGAAAAGGGTATATATTCTCTCAAATATTACTTTAAGGGTATTTAACTAATTTATTGTAACTGTACTACAATAGTTGTAACCGATATTATTGTCTCGTAACCAATTTATTGTAACCGTACTTTTAATCAATATTGTCACAGTATTGTAACTAATTCATTGTATGTGTTTTAATTCTTGTAATTAATTACTTATACCTAGTTTGTAACGTAACTAACCACATTGTTAAGGTTTTAATAGGTTACAATAAATACACACAATAGATTGTAGAGGGAATTAAAAGAAGTAACCTTTTCCCCGGTTTGGTTTGCACGCCTAACCCACTAATCGTTTCTAATTGCAAGGGTTAGACCCCCTCCTTTAAAAAATTGCACCTCAAGCGGTCATTTTTACCTGGAGTAACCGGTGGTGCCTCCCCTTCCTTGCCTGTTTCTTGCCCCAAATCTACAGCAGAAAACCAGGGAGAGAGATTGAGCGTGGAGGGGATCGAATCCACAAGGACAAGAAGGAAGGAGGAAGGAGCGCAGGCACTGGAGCTGGACGCTGCAGATGTGAGGGAGAGCTCGGCGCTGGAGCGGGAGTTCACCGGCGCCGCACCACCATTCCGCCTCCCATGACTCCGCTTCCAACCCCTCTGTCTCTCTCTCTCCTGGTCACATCTTCCGCCTGGCCGTCCACCGCCGGTAGTCACCAGAGCCCTCTTGCGCGCCACCATCCCTCTGCCTCCTCTCGCTAGATCTGTCTATTTCTAGTAGCTGACACCCTCGCCGCCTGACCACCGGAGACTCCCTAGACCCGCTGGACTTTCTCGCCCAGCCAGAATTGCCCAGCACCAACCCCTCTCAAAATTTCTACTGCTAGCGTCATTGCTGCCTCAAATCGCCTTTGACATGGAATTTTCCAGACCTTGATTTCTCTTAGGTAAGAGCAGGTATATCTATCCCCTTAACTAATTGCTAAGTTGCAATTTTGAGAACTGCTAGACTGAAGTTCATTGTGACATTGGATTGGTCTTTGATGTTTGGGGGAATCTGTTGTAAACAATCTAATTTTCAATTGTAGTGAACTTGGTAAAAATTGTTGATTTGTGAGTGTTTGATTTTAGTGGCTTTGATTGCATAACTTGTGAGTGCTCGGTTTCGATAGAAAATTGTGTAAATTCGTTCATAGAGCACCAAATCAGGTTCTGTCTATTGTTTTACATGACACATGAATTGATTTACATGACACGTCCATTGTTTTAAATGTTATGAGAAGTTCCCAACTGCTGCATTCAACCATGGTTTACCTAATTTGCTCCTTGCCCTGAGAACCATAAACCATGTGATTTGGGTTTTCTACCTGCTATTAGTAACCATGTGCAAGTTCTACCTAATTCTGTCTGAGAATCTACCTGCTAGGAGCATATAAATGATGTGGATGGCAAAAGACTATTGGAAAGCCGAGTTGAAAGAATTCAGTAACAAAAATGGACTTGATCTGAGCAGAAATGGTGAAAGTGGCCCATTGCTCTTAGATGTTCCTGAAGGATTTCTAATGTTTGAGGTAATTAGACTCCCTGTTTTTTAAATGTCCATTATTTAAAGCAAATTTACCTACTCCGTATTAAAGAGCAATTTTTGCATTACAAGGATTTTATTTTATGATTTACTATTAGTAACCATGGAAAAAAAATATGATCTTTAAGGCTAGAGATGAAAGATTTATAATTGCTTGGATTTTTTATTGCAATTGTGTTACATGAAACACACAGTTGTAGGCTTGTAGTTGTTCAGCTGTTTTAGGACGGGATTCCATGCTGTTGAGCCCCTCTTGTACTTTATAAGTTGTTGAGTTTTAATTAGTTAAGCTGCAAAGTGTTGGATGATTGATGTGGTATGGTTCGTGCAGAGTCTGTGCCAAGCCAGAGGTACTGGAAGGAGAGGAGCACCTCCATCCGCTTGAGCTCCTGGCATGTCCTTGTTTTTTGAAGGAGTCCCAAACACAACTCACTGAGCTGCGTGCTTCGAAAGAAGCTGATGTTGCTGAGCTCAAGGTCATCTCAGAGGAAAAAGACCGAGCTTGGGAAACTCAACTTGATATCATCCGAAAGCAACAGTCTATTGATGCATCTGCTCTTGCATCGGCCTTGGATGAGATCCAAACACTCAAGTAGCAGCTTGAGATGGTAACTCGGTGTGAATGCGTTGACAGTAGATCCGAAGAATCAACCAACATTGAGCTCCAAATTCTGAAGGTAAACCTCAGCGAAACCCTTTCGATTTTGGATAAAATGAAAAATGAGATAAAGGGTTGCAAGGAATCAGAGGCTCATGCTCAAGGACTTGTCCAAGAAACACTTATTCAGTTGGAAGAAGCAAAACAACCCGTAAATGCTCTTAGAAATGATGGGACGAAAGCCATGGAAGAATACAACTCTGTTGCTTCGGAACTAGAGGACTCAAGGGCACGCATCACCCTCCTATAGGGCCTAGCTCGCGTTTCCGAAAGCCATGGAAGAATACAACTCTGTTGCAGTATATAAACCTATCATCGTTTGCTATTAGTATAAACCTGGTGTTGTGATTTTGTAATCTATTTTGGTTGAATATTTTGCATTTTTCGTATTGAACAGATTGTGTTGTGATTTCGCAATCTATTGCGGCTGGATAATTTTTTTGTTATCTACACAAATGGCCTATTTGCTTGTATTACGAATCGATTTTTCATGACTAAGCCGGGGTTACGAATCGATTTTTCAACAATAGAAGTAACCAAGGAAGGATGATAGAAAGACTCATACTTCTTTAAATAACAACGAAATCAATTTTAGCAACTCAAATTCAGAATGTGATAAGAGGCTAAGATGAGAAGGGATGTGAGTACCTTTCTTGGATAGATAAGACAAAGGCCTATAGGATCGTTCCTAGATAGGCCTTTAATTGATTGCATTACTGTCATGTCAAGTGACGTAGGTGACGTGTCAAACCTATTATTTGTCATGTTAAAAATACATCTTATGATGAATTCAACACACATGGAAGACGAATTTCAGGTTAAAAACCTTCTTCAAACAAGACTTGCTTATAGAAGGAATGTCTCTCTTTTACCGAATAAGCTTATAAATTGCAGATCAACAAATAACATGTCATGTTAAAGGGTATTACCTGTCATGTTAATAGCATTATCTGTCATGTTATTTTCTTTCATTAAGGAGAAGATGATCGATTCGCATTACCTGTCATGTTAAAGGTTTTAACCTGTCATACTAAAGGGTATAACCTGTCATGTTAATAGCATTACCTGTCATGTTATTTTCTTTCATTAAGGAGAAGATGATCGATTCGCATTACCTGTCATGTTATTCGCATTACATGTCATGTTAAAGGGTATAACTGGCATGTTAATAGCATTATCTGTCATGTTATTTTCTTTCATTAAGGCAAGCTTTTCACAATCAATATCTTTTTTAAATGAAGATTATATATAAGGCAAATAAATAAAATTATAGGATAAAGAAGGAATAACTGGAATAGATAAAGAAGGCAAATAGCTAAAGCACTGATCAATCAGTGCGAGAAACGGAAGCACTGAAATTAGTGCAACCATGGAAGAAGCAGAGAAAGAGAGAGCAAGACGAAGGAAAGAGAAGAGTGATTTCTGATTGATCATCAATTGGGTTTGTTACAATGAGCAATTGCACTTTTATACTGGCTGGCAAAAGTTGTTACTAAAGATGGGATCAAGTGTGATGCAGCACACATGTAGAATATGAAAACCAGATAAAAAATGATCAATCATGGCTCAACAGCTACACAAACTCTTTAGCTTGAAAACAACATGTTTCTCAACAATAGGTTGGGCTGCAAACTCTTTAATCGACATCCACTGGAGAGAAAGACACCATATATATGTCGATAAATTTATGAGATACATGTATTTCTTTTGTGTATTCTCTAAATCACAGTCAAAACAATTCTATGGACAGTAGCTCAATTGATTTGGCATCGCAAGCTAAGAGATCTTCAACCTCTTATTTTTAAACTATCATAATTTTTATGATCTCGTGTCATGTACATGTATGATCGTGTCAAGTAAAACAATTCTCGTGTCATGTATGACAATTTACTTGTCAAGTAAAAACAATCACGTGTCATGTAATCGACATCCACTGGAGAGAAAGACACCATATATATGTCGATAAATTTATGAGATACATGTATTTCTTTTGTGTATTATCTAAATCACAGTCAAAACAATTCTACGGACAGTAGCTCAATTGATTTGGCATCGCAAGCTAAGAGATCTTCAACCTCTTATTTTTAAACTATCATAATTTTTATGATCTCGTGTCACGTACATGTATGATCGTGTCAAGTAAAACAATTCTCGTGTCATGTATGACAATTTACTTGTCAAGTAAAAACAATCACGTGTCATGTAAAGCGATTCCCGTGTCATGTAAAGCATTCCTGTCTCAGCGTCTGTACATATATGCAACTTAATCTCCCATATAATCTTGTTCAGTTTTGTGTAAACAACTCAACTCCGTAGTCCGCTCACTCTGACGGCCATGTCAAGTGACGTAGGTGACGTGTCAAACCTATTATCTGTCATGTTAACAACACATGTTATGATGAATTCAACACACAGGGAAGATGAATTCCAGGTTAAAAACCCTCTTCAAATGAGACTTTCCATCCTAGTAATTGTCGACTTTCCATCTTACCGAATAAGCTTATAGATTGCAGATCAGCAAATAACCTGTCATGTTAAAGGGTATAACCTGACAGGTAATAGATTTGACATGTCATCTATGTCACTTCACATGACAGTCAGAGTAAGCAGACTTACCCCAGAAAATTTGGCCAAAAAATTCTGTAAATTGTGTAAATTCGTCCATAGAGCACCAAATCGGGTTCTGTAAATTCCTATAGCTTTCTAAAGAGGTGATCACTCTTTTTTCTTCATAAAAATTTGGCCAAAAATGAGGTATGGATTATTTTTGGTGCTGTTGTCATAGAAAACAATTGGCCAAATCGAGTTCTGTAACTTCCTATAGCTTTCTAGAGATATAACCAACCTTTTTCTTCATGGAAATTTGGCCAAAATGAGGTATGCTTTTTTTTTTGGGGCTGCTGTCATATAAAAGAGGGTAAAAAGTGCTCGGTTTCGATAGAAAATTATGTACATTTGTCCACAGAGCACCAAATTGAGTTCTGTAACTTCCTATAGCTTTCTAGACATATAACCAACCTTTTTCTTCATGGAAATTTGGCCAAAATGAGGTATGCTTTTTTTTTGGGGCTGCTGTCATATAAAAGAGGGTAAAAAGTGCTCGGTTTCGATAGAAAATTATGTACATTTGTCCACAGAGCACCAAATTGAGTTCTGTAACTTCCTATAGCTTTCTAGAGATATAACCAACCTTTTTCTTCATGGAAATTTGGCCAAAATGAGGTATGCTTTTTTTGGGGGGCTGCTGTCATATAAAAGAGGGTAAAAAGTGCTCGGTTTCGATAGAAAATTATGTACATTTGTCCACAGAGCACCAATTCACGTGTCAAGTAAAACAATTCACGTGTCATGTAAAACAATTCACGTGTCAAGTAAAACAATTCACGTGTCATGTAAAATAATTCTCGTGTCAAGCAAAATAATTCACGTGTCAAGTAAAACAATTCACGTGTCCAGCCGTTGAGACGGTGCACAGGAACTTGCACTTACATTAACTTGCACTTAGACACTAAATAGAATCCAGCATTCGGTGACATCAACAGCAACCATATAGGAATTGATGTAAAACAACCTCAGGTCTGTTGATGCTGCTCCTGTGGTATACTACTTTGTAAAGGAAGGCGAGAATCAGAGCTTGCAGGCTTGCAGCTTGCTAGTACAAAAGTAATGCCACAACAGATGATCAAAAAGGTTTCTCTCGAGAGTAAACTAGTTAAAAAAATGTTTATCACACCAATCATTCTCGAGACAGTACGATCTCTTTCCGATGTCTTTTATGGGTTAAGAAATCTAACCGATAACCAATAACCCATACTGAATTTACATGTCACCCATACCGGATTTACATGACACATGATGTATTTTACTTGACACATGAATGTTTGTACTTGACACCTGAATTTCAGACATATTATATTCCTTATTACTTGACAACTAAAAATCAGCTTACAAAGAAAATTTTTATACATAATTTTAAATTAGCCTATGCGGGATTTGAACCCGCATCTTTGTGTATGACCACAATGCTCTCCCATTGAGCTAATAGGCTACAATAACATTCTTCTACGAACCCACATCTTTATATATTCATACAGATTTGATGCTCAATTTTTTTTTGGTCTGTTATGCAGAAAGGCAACATATTCATACAGATATGTAATTTGCATCAAGCCAAACTCAAGCTTTTGCTTGTAGATGATCTGTTTTAGTTGAGATGATTTCTGATAAATTCTCTCTTCTTATTTCTTCTTCTTTTTTTGAACTCCTTGTTGTTGCTCATCGAATTCTCTCTTATGCTACTGAATTCTCTCTTCTTTTTCTGCTTGAGTCAAAATGATTTACTCCTTGCCGTTGCTGCTAAATTCTCTCTTTTGGTGCTGAATTCTCTCTTCTTTTTCTTATTTTTTTTTACTCCATGCTGCTGCTAATCGAATTCTCTCTTATGCCGATGAATTCTCTCTTCTTTTTCTGCTTGAGTCGAGAGGATTTACTCCTTGCTGTTGCTGTTGAATTCTCTTTTATTTTTCTGAATTCTCTCTTCTTTTTCTTCTTTTTTTACTCCATACTACTGCTGCTCGATTTCTCTCTTATGCTGATGACTTCTCTCTTCTTTTTCTGCTTGAGTCGAGATGAATTACTCCTTGCTTTTGGTGCTGAATTCTCTCTTCTTTTTCTTCTTTTTTTTACTCCTTGTTGTTGTTGAACTCTCTCTTCTGTTACTGAATGCTGTCTGTGTTTCAGACGAGATGATTTACTCCTTCATTGGGATAATCAGGAGGAAGAAATATGTCAAAGAAGAAAAGTCCATTGTGATATGGAGTTCCAGAAGCACCGACAATAGCTGCTCGGATCAGATCCATCCTTTCCTCGTAAATGCGGACATAGATCGTTTCTGTTCCATTTAGTAAATAAGAACATCTATCACATTCACTTATATAATTATAGACAAAAAAATGTTGGAACACAATCTCTTACCAGGAAGATCTTTCTCTAAAATGCTCCACTCTTGCTGGACCTTTTTCAACCACCCTCTTTTCGCCTAAACAGAGAAGGTAAAGTCAATACTTAACACCATATAGTAATATTTCACTAATAGTGAGGAAACCTGGGAGTGTTTCTTGCCTGAAACAATGCTGATCCCTTCCCGACACAATCAACGAAATTGTGATCAGAGCAATCCCCAACAATATCAAACTGTTTAAACTGTTCTGATTTTTTGTGGCATGATGAGAGCACCACATTTCTAGAGTGATTTCTAACTCCTGCATCAAGGTTGCATCTCTGTGGACGTCCAAGTCAGCAGTTACCATCAATGCAGCATCTGCGCAGATATTTGAAGATTCCAGAAGCTCTAGCCCATGGATATTCCTGGTTTCCCCTTCAACTCCATCCAACACATGAGAATGTGTCGTTGGCCGTTCCTGTGATGCTGAGACATGAGGGCCAAAGATATTTGTGGCCATTTTTGTGAAGAATCCTAGTGCAGCATGTGAAAAGCCAAAGAAATGGGCGTTTGCATTGAACTCCTGTGGAACTTCATTGACATAATCGACATTTGATGAATCCTGCAAATGGGGAAAAAATTCTTAATCTTTACTTACATATTTGATGATTACAACGTTAATCTGTATGTAATTGTGCATCGTAATTACTTAATTAACCATTTTGATGCATAGAGAAAACACTGGGAGTTCAGTTCCAATATGCCAGGAATCAAGTTATAAAAATATGTCTCAGTGAACAACATTAGAAGAAAGCCCCAAATTTCAAGAAAATGGATAAAACAAGCACATTGTCAAAATCACTGAGTATTGGAGGAAGGGATCACCTTTCCTTTATGTTGTAAAGATTGTTTCACCTGCTCCACATCCACAGGTTCATGATTTGATTCTGAAACATCTTCATGAAAAACAAGAATCGACAATGAACCATCATCTTTATCCACACGAATGATTTCATAGGGTGCAACCTGAAAAAAATAATCCAATTGCCATAGTAAATAAATCAACTAGAGGCAGAGAAAGTTCAGCATCCGCATGAGGACAAGCTACGAAGTTCTAAGTTCTAACAATCACAGTAGCCCTTACTCTCAGATATGTGGAGCATATGAATATGATTCACATATTTAGAAAATGATACAATGTTCCTGCATATGTTTTAGGACATTGTTAAGAAAACATTGTCAGTTGAATCTCCATGGCTTCTTTCCGTCTATTTCTAAAGGATCAAATAGACCAGGTTTTCAATTTCACTTGCACTATCCTAAGGTTTCAAACTATAAAGATTACTACCAGTTAACTGCATTTAAATGAAGTAGCAGGGTTGTACCTTTGTCTGTGTTTTAGACGAGATGATTCACAACCATTGGGTTCTATAATCAAGATTGCAAGAGATGTATCAGTCAAAACTAAAATGATGAAAAAAGTTTCATTCCTACTTAACTGTTGATGCAAATGCCAATGAAATGAAACTCACAGATAAAAATTGTGAGGAATCACTTCAGCAGGAGAAAATACTCTTCCTTTCGTGAAATGTACTCAGTATAAGGAGCGAAATTAGCCAATGTAAAGGAGGAGATTACTTGCAGATAATTGATAATCCATACAGAATGCAAAACTGATGAAACCAAATTGGTTAAAAGATACCTTCTTGACCCTCTCAAAAGCTTGAACAACGGCTTGCCAGTTCTCCGGCTGAGTGTCCAGAACCTTCCGAAGATGAGGCGGCCCCTATTCTCGAGCGCACTCAGGCGGCCCCTATTCTCGAAGGGCCCCGATTGGAACCCTAGCCGCCGCCCCCGACCCCCTTCCTTCTCCCTTCTTATGGACTGCGCTCGAGCCCTCCCACTGAGCCCGGAGCCTGGAGCTTCCACCTCCGCCTCCGCCTGCGCCGCGATCCCCTTCCTTCTCCCTCCTTTCTCTCCCGCCTCCGATCCCCCTTCTCTCTTTCCTTTCTCTCCTTAGCAACGGGCTACCGGCTGCACCTGGTAAGCGGATATCCGCATTTTAGCAAATTTTTTCCGGATTGAGTTACTCATGCAAACCTTCTGGGTATGAGGGTTATTTTAGCAAATTTCCCTAGATTGTAACTAATTTAAAATTGAAAAAAAGTGAAAAGGGTATATTCTCTAGTTTTAATTTTAAACAATATTATCTATCTCTATTTTCTTTTCTTTTTTTTTATTTTAAAGAGAAAAAATATTACTTTAAGGATATTTAGGTAAAATTCACACTAAATGTTATAGGGTAAATTAGCTAAAGGTACCTTTTTCAGTTTTTTTTGGGTAAATATACTCACCAAGTTTTCGTTTTGTTAATTATACCTTTTTTTATTTTAATGACGGATTTGCCCATGTTTTAATTGACGCTCCTAAATTCCTTTAATGACGTATATTGTAACCGACAAATCTCGTCATTTCCATTGACGCTCCTTCCATTGGCACTCATTCCTTCAATTGTTGAGTTTTTTGTTTTATTCTAGATTTCTATAGGGAGTTCTCCGATGATTTTAAGCCTTAATATTATTAAATTGAATCTTTACTGTACCTTTAATTCCACAGTAATTCCTTTTTTTTTAAGCGTCAATTTTTTTCGATCGACAATTGGGTTTGATCGTCAATTGTTTTAGACATGGGCAATTATGAGATAGTTACATAATTGGTGTTTACAATAATTTGTTATTGTTTGACGGTTATATGAAATTACTTACAATACAAATTAACCTGATTATTATAGTAATCACTTACATGAACTTAATTACTAATATATACAATAACAAATTTTAGGGTTGTATTAGATGTTTGGTTACACGACATGAATTTGGTTAAATTAATGTGATATTGCATAATAATATCTTGTTACTAGGAATTGGGTTACATGAATGATATTGTAGTACTTACATGAATTTTATTGTAATATAAATTGACTTACAATAATGACATACAATATTGTATTACATGAATATTATTTTATTACTGGGTTATATGTCTTGCGGTATATTTCATATTTATTTGGGATTTTTAGATCTCCGTAATAAGGACCAAGGTGAGCTTAATTGGCCAAGGTGAGATTCGATTGTAAGTTAGAAATCCATTAGGAATTAATGTAGCTGGTCAAGATGAGGGAGGGAGATTATTGTGTGTATTTATTGTAACATATTAAAACCTTAACATGTAATTTAGTTAGTTACGATGCAAACTAGATACAATTAATTAATTAATTACATGAATCGAAACACCACAACGAATTAGTTACAATACTATGACAATATTGATTACAAGTACGGTTACAATAAATTAGTTACAATCTATCGGGTGTATTTATTGTAACCCTTTAAAACTTTAACAATTAGTTTAATTACGTTGCGAACTAGTTACAAGTAATTAATTACAAGAACTAAAACACATACAACGACTTGGTTACAATACTGCAACAATATTGAGTACAAGTACGTTTACCGTAAATTAGTTACAATAAGTAATCATGGGACAATAATATCGGTTACAATTATTTTAGTTACAATAAGTAAATTAGTTACAATTATTGTAGTTACTTATTGTAGTTATAATAAGTAATCATGGGACAGTAATTATGGGATAATAATATCGATTACAATAGTTTACAGTAGTTACCGATTTGCACACCTGCAGAGTACAACAAAAGTAGGTTACAATAGGTTACAGTAGTGAACGATTTGCATACCTTCATGGAATAGGTTACAATAAAAGTAGGTTATAAAAGTAATCAAATGCATTAGAAGCGCAATTAGGTCACTGAAGTTAAGTTGTTTATATAAATTACCAATTTATGACTCGGTCATCGACCGGTTGATGGTTATTGACAAATTACCACTATTGCACTTAGGGTCCAAATTCCATCGATCAAAGGCTATAACGAAGTAAAATATATGTTTGCAAATTCAATTTATCTTTAATTGTAACCTACAACCTTATCTATATTTAAACAAATCTTTTTAAAATCATAACCAAATCTTTTTCAAAGTAAACAATCTTATCTATATTTAAACAATATTATCTATCTCTATTTTCTTTTCTTTTCTTTTTTATTTTAAAGAGAAAAAATATTACTTTAAGGGTATTTAGGTAAAATTCACACTAAATGTTATAATTACTAAAAAGAAAACATAAGGGGTATAATTACTTAGAAAAAAAGTTAAAAGGGAATATTTCCTCAAATTTTCACAAAATAAAAATAGTATACAAATAAGGTAAATAAACCACCCCAGTTGAACAAACGTGCCTAGCCCAAAAAAGTCGGAGACAACGTAGACTAAACCCAGAGTCTAGCGCCACTAAACGATGACATTGCTCACCGGTAGTACTGCCCATCTTCAAGGAAATTTTTGGAACAGAAAGTCGCATCGATGCACACCACCATAAGGAACAACTGGAAACTCAGCTGAGAACCACCATTGTAGAGCGCACTAGAAATAAGGGAGATTTTGTGAAGTTTTCCTTATTACTATTGTGCCACAGTGTGTAGCACTGTACGGTCACGGTAGACACAGATATGACAATAAATAGAGAACAATTAACCATGAATTTATATTTTTAACTCCAAAATTAACTCTTTCAGTTTCGACCATCTTAAACCATGGAAAATCTCATTCATTTTTTCCATTATCATAGTTCTATATCTCATTTATTTTTTTTAAAATTATTTTCACTTTATTTACCTCATCCTAAAATGTTTCTCAAAAACCTCCCCCCGCCCCCCAACATAAAATAATTTGGCCACATGAGGAGAACCTTACAAGCCAAGAGCATCTATGCGGATGAAATCAATAAACACATAGTCGTCAGGGGGAGAAGGACTAGAGAAGGCGAAGTCGAGATGCGAAATTCGGTCAGCGGCTCGATTGGCTTCTCTGTAGACGTGAAGAATTTGTATGGATCGGAAAAAACCCAAAGAGAATAGAACGTTAGAGATGATCATTTCAGAATCTCCAGGGGGAGTCCAACTGTCCTTGAGGTAGTTAATGATGATGAGATTGTCACCTTCTATAATGATGTTGGTAAGGTGCAATTTTGATGCCGCATTGATTCATTTCCAGAGTATGTACCCCTCGGCACCAACAACAGAGTTAATAGGTTTTGGTCCGGCACCCAATCTAATGAGGTTTCCTAAATGATCTCTTATAATAAAGCCAAACGAGCTCCTTAATTTTGGAGGTTGAGAGCGCTCCGTCAAAGTTAAGCTTGTGATGATCTAGTGGTGGTTTGGTCCATTTTGTCTTAGGTCTTTGTTTTCCCTGTTTGACATTATTTCGGTTGTTGTGGTAACATCCTCCAATAGCCTGGAAGCGGACCAGATGTAAATTTATTCATTGATGAAAGTTTTTATGCTCCTCGGATTGAGCTTTATGTTGTCGAAAATTGCTTTGTTATGAAAATACCAAATACTCCGCCAAGCAGTAATGAGCTTGATGAATCGTGAAATTCCAACTTTTATCTTTGATGTTTAGTAGAGTGTTGTTAGTTTTTTTAGCTTGAAGTTGATTTCAGCTAAGCACATTGGCTATTTTTGGATCAAGCAGTTGTATAGTTGCGTGAATGATCGGGCAAGACCAAAGGATACGTGGAATCTCTTCGCAATTGGAGCCACAGAGAGGGCAGTTAGTGGGAAAACCCATCCCACGGGAAGCCAGATTAGTTGAAGTTGGGATTCTTTTTTTGGTTATGCGCTATAGGAAAGACTTGATTTTAGGGGGCGCATGCGCCTCTAGATGCCAAATCCAATGCATGTCGGATCTGCTGTGGTTTTTTGTGTGGTGTATCGTGTCAATGACTGAGGAAGTAATTACTTTATATATATACCATCATGAAAAAAATAGGGTTATTTTTTCATTAAAAAATAAAATAAAATTATAAAAAGGGAAAGGTGTTACCTCTCTTTACTAAGGTAACATCTTCCATTTCATTACTAACTTTTGATTGTACACTCCTATTTTGACGGGTCTACAACTGAATTTTAAACCAAATTAATCAGATTAAATTAAGATTAATTTAACTAAATTAAGATTAATTTTGATGGGTTTGCAACTGAATTTTAAACCAAACTAGTCTTATTACCCGCGTCCTACGCGGTTGGTTAATAAAGTATGTATATTTTTTTTATTATTGATAAGTATGAAATTATATAAAAAATTAACTATAAATTAACATTTAATATAATTTCTCCATTTAAAAAAACGTGTTAAAAAATAAGTGATGTGTTTTTTTTATTAAAAGAGCAAGTATTAGATAGATCATTCGAATATAACCTCATAACATATTTATTTTTCAAATATATTTATTGTAAAAAAATATAAAATAATTTTAAAATAATGTTGATTTAAAGGCTAGAGTAGATGTTAATTTGAATCTTTTGATTTCAATTATTTTATAAAATTTATTTCTTTATGATTTTCATAATTTTTTTTTATAAATGTATTAAAATTATCATTTATTTATAAGATTCATAATTGTATATATATGATATTTAAAATATTGTTTTCTTTCTAGTTATATTCTTAAGTTTAGATATGAAGTATAAAAAGAATGTGCAAAACAACTTAATACATAATAATGATATGTTTTGTATCGATTTAAGATATGAGGTTTAATATTTATATTAAAAACTAATATAACGTTTTTAATAAAGATAAATTAACATAATTCATCTAGTTGTCATTTTCTTCTTCTCTTTTTCCTTTTTATCTGAACCACAGTTTTTAACCACATTAACTTGATTATCAACCACATTAACTTGATTATCAAATTGTAACAACTTAAAGTTGTTTTGATCGATTATGTTTTTATGTTTAACACAATTTTTTTTTATACTCGATCACCCTCGTATATTTTTATGAAAAGATTTTATTGTTCAGCATATTATTAATTAATAAAAAATCTTTAATAAACTAACGGGCCCAATATAATAACAATTTTAAAGATAAATAATTTAAGGTATAGAAATTAATCTTTGTTTTAGATTTTAATAAAAAAAATACAATAGTAATTTTATAATTAGGGTAAAAGGACCTTAATTCCAAACAACATGATAATGATTTTTTTAATCAGCTTAAAATCAAATAAAAGTTTTTTTTATCCGAAATCTCTTACGGAGTATAACATAGATTAGAATAATTAACATATGCTCTAAAAATATAACTTTCAAATCCTACGTTTTTAATGACATTTTTTTGTTATCAAAATACAATTTAAAATTTATTGGATTACGTTAATTGAGATATGCTAGATTACACCATGTATCCGTTATTGGATTAAATTATCAAGCGTATTTCCCTTTTTTTTTTGGATTAAACTAACATCTAGAATTTTGGGTAAAATGATAGATTTGGTAACCACTTAAGATATGAGATTGAATATTTATATTAAAAATTAATCGTTCAATATATAATTAATTAATAACATATAATAAAGTAACCTAAATTTATAAAATAATCAATTAAGTAGGACACATAGATGCCATGTCAATAAAATAGCTGAGGTTGTTCTATGACGTGGCTTAAATTTATTGGATCCTCATTAATTGATGTGTCAAAAAATTCGAGCCAGACTGCACCAGAAAAAGACACGTAAGCAAATTGCACCAGAGCACGCCACATAGGATTTCTACGCCTCTGTTTTAATATTATATATTGATATTGATATTGATATTGATGATTAAACAGATTAAATTAAGATTAATTTAATAAAATTAACCATAAATTTGAAATAAAAATCGGATAATGCAATAAATAGTCTAGATTTAATACATTAACAAATTCTAAAATCGAGTAATACACGTAGATATAATTAGTTATTTTAAGTGATTTTTTTATAGATAAACTATACCTTTGGAGAAGTACAGTAACCCGGGCAATAAAATTGGGTAATTTAACTATCTTTCAGCAAAATGGATTAAATCCGGGCTAAAAAAAATAAATCAAAGTGGATTAATTTCATCATATAAATAATGTTCTGTTTTTTTAAAAAAAAAATTTCAACTGTTTTCCTTGTCCTTCGGCCTGTAATATCGTTTTAAGAAAATCTATCAGTATGAAAATAAATATTTTTTAAAAAGAAAAACCTATCAATTCCCAATTATCAACGGACAAAATAACATCTTTTGGTTAAACCAAAAAAAAAAAACATCTTTTGGAAAAATCGGAAGATAATAAAATATTACACAAGATAAATATTTCTTTTTATATTTGAGCCAGATGAAATTCAATAAAAAATTAAGATTATTAAATAATTAAGACACTAATAGATTATTATCTTCTTTATTGCAGTCATAGTCCTACTAGGACTCCTATATCTCTAATCCCTCAAGTCTCAGAGTAGATAGCTCCCTCAATTTATACTGTCCAAGGCTTTGATGGATTCATACTAACATTCACAATATCGGAAGATTTCGACCTCTTCGAGAAGAAGGCGAAGATCGACGAGGCATGGAAGGCGAAGAATCAAACCAACAGGTCACAAATTCGAACGAGGAACTCGTGATCGCACCTGAAAACAACGGAGAAGTGGTGGTAGGGTTTTCTCGCCCTTTTTTTCGATTATTTCGGTTATTGCCTGTTCTTTTTGGTTTAATTGTGGCCGTTGATCTGACTCGATGTTAATGTGTGATGGCGGAGGCTGTTGGGGGAAGGAAGAGGAAGTGCGACGAGACGGCGTCGGAGGGAAAGGATGTATTGAAGGCTTGCCCCTTACCTATAAACACAATCGAAATCGGTCATTGGAAGGTAAACTATTATCAGAATCCAAATAAACAATTGAGTAGCTTATTTTCAGGTAGGACAGGATTGTGGGTCGTCGTATGAAAACGGGAGTCAGGTGAGTTTAGTACTACTCTGTCCAAAAATTAAAAGTTAATTTAAAAAAAATTATAATTATTGAAAAAATTAAAAATTAACTGATTTTTTTTTTTAAAAATAAAATAAAGTCAGTATCCAACCAGTAGAAGCTTCTCCCTTCGTTATATTTTGTGTTTAGTTTTTACCTATTTTTCCATGTGAGACTTTACCACAATCTGATAACATATAACGGAGATTTGTTTTTCCATGACCATAATTGAGGTTTGGTAACTGATCTGTTTGCAATTCCATTAATCCAAGCTTGTTTGATTCATCAGATTGAGCCAAAAAGGCACAATGAAGAGTTGATATTCAGATGCTATTTCAAGAAGAAGTCGAGATTCACGTGGGAAGCTTTGACTGGGACGAAGAAGATGAGGGTTGACTACGGATGGGATATTATCCAAGCTATTCAGTTCACCGAATTAACCAATATTAATGGAGGGAAACTTGAAATCTTGGTATGTCTTTTCTAATTTATACAGGTTCTCTTGCATTTTATACAATTGGTATGTCAACATTAACACTGCTGACATTTTGTGTATTGCTCTTCGTTTGCACAGCTCAAGAGTACGCATACACCATCATTCTTCTTCGAGAAAGGTCCAGAGCCCAACAAGCACTCGGTTTACGAGTCTTGCGAAGATTTTACCAAATTGGATCCTAAGGCTCGGCGAGAAGGGTAATATGATCTTTTGATTTGATGTGTATTTTCATGTTTATTCGCCGAGAGATTTATTTGTTGAACACCTAATCTTTGTAATGTCATGACTCATTGGTGATGTACAGGGTTCATGACCTTTATTTCGAACTGAAACACTTCAAAAACCTCCACACAAGGATCTTGGATGCTGCTGACAAGTTAGCAGCCAAAAATTTGATGTGCCTTAAGAACTTGATAGTTGCACCTTTGAAGCTGGAGGCGAGTCCGAGTGTTCAAGATCAAGTTCCATTGCCAAATGGAAACCACAATGTGAATAGCACTTGTGAACCACAACTTCAACAACAAATTGCATATGAACCACAAGTTCAAAGACATTACAATGACACCGGAGAGAGTTATCTTCGCTCCATGAGTTATGTGCAACACCATCCTCTACCAAAAAATCCTCCGAGTTGTTCTCAAGTGTACAACGGCATGATTTCACCCCCGATCTCAGGTACCTTATAATGCAATATCTAGTGTTAGACTTACATTACGAGTTTATCACTAACCAACTTTTTTTTCTTTCTTTCATCGTTGCAGGTGTTAGTCATTTTCCCACCCAAAGAGTAGTTGGCAATGTGTTCAACAATGGAATCACAGGCAACGGTAGCCTCAATCAGCTTCAACTAACCCATCAGCAACCTTCATTGCCCTTGGTTGGATATGGATCACCTTCAAGTCCGCCATACCCTAATCATATGGTAAGTGTACTACCATGTTCCAAAACTATTGTGCGCCATTGTCTGCCAATGGTCCTCCAACCAATGGAGGTGGCGCGGAGTTGGTCACCACTGATCCGGACCAGAACCAAGGCATGCTACTACCGGCGAGTGAGAGGGAGATCAATCAGTTTTGTTTTGAGCATATGGCAGCTTATTTAATGACTGATGATATGATAGACAATTCTATTAGTCCTCCAACCGACGGGAGTGGTGGTTTGTGTGCCAATATAGACAGCTCTTCTACCAGCCCTCCAACCGGCGGAAGTGGCGCTTGTTTGTATGCCAATACAGACAGCTCTACCAGCCCTCCAACTGACAGAAGTGGCGCGGAGTTGGCCCCCAATGGTGCACACCAGAGTCACCACAACAGTCAAGGTGCTGTGATAATGGATGGGATGAAGAATCAAGGCGGAGATGGGGATCTGTATTCAATCATCAACTACCCTGTGATTCAAAAATCTCGTTAGTCGCTACTCACTAGGTAGCACAAATTAACAATAGCTATATATTTATATATATGCTAGTACTGTATATATTGAATTTGTTTTTTTGGTGATTTTTGGCTGGTATGAATTATTGGTTTTCTCTATATTTATACTGCAGTATAGTTTTACCGAATTGAATGATTTTATAAGGTTTTAAGATGCTATATTGAATCTGAAATTTTGCACCTTTCATAATAATGTCTGCAAGATGGGATTAAAAATTCAAGTGGCCGGTAATTAAAGGATGATAGATTCGATCTACTAATTGATGATATCGATCATTGCTTCATTGGATTGGAACTTTGATTTAGCTTAAAGTCTAAGCATTTTCTATATGCAAAAGCTGATCGAGTGACTGTGTTGCTAGATAATGAGTTGTGCTAAAGAAAGAATATTGTAACTTCTATATTCAGATTGACTATTTTCCTATCTGTTGAAACCGAGATTCGATATAACGAAAGTGATTTAATGCGGAAGCGAGAGATAAGAACAAGAAACTCAAAACAAACATGCAAGAGCAAGAACAACACCAGAGTTTTACGAGGTTCGGCAAAGAGATGCCTACGTCCTCGGGGCCTCAAGAACAGGCCGAATCCACTAGGTAATGTTCAACAGAGGGTTACAATCAAGCAATGCAAAGGTAAACCCTAGATCTAAGCATGTACGAGTTTCAGAGATACAAGAGAAGAAGATCCCCCTGTGTGGGATAACCGGAGTTCGAAGATCTCTTCGAAACTCCCAAACCCTAGATCTCCAGACGTGAGACAAGCGGCAACCAAAGCCAGGAGCTTAGCCGCGCCACCACCAGGAGATCACCGAGAGCAGCTAACACCTTCGTCGTCACAATCGCCGGGGAGGAGCCAGGAGAAAACCCTAGAAACCCTAGAACCCTTTGAGAGCGTTTGAGAGGAGACGGAGGAGAGAGAGAGAGCTGAACTGAGTTTTCCAGGAGCTGCTAGCGAGCTTAAATAGCTAGGGCAACGGATCTCAAGTGAAGCCTAGACAAAACGCAGCGCTTCATCAACTGACCAAGGCCGCCAAGCTCGCTCCAGCGTCAGAGATCGCATGGGCTTGGGAATGGGCCTAAAGCCCACATCCGGGTAAGGATCTCCAAACATTATATCATACATATTATACATATATTATACACCATAGGTTATACACTATACTCCACAAGTATTCATTAGACTCGTTAGAGGATCAAGTCGATTTCTCGACTCAATACGACTCAGTCAAGTCTAATTATAACTTGTGCATCCATGTATACCTATATATATAATATATGTTATATGCATACTCATCATACACTCATACATGATTACAAGCACATAACAATATTACATGTAACACATATGAAAGCAAGACATAGGGAAATATAACACATAGCATTACAACAAATCACCCTCTATTTTTCTAAGTCTTGCTCCAGGCAGACTATAACCTAAACATAGTGGACTCAAAGCCATCCGTCATCAGCCCAAACATGCAAGGATCACCCATGGAAATCCTCCAAATGGAGGAAGTTCCTGCAGAACACAAATTTTTCATAAGGAACAATTTTAGTGCCAAAATCTGCAGGATTATACTTACCATCAATTTTCTTAACATGTATGACATTATCTTCCACTTTCTCACGAATAAAATGGTATCTAACATCAATATGTTTAGTACGCTCATGGTACATGGGGTCCCTGCAGAGATAGAGTGCACTTTGACTGTCAATGTGTAAGACAGAAGTGTAGTGCTTCCTCTCTATCTCCTTAAGGATACCTTGCAGCCAGATGGCCTCCTTGCAGGCCTCTGTAGCTGCTATGTACTCAGCTTCAGTGGATGAGAGAGCAACGATGGGTTGCTGCTGGGATTTCCAGGAAACACAATTGCCTGCCCATGTATACACATAGGAGGTTATAGATTTCCTGGTATCCTTGTTAGAAGCATAATCAGCATCCACAAAGCCATGTAGATTATAAGAGGAGGAGTGTTCAGCATATAACAAAGACAGGTTAGCAGTTCCAAGTAAGTATCTTAACAGATATTTCATAGACACCCAGTGTTTCTCAGCTGGTTCAGACATGAACCTACTGAGAGTGCTAATAGCAAATGCAAGGTCAGGACGAGTACAAATCATAGAGTACATCACTGAACCTACAGCAGCATCATAAGGAATGGATTTCATAATATTCAACTCAGCAACAGACAATTTTCCTTTTATTTTAGTGAGATCAAGATGAGCACCTAAAGGAATATTGTTAAACTTATCACCAAAAATATGAAATCTTTCAAGAACCTTATGCACATAGTCACACTGATGCAACCATAACTTCTTATGCTTCCTATCTCTTATAATAGACATGCCTAAAATCTTTTTAGCAATGCCTAAGTCTTTCATGTCAAAATGCTTTTGTAAGTTCTTTTTAATATCATGAATAGCATCAACAGATTTAGAAATCAGCAAGATGTCATCCACATATAAAAGCACATAAAGCACAGGACTCTTATTGACACCCTTAAAGTATAAACAGGTATCAAATTTGCTCATTTTAAACCCTAGACTGAACCTCATGCACTTGTCAAACTTGATATTCCATTGTCTAGGTGACTGTTTCAAACCATAGATGGATTTATTTAACAAGCAAGCATGATTAGGATGCACAGAATCAATGAAGCCCTTAGGCTGTCTCATATAAATTGTCTCATCCAAGTCACCATGAAGAAAAGCTGTCTTAACATCCATTTGTTCTAATTCAAAATCATAAACAGCAGTCATGGCAAGCAACAGTCTCAAGGTTTTATATTTCACAACAGGAGCAAATATTTCATTGTAATCCTCACCCTCTCTTTAGGTAAAACCTTTAGCAACCAACCTAGCTTTGTATCTAGGGGGGTCAGACTTAGAAATGCCATCTTTTAGTTTGTAGATCCATTTACAATCAATTAATCTAGCATTCACAGGTTTAGGCACCAAAGTCCAGGTTTTATTCACCCTCATAGATTCTATCTCATCATTCATGGCATGTTTCCATTTAGCAGAGTGAATACACTTCATAGCTTGTTCATAAGTTTCAGGAGTAAAAATCTTCACAACATCAGAAACTAAGCAAGCAAACTCAACAATGTTATTAATGAACCTTTTATTTGGTATAACAGTCCTAGGACTCCTATCCCTAGTCAACTGCCAATTAGTCAAGTCATGCCCTTCAGTGGCTGAAGAACTAGAGGTACCAGAACCAGACACAGGCACAGAAATGACAACATCATCCTCATTCACAGAAATAGGAGAAGTAGAAGAGGAATTAGGTTCATTATTTGCTTCCCCACCCAATTGGTGAGGTTGCACAACATCAATTTGCATATTATCAGAAACAGTAGCATCATTAGAAGTAAACAGAGAAGAATCATGAGTAGAGAGAGTAGAGGAAGAAGAGGGAGAAAAACCACTGTCAAACTCATCATCTGAATCAACATCATTGTGCTTAGGCACAAAGAATTGATCCTCTTGTACCTGCAAGTTAGTATCTGAGATAACAGGAGAAGCTTTCTTAAAATGAAATTCATGCTCATTGATAAAGACATTCCTACTCACAATAGTTTTATACACTCCAGGTTGGACAAGAAGCAACTTGTAACCCTTAACCCCTTCAGGATAACCCAATAGCACACATTTTTGGGACCTAGGATTAAGCTTACCTTGGTTAACATAAGAAAACACAGTGCAACCAAAAGGTTTAATGTGGTCTAAGTTTGGCTTTCTTTTAGTCCATAACTCATAGGGAGTTTTAAAATCAATAACAGAGGAAGGTGTCCTATTTATCAAATAAGCAGCAGTCACAACAGCTTCACCCCACAAACAATGTTTCAAACCAGAAGAGATAAGCATGCATCTAGCCTTTTCAAGGAGAGTCCTGTTCATCCTCTCAGCAGTACCATTCTGCTGGGGAGTTCCAGGAATGGTTAAGTGTCTCTTAATACCGTTAGACTTGCAGTACTCATTGAACAAAGAATTACAGAACTCAAGGCCATTGTCAGTTTTTAAACATTTAACAGTAAGGCCAGTTTCATTTTCAACACCAACTTTCCAGTTTTTAAAGGTTAAAAAAGCCTCATCTTTAGTTTTAAGCAAATAGACCCAGACCTTCCTACTGTAGTGATCAATGAGAGACATGAAATATCTCTTATGACCTACAGTAGGAACAGGAGAGGGTCCCCACAAATCAGAATGAATATATTCAAGAGGTGCAGCAGCAACATAAGATGAATGCTTAAAACCTTTTCTAGCATGCTTTCCAAGGATACAATTTTCACAGAGATCAATCATGCAAGGTTTGGAATTGATTATGCCAGTTTTGTGAAGGTGTTCTAAGCCTTTATTGCCAATGTGACCTAATCTATTATGCCACAACATAGTATCATGCAGAGACATAGTATGCATAGAAGCAGTAAAGGCAGAAGCAGAATAAGTCAAAACAGGAGTAGCCAACACTTCATAAAGACCCTTCTTTCTAAAGCATTTAATGACAGGCTTCCCATTTTTAGAAATAATCCTAACACTATTTGAACTGGACATGTCATAGTGTAATTCTTCAAAAGCACTTTCAGAGAGCAAGTTTCTCCTTAAATCAGGAACCCATTTAACATCCTTAACAATTCTAATCACATTATCAAACATCTTTAAAGCAACAGATCCAACACCTTTAATTTTAAGAATAGAGTGATCACCCAGCATGACAGTACCAGCATCAAAACATTTAAGCTCAAAGAACCAAGATTTATGAAAGGTAGCATGCATAGTACACCCAGAATCCAAAATCCAAGTAGTAGAATCATTGTCACTTAATAATGCAAGAACTTCATGAGTAACATAAGGATGGGATTCACAAATAGCAGACACATTAGGTTTCTTACCAGCTTTAATATCCCTTTTCTTCTTAAAACAGTGTTTCTCAAGATGACCAGTTTTATTGCAGTAAGTACATAAAAGATGAGATTTATCAGGTTTTTCACCACTGGATTTATCAGAAGACACAGAATCAGATTTATTGTCTTTATTTTCCTGTTGCTTAGGTTTTCTATTGCCTTTGTACTTAGACTTCACCATAAGAACCTCATCTTTGTTTTCAGGTTTAGGGTCAGTCTTATTTCCATTCACAGCTTTAAACACTTTCAGATTTTCATTTTTCTGTATGATAGAGTCAATAAGCTCCTTTTGAGTCAACTTATTAGTACCATACTGAACAACATCAACAAAAGTAGTAAACTGTGCAGGCAAAGAATTAAGCAACAACACACACAATTGAGTCTCATCAACTTTGTCACCACATCTCTCCAGATCTTGGGTAATAGCCAAGAATCTGTCAAGATTTTCAGCAAGAGTGCAAGTAGTAGACATTTTATAATTGAAGAGTTTGTTGAAGAGATTTACCCTACTTGGTAGTGATTTTACCAAGTATAATTCTTCCAACCTTTTCCAGAGCTTTTCAGTGGTTGTGCAAGTAAGAACTTGCCTAGCCACTTCGTCTGTCAGTCTCAACATAATCTCACTGTGTGCTACTTTATCAAGACGTTTTAGATCCTTCTTTTTGTCTTCTTCGACATCTTCTCCAGAGAGCACTTCATAGCAGTTTTCTTTGATTAATATGGCCTTCATTTTTACCTGCCACATTGCAAAGTCAGTAGTGCCATTGAAGGGCTTTAAACGATAGGATTCACCCATGTTTATAGTCAAGAACTTAAAAAACTTAACAAAACACAGTAAATCACGCAAAAGATTCAAGAAAACCTTGAATCCAAGAGCAGAGCACAGAATCGCAAACACACAAGCCTAGATCTAAGCAAACAAGGCAGTGGTATGTCGTGTAGGGGGGGTGCTGCACCAGCGATGTCGCCTTTTAGGTCAGCCCGAGGCCCTACACCCGTAACCTATCCCTAGAACTCAACAATGAGCCAGGAAATCGGAAACGCGACACTCAAGCTCTGATACCACTTGTTGAAACCGAGATTCGATATAACGAAAGTGATTTAATGCGGAAGCGAGAGATAAGAACAAGAAACTCAAAACAAACATGCAAGAGCAAGAACAACACCAGAGTTTTACGAGGTTCGGCAAAGAGATGCCTACGTCCTCGGGGCCTCAAGAACAGGCCGAATCCACTAGGTAATGTTCAACAGAGGGTTACAATCAAGCAATGCAAAGGTAAACCCTAGATCTAAGCATGTACGAGTTTCAGAGATACAAGAGAAGAAGATCCCCCTGTGTGGGATGACCGGAGTTCGAAGATCTCTTCGAAACTCCCAAACCCTAGATCTCCAGACGTGAGACAAGCGGCAACCAAAGCCAGGAGCTTAGCCGCGCCACCACCAGGAGATCACCGAGAGCAGCTAACGCCTTCGTCGTCACAATCGCCGGGGAGGAGCCAGGAGAAAACCCTAGAAACCCTAGAACCCTTTGAGAGCGTTTGAGAGGAGACGGAGGAGAGAGAGAGAGAGCTGAACTGAGTTTTCCAGGAGCTGCTAGCGAGCTTAAATAGCTAGGGCAACGGATCTCAAGTGAAGCCTAGACAAAACGCAGCGCTTCATCAACTGACCAAGGCCGCCAAGCTCGCTCCAGCGTCAGAGATCGCATGGGCTTGGGAATGGGCCTAAAGCCCACATCCGGGTAAGGATCTCCAAACATTATATCATACATATTATACATATATTATACACCATAGGTTATACACTATACTCCACAAGTATTCATTAGACTCGTTAGAGGATCAAGTCGATTTCTCGACTCAATACGACTCAGTCAAGTCTAATTATAACTTGTGCATCCATGTATACCTATATATATAATATATGTTATATGCATACTCATCATACACTCATACATGATTACAAGCACATAACAATATTACATGTAACACATATGAAAGTAAGACATAGGAAAATATAACACATAGAATTACAACACTATCTCTGTCTTTCTTTTTGTTCGAATTCAACATTTGCATTATCTTAATTTTTTATTATATAGTACTACGTAGTATTACTTTCTCTCTTATAAATATTTTAGTGGAATAGATCCCAAGATAAAACGACTTTTATATCAAAAGAATATCATTGGATGATGATCTAAATAGAGATACTCACGCCTAAAGCTTTACCTCTATATATAAAAAAACTTAAGTGAATGGTTAAGATTTACAATTGAAGAAAATTTCTCAAAGATTTATGCATATAGCCAATTTTTTTTCATATATAGATTTATCTATTTTAATTGGGATAATGATTTCAAAATAGAGATTCAGATTATACTGGTTCGAAGTTCGAATCCTCTTGGAAACGTGGAGTAGCTTGTGAGTGGGAGGGTCAACCCCTTAAATGAGCCATACAGTACCCGATCCAGATGTAGAGCGACTGAGTCGATCGAACTGGACTAAGATCAAAAAAAAAAAAAAAAGATTATACGGAGTAATTTATAACCCTTTTAGACTAACTCCAATGGTTAAGTGTGCAAATGTACATATTTGGGAAGGTGCTTAAAAATGCACATCACTTTTTGATATTTTACTCCATTGGCTAAATGTGCATTTTATACACATTAATCTCTGAATAAATATGACTAAATTAAAAAGGAAAAGAAAACAATAAAAAACAACCAATAAAAATGACTTTACTTTATTGAAAAGTGGTAAAAAGTTTTTGCACATGGGGGAGGTGATGTGCTTATATTTGAGCATTTTGCGTGCAAATGTACACATTTTAAGCACTCAAAAGTAACCATTGGAGCACAATTTGCATCAAAATGTGCATATTTGAGCATTTGCACCAAGCCATTGGAGTTAGCCTTATTAACGCAAATTTACATCCCATCTTCCACGACAAAAAACCCTGTGGTAGTCCCGTAAATACCTATTCAATTAAGGGCAGTCCTGTAAACATAATGACACAAACCTCAGGAAAGTGCTCGTGTGATCTCCCAATAAAAGAATGCCACGTCAACCCAATGACACGCTACCTCCACGTGGCAAATTTTTATTCGTCCAAACCGACTTTCCAATTTCCAGCTAGGTTTCACCAACTCCGAAGCCAAAGCTATGATCAGTTGATCTCAAAAAAAATCGAGCAAGCCCTTTATATTAAGCAGCTGTTGGATCATCCCTGCATCTCACTCTTCCACTTCCACGATCCTCATTCCGCAATGGAGATCCGTAGTCGAAACCCTACCGCGCTCTCTCTCCTTCTCCTCTCTCTCTTCGCGATCTCTTCTGCTAAGGTCTTCTTTGAAGAACGCTTCGACGGTAAGCGCGCTAACAATCTCTTGGGATTTGAACAATTTGTTTGATTTGATGTTGTTGTATTTGCGTATCAATGTCATTTGATTATACTATACTGTTGGTATGTGACATTTGAATGTTTGGAATTTGATGTGATTGAATTAATTCGCGTGGATTTGGTGCTGATTGATGTGATTGCGGTCGTTTTTGGCTTGGATCTGGTATTTATGGATCTCTCAATGTATATGCTCTTTTGCTCGCACGATATCCATTGAACAACTTGATCTGATGATCTGATCCGTTTTTGTAATTTCAATTTTAGTCATTATATTAACGAGCGTTTTCAGTGTGAAGCGGAAGTTGCAGATGAATTCAGTTGACCTTTTCTTTTGCCTGTACTGTAGTTTGATGTGTTTTTTGCATCTCTCAATTTTCATCTCGTTGTCTTTGATGGTGACTGGTCTTCGATTGTTTTTCATACTGTCTATTGTATATCTTACTCTCACAGTAGTTCAGTTCAATGCCTTGTGTATGCCAGTGACTTGACAGCATTTATTGTTTTGTTTCTACATCTGGAACTTATTTAGTGTCTTTACTGTCTTTTGTATTTGTGTGTTGATATGTTTATTTCTGCACTTTTGATGTTATGAATTTGTTGCATTTGAGCTGATGTTGAGCTTATGACTCCTCAGAGGGATGGGAAAGTCGCTGGGTTAAATCTGAGTGGAAAAAAGATGAGAACATGGCTGGAGAATGGAACTACACTTCTGGCAAATGGAATGGGGATGCCAATGATAAAGGTATTTTGACATCTATAGTAGTATTACACCTGAATTTTGTTGATTGAGATTCATTATTATATTGTTGCATAAAACAACTAAGATACATTCACTGTTGAAGATAATACTTTCTTTTGGCCCAACACATCCTACATTGAGTTTTCACTCTAGCTGCTCTTTTTCAGGCATCCAAACCGACGAGGATTATAGGTTTTTCGCTATATCTGCTGAATTCCCAGAATTCAGCAACAAGGATAAGACATTAATCTTCCAGTTTTCTGTCAAGCATGAGCAAAAGCTTGACTGTGGTGGTGGATACATGAAGTTGCTCAGTGGTGAAGTTGACCAAAAGAAATTTGGTGGTGACACCCCATACAGGTTTGGCCTATTCCGTTTTTCTTCAATCTTCTCTTCATAGGTAAAGTGCTCTGTGATTTTACTGATAGTCATTCCTTCTTCTGTTGCAGTATTATGTTTGGCCCTGACATTTGTGGCTACAGCACAAAAAAAGTCCATGCTATTTTGACCCATAATGAGACAAACCACTTGATCAAGAAGGATGTCCCATGTGAGACAGATCAGTTAACTCATGTTTACACCTTCATTCTCCGCCCCGATGCTACATACACCATTCTTATTGACAATGTGGAAAAACAGTCCGGTAGTTTGTATGAAGACTGGGACATCCTTCCTCCAAAGCAGATCAAGGATCCTGAAGCAAAGAAGGTAGGTAGTTTGGCACTCAGCAGATAGATAATCAGCAGTGGTTTTCCTTCTGGTTTTTAGTTTAAATTTCACAATTACTGAGTTTTTGGCATTGTTATGTAGCCTGAAGATTGGGATGAGAAGGAGTACATTCCTGACCCTGAAGACAAGAAGCCAGAGGTACTTTTTACCTTGATGTTAAACTATCAATCACCTTTTTATATCATAAACTGAATATGTAACCTGTTGACTGTAGCTAAGGATATAGCCTGAGCAAATATATAATTCATTGCAGTTGATTCATCTAATCTTTTTCCTTTTTTGATGTGAAGGGATATGATGACATTCCTAAGGAGATTACTGATGTTGATGCCAAAAAGGTATTTTGTTTCGAACTAGCTAATGTGTTGCTTCATTTATGCATCTCAAGTTTCGTTTTCTTATGCGTAAACTGTATTAAATGTATTAAATTTAGCCTGAGGACTGGGATGATGAGGAAGATGGTGAATGGGTTGCCCCAACCATTCCAAACCCAGAGTACAAGGGTCCATGGAAGGCAAAGGTGTGCTTTCACCTCTGTTTTGATTGAACACTTGTGCAGCAATTGGAATGAAATATTTTACTTGCAATGCCCTGCAGAAAATCAAGAACCCTAACTACAAGGGCAAATGGAAGGCACCCTTGATTGACAACCCAGGTTCGACTTTCTGCAATCACAAAACCATGATAAGAGGGTGTTTATGATTTGAGTTCTGAGTCTAATATCTGCAATTTATAATGATATTATTTTGCAGAATTCAAGGATGACCCAGAGCTCTATGTTTACCCCAACTTGAAGTATGTAGGCGTTGAGCTGTGGCAGGTAGACCTGAACTTGTGATTAGCTATGTAGTTTTGAACTGTCCTTTTTGGTAGACTTAATGAGAGGTCTGCTTTTTATTTCAGGTGAAATCTGGGACTCTGTTTGACAATGTGTTGGTATGCGATGATCCCGAGTATGCTAAGCAACTTGCTGAGCAGACATGGGGCAAGCAGAAAGAGGTACACGACCTTCTGCTCTTTCTTGTAGAAAGGAAAAACTCATCTTCATAACCGTTTGCTTTGCGGTTGTTAACAACATGATTTTAACATTCAGGCTGAGAAGGCTGCATTTGAGGAGCACGAGAAGAAGAAAGAAGAGGAGGTAATGCGTTAAAAGCAATCTATGATATGTTTAGAATCACTATTTCACTTGTTGGAAGATTTTGACTCGTGTATATTCTCCCTTGTTCAGGAATCGAAAGATGAACCAGAGTCAGATGTAAGTACTTGATCATAACCACACTGGATTTGCATGTTAAACCTATGTGCTTCACATTATCCATCTTATTTAACTCCAATTGTATACTTCTTCCAGGATGAGTCTGACAAAGAGGACGGAGATGATGACAATGAAGACAGTGACTCCGGTGATTCCAAAACCGAGCCCGTCACCTCAGACGATGCTAAACATGTAAGTTTTTGTCATACCCTTCCACTTCATTGCGCTTCGGTCTTGTCTCCTTGTGAGTGCTGATTATCCTGATTCATCTTGTTTTTCACCTGCAGGATGAACTGTGAGGAAGGAGGATTGAAAGCCTGATCGTCACGAAGAATCAATTTTCATTTAGTTGAGTTTAATGTTTAGTTGATAGGCTTTGTGGTAGTTGGGACTAGAACAAAAGGTAGCCTGTTGATGCTATCATTTTACAATGCTGAGGTGCAAAACCGCACAGTGAACACACATTTTTATGAATCAAAGTTCTACCTTAGAATGAATTAATTGTTCGCTCCACTTACTCCCTACATTATAATGTACGATGTATCCGTAGTAGCACGTGGTTTTCATACAGGTTACTTTATTAGGCCTTGTAACTTTTATGCGCCAAAAATGTCAAATATACCTGAATTTGCCAAACCCGATTCATAGGAAGGAACCTAGAGTTCGGCCTAATAAAAGCTCGAAAATGCGCAGATTGATAAGCTTGTCGAAAAATATAGCTCTGCCTGCACTCGTGGAACAACGTTGACATTTACACTATCTTCCTCATAAAAGCACCGAGAACACCGTGCACAGGCACCTGGATCTGCACCCCTCGTTTATGACAGTGCCTCACAGCTCTGTCATACTGCGCCTCGCCACCAACAGCATCACTGCATCACAGGTATTATAGGTATGACCTCCATGTCAGAGTCAAAACCTCTGTTGATTGATCACACTCAAGAACACTCAGATTCAAGGAGGAGAAGAAAAACTAACCTCTCAGAAATCAGAATTTTAGGAGATTGCAAAACAGTCTTACAAGGAGGCAAAGCTCCTCTATTTATGTCTTTGAATTGGTAAATAAAGAGCGGCCATCCGGGTTCAAACCGGGGACCTATGGGTACTACCCACAAGTCCTTTCCGGTGAGCCATTCCGGAATGGTTACTCCTCTATTTATGTTGGTTACAAGGAGGAAGAAGGTTCTAACAACCTACCCTCTTATTTCACTAATTACAGAAAATAACCCTACTTTTATAATCCTCACAACACTCTCCTCAAGTTGAAGTTGCAAACTGATTTGTAACTCCCAACTTGCCAAGGATTCGATCATATATCTCACTGCACACAGTCTTGGTGAAGATGTCTGCAGGTTGCTCTTTAGTGGAGATGTAGCCCAAGATAACTTCCTTCTTTAGTACATTGTTTCTAACAAGATAACAATCTCCCTCTATGTGCTTTGTTCTCTCGTGGAACAGGATTCCTGGCTATGTGCAAAGCTGATTGATTGTCACAGAACATCTTGACACTTGCTATTGGAATACCCAGATCCTGCAGCAGCTTCACTAGCCAAGTAATTTCACAACAAGTCATATCATTTGCTCTATATTCCGCCTCTGCAGTAGACATGGCTACATATGACTGCTTTTTAGATCTCCAAGAGATTAAAGAGGGTCATAACATCACACAAAATCCTGTGAGAGATTTTCTGGTCATTGGGCAACTTTGCCAATCTGCATCCCAAAATGCTCCTAATTCCAAGTCTTTACTCTTGGCCAACAGAAGTCCTTGTCCTGGAGCATTTTTCAAGTACCTTAACACATGCTTTGCTGCCATCCAGTGCTAATCTGTTGGTGTATGCATGAATTGACTGAGCACTTGAACTGCATAACAGATATCAGGTCTAGTAATGGTCAGATATATCAATCTGCCTACTAGTCTTCTGTATGCTATGGGATTCACACTTGATCTATTCCCTTCCATACTTAATTTCACCTTTGGATCCAAAGGAGTGGCCACTGGCTTGGCATCTGACATCCTAGTCTCTTTCAGGACTTCAAGAGCATACTTTCTCTGATTCAAATAGAATCCTTTTCCAGTTCTTTCAACTTCAATCCCTAGAAAATATCTGAGCTCACCAAGCTCTTTCATCTGAAAATTCTTATTGAGATGTTCCTTCAATCTCTGAATTTCATTCTTGCTATCTCCAACTATGATCATATCATCCACATAAACTAGAAGTGCAGTGTATGATGCTTCTGTTTTCTTTGTGAATAATGAATGATCAGCTTCTGATTGCACATATCCTGGCTCTCTTACTACTTGAGAGAATTTGGCAAACCATTGTCTTGGCGTCTGCTTTAACCCATACAGAGATTTCCTTAGCGTGCAGACTTCACCTGCTCTTGCATTCTTCACAGTAATACTCTCACTGTTACTCTCCTTCTGGGAGCAATGCTGGAATTTCTTAAGCTAATCATATGCAGGAGGTAGCTCCATGTAAACCTCCTCCTCAAGCTCACCATGAAGGAAGGCACTAGTGACATCCATTTGAGTGACATGCCAATCCTTAACAGCTTCCAGAGTGAGCAAGATTCTGACTGAAATCATCCTAGCCACTGGAGCAAATGTCTCACTGTAGTCAATCCCTTCAACTTCAGAGAAACCTCTTGCAACCAGGCGAGCTTTAGACTAACTCCAATGATTGTGTGCAAATGTCTAAATGTGCATTTTTTTGACATTTTTTAGCTCCATTGGTTACGTTTGGGGTGTGCAAATGTGCATATTTGAGCATGTAATATGCAAATTTGAGCACCTCATCTCCCAATGTGCAAAAACTTTTTCAAAAAGCAAGATAATTTTATTGGTGTGTTTTTTATGATTTTTGTTTTCTCTTTTGTTTTAAATTAATTGTATTTGAATGGTGTGTAAAAAATACACATTTGACCATTGGAGCAAAATACCAAAAAGTAATGTGTATTTTTACACACCTTGTGCAAATGTATACATTATAGACAAAACCATTGTGGATAGTCTTATACCTATCCAGAGTCCCATCTGCCTTGTACTTCAGTTTGAATAACCACTTACAAGTAACCACAGATTGATCAGCAGGCCTTGCTACAATATCCCATGTGCCAATCATTTCAAGAGCATTAAGCTCATTAAGCATGGCTTTGCACCATTCAGGATTGTGTAATGCCTGAGCTACTGATGTTGGCTCAGATAAAGGTGCCACATTGGAAATAAAGGCTTTATATGAGGGAGAACAAGATGAATAAGAAATACAAGATGAGAGAGGGTAAGGAGAAGTAAACCTGCTAGTAGAGACTGCAATTGTGATATCAACATTGGGGGTACTGCAGACATAGTCCTTGAGCCAATAGGGAGAAGACTGGGTCCTTGTAGATTTTCTTAGAGTGGGTATAGGTGGTTCAGGAGGCTGGACCAATGTGGAAATCTCATCAAACATAGGAGGCACAGGGGATGGAGAGTAATCAGCTAAGGACTCGGTTAAAATATGAGGGTTAAGAGATGGAGATTGTGTAGGAATCAAAGGTTCAATGGGCTCAAATAGAGGAGCATAAGGAGACAAGAAATCCTCAGAGAATGTAGAGGATGGTATGGCAGGTTCAAATAGAGAATCAGATGTTGTGGCATGTAAGGGAGGTTTAGAGGCAAAAGGAAACTGATTTTCAATAAAAGTGACATCTCTGCTGACACAACACTTGTGAGACTTCAGATTTTACACTTCATATCCCTTGAACCCAAAGGGATATCCCAAAAACACACAAGGATCAGCACAAGCATCAATTTTCTTTCTGTCACTCCCAAGTGTTGAGATGTAACACAAGCAATCAAACACTTTGAGAGTAGAATAGTCACGAGGTTGATAAAATAGAGTTTTTTTGTGAGCCTAACTTGCCATGTTTTATATTGACTTTTATATCGATTTCTGTATGCATTTCATACATTTGGGTTAGAATAGTACAAAATCTATGTAGTTTATGCTTATTTGCCAAATTATGGAGTCTACACTAGTTTCTATTTGATTTTGCAGAAATCGGACGCACTTTGGAGCTTAAAAGAAAGACATGAAGAAGTTAAGGATGGTGCATCTAAGGAAAAGCCCACTTTTCGTTAGTCATCATTCTGAATCAAGTTTTGATGTCTTCATCAAAGTTGCAGCCCTCAAAAAGATCTTTCCAACGCATACTCATATGCGTCAATCATACAAACGAGGACTCGGGAAAGTGCATTTCAAGAACGGAGCAGAATGCTGAAAGTTGACATTTCTAGTCGACGTCGACTACATCTAGTCGAAGTCGAGTACGATTGGAGCCAGAAATTCACACGAAGTCTAGAAGACCACTCGAGGAGCCAGAAGTTACTCGATGTCGAGTGCTACAGTACTCGAATTCGAGTACACCCGTCGAGTCTAGATGGTACCCGATCTTGAGTACAACCCAGGAGAAAACCACGCTAGTCGACGTCGAGTAAACCTATTAGATGTCGAGTACCCCAATGACGAATCCGAGTCCGAGATCGAGTGGAGTCCAAGCATGAGGATTACTTGCAAGTGAAGATATGTGGAATTCTATCCATCAACATGGAGATCTATCAAGTCCAAGGAGGATCTATCCATATTAGTTCTAGTTTCCTTATAGATTTATTTCCTTTAATCATTAAACTTTATCTTATGTTTTTAGATAGAAAGTTTTAGATATAGATAGGATTGTTCCTTCTTAGAATAGCTAGGGATGGAACACTATAAATAAGGTTGAAGGTTCGATAATATAAAACAAGGTAATATAGAAATACTCTAGAAGGGGTGTTGAATAGAGTATGCCCGTTTTTCGCAGAAAGTCTCAAGACTTTTGGAGCTCGTATAAAACCCTTTGAGATTAAACCTGAATCATAAAGTTAGAAAATCGAACCAAGTGCGGAAATAAGGTAAAGCAATAGATAAAAGACACGAGTAATTGTTTACGAGGTTCGGCACGAACTTGGCCTACGTCCCCGCCTAGGGTTCTTCCACAACCCTAGGATTCAAAAGGCTTTATTGATTCGCAAAGCTTAGGATCCTAATAGCTCACCGAGAAACCTCTCTCCTATACAATTGCAATCTAGTCAACTCACGTTCCCTTGGAGTCCTAGACCAATCTAGAAGAGCCCCACCTCTCTCAGCTATCTAGTACAATCCTCTTACTCTTACAAATCAATAGCCTAGTGCTTACTTCCCGAGTTACAAACTCTCGAGTATAACACTATAAATGAATATATCCTATAAGCTCACAGTGTAACTCTCAAAGGCTTTGAAAAGAAATAACAAACTCTTGAGCGCTAGCAGAGAGTACACTTGGAAGACAGATCTCGCTTGAATGAATGAAAGCTTGTGTTCAACAGGTGTGTTTTGTCTTCTTCTTCCTTTCCTTTATATAGAAGCAACATGGCGCCTAAGGATCTTCAACAACGGCTAGTTCGGATCATGGCGCGCCCAAAGATCTTCTATTTTTGGACACTTCGAAGATATGATCTCTCCAATTTGGATTTCCTCAATATGCACCATAAGGAAAGAAGTAATTCGAATAACACTTCCTGAAAGGTTAGTTAGGCATATAATATAATAGAAGTATATAATATTAAATAATATTCGGACATAATAATATATAGAACAGGTTTTGGATTTCATCAACTGTTAAAGCTCCAAGACCTTTGACACAGACATCCTGTCAAGGCCTTTGAAACCTATTCCGATTTTCATCAAGGGAGGGAGTTATCAAAGGTTTTAGGGGTTGGTTTTTAGGATCATTCAATCATCCAGTCCAAGTCACAATTAGAGGTTTTCGAGAGATAGGAGAGAATGGAGGTCGAGAGGAGTTGGGGTGTTGAGAGACGTTTTGGCTTCGATCGGGTGTAAGTTTTGTTTGAGTTTATTAATGCAATATAGTTTTTTTTGTTATTGATGAGTGTTTTTATGATGAGAAGCGAGTAGTCACCCAACTTCTAGGGTCAGGGTGAGCACGACGGTAGCCATGTAAGGTAATGCGATAAAGGTACAATCTTTTGATGCGATTTCGTCTTCTATCCCTACGACCATGATTCTTTTGCGAATGTTGAAGGTGATCCTTGTTTGTGTTATTGAAGCGAAAGTGATCTTAATACAACTTGCATTAATTATGTGAAAATGGTTAGTAACAATTAGGGTTTATGCGAGAGCTTCTATATTCCTATTTGTTAATAACGAAAGTTATTTGATGAAAAGGTATGATCTTTTATACCTTATGCATTATTTCATATGGTTATCGTTGTGGTGTTGATACCCTGATCTTGGAAGTCCTTTAGTTTTTTTATTTTATTTCCACCAATTTCGTGTTTGCTTTCGTTATATTTCAATTTAAAGTTGTGATTTTTGATACTGCTGTACTCGAGATCGACGACACTGCTCAACGTCAAGTGCTACAGTAGTCGACATCGAGTACCTTCACTCGATATCGACTGTCTTGCGTTGTTTCTGTGTTTTGCTTGCTTCTGTTATGCAGTTTTACTCGACTGAGTGGTCGACGTCGAGGACATTTTTTCGACGTCGAGTACTTCCTGAGTCGAAATCCGACGTGAGATCCATTCGCTATCTGAGATCCGCTGACACGCTTCCTCGAGGATCGATCCTATCTTCCTTTTGCTACAGCGGGAGGAAGTCTTGTATTTATTCGCGTGGGCACAGTCTGGTTTGATTTATTATTATATTTTGAACTCAATTTCCTCCTATATCAAATTGGCGCCATTGTCGGGGAAGCAATCATTCGCGCCTTAGGTAGTTAGATCTCACGTTTTCTTTGAGTTTCTTTTCAGGTGTATGCGTCGTTCTAGTCAACCACCCGAGTTTGACGCCTTAGACGACCCGTAACGTCTTATACACATCCACTCTAGATTGAAAAGGATCATGGCGACTGCAGAAACACAAGCTGAGATGAACGAGAGGCTTCAGAGGGACCTAGCAGCCAACAATGCTGCTCTCGCCGCTGAGAGAGCACGCACCGAGCGGGAGATAAAACAAAGGAGGCAGGCTGAGGTTGAGCTCGCCCTATATCCCACCACTGCGAAGGACTACATGCACCCGACTCTTGTCGTGCCTGAATCGGCTATTCTAATCCCTCCTAATAATTTTGAAATTCGCACTTCCTTCCTTGCTGAAATTAAAAATAATGCTTTTGAAGGGAGATTTAATGAATGTCCTCTCGCTCATATTACTACTTTTGCTGATATGTGTCAAACTATTGCTGAAGGTGCTACTCTTGAATATGTAAGAATGAAAGCTTTTAATTAGTCTCTTGCAGGTCCAGCATTGAAGTGGCTAGAAGGACTACCTGCGCGATCCCTCACAACATGGGCAGAGGTTAGCAATGCGTTCCTCAACAAGTTCTTTCCTCCCGCCAAGACAGCGCTCCTCCGACAAAAGATTACAACTTTCAAACAAAAGCCTGGGTAGCCGCTAGCACGAGCATGGGATTGATACAGGGACCTGCTGCGATCTTGTCCTACTCATGGACAACCACCATATGTCATTCAGGATATTTTCTACAATTCTCTTGATCTACCCAGCAAGGAAAGGATCAATCAGTACACGCAATACGAATACCTCACGCAAACACCAGCAGAGGCGTGGGCATCCATCAAACGGCTCACCAACTTCGACAACACCTATGGGGCTCCTGCAAATTATGACGACAACACCTATGCAAGGCCAACCCCGTCCATGCCCCTATATGAGCCTTCTAAGGAGATTGATCCTGATATCAATGAGTTGTTCTACAAAGATCAGAATCGCAAGCTCCTCAAGCAAGTCAAGTTTCTATCTGTTAACCAACCTTGCATTGAATGCGGCTCACATCGGCACACCACCCCAGAATGCCCACATACAGAGCAAGTCAGGCTAGCAGAAACTTACGAGGAGGTAGCTTACGCAGGGGGTCCCAATCGTTATATGGGGGACCAAAGGTTCTATCAACCACAATGGAACCAAGGTGCCCCTAGGAACCCCCCACCATACAGAGTTGTAGGACATCCAGAGAGGGACCAGTGGAAAGATGATCTACAGATGATCCTCGACGAGATGAGGAAAAACCAGGCACAACACCAGCAATTCACCAACGCCATCCAAACTCAACTCCACAGCCTCAATACACGATTTGGGGAGATTGACATCTGGAAAAAGAGCATGGAGACCCAAATGGGCCAACTAGCAGCACATATCCCAAGACCATCCGGAAAGCTCCCTGGGCATACAGATCCAAATCCTAAAGGGCAATCCGGACACGTCGCCGCTGTTAAGTTAAGAAGTGGGCACCAATTACACGAGTCAGAGATCGGAGCAGAGAAAGACAGGGCTGAACTTCTACTCGACGTCGACCACGACCTACTCAACGTCGACCACCCTGCACTTGACATCGACCAACCTTCACTCGACGCAGACCAGAAATTCGACGAGGCGACTTCTGCTCGACAACAACACTCGACGTCGACTACTGTAGTCGATTTGGAGGACCCTCTATACGATGTCGACCAGCCCTCTCCCCATATCGACAACACTCCTACACCTCCGATGAAGAAAAGGCTGCCATTCACAACAAAATCTCCAAAGGATCCAGGAGAGAAAAAGTTTCAACGGTTCATGAAGATGCTTCAGAGGCTCAACGTCACCATTCCATTCACAGAAGCCATTCATGAGATGCCATCATATGTCAAGTTCCTCAAAGAGATCCTGAGTAAGAAGCGATCAATGGCTGAGATTGCAGAGGTGTGCAGCTAGATGGACGTTCTAGAGAAAAGGCCAGATCCAGGTAAGTTTGCTATAACCATTGGATTTGGTCAATATAAATTTAATGCTTTGTGTGACTTAGGAGCCAGTGTAAGTATTATGCCCTTATCAATCTGGTCAAAAGTCAAGATAGGTGCTTTAGAGCTTGTGGATGCAAAATTATACATGGCGAATAACACTGTGGTCATCCCTATAGGCATGATGAACAATGTACCGGTGCAAGTAGGTAAGTTCTTTGTCCCTGCTGATTTTATAGTTATTGATATGGCAGAGGACTCTGCTTGTCCCATCATTCTAGGAAGACCCTTCTTACCGACGGTGGATGCCAACATAAGCGTAAGGAAGGGAGTACTCACTTTCAACATCAGCGATGAGGTAATTGAGTATTCTTTTAATAAAACTGAAAGGCATACAAGTCCCATGGAAGAGGTCAAATCCATATCAGCCAGATACATCACTTGCGTGGAGCCTAAGGTAAGAAATATGACCCCCGATGAGCTGAAAAAGAGGGATATGGAAGCCCAGGTGGAGGAGATATATCATGCCCATCCTTAACGAGGAGAATCTACTCGACATCGACCAAGGTAAGTCGATGTCGACTAATTTTTTTTCGGATGCTTTGCCAGGTCTTAAGTATGGGGTCGAAGTCGATTAGAAGTACTCGACATCGAGTACTCTAGTCGATGTCAACCAGATCCGGAGCCCTCCATCGAGCACACCAGCATCAAGTAAGCCACCCGAGGCCGGGCAGTACTCGACATCGAGTAGCCTACTCGACGTCGACCAGTCCCCTTCCTCCTCGACGAGCAAGCCACCAGACGACGAATCGCAGTCGACGTCGAGTACTGTTTGGGGGTAAAATTTCGTCTCTTATTAAAAAAAGACACTATATACGCTCGTGAAATTATTTTCGTGAAAAATTTCGTTTGATAATTGGAATGGCAAACACGAATACGAGTTGTTGACAATAATTACAAATAAAGGAAGTGTGCGGGCTACAATTGTGCGATACATATCAAATACATCGTTTTGGCATATTACAAGCTCACAAACTGGAGTACATAAATGCAATACAAAGGTTGAGCTTGTGAAGTGCAATGGAAACTCACCAGAAAGAGACCGATTGAAGTTAATAAGTTCAAACACTTCAACAGTTGAATCTCCGGAAAACATCTCACAAGATGAACAAGAGGTGATGCCGGTATTGACTACCAGCACACCGAGTGTCGAGGAGCTTCTTCAAGAGTTGCAAAGAAAGCTTGACGAGATAGATGCTCAAATTGCATCATTCCTTGCTCAACTCAATATTCAAGCTCAAGAAAACAGACAAGAGCAAACAAGGTCAAATGGTGAAGGTTCAAGTGGTAACACATCGATCTCTCCATAAGAAATTAAAGAGATGATCACTCAAGGGATAAGAGAATTTTATGCATCAGAAAATCCAATTGTGTTTGGATATAGAAAGTCATATCCATCACACTATGATTCGATACCATTTCCCTCAGGCTACCAAAGACCAAGCTTTGAAAAGATCAATGACCTTCACGGTTCACCCCATGAGCACTTAGCTCATTTTTATTCTTCTTGTGGTGAAACGGTCTTAAACAACGCCTTGTTAATTACGCAATTTGTCAAATCTTTGAAAGGATCGGCATTCACCTGGTACACTCAACTGTAGCTAGGGTTGATTCAAACATGCGATGATCTGCAAAGAGATTTCCTAGCTCAATTCGTGAGCTCAAAGGCAAAAGTCTCCATTCTGGATCTTACAAACACCTATCAAAGGCTTAACGAGCTCGCCAACAACTTCATCGCCAGATGGAGGGGCTTAAGAATCCAATGCCATGAAGAGTTAAGTAAGCATACATGTGTTCAAATGTGCACAAACAACTTAATACCAGAATGAGCGGTACATGTTGGAAGTGCCGAACCTTGTTAATTTGATGAATTGTTGTCAAAAGCATACAACGTTGAAAAACAACTCGCACGAGGATCCCATTGGTCTCAAGATAATGATCATTTTTGCCAAATATAAAGATGATGGCGATGAGACACAAGATGAAGAAGAGTCCATGACCATTTTTGCCAAATATAATCAAGAGTTCATCAATGAAAATGATCCTAAAGCTCAAAGAAAACAGAGGGCTAAGGAGCCAACCAAGGGACTTACCCTTCACAGAAGAAGGGAAAAGAAATACCCTTTTGATAATGATGATGTGCAAGGGATTTTTTATCAACTGATGAGCGCAAATTTTTTAACACTTCCAGGGCCAAAAAGGCCTAAGGAGGTTGGCAAAACGAGTGATCTAAAATATTGTTTGTACCACCAGCTCATTAGTCATCCAATCAAAGATTGTTACGTCTTCAAAGACATCATAGAGGATATGATTAAAAAAGGAGAAATTAACATCGATGGGGCAACATCCACAACTCAAGAGGCTGCATCAAATACCATTTCACTAGTAGAGGTTGCAGAGCCCACCCGCCGCTCCACGTGTCTCCTCAAACACGAAAAGCTTCTGTCGCCGCTATGGAAACTAGGGGCATCATCACAGTTTCATGGCCTCATATGGCGATACCCGTAAAAGTTATTACGGAAGGTAAAGTCCAAATTGTATGGGCAAACCCCGACATGCCACAAGATAGGCCGGGGCAACCGACCTCATACGAGTCGATGTTGTGCTCTTACAATGATGATACTGTTGCCAATGAAAGTGACGTTGAATGGCAAACTCATACAAGTCACAAGAAGCCTCAACAGGTTATGACTCACATCTCAAGAGCTTCAGGGCTAAAGAAGCCCAACAACAACAAGAATAGCAATAAAGAAAGAAACTCCAAGACTTATTCCGACGAAGAGTATGCCCAACCAAATTGGGCACCGATTACCTTAAAGGATTATGTTCCTAAGGCGTTGGTGAATGTTGGGTCCTTAGAAGACAAAGAAAATGCTCAATGTTGTATGCTTTCATGGACCGATGACGTATGCAAAGAAGAAGCAAAAGCCGATAGGCTTTCTCTTCGCTCCAAGCGTCAGCTTCTCTCCTCAAAAGAAAAAGAGCAATTGAGGGGAAAGAAATCAAGCTTTGGTGAAACTCCAAAAATGCACAAAAAGTATAAAGTTCAAGTGCAAAAGCTAAAACCCTCTTTCGAGGGTAAAGCTCCACAAAAACTTGTCGATGAGGCTTGTGTCAAAAAATTTCAAATCTCATGCGAAGAGGGTGTTCTAGCCGCAAGCGCAATATAGCCTAGAGTGTCAGCATTTGAAAGGCTCGAGAGGGCGTCAAGTGGAACTCCTAAATCTTTGGTGTTCAAAAGGCTTAATCTAGCATCTACATGTGAAGCACCAAAATCTTCAGCATTCAAAAGACTCGAGCTAGCCTCAACAAATGAAGCATCTAATTCTCCGGTATTTTAAAGGTGTGATATGGGCTTGTCAGATGAAGAATATAAACCTTCGGTGTTTCAAAGGCTTAATATAGCCTCAACAAATGGAGAGTCTAAAGCTCCAATATTTGAAAGGCTCGGAAAAATTGATGAGCCTAGAAACAAAAAAGTCCAAGTGAAAATGACTAAAAGCAAGAGCTTCAGAAGAGACAGCCAAAAGTTCTCATTCACAAGTACAAACAAGTCATGGACACCTGAAAACATGTAACGGTGACAAAATGATCAAGTACCATCCAGGCGGGAAAACAAATAGTACTGCCCAGAACTACGTCATGACTTGATCTCCAGCAAGGAGTACGTAGGAAGTTTGACAACCAAAGTATGTCGAATTCAGTCGCGCGCGCAAAAAAAAAAGGGTTCGCAAATGATAGTCAGGTTATTCGGGAAACCCTTCCTAGAAGGTGGGCCTGAGTGATCTGGATGATGCGGTAAAAAAAAAAAAGATCCTAGGTCAACGAAAAAAGAAACATGGACATAAAGTTAGTCCAGAACTGAAGCACCATGTAGTGTATGTGAAGGAAAGGGTGCCCAAACCCGCCCTCCTTTTCAAGGGTGTCCAAATGAACTACGAACGGCTTGATCCCTTATGAAGAGGGTACGTAGGCAATCTAGCTAGTCAAGAATGTTAGATGCAGCCCCAAAAACAAAAACAACACCAATTTTCCCGTTTCAATGGGAACATATGTGTACTTCTCAAGGTCGATCAATGTTTGAACAAATTTTCATTGGTCATCGTGCGAAGTTGTTCAACTACGCCTATTCAGGTTTGAACTCATATGTGAGATTCATGTTGTCCCTAATGCCATTTTGAAATGATCGCCTCTAATAACTTTAATTCTGTCACAAAAAAAAAAAAAAAGCAAAACCAAAGACCAAATCAGTTGAGGTCAAAAGATCAAGGGCGAACTTTGAACCTGTTTGACAAACTTCTCACAAATTCAAAGTTCGGGGGCATCTGTTTGGGTGTAAAATTTCGTATCTTATTAAAAAAAGACACTATATACGCTCGTGAAATTATTTTCGTGAAAAATTTCATTTGATAATTGGAATGGCAAACACGAATACGAGCTGTTGACAATAATTACAAATAAAGGAAGTGTGCGGGCTACAATTGTGCGATACATATCAAATACATCATTTTGGCATATTACAAGCTCACAAACTGGAGTACAGAAATGCAATACAAAGGTCGAGCTTGTGAAGTGCAATGGCAACTCGCCAGCTTCTGCTTACACCATTCATTGAGATCGCTTCACTCGAAGTCTTGCAGGAAGCTTGATCTTCCTTGTTTAAGCCCTCGAAGATGAGTTGTCCAACTGCAATATTGATCAAAGTCAAATACACGTAAGGGAAAGATGAGAGAGCTAATATACATGCTTCTTTGTCTTAAGGTCCAATTTAAATGAATGGGCTTAACTCTTATCTTTTATGGGTTTAAAAGGGACTAAAATAGCCCAACCCATTGCTGAAAATAGATCAATAAATAAATAAACCAGCAATTAAAAAAAGGGCTGGAACATGAGCTAAGAAGGTAAGAAATCAGCCACTAATTAATTGGCAACTTACGGTAGTTCACAAGCAAAAATAAATAAATAAATAAATAGGGAAGTGTATGTATTCTCTGAACAAAAAGGAAAGAGGATCAAAACGCTCTCTTTTTGGAGCTCCTAACTCCTCCTCCGCGAGGCTCAAATCCCTCCTCCGGGAGCTCCTAACTCCTCCTCCGGGAGGCTCAAACCTCTCCTTCGGGAGCCCTAAATCTCCTCCGGGAGCCATTAGCCTGCTTTCTCGTCGTAGAGTACTTCAATTCCAGCCACCATTTCCTCGGTTCCGACCCCTTTCACAGGTTTTGCCCATCCCCTCCGACTCGCTCCGATTCGCTCTCTCTGCCCATCCCCTTGGATCCGACCACCATTTCCTTGGATCTGCCCATCCCCTCCGATTCGCTCTCTCTGTTCTCTTCAAACCAATCTCTAGTTATTAGGGAGTTTCTCTCCCTGAATCGTCTGACAATCGGATCCTTCGATGCCTCCACGTTCCGGTTGCTCCTGGTTTACGTTGGTGTCGAGGATCTCTCCTCCTCCACCTAGGGTCCCTCCTGCGTTGTCGGTGCTCCGGCCTAGCCTTGGCTCCGCCATTAAACCCGCTCGCTTTCCTCCCCGTCTCCAAGCTTGGCCGGCGGCGGCCGGTGCTGGGCCTAATTGGACGTCTCCCAATTTGACGTTTCCTTGTTTGGCCCGCCTTTCATTGTTTCATGGGTGTTGCTTTCCAGGGTTTTATCGAGCCCGATTGGTCTCCCTCTCCGGTGTCCCACTTTACACCTCCTCCTCGGTTGCGTGTTGATGGCTGCCGGTGGTATGGCTAGGGTTTGCTCCCTATCGCATTATTGGCTACTTGCTACTACAGCAGAATTGTTGGGCTTTTTGTTTTGCTTTGGGCCCAAGCTTTATCTTGGGCCCAAAGCTGGCCCAATCTCTTAAAAAATTATTAAAAGGAGTATAATTATAATAAATTACAACCATATATATCTTTTCATATAATTAAGTCCCGGGTGGGCTTCAATTAAATCCCGAAAGGGTCTTTTGGTGCGTCGTACTATGGTGGTTCTCGGCTGCGAGTCTGGTTGTTTGTAGCGTTCTTCGTTTGAGTTGGAGCTCTGGCGACCGATGTCGGGTCTGGCTGGGGTCGAGGCAGTGTGTATCGAGGCGACTCCGCATGACGGAAATTTCCTTGGAGGTTTGTCTTCACTGCCCACAGGACTACTGTTGTACCGCTGGCCAGCGGTGTCACTTCTTGGTGGTGTTTGGCGTCGGCTCTTGTCTATGTTATCTCCAGCCTGGTAGGCTTAGTTCGCTTGTTCGGCTGCATTTGCGTGTCTCCCTCCGCTTATACTGCACCTTTTTTCTGTTTCTATGTTGTATTTTCTATTTCTATGTTGTAATTTTTTTCTGTTGTATGTTTAGACGGCTTGCCGTCTGCCGACTTTGTCGGCCTCGAATTATTTCCTAATCAAAAAAAAAAAGGAAAGAGGATCATTCACTGGAAGAAAGAAAGCAATGGTCCATGTGTGCTGGAAAAAAAAGACTTATGTACACACTCCAAACAAAAAAGAAAGAGAGAAATATTGTGCACATGAAGGTATGGAAAGTAAGGATTCTTCCTCCTACAACCTTCTCCTATAAAAGATGCCTTTAGCTGATTTTCCTAGGGGGCTGGAGCCAGAAAGAATACACGGCTGCAGAGAAAAAAAAAAGGCAGAGGGAAAGAGAAAAAAACCACCCTCAAAAGCCATCCAAACAAACAAAGCAAACAAATCAGCAAGCACACAAACAAACCACACGAAGAAGAAAAGAAGAAGGCGGCTCTCTCTCTCTCTCTCTATGTGGGGGTTCCTGTCGACTCCGAGACCCCGCCCTTGAAAACCTTACGAGCTTTTCTCGCGGCCTGGGTCTTGGGGTCATCAACTCACTCTCAAGCCAAGTCAAAGGATCGACAAAATCGACTCTCGAAACCCCGCCCTTGAAAACCTTACGAGCTTTTCTCATGGCCTGGGTTTCGGAATCATCAAATCACTCAAATCAAGTCGAAGTGTTGCATAAATCGATTCTCGAAACCCCTCCCTTGAAAACCTTACGAGCTTTTCTCGTGGCCTGGGTTTCGGAATCATCAAATAGCCCTGAAAGAGGGCGAAACGCTGCTGGATTTTCCTAAACCAGCCAACTAATTCAAGCATACAAATTGCAAACAGCTAAGGCAAACCAAAAGGAAGCAAAATCACTGCAGCCATATGATGAAATTGGAATGTTAAAAAAAAAAAGAGAGAGAGAGAAGGCAGAAGAAAGCAAACAAATTTTCTGTCTCAGTTCCATTTCACACAAAACAAATCCGGGAGTTTCTGAAAGCTATGCCTAAAACAAGGCTAAACCCTTGCAAGAATTTCCTCAGAAAAAAAAGATATGCTGGAAAACCGTGCCAATCAAACCATGGCAACATAAGAATGCTACACGCAAGTCATTTTCAACCAGCAAAAGAAAATGATTCAATTGCAGCCAGCCGTGACCATGATGAAATTGAAAAAAAGGGAACAAATTTCCTGGAGAAGGAGAACAAGTTGTCTGGACAAAGTGAATCAGTTTAGAGGAACTAAGTTCTTGGAAAATTAGTTCAGAGAAACTAAAGAAAAAAAAACTAAATCAAGCAATCTCTCTTGGCTTCTCAGACAAAGCAAGCACGATCCATATCAAACAAATCTAAGTCGTCACTGGTTGCTACCAAATTGCAACTAACACCAAATCAAAATACCTAAATCAAGACCAGCCATTGTCTATCACAAGCTGAGATTCCAATTCAGTGAAAAGAAACAAGGGGGAAAGTTGGAATAACATACCCAAGTCGAGAGGCCAGAGCGGTGATTGTCTTCGACGTTGCTGCTTTGCTCTCATCAGCCCCTGAACCCTGAATTTTGAATCCTCTTTTGCTGTCGTAAATTCCAAAGCCTCCAAACAAACAAAAATCCCTAAATTACAAATCAAAAAACTTAGTCCCAATTTTGTTCATTCAAATGGAATCAAATTGGGGGCAAATTTAAGGGAGAAAAGGGGTTGACCTGATTGCTCTTCAAGCTGATGGAGTTCTTGGATTCCCCGTTTTCAAGCCCTTCCTGACCTCTCCTGCTTGTCCTAATCCAAAAAGCCCCAAATTGCACAAATTAAAAACCCTAAAATCGCCATGTGAAAGCAAAACCAGTTGAGCTTGAAAACAGAGCACTCAATTGAAAGACAGACTTCAAATGGATTTGGGACCTAGATGCACCACCAAAGGTTAAAACCTTTCTTTGGAAAATTACCAAAAATGGGGTTCCAACTTCGGTCAGGCTGGCCTCTCGGGGGTTTGGAATCCCAACTACGTGCCCACAATGCGACTCCAATTTTGAGGATTTGCACCACCTATTATGGCTTTGCCCAATCTCTAAAGTTGTAATATCATCATTAGACCCTTCACTGCTGCCACTCCTAAACCATAGGTTTTCCCAAGAAAATGATCTAAATAGTTTAATCCGCGAACTTAAGGAAACATTAGGTCTCGAACGATTCTGCCGTTTAGGTTTTTCTTGATGGAGCTTGTGGTACTTTCGAAACAAAGAATTATTTGAAAATGCCAAAACAAATAGCACAAGCATAATTGCTTACACAAAGAACCAACAATACATGTGGAAAAAATCAGCGGATCGAGATATAGCGCAAGACAACCAACTGCCAGACAATACCAGATCGCAACAAACTAAGTCTGCTAGAAAAAAGGCAAAATGGCAGCCACCAAAATCCGGCATGCACAAACTCAACTTCGATGGTGCACTATCAATGACCTCCAAAGGAACTTATGGTTTCATCATCCGGGACTGTTTTGGACTCCCAATCCTTATGAGCGTGGGTCCCACACCTTTTCCTACGGTTGCTAGCTCAGAAGCATTTGCTTTGTGGAAGGGAATCACAACGGCTATTGATTTACAGCCTAGGCGTAGGAAAACCTACGGGTGACTCAGAGATGATACTCTCGGACAGTCTAGTCTCCCTAAGTTTCTTTCAAAATACGGAAATTCGTCATGCTTATAGGGAAGCAAATCGGGTTGCTGATCTTTTATCGCATCTAGACTTTGCTTTCACCAGGAATTTAGCACCTGACGATTCTGTGCTTCTCAATCTCATCCACAAGGATGCACTTGGCATTTAGGGTTTCCCTTCTGCCAAATTCTTTTCGGTTCAAAAAAAAAATGAAAGAGGATTCATGTGAGAATCTAAAATCCGGGCCAAGAATCGCCTAAATACCGGATTGGTCACCAAAATTGGGGTGAAATTCGGAATTGGAAAAAAATCCATAAAAACGTACCGGCTGAAAGGGGACCCGAGCTGCAACTGGTGGCTCGGGATCGTGTCCGTCGACCCCGCCGTCACTCCGCCTTCTTCTGTTTGGAGGGCCCAAAGCCAGAGCTCCAAGTAGGCTGTCCACCATCACCGTCGAAGCATTGGAGCTTGTTCTGCAATTTTCTGTCGATGGGGATGGGAGAAAGAAGGGTTCATTTGACAACTAAAAAAAATACTCCCTCCGATCCAAAAAGATTGTCGTTTGACTTTTTAACACGTATTTTAAGGAGCTAAAAACTATATAAAATATCAACTTTTTTAAAATTATTTTTTTACAACTTAATATTTGTTGTTCATAAGTATTAGATTATAAAAAAATAATTAAAAAAAGTTAATATATTATATAGTTTTTAGCTCCTTAAAATACGTGTTAAAAAGTCAAATGACATCCTTTTTGGATCGGAGGTAGTATAATGGATTTGGGCTGGGCAAGCAAAGCCGGACTTCGGCTTGTTTTCTTAAAAAAGAACTCGGCTAAATTATGAATTAGCTTGCATTTAATGAAAAGAAAATGAAGCAAGAGGAAATCATGCACATACATACTCATGTGTGTGGTCAAAGCATTTGGAAACAAATGTGTTTAATTATAAAATTTACCCACTAAAATATAAGAATCGTAATTGGCACAAATTAGAAATTGGGTTTAACAAAATCATAAAGTTAAACTCGCAAAATTTCATTGCCAGTTTATTCTAGTGGATCAATTTTCAAAATTGACTTCTAAGTAAAAACGGAGTCAAAATCTCAAATCAGAATTTCCTCAAATTCAAACGGTTCTTCAAAGAGAACTACGTAAAGACTTGACGCCTCATATCGGCTACGTAGATAACCCGATATCAAATCCTAAAATAAATATCGGGTACAGTCGTCAACCTCTAAATTCACTTTAAAATGAATACGAGGTCAAAGTCCAACCAAATTAAATCATTTGTTCTTAAATGAACTACGCCTGATTTGATTCCGAGCTGTCGGATACGTAGGCCACCGGACATAAAGCTAAAGCTCGTCTGGTTCAATCGTCAAATAAAAAAAAACAAATTAGTTCTAAAAAGAACTACATGAAGACTTGATACTCTTTTATGAGTTACGTAGGAAATCCAATCGATGTCAAAAATTCAACATACGTCGGATTCAGTCGCCCATCTCAAATCAAATTTGTTCTCAAAAGAACTATACAAGATTTGATTCCCGACACAAAGCTAAAGCTCGTCAGGTTCAATCACCAAATTCAAATCAAGTTGGTTCGTTTAGAACTACAGGTGATGTGATTCTTTTTCAAGAGATAAGTAGGACACTCGGTGTCAAGCCAAAGCCCATCGAGTTCCATCACCACCTTCAATCGATCTTATGATAAAATCCAAATGCAAAATCCATTTTTGTCCCGAACTACGATGACTTGATTCCACCAGACAAGTGGATACGTAGGAAACTCAGTGTAAATCAAATTCTCACCGAGTCCAGTCACACCAAAACATTTCATCAAATCTCTTCAAATTCATTTGTCGACTCTGGTCGTCTCAAATATCAAATTTTCCTCAAAGCCAAAGTGTCTACCCTAACTCGATACAAAGCTTTTGCTCGTCGAGTTTATTCACACCCAAAAATCAAAAACCAAATTCCACGGCCCTCAAATTGACTTTTAAGTCAAAGCTCAAGTCAAAACAAGTCAAATTCTAAAATTAAACTCCATCTCAAAGTCAAACCGTTTTCCTATGCAAATGATAGGCGGGTTACTTGAGTTACCCTTTCGAGAAGGTGGGCTCAGGTTACTCGGGTGGAGTGTTGTTCGAGCTACCCTTCCTAAAAGGTGGGTTTGAACTTCATCCTCTGATGCATAAAATAAAACAAAATCAAAACCAAACCAAACACAAAGTCCAAAACACTCTGAACTACGTAAGGTTTGATTCTCTTCCAAGAGATACGTAGGCAACCTGTCAAAATTCAGGTGCAGCCCAAATCACCAAAACCACTTAAGTCTTGGTGTCGATACGACTTCGAATCAAGAGGATAACCAAAAGGGGTCGAACTCAAATTCTAAAAAATTAAATAAAATATGTTTTACAATTATTTGCGCATTTTTGTCGAACATATTTTTGGCACGCCCAGTGGGACCCTTTTTGCCTTTTCATCTCTTAGTTGTAATGATACTGATCATATATTGATTATTTGCTTGGGTTGAAAGATCCAAATGACACCCCAAGTGATTATTAACATCGACAAGCTTCCATCAACCTTCATCATCAAAGGAGGTCGGTGGATTAAGAACAGATAATTTGAAGCTCGATTTGATATAACTCGGGATTCATTGTCTACAATGATCCCAATAAAAAATATCTTTGGGGCTCTTCAAGCTCCAAACAACAAGATTGTCGCCAAGTGGGTGTCAAATTCTCCCATAATGCCCTCAAGGGATGGGGCATGAAGCCTAAAGCACTTCCAAGCCATAGGGTCAAGAAATTCAAGATCACCCAGTTCGGCGGTAACAAGTTCAACAACCAACCCATCTGCAACAAGATCAAATCGCATAAGGGTGGTTCTAGGGGCACCAAGCCCACTAACGAAGTCGCTCAAGGTCCTATCATTCGTATCATCAAAACGAATGAGGGGGCAAGCTCTACTTCTGCGCAACCCATTTCCATTGCTAAGAAGGCAAACAAATCCATACAGGAAAAGGGGACGCAGGGGCAGATATCATAATGGCAAGACATGACCTCTCCGTGTGCTAGCTCATTCATCAATTATGGAAGAAGCTAATGCAACCCTTCGAAAAGCGGCAAAAGATCTTCTTGGTTCACAAGGGGCAAAAGAAACTCCTCAAGTGGTTTCTCTAGGAGCGATCTTCGTTGGTTCTATGCCTATCTATCCGAGAGAGGTTGTACAAGTCAATATGACCTCATTTTCAGAAGAGACGGAACCCAGGGGCACAAAGGTTAAGCCTTTAAGATCCAAGAAGGGTAAGGGGGTTCGACAAACGTGCCAAGTTCCTAAAGATGAAGCAAGAGAAAGAGACCGATTGAAGTTAATAAGTTCAAACACTTCAACAGTTGAATCTCCGGAAAACATCTCACAAGATGAACCAGAGGTGATGCCGGTATTGACTAACAGCACACCGAGTGTCGAGGAGCTCCGGAAAACATCTCACAAGTGCGTTTCAAGAACGGAACAGAATGCTGAAAGCTGACGGTTCTAGTCGACGTCGACTACATCTAGTCAAAGTCAAGTACGATTGGAGCCAGAAATTGACACGAAGTCGAGAAGACCACTCGAGGAGCCAGAAGGTACTCGATGTCGAGTGCTACAGTACTCGAAGTCAAGTACACCCGTCGAGTCCAGATGGTACCCGAGCTCGAGTGCAACCCAGGAGAAAACCACGCTAGTGAACATCGAGTAAACCTACTCGATGTCAAGCACCCCAGTGACGAATCCGAGTTCGAGATCGAGTGGAGTCCGAGCATGAGGATTACTCGCAAGTGAAGATATGTGGAATTCTATCCATTCACATCGAGATCTATCAAGTCCAAGGAGGATCTATCCACATTAGTTCTAGTTTTCTTATAGATTTATTTCCTTTAATCATTAAACTTTATCTTATGTTTTTAAATAGAAAGTTTTAGATATAGATAGGATTGTTCCTTCCTAGAATAGCTAGGGATGGAACACTATAAATAAGGCTTTAGGGGTTGGTTTTTAGGATCATTCAATCATCCAATCCAAGTCACAATTAGAGGTTTTCGAGAGTTAGGAGAGAGTGGAGGCCGAGAGGAGTTGGAGTGTTGAGAGACGTTTTGGCTTCGATCGGTTGTAAGTTTCGTTTGAGTTTATTAATGCAATTTAGTTTCTTTTTGTTATTGATGAGTGTTTTTATGATGAGAAGCGAGTAGTCACCTAACTTCTAGGGTCGGGGTGAGCACGACGGTAGCCATGTAAGGTAATGCGATAAAGGTACAATCTTTTGATGCGATTTCGTCTTCTATCCATACGAGCATGATTCTTTTGCGAAAGTTGAAGGTGATCCTTGTTTGTGTTATTGAAGCAAAAGTGCTCTTAATACAACTTGGATTAATTATGGGAAAAGGGTTAGTAACAATTAGGGTTTATGCGAGAGCCTCTATATTCCTATTTGTTAATAACGAAAGTTATTTGGTGAAAAGGCATGATCTTTTATACCTTATGCATTACGTATTTTATATGGTTATTGTTGTGGTGTTGATACCCTGATCTTGGATGTCCTTTAGTTTTTTGATTTATTTCCACCAATTTTGTGTTTGCTTTCGTTCTATTTCAATTTAAAGTTATGATTTTTGATACTGCTGTACTCGAGATCGACGACACTTGTCGACGTCGAGTGCTACAGTAGTCGACGTCGAGTACCTTCACTCGATATCGACTGTCTTGCTTTGTTTCTGTGTTTGCTTGCTTATGTTGTGCAGTTTTACTGGACTGAGTGGTCGACGTCGAGGACACTTAGTCGACGTCGAGTACTTCCTTAGTCGAAATCTGACGTGAGATCCATCCGCTATCTGATATCCGCTGACACGCTTCCTCGAGGATCGATCCTGCCTTCCTTTTTCTACAGCGGGAAAAAGTCTTGTATTTATTTGTGTGGGCACAGTCTGGTTTGATTTATTATTATATTTTGAACTCGATTTCCTCCTACATCAAGTTTCATATATGGAGAAATGGGATTAAGAAGAGGTGTAGGAAGTCTATTTATGAGATATGTTGCAATAAGAATGCAATCCCCCCAAAATTTAATTGGTAAAGAGGCATGAAATCTTAGAGACCGGGCTGGCTCAAGAATGTATTTGTGCTTTCTCTCAACTCTCCCATTTTGTTGAGGTGTAGCAGTGCATGAACTCTCATGTATAATCTCTTTTGTGTTTAGAAAAGATGTGACAACTGAATTAAGGAATTCAGTGCCTTGATCAGATCGAATTCTTTTAACTGTAGCATTGAGTTGAGTTTCAACTCTGGTGATGAAATTTTGTAGTAGAGTTGGTGTTTCAGTTTTAGATTTGAGAAGAAGATCCCACACACTCCTACTTCTATCATCAACAATGGTAAGAAAATACTTATAACCATTGTAAGTTGGGGTTTCATAAGGCCCCCATAGATCACAATGTAGAAGCTCAAAGTTATGAGCAACAAGAGATGTACTAGAATTGAAACTTTTTCTTGTTTGTTTTTCCAAAGGACAAACTGTACAAGTAATGTCAGATATATCATTGATGTCTTTTTTAATACAAGGAACATAACGAAGTTTATTTGGTGGTGCGTGACCAAGTCTAAGGTGCCAAAGAGCACCTAGATCAGATTTACAATTTGAATGTTCAAGAAACAAAGGTAAATGAGGAACTGTGTTTGCAGAGAAGGTAGTGGCTAGAAGTTTCCTCATTTCTGGTTCATTGATAAGGTAGTACAGTCCCCCATTGTCTTTACCAACAGCTATCACTCTCGTCCTGGGGTCCTGGATAATGGACATATTATCCCTAAAGTTAATATCAAATTGGTATTCAAGGATGAGAGAGCTCACATAAAGCAGATTTAATTTGAAACTAGGTATGTTGAGGAAATTGGATAAGGTCATTTGGGGTAAAGTGATTGTACCTTTATGTGTAATAGGAGTGGTACTACCATCATGAAAATGAATGGTAGATGGATGTGTAATAGAGGTCAAATTTGACAGGATAGATTGTTTATGAGTAATATGGTGTGTGGCACCACTATCTATAATCCAAGCATTAGAAAAGCCAGAAACATTACAACAAAAATGAAAGGTTGTACCTACTATATGGACATCAGTGCTCTTTTCCTTTTGTTGACGCATCAGTTGTAGTAAAGAAGCCATCAACTTCTGATTATCATCAGAGAGACCTTGAAATAGCTTCAGAGAACTGTCACTTGGACTATCAATGTCAGCATTTGCTCGAAACTGCCCTTTCTTTGAGTCAACTGAGTATCTTGCCCCTCCATGTGGTTTGTACTTACTCTTTGAATGCCAAGATGGATAACCTATTACCTCCCAACACTTGTTAGCTGGATGATTTCCATCATAGTGGTGACATTTCTTTCTTCTTGGTTGCTCAGATCCATCCTTCTTTGAAGACTCAGCATCCCTTTGATGTTCTCTTTTAGACATCAATGCAGTGGTGTCTGTCTTCACACCAAGATCTTTCATCTTGGAGCTTGCCTCATCATGTAAGAGCAATGAATGAGCCAAACTTGCAGATGGCAATGGAGTCTGAAGAAGAAACTGCCTTCAAGCAGTAGCATATTGAAAGTTCAATCCCATAAGAAACTTCATGAGTTTCTCCTCAAATTCAGCAGCTTCAATCTTGCTATTCAATTCACTTCACACTTTCCACATGTACACCTAATTGGTGGAATTAGCCCCGACAGTTGCTGCCAATATCCCTTTAATTTGGTGAAGTACTCAGTGATGCCAGTTGATTGCTGTTCACAATCTTGTAACTCTTTTTTCAATTGAAACAACAAAGGACCATTTCTTTGACCAAAACTCTCAGTCAGATCATCCCACATCTGTTTCGCACTATCAAACTCATCTAGAGTTGCATAAATTTCCTTAGAAACAGTATTTAAAATCCAAGAACAGACCATATCATTGCATCTAGTCCACAAGGGAGAATTTTCAGCAGTTTCAATCACAGATCCTTCAACAAATCCTAATTTGTTCTTCACAGATAAAGCTTTTGTCATAGCTTTCTTCCATCGACGGAAATTCTCACCAGTCAATTGAATTGTGGTTAGAATCATACTAGAATTGTCGGATGGGTGAATGAACAAGGGATTCTGCAGATCTGCGCTTGTAATCAGCTCGTTTCGTCTTTGTTCTCGCTCGTGAGATCAATCTTCAGCCATGGCGCTTGCACATGACTATAGCTAGAACAACTGAAGCGAACACCAATCGCGGAAGCAAGATCCAGATTTCTGCACTTAGTTTGATTATTCAGAGGAAGATTGAACAATCAAATTGAAGAGAGATCTCCTGCAACTCTGATACCATGTTGATTGATCACACTCAAGAACACTCAGATTCAAGGAAGAGAAGAAAAACTAACCTCTCATAAATAAGAATTTTAGGACATTGCAAAACAGTCTTACAAGAAGGCAAAGCTCCTCTATTTATGTCGGTTACAAGGAGGAAGAAGGTTCTAACAACCTACCCTCTTATTTCACTAATTACAGAAAATAACCCCTACTTCTATAATCTTCACAACAACATCACAATTTACTTTCACAAACCAATCTACTGGACGAACTTGCTTTATTATTCGCATCGTCCATGAACATAAGCTGATAGGCATATTATTGGGAATTCATAAGATCGTATAAGGTAAAAAAAGTGAAAACAAATTAATTTTTGTGAGTCTAGGCACGAGTTCAACACAACTTGTTTCTCGAGGGATTTGTTTTCCTTTAAACTATTATTATTATACTTAAAGCGAAAGGTTTTTTTTTTCTTTGAGAACACAAAGCAAAAGGTTTTTAACATAAAGTAATTTTGCAGTCCAAATAGGTTCTATAATATTTAAGTCATGCCAAAGTTAACAATGGGGATCTAGGTCATCTAGCTCAAATGGTAGAGCGGATCGATACCCGGCATCTCCAACATATTTTCATCTTCTCTTTAAATATTAAATCAACTTAATAATAATAATATCATATGTAATTAGTTTTACATTTACAAAACTAATATTAAAATTATATTTTATGAAGAGATTATTAATTTTATTTACATAAAAAATGGGAGGATTCAATAATTTCCTAAATATTAAATCAAGTTAGTAATAATAATATTATATGTAATTAGTTTTATATTTACAAAACTAATATTAAAATTACATTTTATATGAAGAAATTAATTTTATTTAGATAAAAAACACTGGGGGATTCAATAATTTCCTAATGGAAGATTCTGGCGGAGACTATTAATGTGTGGGTCCGAGTTGTTATTGAAAATATTTGAAAACATCCCCTATCTTGAAATATCAGAGAAAAAATTTCTCCTTTTGGCAGTGAGCTAAGTTAATCTCTATCAAACATTTGTTCACCCTGGGTCTTCGATGGAGCATCGGTGACGACTGTACGGTCAAGTTTTGGTCTACAACTGGATACTTAATACCCTTCCCTATTTTTCTAATATAGCCGACGATGTGGATGATCTCCCCTTGAATACTAAAGTTAGTCATTATATCCTTCCTACCAAGAGTTGGGATACAAACAAATTATAGTATGAATTATTAGACATTCTACCTCAACAGATTATCCACCAAATACACAAATGGTCCTACCCGTTCTTTCCTTCTCGAACCACCTTTATTGGCGGCCGCCCAGTACATATGGGTGGTTCTCGATAAAATCGGTTGTCTCGTTGGTTTCTAATGAGGCAGCGACCATTAATTTTGGGTGCGAATGGATTTGGAAATTGAATGTTCCTATGAAAAATTGTCAAAGATGGTTTACCCACTAAAGAACGTCTATCGATGTCGCATATCTACGTCCATATGGGCTTTGGGTTCTGCGACTCATCAAATGAAACGGTATAACATCTTCTGGTAGACTGCTGAGTTACGACTCAAGTGTTCAAAGAGATGGGCCTCAATCGGCTACCTACCTTCCCAAATCCTTTCACCGGTTACAAATAACATGTCATGTTAAACGAGATTTATAACACAATAGGCAAACAAAAAAAGGACAGATTTGGCGTACTGTTGGTGGACAATTTGTTTTTTTAGTAAAACGTTCAGACATACCATGACTGTCAGGATTTCTAAAATCTTGATTTTCATTCTTACATGCCAACAAACATGGAACGAGGCTTCCAAATTTGAACTTGGGGATGATTCGGCTGACTTGATCTTTTGCACATATATCTCATCCTAATACTCGTTTCTCCAATCGGGGATTTTCTAATTCATCTAAATGTCACAGCTACTAGGATAAACCCCGATAGATTTTGATGAACTTAATTTCGACGGATCTAAGCTTGTTTATGGAGAGACCACTTACGATTTTGTTATTCGAGATAATAAGAGTAACATTCTTTCCCTGGAAAGGGGTACTTGTCTTGGGGCTACGGTGGCCTACGTTGAGGCCTTAGGTCTTCGGATGCATGTCCAACAAGCAAAGCTTTTGGGGTTGCAAAACCTACTAATAAAGGGTGACAATTTTGTCATAATAAAAGCAATCTTAAGAGACGAAAAGTATCCTTGGAACATAGAGCTCTTACTATCAGATAAGAAACTGGATCTTCTCAAGTTTTCTAATATTGTTGTTCATCATATTTTCAGGGAATAGAATGCTTATAGAGGATCGCATGTCTTGCTTATAACATCCTTGCCGATAGACATTTGGAGATTGATATAGAACTTGATGTTCTTATCCGGAAGGACAACCTAAGAAGGTGCCGAACGATGTGCCGACGGTTTTCCCCCTAAATACTTTCATTGCTTCCAAAAAAAAAATTCCTAATGGAATCGAAACTTGATAAAAACTTGAATGAAGCTGCTCACTCGCTCCTACGTCAGCTTCAAATTGGACGAAACACAAAATGCCAATAGGAAAATGGAAAAAAGAAGAAGAAAGAACTCAAAGAAGGGTTGTTATTTACACCTATAATTTTACTATCTACACCCAAAATTAAAGTTTTTTTTTAAATAAATCCTATGCCTCTTGAGTAATAAGAGGCTGGCTCAAGAGGCGCAACTATTTTTTCTATATACTCTTCTTGAGTCGCAGACATATAACTCAAGAGGCGTCGGATTTATGTAAAAAAAATAAAATTTTTAATTTTGAGTGTAAATAGTACTCCTTGAAAGCTCAAAAAGTTAAAAGTCCCAACCGGCGGCGTGTCGATAAAAGTTTTTGGTGGTGATTCAATAATGGCGAAATTGGGTAGTTATACCCAATTCAAGTTTTTATTTGATAAATGTACTCTTTAAGATTTTGTTTTTATTATGACAGATTTGCCCTTGATTTGATTGTAACTAATAAATCCATTGACGCTCAATCGGTTTCCATCAACGCTCGTTTTTTCCATTCCTCTCTTCCAATAAGCGACGCTCATCCCATTGCATCTTCCTTGAAGTACGGTGATTGCGAAGACATTGAAGGTTGGTAAATTTGATTTATATGTTTATGTGATTGTTACTGTACCTTCCATGGTATAGTAAACTCTAATTTGAGAACCCTAATTCAACTACGGGAGTTAGGCGCCCGACACAGACGCCAAAACTCGCCATCAACGTTTGTGGTTTTCACAAAAGAACGACGATGCAGAGTAGATGAAAGAGCGAAGATGTAGGGTCGATGGAAGCTTTAGGGAATAGATATCTTATCTACGGTTATTTGTCTTCGCTTATTGTTAGTTAGGAACAATAATCTAGGTTACAATAATCATTATCTATTTTTACAATAATTGTATGCTAATTATTTGATACCCGTGTTTACCAGGATTCGGTCATTACAGGAAATCATTCATTACAATAATTGTATGATATTGTAGTTTGTTATAGTAATGGGTACAAGAATTCGTTCATATATTACAGTAAATCATTAATAACAAGAATTGTATGCTACTTTAGTTGGTTATAGTGATTTCTTATAATACAACTCTACAAGACAAATGTGGGTATAGTAATGGTGAGAAGATTTCACTCATTACAGGAATTGGGTCATTACATGAAATCATTTATTACAATAATTATATGCTATTGTAGTTGGTTATAGTAATGGTTACAAGAATTCGTTCATTATAATAAATAAGTAATTACAAGAATTGTATGCTACTTTAGTGAGTTATAGTGATTTTTTGTGATACAACTCTACAAGACAAATGTGGGTATAGTAATGGGTAGAAGAGTTCATTCATTACAAGAATTGATTACATGAATATTATTGTATTACATGAGTGTGATTTCTTGTAAGTAACTCATGACATTGTATTACATGAATATTATCGTATTACATGAATGGATCGATACACGATTGTAATCAAATAATTTGAAGAGTAACGTATGTTACCTGTAACCTAGAAAATTGTTGAAGTTGTACCCTAGAAAATTCTCCGTTGATAATACGTTTGCAGTAATCTAACCGGTTCGGATCACCTATAACCCCCTATATAACCCACAATGTTACACAAATTCTATTGGTCCACCTATAATTAGTTTATCAAATTATTTTAGAAAATCTTAATTAAAAGATAATTCGTATTTCCTAAATTAAAAATAAAAAGATATTCTGAAAATTCTTTTCTGTTCAGCACGTTAGGCCAAATTCATTTAGTTCACCGTCGAAGAACCATTAGCACCGGTTTGGCAAACTAGAAACTGCCAAGGATCGATTAAACTTGAGAAGATCTTTATCAGAACTCAAATCTTATTCCTTTCTTTTTGTGTACTGTTGTCATATGATTTATCAGATTAATTAGACTTGAGAATACTGTTTTTCACCAGATTTAACACCATCATATGTATCCAAAGAAGCATCACCATGTGAGACCATGGGAAGCTGGATCATCGATATGAGGATAAGCTCGGTGAATCCTTGATTGGTTAGAACGATCATTTGATTCATTTCTCACACCATATCTAACTAACCTATCTGTGTATTCATGAATCCTATCTTTGATTGATTTTATGTATTCATGAATCCTATCTGTGTAGCTTTGCATCCACATAAGCTCTGCTTGGAAGCTCTGAGCTTGGGTTTTCACACCAGATAGCAAATCTACTTCCACCTTCAAAAGATCCTTTACTCTCTCTATAGCAAAAGCCACAAGGATTTCAACTGCCATGGTGGTTTTGCTTCCAAAGAAATCAAGGCCACTGATTGATTTTGAGCTGCAGATAAGCAATCAGATTTTGGAGAAGGTAGAAATATTTAGTTTTTTTCTTTATAGGTAACATCAAGGCCACTGACTGATTTTGAGCTGCAAAAGCATGGGAAATCAGTGATCATCGACATAGTCTTCAGAGGTGTGCAGTTTCAAAGGTTGTTGTTGACTACAGAGTAATTCTCTAGTTTGTCCTGTGTCAGCCTTAATTCTTCCCTAATGTCCACTATTAATTCCTCAGCCTCAGAGAGCTGCGCCTCAAGCTTAATTGCATTATAAAAAAATGACACTAATAAATGTGAATTTTCATTCTCAAAAAATTATGAAATTTGCATTCTCGAAAAAATGACAGTAATTACTCAGTTTCTATATACCAGGAGCACCAAGTATGCAGTGGACAAAAATAAATGTAACTATAATGTCTAAAAATAATAAGCTAAATGTGCACAACTATTCTAAAGAAAGTTTCAACTAAAGTCAATGCTCCCTTCACCAAATCACCCATCATGAAGACATGAACCGTAGAAGAGCTAAAATAAGCAAAATAAATGCTCAAGGAAGCTGATTATATTTGACTATATATATAATCATATATGATTGCATATACCATTCACCTCACACAAAGCATTTCAAAATAAATTGATAAATTAAATTGCACATTCGGATTAATTATGAGCAATGTAAGGATTACAAGCTCCAAAAAGATGATCCACTTCAACAAATCCGGGATGAATTCGACACCATGTAATGTCATAGACCCTGGTAATCTCTTTCTCATTTGGACATTTACCAAGATTTTCATATAAAATTCAATTTTTTGTTTAGCCTATGTAGGAATCGAACCCACATCTCTATGTATGAACATATTTCTCTACCAATTGAGCTAATAGGCTTTATAAAAATGTTCTAAAAAAATTCAACAAGTGAATAGCAAGGTCTCCAACAAGCTTATTTGATACAAAAAATCAACAAGGGAATAGAAAAAGTTCCAGCAAACTCTTTTGGTACAAAAATTCAGCAAGGAAATTAATCTCCAACAAAATATTTTGCAACCTCTTTGAATAAATCAAACTCACAATATATCTAAAATTTGAATTAAGTTATTCTGGAAGCCAATTAAGATCAAATTCACAATCCAAAATTCAAATAAACTATACTTTCAATCTATTTAGGTCAAATTTACAACCGAAAGACATTCAGATGACTTCCTAGAAATCGTGGTGACTTCATAGAAGCCAATTTCACAAACCCCTTCTTGATTATGCAAATTCTCTAAAATGTCGACTTCCTAGAGATCAATTGCTAAGGCTCTATACAAATACAATCAATAATCATAAGCCTAAATTGATGCCCACAAAAAATTTCATGCTAAAAATTCAAATCAAATTTCTAGCCGAAATTGTTTACCGTATTCGTCGTTGTCGAGCCTGATCGAGGTCGGACCTTCTTCTCCGTCTGGACACCCATTAGAATCAAGAAGGGGAAGAAGAGGATATAGCTTATGTGGTTGGAGGAAGGTATTGAGAAATCTTGGTGAACGGGAGAGATTAAGAAACAACCTAGTGTTCTTCTCCGCCGGCGCACAATCAGAATGGGAAAGGAGAGGGTTTATGCGGCCAGAGGTAGGGATTGGAAATGAAGAGAGTGTTTATTTTTATTTTTAATTTAGGAAATAAGAATTATCTTTTAATTAAGATTTTCTAAAATAATTTGATAAACTAATTATAGGTGAACCAATAGAATTTGTGTAACATTGTGAGTTACATAGGGGGTTATAGGTGATCCGAACCGGTAATCTAACTAAGTAGTTTTAAAAAAGATAAAGCTTGTTAAAATATCTCCATCCACCAATCTTTTTTAAAAATGATTAAAAAAATGATAAAATCTGATTTGTTAACAATATCTTCCTCATCAATATTTTAAAAATGGATAAAAATTGAAAAAGGTAAAAATTAATTGTAAGGGTAAATATGTAATATCCACCCTAAAAAAGTACAATTACCAAAAACAAAATTGAGGGAGTACAATTAGTTAAAAAAACTTAAAAAAAGAGTATACAATACCCAATTTCCTCTTCAATAATTTCCTAATGGAGTAGAAACTTCATAAAAACTTAAATGAAGTTGCTCAGTCGCTTCTCTACGACAGCCTCACACTAAGCGAAAGAGAAAATGGCAAAAGAAATTAAAAAGGAAACAAAAAAATGGAAGTCAACTTAAAAGCTCATAGGTGGTGACTCAATGGAAAATCAGAAATTGAAGCAAGGAATTCAGATTGGGGATAACTCTCTGCAAAGTGCAAATGGCCCCGAAGAGCTCCCCGGAAAAGTCCAAGTCATCATAGTAAGCAACTTTACCTCACTAAATCCAGGCAATGAATCATGAGTTTGCTTAGTTACTTCCCTTTATTGAAACGTTAATAAATATGCAAAAAACGTGCTTTTTTTGTTGTTGTTGTTGCAGAAATAGAAGATTATTGAAGAAGTTGAATAAGGTGTTCCGAGTATGCTCTAAGCTGTCAGATAAACTACAGTTGGTAATTGTTTCCGATTTTTCCTAAACTGCCTCTATACATCTAGGCATCTAGCTAACCAATTGATGGTTATATATGTGTTAATGATTATGTATTTGGATTAATAAGTGACAAAGTTTGAGGTGATCTCCGAGCAAGCTCAACAGATGCAGAGCTAGGAGGAAGAGAAAGGAAGAAGGAGCATCGGATTGCACACAGAGAGAGGATGGAGAATTGATGAACTTTGAGCTGTATTTCTTACTGTTCCATTGCCAATATTGCACCTTATATATGGTGCTTGTACAGAATTCAGTTACAAGAGTATTGATTGTATACAATGTAGCACACACTACTAATCCTGTGTCCTCACTTCTTTTATGCTAAACATTAACCTGAACATATAACTCAACACCCCCCCTCAAACTTGGGGTGGTGACAACCCAAGTTTGGATAAGAGATGATTTTGTTGGTGAGAAGGTAAGATCTTGGTGAGCACATCAGCGAGCTGGGAAGCAGTAGGAACATGACACAAATCAATGAGGCCATCCAACACTTTCTCTCGAGTGAAATGGCAATCAATTTCTATGTGTTTAGAACGCTCATGGAAAACTGGATTCTTAGCTAACTGAATTGCTGACTGATTATCACAAAACAACTGAATGGGCTTGATAGGAGCAACTGAAAGTTCTTCCAAGATACGGACTAACCAGGTCACTTCAGCAGCAGTTTGAGCCATAGCTCTGTACTCCGCTTCAGTGGAGCTTCTAGAGACAACACCTTGCTTCTTTGACTTCCAGCTAATTGGAGAATCACCCAGCAAAATAATGAAACCAGTAACTGACCGTCTAGTGAAAGCACATGAAGCCCAGTCTGAATCAGTGAAAGCCACAATTCTTGGTGTCTCAAAGCCATTGAGAGTAATGCCATGATAAAGAGAGCCTGCCAAGTATCTGATGGTGTGATGTAGAGCTTCCAAATGTGATGATCTGGGAGATTGCATGAACTGGCTAAGACTCTGAACAGCAAAACAGAGATCAGGCCTGGTGTTTGTAAGAAAATTCAACTTCCCTACCATTTTTCTGTAGTAAGAAGCATCATCAATGAGGTCTCCTTGAGAAGGATCCAGCCGAAGGTTTTGTGGCAATGGAGTGCAGACAGGTCTAATATCTGTGAGAAGGGATTCATGAAGTATCTCCTTACTGAATTTATGCTGAGAGAGGTGGACACCTCGAGTGCTATAAGACACCTCTAATCCCAGAAAATAGTGCAGAATCCCCAAGTCCTTAATGCTAAAATGGGAATCAAGATAGGCCTTGAGGCTTGAAATTGTAGAAGGATCCGAGCCAGTCACTAGAAGATCATCAACATATACTACCACAATAGTGATATGGCCATCAAATCTCTTGATGAAGAGAGAATAATCCAGCTTAGATTGGACAAAATTCAAAGAGAGAAGGGCACTGGTGAGCTTGAAAAACCACTGGCGACTGGCTTGCTTGAGGCCATAAAGTGATTTTTGAAGCTTGCAAACCAAACCAGGAGCAACTTGAAAACCTTCTGGAGGCTTCATATATACATCTTCATAGAGATCACCATGGAGGAACGCATTGTTCACATCCATTTGATGCATAACCCACTTCTGAGATGCAGCAACAGCAATGATAGCTCGTATGGTTGTCATCTTAACAACAGGAGAAAATGTCTCATGAAAGTCAATACCCTCAGTTTGAGTATAACCCTTAGCCACTAACCTGGCTTTGTGTCTCTCTAAGCTTCCATCAGCCTTGAGCTTAACCTTGTAAACCCACTTGCTGCCAATTGCACATTTCTCTGCAGGCAAAGGTACTAAGATCTAAGTATTGTTAGTAGTAAGAGCACCTATCTCTTTGTTCATTGCCAAGACCCAATTTGGATCCTTGACAACCTCTTTATATGAGGTGGGTTCAACATAGGATGAAATGGTGGAGGTGAAAGCAAAATGAGGGACAGTAGATGCAAAGAAAGCATGAGGATAATTAGAATGATCAGAGGAGGAACACACATTGCACACAAAATCCTTCAAGTGAGCTGGAGGTTGAATAACTCTGGTGGATCTCCTAAGGACAGGAGATGGAAGAGATGGAATAGGTGATGGTGAAGGGGATGGAGAATGAGGTGGTGAAGGAGATGGAATAGGTGATGGTGGGGATGTAGGGGGCATAGGACTGGAAACAGGAGAGGTGGGGATAGAGTTTGTGTTTATGAAAATGGAAGTGGGAAATGATGAAGCTGGAACAGGTAAAGTAGGATGAGGATCAAATGTGGAAGGGGAGTGGAAGGGGAAACAAGTCTCATGGAAGACAACATCCCTAGAATGGAACACCAATTTGGAGTGAAGATCAAGCACAGTATAAGCACATTTCCCATAAGTATATCCCAAGAAAGCACGGGCAGTTGCACGAGGTTGGAACTTATCACGACCCCTTCTCAAAGTGCTCACATAGCAAAGACACCCAAAAACGCGTAAATGGTTGTAGGATGGTGGTTTAAGATACAGCAGCTCATAGGGGGATTTATTGGAGAGGACAGGCAATGGGGATCGATTGATCAAATAGGTGGCAGTCAAAATGCATTCTCCCCAGTAACAAAGAGGTAAGTTGGCTTGAATCTTTAAGGCTCTTGCTACTTCCAACAAATGCTTATGTTTCCTCTCAACCACCCCATTTTGTTGAGGGGATTCAACACAGCTAGTTTGGTGAATAATTCCAATGGAAGAAAAGTAATCTCTCATGGACTGATCAAGATACTCAGCTGCATTGTCTGATCTCATGGCTTTGATGGAGGTTTTGAATTGAGTGTGAACAAGGGAGACAAACCTTTTGATCATGGGTAATGTATTTGTTTTGGAAGCCATGAGAAAAGTCCATGTACACTTGGTAAAATCATCCACAATGTTGAGGAAAAATCTGAAACCATTATGAGTACTGCATTTATATGGACCCCATGTATCAAAAAACACAAGATCAAAGGGAGCCAAGGACTTGTGATCTCGTAAAGGAAAAGGCTGTCTGTGCAACTTAGCCTGTGGACAAACTTGACAAATAAGGGGTGTAGAAACATTCAAAGTAGAGTCAATGTGCTTAATTTGAGAGAAAGGCAAATGCCCCATTCGACAATGTATCAATTTAGCTGTACAGTTTGCTGAAAAACCATCCTCAAGTGCAGAATGCACTGAAAATTTATTACAAGTAGGGAACTGTGTTTGTAAAATAAAAGATAGCTTGGGACAAAACTCCAACTCATAAGGTGTGTGTGCAATGTATAAGCCTCGTTCCTCACTTCCAATTACCACTGGTTTCTTCATCAAAGGGCCCTGAATAATGCACGAGGTAGGGGTAAAGAGTACATTAGAGCAAAGGTCAATGGAAAGTTTTCTTATGGAAAGCAAGTTAAAATGAAAATCAGGCACAAGCAAGACATCATTTAGAGAAATATGTGAAGACAGATTCACATTTCCAATAGAGGTAATGTCAGCTTTCTTATTGTTTGGCATAGTGATGGAAGATGGCTTAGATAATGGAGTCAAGGAATTGAACAAGTTTGGGTTAGAGGACATGTGATCTGTGGCTCCACTGTCAAGTATCCAAGATGAACTAAGCAATGAAGAAAAGAGGGAAGTATTCTTACCAGCTAACATAGCAGTGGACTCAGACACTTCATGGCGCTGCAACAGAGAAATCAACTGTTGATACTGCTCTTGAGAAATTGATGGAGGTGAAGATGAGGCTGTGGCAACAGTTTTCTTTCCTTTAGAGGACAGATCTGTGGGGTATCCATGCAGCTTCCAACACTTGTCAATCAGGTGTCCAAGACTCTTGCAATGTGTGCAAAATGGCCGAGATCCAGTGGATCCAGTCATAGTGGACGAAGGACTAGATCCATTGCTAGAGGGAGAGGGAAAACCATGCAGCTTCCAGCATTTTTCCATAGAATGGCCACCTGTCTTGCAGTGATCACAATATAAACCTGCACTCGAATTTGTTGGATATCCATGAACCTTCCAACATTTGTCCATGGAGTGACCAGTGACCTTGCAGTGGTCACAGTAAGATGGTTTCCTAGGACCTGGTGCTCCTCCTTTGAACTGAGAAGAGAATGCTGCATTCTCTGTACCAGATGAAGTTCCTTTACTCATCCCTCTCTACTGTTCCTCTTGAATCACAAGTCGATAAGTCTCGTCTATATCAGGAGGAGGAGTCATCATAAGGATGTTTCCCCGAGCAGTGCTATAGAGCTCATTTAGCCCCATTAAGAATTGAATCACCTGCTCATTCTCGATCATCCTTGTCACAGCAAGGTTTGATCCACAATCACAAACTTCTGTTTCTACCAAAACCGTATATTCATCCCAATACTTTTTAAATTTCGTAAAATAATCAGCAATACTAAGATTTCCTTGATCTAGAGATGCAATATCCTTTTGAACTTGATATAAACGAGTGCGATTAGCTCCTCCAAATCTGGATTCCAATTGCTTCCAGATCTGGACAGCAGATTTACAGTATATGATAGATTCGACTATGTTCTTCTCTACTGAGTGAAATAGACAAGAGATTACCATATGATTGCAACGGTCCCAATGTTGTTGACGAATCAGATCTGTAGCTGGACGAAGACACGTACCACTGACAAATCCCAGCTTGTTCTTTGCCAGGAGCGAGACTTCAACGGAGCGCTTTCAGTGACTGAAATTCCGGCCATCGAGCAACCTCGTGGACAGGATATAGTTGGGATAATCCGAGTGATGCAGGAACAACTCACTCATAGGATCCACTACATCGTCGGTGCGTGGTACCTCAGATTCGACAACTTGCTCTGATACCATGACAAAGTTTGAGGTGATCTCCAAGCAAGCTCAACAGATGCAGAGCTAGGAGGAAGAGAAAGGACAAA